>OY725325.1:46603078-47803078 GCA_963242795.1 Inga leiocalycina | reverse complement strand
CAAAACCTGTCTAAAAAGTACATTTTAGATCGGTTTTATAAAAAACTGGTCTTAGAAGTATTACTTTAAAATCGATTTTAAAAAAAACCGGTTTAAAAATTTGATCTTTTTAGACCGGTTATTTTAGAACTGGTCTGAACTTTTTAGACTGGTTTCTTTGATAACCGATCTAAAAATAATTATTTTTAGACCGTTTTTATAAATAACCGGTCTTAAAAATTTTTTTTAAGATCGATTCTTTAACCGATCTAAAAAGTAACAGACTTTTAAGACTGGCTGTATCAAAACCGCATTCAAGACCAGTCTAAAATGTCATTTTTAATTGGTCTTAAAAGTGATTTTTCCACTAGAGAAGGTACACAAACATGTCATACATAGCATACAACAACTATTTACATTAGTTATAGAGAAACAGAAACATCAAATAGCTTAGAAACTATTGTACATGACATATTAATCCTTTTACATTACATTTCCCTAAGCTACATGCACTTCCCAGGGGGTCACCCATCCTAGGATTTTCCTGAGTTAAGCACGATTAACTTTGTCTGTACCCTCTTAAAATACCGACTCTGGCTAAATCTTTTTTTGGCTGTCATTTCCACATGCTTACCCTTGTCTCGTAATACATGTTGGTCATCCCCAATCACCAAAATATGCCATATAGGTCCCACGTCAGTCCCAATACATAAATCTCTCAACCAGGTCATCCATATGATCCATCCAAAAACTTGTAAATGTTCCCATTTAGGCCCTGCTCGATAATGTTGTTCTTCTGCCGAATCCAAAATGCGAAGTTTGGAAGAAATCCAATATAGTACGAATCCAAAACTCAACTGGCGCTCTGACTTGCAACTGCTCTTGGATATCATACAGGGATTGGACTCCAGCCAGAAACGCAAAGTAAAGTCCAACAAGTTTGGCCTGAGCTCGCTGGGCTCTGCGATATCTACCGAAGACATAATTAGAGTGGCAAATCGGGCCAAGCTCGTTAGGCAGGCCCATTAAGTAAGGGCCGAGCTTATGATTTAGAGGCTAAAGAAGGAAGCAGGCCAGAAAGGGCAGGCACTGTAGGGCTGGCCCTTTTAGACCCGTTTAATATTTTTTTAAAATAAATTAATATATATAATATTATTATATCAAATTATCAATATGAGAGACACTTAAGTACTTAATAAAGTATTAGTAATAGGCAAACACTTATTAAATGATTTGATTTATTTTATTTTCTATAATGGTTTATTCATTTAAACTTTAAAAACAAGGTTAATTTGGACATTAGATGTTTATTTTAACTAAAAATTTATGAGTTTTAAAAATAATGTATCTCAATTTAAAGTAAAATAATAAATAAATTGTAAAACTTGAAAAAGAATTTTTTTTGAATTAAAATGAGTTTAGGCCTATTTAAGCTTGACCTTACAAAAGGCCAGCCCTATAATGCCGCGGGCTTTAAAATTAGGGACTTTTTAGGAAGCGGTTATGTGAAGGGCCAACCCATATTGTTGGCTCTAAACATAATGCCACAGCTCAGGATTTGGCTATAAGTCATATCCCACCTCTGCTATGCTAGCCTGAAACTCACGGTCACTTGACTCATTCTCCAGTCCTCCTTTGGATCCTTGTCGAGGTCCTCCTCTGGATCCCCCTTAGGGTCCTCTTCGAGGTCCTCCTTTGAATACTCTCCTGTCTCCCCAACTTGTGACTACCCTGGCGATACCGGCCTAGGTTCTGGTCCATATACTTGCAGAATCGGCATGCTCTTCTTTATCATCTGTCTCATGCGTACTCCATCAAACCCATAATACTTTATATACAGCTACTCGTCTAGGATGTGCTATTCCAGTGAATGCTAGTTCACCGACGACTCTCCCTCTGGCATCTCACTTGAGCCGCTCATGACCCTGTTATCATGCAAACAAAACCATATCAATATACCACTCTGATAATGCTAGAACCGCTTATTAGCTCTTATAGCAAAAATACAGAAAAAGTACAAATATACTAATAAAAATATTTGTTTACAGGCCAGAGTCAACCATACAGAGTTTGGCAATATTTAAAAATATGAACAGAATATCCAAGCATATTCCAAAATATAGACTATATATATAACCATGATCCTCATCTCGAGAAATGTGCCTATCAGTTCCCCGTATCTGCGTTCTTTCCTTTTGAGCCATTGGCACCCGTTAAGACATTTTTGTTTTGAAAAAGGGGTGAGATTTCAACGAATCCCAGAAGCAACATACCATCAAACATATAAAATGTGAGAATTAAATATGCAATGCACCATATAATGCAATATGAAAATCATATCATAAAGTGTGTGTATACAAAGCTCAGGGCCAACTATCTTATTGGAACCCCTACGTGTACCTCAGCTGAGTCCCTGACTACAGCTAGTTAATACCAGTATACCTCAGCTAAGTTCCTGACCACAGCTAGATAATGTGCCCTAAGCATGTGTTCATATCATAAAACATAGTAACACACAACATATCATTAGTCACATAGTGTATAAGAGAAAATAGTTACTACCTTAACCCTTTTTAGCTTTGAACGGTCCACCTCCCAAAACATGCCAACCACAGGCGTCCAACTCGGTCCTAAAATATCAAATGTACAAAAAGTAGGTTAAAACCCATTAATGTATCATTTTAGGCACTACAATGGTATTTATTGTGGTTATATTAGCCTATGGTAAACATTTACCAAAATGCCCCCAAGACCCCGGCCTGGCCCCGTAGTACTCGATCATACTGTACTTTTTTCTGAAATTTTGACTAGGGCTATTCTGACATATTTTTGCCCAAGGAATCCATTTCTAGAGTCAGATTACCAAATTCACTGCGCGATGATAAAATTGCCCTTGGCAGCCCCTATTTTAGGGTTTCAAGGGCATTTTCGTAAGTATGTTGTTTTTGGGCTTTTCCGAAAAAGTGACCAACTGTAAATTCACCTAATTTTTCCTCTTGAACTCAATAGAGGCATAAAATCATTCAAAATTCAACTATAAACCCCCCAACTAGAGCTAGCCAAAATCCTCAAGAACACCAAGTAAAATCAGGGTTTTTCGATTTCAACACAGCAAACGTGTTTCTCTATACTCAACCACTTTATTAACTATTTGATTAGGTTACAACTACCATTTAAATAAAATTTCAGCAACATAACTCTTAGGCCAACTCAATTCCAAAATGTAAAACCAAAGACAATCCGGCGAAATTTCACTGATTAAATTGTCCACAACAGCTAGAATAGTCAAAGATTGAAGTTTTGAAAATTACCTTAAGCTCCCTCTGGCTTTTCTCGTAGGTGGCTGAAGACCCTAACTCTCCCAACACCAAATATGAGCATCACAAACCTTAAAGAACATAGAACAATAGCTTAGGAGTAGAGTTACACGCGTTAGGAGCTATATCATTGGAGAAATCGGCTTACCTTCTAAGATTTCTTCCTACCTCTCTCTCTAAAAATCTGCTCTTTCTCTCTCTATATTCAGGTTTCTTTGGCACCAAAATGAGCATAGGAGGAAGGATATGAAGCTTTTTATTATATTATTATATGATATATTAATTGTTTAATGAATTTCCAAAAATTCCAAAATTTGGATTTTCATGCAACAATTTCAATCTTCATCCAATTATGTCATAAGCTCAATCAACATGTTTCTAACATTTCCCTCTTCTTGTTATATGTAATAGCATCCCAAGGATCTCTCCTTTAGGTCCAAATTGGCTTCACAGCTTGCTCAAGTTACAAATACACATAAAGTATAATTTTGGTCAAAATTGCACTGTTGCTCAAATTTTCCATAAATTCATATTTATTTGACCAAAATAATCCAAATATATTTTTACCCTTTATTTTTCTTAATTAATTGAAATTAACTTCAATTAATCAAAAAATAATTAATTTTGTGCTAAATTGGAAAAATTATGATTTTGCCATTACCTTTTTAATCTAATTTCTTTTCTTCTTTTTAGTTGGCCAATTTTCATTTATTTTTGGACCATATATTTTCTATATTATTTCTCCATTTTTTGACCTTAATATTGGGCTTTTTACATTACCTAAACTACTTCCATAATTATTTCTGCCCAATTTCTCATGAATATGGACATTTATAAAATTCATTAATTCCAAATTCATACATATTCATCATTTTATTGAATTTTTCAAATAATTACAATATATTTGGTGAATATAAAAGTTGGGGTGTTACAGCTAGAGCCTAATTTGGTTTGCACAGTGGTGTACCAGAACGGAGAAAGATGAAATATGGGAATAGAGAGCGCAAAAAGATTTTATTAATATGAGGTGTGGAATAATGCTTGTGAAGGTCTCTATTTATAGCGGCTTGGAGAGGCTCCTCTTTCTTGCCCACCAAGCAACATTAACTCCTTATTAACTACTTGATTGATTTCCTCAGTCAAGAGGCTCCTCTAGTAAATCAACATTAATGTTGCTTGATTTTACTAATCACATACTTAAGTGTGATTTGGCCTCTTCCATTTGTAATAAATTTGATGTGATCTCTTCTCATTTTATTCATGTTTTCCCAAACAAATAGGCCAGCCCATCAAGGGTAGACTCAAAGCCAAAAGTTCAACATCCCCTACTTGTACTTGATGGGCCCCCTATAATGCAACTCCTACTCTTTTTTGTTTCATACTTGGTGTTTGATGTAGCTGCATGGGCACAATGGCTTCATAAGATTTTGATGCTTGTGATACTAGAAATCCTTTATTAGGATTAGCATCCAAGAAACCTATTTTGTACCTATACGTTGTTGCCTCATATGCCCTAGGTTTGTCCATACTCTCAACTCATGGCATATCTACTCCATCTTGAGTCAATCTTGACTTAGATTGCCTAACCATACGTAAGGTATCCACACTTACTGGTCTTTCCTGTGACCTATAAGGGAAATGTCATACATGCCAGTACAATAGTATACTTCAGATAAACCTTTCCTTTTTAACTAAACATCAGTCCGTCTTAACTTGGTCGTTTTCCCAGTTTTTACTCATTTGATCGAATCATGTGTGATCATAGAGTTTCAGCTCAAGTAGCTAGCTTCAAATCAAGCTTTCCTAATGCCGTTTAAGTCCTAAGGCCACAGAGAAAGGATTTTTCCTTCCTAAGACTCACACCATAATGCACCATGGATTTTCCATGTATATCCTAAGTTGCAACCTTACTCTTAAGCACATGTAGTATGAATTACATGCTATGGTGATTGATTAGTGTTGTATGTCAATTTCATCTCATATCTCACCGTACAAACAGAAGTTCAAAAATGTACTCAATATTCGAACCAGAACCCTTTTCACAATCCGTCCCTTTTGCAATCTCATTTATGAAAATGGATTCTTTGCCTAGATCCAGATCATGTGATGCTTCTGTGTACCTAAACTTCAATCCATGTTCTATATGAATCTTATATCAATTGGACTGAGGCGACTCAAGTAGAAAGATTCTTTTTAACCATCTAATAGTGATCATTTACTCATCTTACCTTCCATATCCCTACAAAAAATGTGGCAAGATTATTGTTCTGGTGAGTAAACCAACCGTTTTCAATCTATACGACATACCAAATTACATACCTTGCATTTATTGACTCATTACATACATACTATTTCTTTTATTTAAAAGATAAAAAATGTTCAAGACCTTATATCTTATTTGAGCCATAGATCTTTACTTTCTTAGTTAATATCAAGATATGGGCTTAGTAAGTAGATCTGCCAATATTCCATCAGCAAAAAGTCATTGAACTATTGCTTTCCTTCTCAAAAAGCATATCTCTCACATAGATATATCAAATGTATATTTCACCTTGTTGTGGTACTTAAGATTCACATCATAAGATGTTATCATTTGGATTCTAATATCCACCAATCATTCCCTATTACGCATAGGAACTTCTTTAGCCATATGGCTTCTTAAACGGTGGTAGAACAGACTTTGAGTTCTGATTCCATGGATAACAGTTGTACACTGTCTACTCTATTATCACTTGTCTAGGTTTTATGTTGGAGTATCCGAGAGTCGTTGCCTTGATAACTCAATCCATGGTTCTTCTTATAATCCTTTTAACAAATGGACAAAAAATAGTTTCCAAGTCTAACTAAATATATTTGGTCTTGCACATAATTGTGCACAATTAAGTTACCAACCGTATTCTTACTATGAGACTCTATATACCTTTTCAATGTTAGATTCCTTATGGGACATGTAACTTGTATAAGGTTGTACCCTTAACTTCAAGGGTATCCATGTGTCTACAGTTTAGCACACTGAGATGTTTAAGGATCACACATGTATATATCTTAGGTGGCAAAAATTGTACCTTCCTTGTATCATCTTAATTTATCTTATCATTCAAGATTTATTCTATTCTACCCATGAATTTAATTCGAAAGATAACTCTAATCCTTAATTCCTTTAACTCAATCGAGACTTGTTTCAACTTGGTAATGTGTCATTTACATAAAGAGTGACTTCTTAAAGTATCATCTCAAGATTGTTTGGAACTCATGTAGTGGTCTTCGATTATCTCAAAGTTAGGGAGGCTTTCACTTTGTAAAACCTCATATACTACTGCCTAGATGATTATTTCTATGAAGCCCTTAAACTTCTTCATGTAGAGTTCATTATCCAATTTCTAAATTAGAAAGCAATCTTTACATTCTCTTGATGTAATTTCAAATATAAGCTTGTTGTTATAGCTAAACTTGGTCGTTCAGAGTTAAAGTTCACAACAGGCAAGAAGGTGTTTTATTTACCAATGCCTTCTCATATTGGTACCTCTTAGCTACTAAGTGTCTCAGGTTTGATCTACTCACTTTTATATTTAAGAACCTAATTTTTCCTAATTACCTTTCGGTTATGTGGTAAATCGCCCAATCATCCACTTAGTTTTAAAAGAATCCATATCCCCTTACATCGCCCTTTGGCATTCTTCTTAGCAGGTCCTTTTAGTGCCTCCATAAACCTCTAGGTAGCCATCGTCACTTTTTGAATGATGAAGAGAGCATTCAATCTATTAGGGAATCTATCCCCTTATCATCATTTACTGAATGATGATCTATTCTGAGGTAAACTTCATAGGATTTTCTTCCTGTGTATGGAAGAGGTATTCTGACTTTATTCTTTCTCTCTTACCTCTTTCATCTTGTTCCTCTTTTGTCTTGCATCCTCTTGTGAAAAATGGCCTTAACCCTCCCACTCAAATTAGTGAATTGAGAAATATTGACTTATCCCTTATCACTATTAATCTCATAAAGAGATTTGGTAAGATTGATACTTCTTTCCTAGTAGATTATTTGTATTCTATAAGTGTTGTGTCCTATAACTCTCTCTCACTTATTGATACATCATAATTTTCACTGATAAAGACATATCTTTTTGAATTTTCAAGTTGTCACATCAATATATACTTTTTGTACCTTGGCCTAATCTTGTGACTCATAACAAGGATTATGGATATAAGTTGCTGACCCTTATGGTCTTAAGGTGCTTAGGATAGATTTAAGGCCCATCAATAACTTACGGTCATGGTAGTGACGGACTTAAAGGGCACTTGGTTAAGTAGGAAGATAATAGCTGTGAGTTTATCTACCAACATATAACTTATAGTTTTACTTATGCTATTGTTTACTCAACCATGTCATAGAGAGGTCTATATCTCCATTTCAACAACTCTATTATGTTGAAGGGTTTTAGGATTGATAGTTGCCTAACAATCCCATTCTTGTCTAGAGCATCTTGAACTGACCACAAGGGTGCTCTTAACCCTTATTAGTTCAAAAAGGGCATCAAACTTTTAATTTGACTAGCTCTAAACTAGATTTAGCCATTATTTAATAGCCTTACACTTGCCTATGATTAGATAAATATAATCGCATTTCGAGTAAACATCTATGATGTTAATGAAATACTGGCTCTATGTTTTACCAACATGTTTATTGATTCACAAATGTATAGTATACTTATTGCAGAGGATATCTACTATTGAGTTTCTTTGTTTTTGTTGCTAGTTAGAGAAACTTATGAACTTCTCATAAGGATGTTCTCCCTTTAGCACTTATCACTTAGCAAATCCTCTTTTGCTAGTTTGCTCCTTCCTTTTGATCAATGTGTACATGTGGCAAGAAAACAAAATTGTTATTCTCAAGATAAAGGAAACATCAAGCCCAACATAGGATTTGATAGTTGTAATCTCATCGATCTTTAATGAAAGAGATAACAAAGATATAAATTTGTTAGATGCATTTGCATGGAGTAAAGTAGGGTGGTTTATCCATGCAGACTTAACATGCATGTTCCAATCCTTTAATTCACTTTCTTACTTTTTCGTGTCCAACATGAAGCCATCTGCCCTAATGAAATTCCTACTGCTCATGTGGTTTATTTCCCCTATAACTTTTAAAAGATTATTAGTGATCTAGCCATTTTGTCTTTACAGAAACCATTCTTGACCTCGTCTAGATCAAGTTTAAGGTTTCTTAACCTCTTGTATTTATGCTTGGAGTATGAATCCTATTACTCTTTAACTAAGTTCATTTGACAAATAGATCTTGCATCCTTTAGCCTTTTATACTCAAGCTTATTAATCAGACAGACCATATTTAGTCTCGCATGCTCCCACTCACTTGGACTTATCACAACACACATTAGTTGTTTATTAGAAAGAATTTGGCATGTTTGTCTTAACTTTTTATTTTGACATTTACCTTAAGTATTGCCTAAATGACGTGTTAGGATTTAGTACACCATGTCAAAAACTTAACTTTATTTTGACTTTATGGAAGAAGACCATCAATTCTATATTCCAAGACTATCACACACAGCCTGGATAGAGCCATATTGCTCATAAAGAAGGAAAATGAATGCCTTTATTATTTTTGAATGTGCATGTGAAATGCGATCTCAACCATATTTAAAGCAAGTTCTAGAGTGACAACTTAATAAGTAAATATCACACATAAGCAAAATAATCATTATTGATCAAATAGGCTTAAAAGCTTATAGTCAGGGGCTTTCAAACTCAGGTTTTCAACTCAAAATTCATCACTAATCCTAATAATTAGTTGTTCAATCATGTTATAAAATCTATATATTCAATTAATCCATACTTAAAACTTATATATTTCTTAAAACCATTCAAAAGCAACTTAATAGGATTTTTTTGCATAAGATGTAACAAAAATATGCAACAAATAAAATGCGTCTTAAGAGTTAAGAATAACTCTTTACTCTGCCATTTTTGCACACCCCATGAATCTAATGGTTTTACTAACTAACATATTTTCTTTTACTCCTCCCCCAACCTAAACCAAACATTGTCCTTAATGTCTTCTAGAGCTTAGAGAAAGTTTTCATTTAAAAACCTAAACAAAATAAAGTAAACTAAAATGCTAAGAGTAAAACCATAAGATTAAGGAAAGTTACAACCGAAGAGTGGTATATGAATTCTGCTTCTAGCTGCTGTCTAAAGATTGCCAACCTATTTGCTTGACAATAGATCTTATTTGGGTTCATAGATTTGTAGTTGATCAATCAGCTGATCAACAGTTGGTGCAAAAATTATGGTATGGTGAGTTGCTTCAGGTATGAATCCCATTTACACAGCATGATCAAAAAAAGGAAAAAATTATCATAAAAACCATTAACATCTAACAATCCTAATAGTTTTTGTTAAAGTTTAGTTTAGCCCAATATGCATCGCTAGAAATCCCATCCAATGTTTCCAAACCACCAGGTAGAGTGACAAAAGCTTCAGTATAGTGGAATATACGTCCCATACATTCAGGCAAGCTTGAAACATGTAACTCTTATCCTACGGAAAAGATGTGATAATTCAACTCCTTTATACTTACACTCAAACCCTTTCTTCCTTTAATGCTTGCAAAAATGGCCACACTTCCCCTTAGGCCCTGGATGCCTCCCCTATATACAAAGTTGATCTTTCTAGTAGCTAATGCATTTCCAAGTTCTTTTGCTGGAGTTAGAAACTTTCTATCCTTTCCCAAATATGTTTCACCAAAATTGTAGGTAGATTTAAATCTACATTTTAGTGGGATACCATTTTTCTGTTCTTTACTCTCAAACATTTTGTGTTTACAAGTAAAAGAGTACATATTTATACTACTAAAACAACAACAACAAGATCATGCAAATCATGCATTTTTCAAAGGAGTTTGAAAAACTTTCTAACACGAATCACCGGCATAATATTGCATGAAGAAATTAAACAAAATGAGTAAAGAAAGTCAAAAGTTACTAAAAAGATAAGACATATTTGAAAAAAGCATGATTATGAATAGTAGTTGTGATTAGGGCTCACATCTTCCTCTGGTTTTACATCCAGTAATGGCTTAAACGCTTTCTATGAATTGAGGATTTGCTTCCCATGCAGTTTTCTTATAAATAGGCAAGTAAGGTCTTTTAATGTTAGATTCCCAATATAGTAGCACTCTTTTTCTTTGTTAAATAAGTTCATTAAATGAAGAAGAATACCATGAACAGCACCACTAGGATGTGTCTCAAGATTTTGAATAATATTATACAATGACTCGTTACTCGATCCATCCTTTACAAATTGAATTTTATCTTCTCGACATATAGAAACCATTCCTTTGCTCTTACAGTGCTTATCACATGTCCACATTAAACTTTTATGGTATACCTTTATTCTTTTAGCTCTTTTCTTTTCGGAGTAAGAACTTCTTCCTATTCTTGGCATGGGTTTAATAAATGACTCAAAAATCTCACCTGCTAAATTTACGTTAGCTTCAATGATAGAGCGTACATCCTCAGGAAGGCCGAAATGCTTGAATATCTTCATTCTTTCAAGTCAACAGCTATAGATCTTCCTGAACACATCTTTGGGAAAAGTGGGAACCTGTTTTTAAGCTTGACAAGAGATTCGTCCATGTTAACTTAAAATGAAAATGATGAAAACTAAAATTTTTAACATAATGCAGTGTGCTTCAGTGAGTAAAAAAGAAAAATTAATGAGAAAGGAAAAGAAGTTTTGGATTGCCTCCCAAATAGCTGCCATTCTTTAACACCTTTAGCTAGACAAAAACCAAAAAATTGATTTTTTTATCTTTTTTAGAGCTTACATGTTGGTTCCTCAAACATGATGACAAGTTTAAAAGTGTTGAGTGTACCATCATTATACTCTTTTGGCCTTTGCCCAATCACTTTGAATTTTTTACCACTATCTTGAATCTCCACGGTTCCATATGGCCATATTTGAATCATAGTAAAAGGTCCTAACCACCTTGATCTTAGCTTTCTTGGAAAGAGCTTTAACCTTGAGTTATATAAAAGCACTTTTTGTCCAGTTGTGAACTCTCTCCTCAAAATTCTTTTGTCATGCCACATTTTTGTCTTCTCCTTATATAACTTGGCATTCTCATAGGCTTGTTGTCAGAATTCTTCAAGCTCATTAAGTTGGAGAAGTCTATTCTCCCCAGGTGCCTTTAAGTTAAAATTTAAGCTTTTATAGCCTAATATGCTTTGTGCTCCATTTCTACTTAAAGATGGCATGCTTTTCCATAGAACAATTGATATGGGGATGTACCAATTGGTGTCTTGAAGGTAGTTCTATAAGCCCAAAGTGCATCATCTAATTTCCTTGCCTAGTCATTCCAATTGGAATTCACCATCTTCTCTAAGATCCATTTCAGTTCTCAATTTGAGATTTCTACTTGCCTGCTAGTTTGTGGATGATATAGAGTTGCAACCTTATGAGTTACTCCATATTTAGCTAACACTGATTGAAGCTATTGATTGCAAAAATGCCTTCCTCTATTACTGATATAGCTCTAGGCACTCAAAATCTTGTAAATATATTTTTTCTCAAAAAACTTCACAACCACTTAAGAATCATTTGTACGAAAAGTAGCTGCTTCAACCTACTTGGAGAAATAGTCAATAACTACTAAAATAAATTGATTGCTAAATTAGAATGGAAAAGGCCCCATAAAATCGATCCTCCATACATCAAAAAGCTCAACTCCTAAGATGTCAGTTAAAGGGGTTTCATATCTCTTTGAGATATTTCCCGTTCTTTGACATCTGTCATAGGTTGCTACAATTTTGTAGGCGTCCTTGAAGAGTATAGGCCAGTAAAACCCATATTGAAGGACTTTAGTGGTTGTTCTATTTGCTCCAAGATGACTACCATATGGGAATGAATGGTAGTGATTTAAGATGTTGGCTATTTCTTCTTCAGGAACACATCCTCAGATAATTCGATCTGGGCATTGTTATGTAATAAAAGATCCTTCGAAAAGTACTGCCTTATATCAGCTAGAAATTTCTTCTTTTGCACTTTAAAAATTTTATAAGGCATTACTTTGCTTGCCAAATAATTTACAAAATCAACATACCAAGGGGTGGGTTATGATTGCATTACAAAAAGTTGCTTATCTGGGAAGTTCTCTTTGATTAGTGATTCTCTCTTTTGTTCATATGGCTATAACTGAGAAAGATGATATGCAATGAGATTCTCGATCCCTTTTTTTTCTTTGATTTCCAAGTCAAATTCTTATAGCAAAAGCTCCCATCTGATCAATCTAGGCTTAGCATCTTTCTTCTCTATCAAATATTTGATTGCTGAGTAGTCTGTCCAAACAATGAATTTTAACCGATCAAGTAGGCTCTAAATTTATTGAATGCAAACACTACTGCTAAAAGCTTATTTTTTGTTGTTACATAATTTAGTTGTGCATCTGAGAGTGTCCTGCTACCATAATAGATGGCATGAAAAACTTTGTCCCTTCGTTGGCGTAAAACAGCTCCAACTACATAATCACTTGCATCACACATCATTTTGAATGGAAAGTTCCAATATGGAGCTATGATAACTGGTGCAAAAGTCAAGGAACTTTTTAGAGTTTGGAAAGCTTATAAACATTCCTCATTAAACACAAAGAAAGTGTCTTTCTCCAACAGCCTATAAAGTGGCTTTGTGATGTTTGAGAAGTCCTTGATGAATTGTCTATAGAAGCCCGTATGTCCTAAAAAAATCTAAATGTCCTTAATTGAGGAGGGAGGTGGTAGCTTTTCAATTGTTTCAATCTTGGCTCGGTCTACTTCATTGCCTCGATCAGATACCTTGTGACCCAGCACGATTCCTTATTCACCATGAAATGGCATTTCTCCCAATGTAGATCCAAATTGGTCTCCACACAGTAATGTAAGACTTTGGCCAAAATTGAAAGAAAATGATCATAGGATTCTCCAAAACTTGAGAAATTATCCATGAACACCTCAATGAACTTTTCCACCATATATGAAAAGATTGACATCATACTACTTTGAAATGTTGCTAATGCATTACATAAACAAAATGGCATCTGTCTAAAGGAACATGTACCATATGGACATGCAAAAGTTATTTTCTCTTGATCCTCCGATGCAATTGTAATTTGATTATATGATCCTCTGATGCAATTGTAATTTGATTATATCCTATGTACCCATCCAAAACAATAATACGCTTTCCCAGCTAGTCTGTCAAGCATCTGGTCTATAAATGGAAGAAGAAAGTGATCTTTTCTAGTAGCTTTCTTGAGCTTTTTGTAGTCAATGCACTTTCTCCATCCAGTCACTGTTCGTTATGGAATCAGTTCATTTTTTTCATTAAGCACTATTATCATTCGACCTTTCTTTGGCACAACTTGAACTGGATTTATCCATTAACTGCCAGAGATTGGGTAGACTATACCAGTATCCAGCCACTTTATTACCTCCTTTCTCACCACCTCCTTTATATTCGAATTGAGTCTTCTATGGTGCTCACTTGATCGCTTGTAGTTATCTTCCATCAAGATCTTATGCACATAAATTAAAGGACTAATTCCTCTTATATCATCTATTGACCATCCAAATGTTGTTTTATACTCCCTTAGAACTCTTAATAATGTTTCTTCTTTATCGGGAGTAAGAGCTACAGAGACAATCACTGGTAATGTTGAATTTCCTCCCAGATAAGCATACTTTAAGTGGGATGGTGTGTTTTCAACTCCAGTACTGGTGGCTTTTTAATTGATGGTACCAACTTACTCTGCCTTCCCCCAAATCTTCAAATGGTTTCTTGATAAAAATTACAAAATTTTCTTCAAGGTACCTAATCTACTCCAAGACTTTAGGATTAGAAGATTTTGATACATCTACCATTCCCATTGTTAATGGTTGATCTATGCAGATTTTGTTTACCATGTCTTTTGTGCAGCTATTAATTATCTACCCTGTAACAAGTGTCACCTTCATTTGGAAAGGATAAAGCCTTAAAAATATTGAAAGATACTTGATTATCTTGAACTTGTACAGTTAACTTTCCTTATTGCACACCAATTAAAGTTCTCCCAATTGCTAGGAATGGCCTCCCAAGAATGATAGAAATTTTTAGTCTTCTTCCATGTCAAGTAGTATGAAATAAGCTGGAAATATGTGTTTGTCCACCTTTACTAGAACATCTACTAAGACACCCCTTAGATGTTTTATTGATCGGTCAACTAGAAGTAATGAAACTATGTAGGCTTCACCTTTACTATAAGTAATGGATCAATTGGGCAAGTGTTTGGAGGTATGGTCAGTTTTTCTGCGTTTTCTAGTTTCTGATAGAATCACTCGAGTGATTTAGGGTGTTACGAGTGTGAATGATCAATTAAATAGTGCAAGTATACACTGTCGTAATCAAGTAATATAGAAGTGAGCAGAGTATCGTTCCCACGAGGATTTATCACTAAGTACCAAAATAGGTAATTTTAATTCTATTTAGTCGATCGATAAATTGGTGATTAAAAGTACAAATAAATGGAAAAAATTAAATATGAGTGCAGATGATATGAAAAAAAATATAAGAAAAAGTTATAGGGATTAGATTTCACTTAACAAATTCCGGATTGAATCACTTATCTATTCTAGCCCAATTTATTCCACATGATTGATAGTCAAGTTTTCCTAATTTAATTACTAGCCTCTTCCAAGGTCAAGCAATTCTATAATTAATTGCTAATCCAATATATTCCTATATGAATTTAAGCAATTAATTATGCATTAAGATTTATGAAACTCAATAAGACTACACAACTCATATGAATATATTCCTATTTCATATGCAAGTCATGGTTTTAATTATAGGATCTACACACATGCATCTCCTTCCGGTCTCAACATGCATATTGTAATCATTCAAAAGGTGGCCAATCAAATGAAAGCATTAAGAACAATAATTAAAAATTAATGATGAAGAAGAAATTAAAATTAGGTTTAATAAGTTAAGATTCAATCCGTCATTAGTAAGCTACGTCATCACCCTAGGAAAATGAAAATTTAGCTTATGATAAAATTAAAAAAAAAATCAAAATAAATTGACATTATATGAAGCTAGAATGAAATCTTCATAAATACAACATAAACTTGAATATTACATTCTCAAACATAAATATACAACCAAAAAGATACATGAAAAACTGGAGAAATCTAGCTATCCATTTAGAAGGTAAAACCTACCATGTAGGCAGCATGCAAAAAGTAATACAATACTAAGCCTTCCATGTAGGAGGCATACAGAAAATAATATAATACTAAGCCTTCCATGTAGGAGGCATGCAAAAAGTAATACAATCCATAAAATTAAAAATAAAAAATAACACAATTTATTTTGAACTGTCAGAGAAAATATCTCTCCCTATCAGAGAAGTATCTCCTTATCAAAGAGAATATCTCCACGCTTCCTCTGAATCTGTGCCTAATGCTTGGTATTTATAGGCAGCGTCGTGTCACTTTTTTCCACAATGCTACAGTGTTTTTGCCAATTTTTTTCCATAATGCTACAGTAGTGAACAGTATCCTGTCGGCGGATTTACATGTTTTTCCGTGTTGCTACAATGATTCCATCCGCTACAGTCACCTCGATCGGCTACAGTAACATCTTGCTACAGTGATTCCGTCATGAATAGTGACCGACGCTACAGTACTGACCTTTTTCTATTTTTCTCTTTATTTTTTAAATACTATTTATTTTACACCCAAATATATTATATTAAGCTCAAATATCGTCCATAAAATCATCATATAAGGGAAAATAAATATGCAAATATTTCACTTATCAAATCCCCCACATTTAGCTCTTGGACGTCCTTGGACAAGGAATGACTAATAAGTGCTTCGAACAAAATCAGAAGTGCCAAATCATAAGCAAGAACACAATTGAAAAGTAAAGAGATCATAGTATTCATGAATCAATGAAAATATAAAATGGTAACTTTGTTTGAAAATGAATAAACTGAGTTTGTGAGTGTAATTCATTCTCTCAATCTCTCAAGTGTTTAACGGTAAGTGTTTCGTTCAAATTCAACAAAAAAAATTGCACTACCATAGGCTTGCTAAAAATCTCAATCTCCACTACTTAATTCACTTGCATAATTCAAATCAAAAGGACTTATTAAGGGTTGTAATGGGGTTAAGGTAAAAGGAATGTAAAATATGATATGAAAGGCTATATTTAAGAAATTTAATAGAACAATTGAAAAATGGGCTACTTATAAATTTATCTCATCTTAACAACCCACAATTCAAATACTTGACACATTTTTTTCTCTTTTTTTTTGAATCGCAACTGTAAAGTTGATGATATATACATCCCCATACTTTGTCAATAGCCCATTTCACAAGAATTTCAAATGCTCTACTAATCTTTTGAATAAGGTAAAAGCACTTGATATATCATTAAAGCACATGTTAATGGGTTGAGAACAAAGAAATAGTCAATTAGGCTCAAAGGGGCTATCAACGATATAATTGCAAGGTTGGCTATTTGGCTCTAGCTAAAGAAAATGAATGTCTTTATCATTTTTGAAGGTACATGTGAGATGTAATTTCAACCAGATTTAAAGCAAGTTCTAGAGTGACAACTTAATAGGTGAATATCACACACAAGAGAAATAATCATTATAGGCTCAGAAGCTCATAGCTAGGGGTTTTTTAACTCAGTTCATTCAATTTCAAAATTCATCACCAATTTCAACAATCAGTTGTTCATTCATGCTATAAAATCTCTAAATTCAATTGATGCATCCTTAAAACTTATATACTTCTTAAAATCATTACAAAACACTTGAACAAGATGTTTTTTTCTTTACTTTTACTCTTTTTTTTTTGAAAAAGATAAAAAAAATTGCAACCAATAGAATGAAATTAATGAAATGTGTATCAGGAGTTAAGAATAACTCCATACTCTGCCATTTTTTCCACACCCTATACATCTAATGGTTTTACTAACTAACAAAAGAAAAACAAAAAAAAATTTTCTCCTCCCCCAACCTAAATCAGACATTGTCCCTAATGTCTTCTAGAGCTCAGAGAAGGGTTTTTTTTTCAAAACATAAACACATAATAAAGTAAAATCAAAATACTAAGAGTAAAACCAAGAGATTAAGGAAAGTTACAACCAAAGGGTGGTATCTGGGTTCTGCTTCTGACTGCTATATGTAGATTGCCCACCTATTTGCTTGACGAGTAGATCTGGTTTTGGTTCATAGGTTTGCAGTTGATTGAGCAGCTGATCAGCAGTTGGTGCAGAAATTATAGAATGGCGAGTCGCTTGGGGTATGAATCCTGTTTCTACAGCATGATCAAGAAAATACAACAGATTATCATAAAAACCATTAACATTTAACAATCCTAATGGCTTTTTGTGATAGTTTAACTTAGCCCAATATGCAATGCTAGAAATGACATCCAGCGTCTCCAAACCACTGGGTAGAGCAATGAAAGATTGAGCATGGTAGAACATTAGTCCCATTTGTTCAGGCAAGCTCGAAACCTGTAACTCTTGTCCTAAGGAAAAAGTGTGATCTTCCAACTCCTTCACCCTTACACTTAAACCCTTGCTTCCATTCATGGATGCAGAAATGACCACACTTTCCTTTAGGCCCTGGATGCCTCGCCTGTACACAAAGTTGATTCTTCTGGCAGCTAATGCAATTCCTAGTTCATTTGCTGCTGTTATAAACTCTCCTTTCTTGCCCAAATCAGTTTCACCAAAAATACAAATAGATGTAAATCTACATTTTTGTGAAATACCCTTTTTCTCTTTCTTTCTCTCGGACCATGTATGCTTACTAGTGGAAGACTGCATATTTACAGGTGGAAGTGTATATACATACAAGTAGAAGAGTACATTCATATATAACACTAAAATAGCGATAACAAAATAATACAAATCACATATTTTTCAAAGAAGTTTGAAAGAATTTCTGACACAGATGACTGGTGGGCTATTGCGTGAAGAAATTAAACAAAAAGAGGAAAGAAAGTTAAAAGATAAGTAGAGTAGACAAAAGCTGTCGAAAAGATAAGAAAGAATTGACAAAAGCTACAGAAAAGATAAGACGATTAGATAAAAGCATGATTATATACAGTAGTTGTGATTTTGGCTCACATCTTCCTCAGGTTTTATGTCCATAACGTCTTAAACGATTTCTATGAATTGAGAATTGGCTTCCCATCCAGTTTTCTTATAAATTGGCAAACAGGGTCTTTTTTCGTCAGATTCCCAAGATAGTAGCGCCATTTTTCTTGGTTGAATACGTTCACTAAATCAAGAAGAATACGATGAACATCACCACTCGGATACGTCTCAAGAGTTTGAATGATATCATTCAGGGACTCCTTACTCAGTCCATCCTTTATAAATTTAATTTTATCTTCTCGATTTATAGAAGCCATACCTTTGCTTCTACAGCGCTGATCACATGTCCACCTTGCACATTTATAGCAGACATCCATTCTTTTAACTCTTCTCTTTTTAGAGTAAGAACTTCTTCCCATTCCTGCCAAAGGTTTAACAATTGATGTATTAAACTCATATGCTAAACGTACCTTAGCCTCAATGATCTAGCGTATGTCCTCAGGAAGTCCCACACACTTGAATACTTTCATCCTTTCAAGTCGACAGCTATAGAGCTTCCTGAGCACATCTTTGGGAAGAGTGGGAAACCTGTTCTTAAGCTTTGTAAGAGATTCCTCCATGGTAACTTAAAAAGAAACCGATGAAAACTAAAATATCAATGCAATGTAGTGTGTTTCGGTGAGTAGGAAAGAAATGAGAAAGTAGGAAAGAAATGAGAGAGTAGGAAAGAAATTTTGGGGTTGCCTCAAATATAGCTGCCCTTCTTTAACGTCTTTAGCTAGACAAAAACCAAGCCATTTTTTTTTATTTTTTTATATAATTTATATATATATGTATATATTTTTAAAAAAAGTACTAGATTGAGGACTTACCTATTGGTTCCTCAAATGTGATGACAGATTTCAAAGTGTTGAGTGCACCTTCATTGTATTCATTGAGTCTTTACCCATTCACTTTGAATTTTCGATCACCATATTGAATCTCCACAGTTCCATATGGCCATACTTGAATTATAGTAAAAGGACCTAACCACCTTGATCTCAGCTTTCCTGGAAAGAGCTTTAACCTTGAGTTGTATAAAAGCACTTTTTGTCCTGATGTAAACTCTCTTTTCAAAATTCTTCTATCATGCCACATTTTTGTCTTCTCCTTGTATAACTTAGCATTTTCATAAGCTTGTTGTCTGAATTCTTCAAGCTCATTGAGTTGGAGAAGCCTTTTCTCACCAACTGCCTTTAAGTCAAAATTTAATACTTTTATTGCCCAATATGCTTTGTGCTCCATTTCTACTGGAAGATGGCATGCTTTTCTGTAGACCAATTGATATGGGGATGTACCAATTGGTGTCTTGAAGGCAGTTCTATAAGCCCAGAGTGCATCATCTAACTTTTGAGCCTAGTCCTTTCGATTGGAATTCACTGTCTTTTCTAAGATCCACTTCAATTCTCTGTTCGAGATTTCCACCTGCCCACTAGTTTATGGATGATATGGAGTTGCAACCTTATGAGTTACTCCATATTTAGCCAATACCGATTGAAGTTGCTGATTGCAAAAATGCCTTCTTCCATCACTGATAATAGCTCTAGGCACTCCAAATCTTGTAAAAATATTCTTCCTCAAGACCTTCACAACCACACGAGAATCATTTGTAGGAAAGGCAGCTACTTCAACCCACTTGGAGACATAATCAACAGCTACTAAAATGAACTGGTTGCTAAATGAGGATGGAAAAGGCCCCATAAAATCGATCCCCTATACATCAAAAAGTTTAACTTCTAAGATGTTGGTAAAAGGGGTTTCATGTCTCCTTGAGATATTTCTCGTTCTTTGACATCTGTCACAAGTTGCCGTAAGTCTGTAAGCGTCCTTGAAGAGTGTAGGCTAGTAAAATCCTGATTGAAGGACTTTAGTAGCTGTTCTATTTGCTCCAAAATGACCACCATATGGGAATGAATGGTAGTGATTTAAGATGCTGTCCATTTCTTCTTCAGGAACACATCGCCTGATAATTCGATCTGGGCTTTGTTTGTATAAGAACGGATCCTCCCAAAAGTAATGCCTTACATTAGCCAGAAACTTCTTCTTTTACATTTAAAAAAGTTTATAAGGCATTACCCCGCTTGCCAAATAATTCACAATATTAGCATTCTAAGGAGTAGGTTGTAACTGTATGATAAAAAGTTGCTCATCTGGAAATTTCTCCTAGATTGGTGATTCTCTCTTTTGTTCAGGTGGTTCTAACCGAGAAAGATGATCTGCAATGAGATTCTCAGTCCCTTTTTTGTCTTTGATCTCCAAGTCAAATTCTTATAGTAGAAACACCCATCTGATTAGTCTGGGCTTCTTTCTTCTCAATCAAGTTTTGATTGCTGAGTGGTCCATCCAGACAATGACCTTTGACTCGATCAAGTATGCTCTGAATTTGTTGAATGCAAACACTACTGCTAATAGCTCATTTTCTGTTGTTGCATAATTCAGTTGTGCATTTGAGAGTGTCCTGCTGGCATAATAGATGGCATGAAAGACCTTGTCTTTTCTTTGGCCTAAAACAGCTCCAACTGCATAATCACTTGCATCGCACATCATCTCAAATGGAAGATTCCAATCTGGAGCTATGATAACTGGTGCAGAAGTCAAGGCACTTTTTAGAGTTTGGATGGCTGATAAGCACTCGTTATTAAACACAAAGGGAGTGTTTTTCTCCAACAGCATGCAAAGTGGCTTTGTGATTTTTGAGAAGTCCTTGATGAATATTTTATAGAAGCCAGCATGTCCCAAAAAACTATGAATGCCCTTGATTGAGGAAGGAGGTGGTAGCTTTTGAATTGTTTCAATCTTAGCTCGGTCCACTTTAATGCCTCGATCAAATACCTTGTGACCTAGCACGATTCCTTCTTTCACCATAAAATGGCATTTCTCCCAATTTAGAACCAAGTTTGTCTCCACACAACGATGCAAGACTTTTGCCAAATGTGAAAGACAATGATCAAATGATTCTCCAAAAACTGAAAAATCATCCATTAATACCTCAATGAACCTTTCCACCATGTCTGAGAAGATTGCCATCATACTCCTTTGAAATGTTACTGGTGCATTACATAGAGCAAATGGCATCTTTCTGAAGGCAAAGTTACCATATGGACATGTAAATGTTGTTTTCTCTTGATCCTCTGGTGTAATTGTAATTTGATTATATCCTGTGTACCCATCCAAAAAACAATAATAGGCTTTCCCTGCTAGTCTGTCAAGCATCTGGTCTATAAATGGCAGAGGGAAATGATCTTTTCTGGTGGCTTTATTAAGCTTTCTATAGTCAATGCACACTCTCCATCCAGTCACCGTTCATTATGGAATCAGATCATTTTTCTCGTTGGGCACTACTGTCATTCCACCTTTCTTTGGCACAACTTGAACTGGGCTTACCCATTGACTGTCGGAGATTGGGTAGATTATACCAGCATCTAGCCACTTTATTACCTCCTTTCTCACCACCTCCTTCATATTCGGATTGAGTCTTCTCTAGTACTCAGCTGTTGGCTTGTAGTTGTCCTCCATCAAGATCTTATGCATACAAATTGAAGGACTAATCCCTCTTATATGAGCTATTGACCATCCAAATGCTGCTTTATACTCCCTTAGAACTCTTAATAACTTTTCTTCTTCTTCAGGAGTAAGAGCTGCAGAGATGATTATAGGTAATCTTGAATTTCTTCCCAGATAAACATACTTCAAGTGGGATGGCAGTATTTTCAACTCCAGTACTGGTGGTTTCTCAGTTGATAGTACCAGCTTACTTGGCTTTCCCCAAGATCTTTAAATGGTTTCTTGATAAAAATTGGGGAATTTGCTCCAGGTATTTAATCTGCTCCAAGACTTCAGGATTAGTAGATTTTGATACATCTACCATTCCTATTGCTAATAGTTGATCCATGCAGATTTTGTTCACCACATCCTTTATGCAACTAGATAATGTGTCGACTCTGTAGCAAGTGTCACCTTCATCTAGAAAGGATAAATCCTTGAAAATGTTGAAAGATACTTGATTATCTTGAACTCGTAAGGTTAACTTCCCCTGTTGCACATATATTAACGTTCTCCCAGTTGCTATGAATGGCCTCCCAAGAATGATAGGAATTTCTTGGTCTTTTTCCATGTCGAGTATTATGAAATTAGCTAGGAATATGAGTTTGTCTACCTTCAACAGAACATCTTCTAAGACACCCCTTGGATGCTTTATTGATCGGTTTGCCAGAAGTAAAGAAACTGTGGTTCGCTTCACCTCTCCAAGACCAAGTTTGTTGTAGATAGATAGAGGCATGAGGTTTATACTTGCTCTAAGATCACAAAGTGCTCTTTCAAAGTAACATTGACCTATGGTGCAAGGTATGCAAAAGCTTCCTGGATCTTTCAGCTTTGGAGGTAATTTCTTTTGGAGAATAGCGCTACACTCCTCAGTAATTGCAACTGTTTCAAATTCCTCAAGCTTACACTTATTTGAGAGAATGTTCTTCATGAATTTTGCATAACTGGGCATTTGGGCAAGAGCGTCTGCAAAAGGAATGTTGATGTGTAACTTTTTGAAAACCTCCAAAAGCTTTGCAAATTGCTTGTCTAGCTTTGCCTTCACAAGTCTCTGAGGGTATGGAACTGGTGGTACATATGGAGGAGGATTGTCTGGAAAGCTAATTCTTCTTGGTATCACATCATCCTCCTTCTGTTCTTGTACTTCCTTCCTTTGTTCTTCTCCACCTTCTTTCTTTTCTCCATCATCCTTCTTTTTAATTAAAGGATATTTCAATTCTTTCCTACTTCTTAGTGCAACGGCCTTCACATACTCTCTTGGGTTTCTTTCGGTGTCACTTGGTAGAGTTCATGGTTGTCTGGAACTCAGCATATTTGCAATTTGACCCATCTAGACCTCCAAGTTCTTTATTGAGGCATCTTGGCTTTTGATTACTGCATCAGTCCTAGCCATGAATTGAGATGTATTCATGGTTAGTTGAGCCAGTGCATCCTCCAAATTCACTTTCTGTTGTGGTGGATTTGGTTGTTGAAAAGCTTGCTGCTGGTAGTTCCCTTACAGCTTGAATGCATTTTGATTATTCCTCTAACTAAAGTTTGGATGATTTCGCCAACCTGGATTGTACGTGTTTAAGAATGGGTCATTTCTTCGGTTTCCGATGAACTGAGCTTGCTCCGGCATGAATGAGTATACTTCTTGACAGTGTGTACTCACATGAGGTCCTCCACATTGATCACAAGCTTCCGTAGGAGTGCTGATTACATTTTCTTGGGTTGTCAATAATCCTACTTGCTTGGATATAGATGCAACTTGAGAAGATAAAGTTGTAAGGACATCCAGCTCGTGCACTCCAAGTACTTTCTTTGAATTGCTACATTTAGAAGGCCATTGATATGCATTGGCTGCCATCTCCTCAAGTAGATTATAAGCATCATCTATATTTTTTCCCATTAAAGATCCTCCAGCTGCATCATCTATAAGAATTCTGGATATGTGCGTCATCCCACAATAGAAAGTTTGCAATTGCCACCAATTTGGTAAGCCATGATGAGGACATCTCCTTAACAACTCCTTGTATCTTTCCCATGCTTCATAGAGGCTTTCTTGTTCATGCTGGGTAAATGAGGCAATTTTATTCCTCAATTTAGCAGTTTTTACAGAAGGAAAGTATTTCTCTAAAAATTTCTGCGCCATGATCTCCCACGTAGTTATGCTTCCCACTGGTAGTGATTGTAGCCAACTCTTAGCCTTATCCCTGAGTGAGAAAAGGAAAAGTCTAAGTCTAATGGCATCGTCAGTAACACCATTATGCTTGAATGTGTCACAAATTTCTAGGAAGTTGGCTATGTGTGCATTAGGATCTTCTGTTGGTAAACCACCGAACTGATTTGCTTGCATCATTTGGATAATTGCCGGCTTGATTTCAAAGTTGTTAGCTGCTACTGGTGGTCTCGTGATTCCAAAATTTGTCCCTATGACTATTGGTGTTGCATAGTCACGGAGTGTTTTGGTATCTGTTGTTCCTCCCCCCGGGTTTGCCATTGGATTGCTTAGGATTGAAGTATACTGCTTCCAAACTCTTCGATTTCTTTGACAAGTTCTTTCGAACTCTGAATCAAAAGGTAATAGTTCAGTCTCCTTCAATCTGGTCAAACACTAAGCAAAAGCCTGAAAAGAAACACAAGACACCAAGAAGAAAAAAAAATAATATAAAGACCAAATTAGTATTAAAATTACTTGGTATTGATATTAATGAAAACAATCCCCAGCAACGGCGCTAAAAACTTGTTACGAGTGTGAATGGTCAATTAAATAGTGCAAGTATACACTATCGTAATCAAGTAATATAGAAGTGAGTAGAGTATCGTTCCCATGAGGATTTATCACTAAGTACCAAAATTGGTAATTTTAATTCTATTTAGTAGATAGATAAATTGGTGATTGGGAGTACAAATAAAGGAAAAATAATTAAATATGAGTGCAGATGATATGAAAGCAAATATAAGAAAAAGTCCTAGGGATTAGATTTCACTTAACAAATTCTGGATTGAATCACTTATCTAATCTAGCCCAATTTATTCCACATGATGATAGTCGAGTTTCCTTAATTTAATTACTAGCCTCTTCCAAGGTCAAGCAATTCTATAATTAATTGCTAATCCAATATATTCCTATATGAATTTAAGCAAGTAATTATTCATTAAGATTTATGAAACTCAATAAGACTACACAACTCATATGAATATATTCCTCATGTACAAGTCATGGTTTTAATTATAGGATCTACACACATGCATCTCCTTCCGATCTCAACATGCATATTGTAATCATTCAAAAGGTGGCCAATCAAATGAAAGCATTAAGAACAATAATTAAAACTCAATAATGAAGGAGAAATTAAAACTAGATTTAATAAGTTAAGATTCAATCTGTTATTAGTAAGCTACGTCATCACCCTAGGAAAATGAAAATTTAGCTCATGATAAAATTAAAAACAAAATCAAAATAAATTGACATTATATGAAGCTAGAATGAAATCTTCATAAATACTGCATAAACTTGAATATTACATTCTCAAACATAAATATACAACCAAAAAGATACATGAAAACTGGAGAAATCTAGCCGGCCATTTATGAGGTAAAACCTTCCATGTAGGCAGCATGCAAAAAGTAATACAATACTAAGCCTTCCATGTAGGAGGCATACAGAAAATAATATAATACTAAGCCTTCCATGTAGGAGGCATGCAAAAAGTAATACAATGCATACAATTAAAAATAAAAAACAACACAATTTATTTAGAACTGTCAGAGAAAATATCTCTCCCCATCAGAGAAGTATCTCCTTATCAAAGAGAATATCTCCACACCTCCTCTGAATCTGTGCCTATTGCTTGGTATTTATAGGTAGCGTCGTGTCACTTTTTTCCACAATGCTACAGTGTTTTTGCCAATTTTTTCCGTAATGCTACAGTAGTGAACAGTATCCTGTCGGCAGATTTACGCATTTTTTCCGGGTTGCTACAGTGATTCCATTCGCTACAGTCACCTCCATCGGCTACAGTAACGTCCTGCTATAGTGATTCCGTCATGAATAGTGACCGACGCTACAGTACTGACCTTTTTATATTTTTCTTTATTTTTTAAATACTATTTATTTTACACCCAAATATATTATATTAATCTCAAATATCGTCCATAAAATAATCATATAAAGGAAAATAAATATGCATATATTTCACTTATCATGGGGTTCACTCGAGTGTGAGATGAATATCACCTAAGTGGTGATGAGTTCCACTCGAGTGAGATAGTATATTTGGCCTTTTTGGTTCTAGTTTCATATTACACTTCTGTGTGTTGAGATAAGAGTGTTGTCTCACTTGCAAGTGTTGTGAGTTCTCACTCAAGTAAGGCTCCTCTCACTCGAGTGCAAGTGTATTTGACACCAAAAACTCTTGTCTCAGGTTCTCACTTTTTGTGCTTTACTTCCTGGTACTTGAGTGTGGCATTCTAGACTCGAGTGTTGTAGTCTTTTGAAAGTTCTTGTGCTCTCTGTTGATCACTCTCTAGTACCCGAGTGTACACCGTACCATCACTCGAGTGAGGTCTCCTTCACTCGAGTATATGTACAATATCACTTGAGTGAGGCCATCTTCACTCGAGTGTCTCAGTGAAAAATATCAGTTGTGAGTTTTCAAAAAAGGGTCTTTAGGGATAATCTTCCAACCCTTTAGAGTAATTAATAGAGTTATTCACGAGTACTAAAAGAGAAATAATGATAACCAACATTAAGTGTTATGAAAGTGAGAACTTGGAGTGGAAAATAACCTGATGTCCTTGATTTGGTTTATAGGGTTTGATATTATCCCTGATCGTGAGCAGCCGGAGCTGGAGCTTAAGTGGAAAAAGGGTAGGGAACTTACCTCTCATGCAAGTACTTGATAATTGTGTTGGTGTATTGATGCATATTATTGCTTTGCATGATTATGTGAAACATATATGAGTGATTGAAGCTTGGTTTCAACTTATGCTATGGCCATGAGTATATTGTTTGAACATTGAGCATGCTGATATGTCATTGCGTGAACATGAATTATGTATTGCAAGCATGTCATGGATTAAACACTTATCTTGCATGCATATTGGTATTGTTTTCCTATTGAGAGTCCCCAAAATCTCACCCTTCCCTACCAACAGTGTAGACAGGTCAAGTCGATCAAGATGGAACAAGCATCCAAGGGCGGCTAGGTCTCCTTATGGGCAAGTGCATTAGTATTTGGTTATCATTAGATGCTGGTATAATTGTATATGTTTGGTCATATATATTTAGATTATATATTGGAATGTGTATTTGGAATGAGTACTGTGTAATCCCCGTATAAGGGCTTGTATGGGCGATTATGCCCTGTAAGGCTTTGATCAATGTATGGAACCCCGAATTGGCTGGGAATTATTTGGCATACTCTAATATATTTAAATGTGATTTATCTTCGTGTAGTAATTGTATTTGGAATGTGAATGTGAGACCAAGTGAAAAGTATTTTGAAAGGTATTTGTGTAAAACCCTATCATGAAGATGGGATTGTAAATGAATTTTGCTTATTATTGGTCTCTATTTCACTTTAATTGTGTAATCTGGATATTAATTACGGTAGGGGGTTACACTAGAAACTTTACAAACTGCTTGTCTAGCTTTGCCTTCACAAGTCTTTAAGGGTATGGAACTAGTGGTACATATGGAGGAGGGTTATTTGGAAAGCTGATTCTTCCTGGTAGTACATCATCCTCTTTAGGTTTATGTGCTTCCTCCTTTTATTCTTCTTCGCTTTCTTTCTGTTCTTCATCATTCTTCTTTTTAATTACAAGATCTTTCAATTCTTTCCCACTCCTTACTATAACAACCTTCACATGCTCTCTTGGTTTTCTTTCGATGTCACTTGGTAGAGTTCCTGGTTGTTTGGAATTCAACATATTTATAATTGGCCCATTTGGATCTCGAAGTTCTTTGTTAAGACTTCTTGGTTTTTGAGTGTTGTATTAGTCTTAGCCATGAATTGAGATGTATTCATGGTTAGCTGAGCTAGTGCATCTTATGCTTTAACTTTCTACTGTGATGGATTTGGTTGTTGAAAAGCTTCTTACTGGTAGTTCCCTTGAAGCTTGAACACATTTTTATTATTCATCCAACCAAAGTTTAGATGATTTCACCAACCTGTATTGTAAGTGTTTAAGAATGGGTCATTTCTTTGATTTTTGATGTAATTAGCTTGCTCTGTCATAAATGGGTGTCCTTCTTGACATTGAGTGCTCACATGAGGTTCTCCATATCGATCACAAGTTTCAGTAGGAGTGCTGATTACATTTGCTTGGTTCTTCAATGAACTCACTTGCTTGGATATTGATGCAACTTGAGCAGACAAAGTTTTAAAAATATCCAACTCATGTACTTTAAATACTTTCTTTGAAATGTTACATTCAGAAGGCCATTGGTACGCATTGCCTGCCATCTCCTCAAGTATATTGTAGGCATCATCTAGATTTTTTCCCATTAAAGTTCCTCTACTTGCAACATCTACAAGAATTCTGGAGGTATGTGTTATCCCATTATAGAAAGTTTGCAGGTTCCACCAATCTGGTAACCCATGATAAGGACATCTCTTTAGTAAATCCTTGTACCATTCTCAGGCTTCATAAAGACTTTCTAGTTTATGCTAAGTAAATAAGGCAATTTTATTCCTCAATTTAGCAGTTTTTCCTAAAGGAAAGTATTTTGCCAAAAATTTTTGCGCCAAGACATCCCATGTAGTTATGCTTCCCACTGGTAGTGAATGTAACTAGCTTGAGTTGGATATCCTTACAACTTTGTCTTCTCATTAAATTTGGCTATATGTGTTAGGATCTTCTGTTGGTAAACCACATAACTGATTTGCTTACACCATCTAGATAATTGCAAGCTTGCTTTCAAAATTATTGGCAATTTTCTCATCCCAGAAATTGTCTCCATACTTGTTGGTGTTGCATAGTCATGGAGTGTTTTAGTATATATTGCTTCTTTTCTCGGATTTGCCATAGGATTGCTTAGGATTGAAGTAAACTACTTTCGAACTCTTCGATTTCTTCAACAAGTTCTCTTGATTTCATAATAAAAAAGATGTAGTTCAGTCTCCTTCAATCTGGTCAAGCTTTAAAGCAAAAGCCTGAAAAGAAACACAAGATACTAAAAAGAAAAACAAATGTAATATGAAGACCAAATTAGTGTTAAAATTACTTTGTATTGATATTAATGATAACAATCCTCGGTAACGAGGCCAAAAACTTGTTACTAGTGTAAATGATTTATTAAAAAGTACAAGTGTACACTGTCGTAAACAAGTAATATAAAGGCGAGTAGAGTATCGTTCCCATGGGATTGATCACTATTACCAAAATTGGTAATCTTAATTCTATTCAATCAATTGATTAGTTGATAATTGAGATTACAAAATAAAAATGATTAAATTGACTACAAATCATATGAAAACAACTATGAGAAAATGCCCTAAGGATCATATTTCACTTAGTAAATTTCGGATTGAATCACCTATCTATTATAGTCCAATTTATTCCACATGATTGATAGTTGAGTTTTCCTAATTTAATTACTAGCATTTTTCAAGGTCAAACAATTCTATAATTAATTGCTAATCCAATATATCCCTATTTGAAAAATTAATCAAGCATTAAGATTTATAGAACTCATTAAGACTCCACAACCCGTATGAATATATTCCTACTTCATATGCAAGTTATGGTTTTAATTATAGGATCTACATACATGCATCTCCTTCTAGTCTCAACATACATATTGAAATCATTTACAAGATGGCCAATCAATTAAAAGTATTAAGAACAATAATAAAAAATTAAACGTGAAGGAAAAATTGAAACTAGATTTAATAAGTTAAGGTTCAATTCGACATTAGTAAGCTACATCATCACCCTAGGAAAATAAAAATTTAGCTCATGATTAAATTAAAAAAACAAAATAAATTGAAAAATTCATAACCATTGCATAAAACTTAATTATTAAATTCTAAAACATAAAGATACAACTACAAGATGCATGAAAATGGAAAAAATTTAGCCTTCCTTATCAGAGGTAAAACCTTCCATGTAGGTGGCCACCTGTAACATCAATGAAGGAGCTCTACCTAAGCATTTTAAGAAGGAGGCATGCAAGAAACAAAACAATGCATGAAATTAGACTCTAAGAGTGTATGTGTAACCCCCTCCGTAATTATATCTGAAATACGCGATTAAAGTGAAATAGAGACCAATAATAATCAAAACTCATTTAAAATCCCATCCTTGAGATAGGGTTTTCAAAATACCTTTTAAAATCTAATTAACTTGGTCTCATATTCACATTTCGAATACAATAACTACGAGAAGATAAATCACATTCATATAAATATCAGAGTGCACAACATAATCATCCCGGCAATCCTGGGTACATACCTTCACTAAAAATACACGGGGCACAATTGCCCATTACAATTCTTCAAATGGGGATTACACAATCTCATCTCAAATTTATAACCCTATATTCAACCGAATCATATACAGTCTTCACAACTCATTGATAACCAACTACCAACTCTCATCTCGAAGGAGTCCTAGCCGCTCCCTCCACGAGCCACTTGCCCTGTCTAAATTGTTGGTAGGGGAGGGTGAGATTCGAGAGAATCTAAGTAGGGAAACATTATCAATATGCAGGCAAGATAAGTGTTTAATGCATGACATGCTTGCATCACATAACTCATGCACACATACAATGACAAATCTATAAGCTCAATGATTTCAACGATACTCATATGGCCATAGCATATATTGAACATAGCTTTAAATCTTTCATACATGTTCCACATAATCAAGCAAAGCAATAACATGCATCAACACATTAATACAGTTATCAGAGCATGCAGGAGAGATAAGTTCCCTACCTCCAGTCTTTTCTCCTCTATTTGTGTGCCAGCAACTCGGGGCTTCACATTTGATCCTATACTGTCAAATGTACTATTTAGACACTTCCATAGTGTTTCTGGGGGTTATATGAGGCTATATTGAAATTTTAATAAAATACCCCTAGGGACCCAGCCCGGCCCTGCCGTACCTGGTCCGGCTGTACTTTTCTTGAAATTTTGACATGGGCTATTCTGACATATTTTCACCCAAGGAATCCATTCCAGACTCTGAATTATCAAATTCAATGTCAATTTACAAATTTACCCTTGGCAGCCCCACTTTAAGGGTTTCAGGGGCGTTTTCGTAATTATGCTTTTTCGGCCTTTTCCGAAAAAGTGACCAACTGTAACCCCACCTAATTTTCACTCCTAAACTCAATGGAATCATCAAATCATTGAAAATCCATCTCTAACCCCTCCAAACTAGCCTTGGTCGAAATTCTCAATTCCCCGAGAAAAATTGGGATTTTTCGGTTTCAGCTCCGTAAATGCGTTTTTTTCTACTCCTAACCACTTTATTGACCATTACATTGGGTTAGAACTACCATTTAGTATCAATTTGGGCTGCATAACACCTAGGCTAACCCATTTTCCAAATTTACAAACAAAGACAATCCAGTGAAATTTCACCAATTAAATCAACCACAACAGCCAGAACAATCAAAGATTGAAGTTTCGGAAGTTACCTCAAGCTCCCTCTGGCTTTTACTCAATATGGCTGAACCCTAGCCCCTTTTAAACCATGAAAATTGAGCTTCCAACAACTTAAAGAACATGAAAGAGAAGCTTCGAAGCAAGGTTATAACGCGTTAGGAGCTAGATCATAGGAGAAATCGGCTTACCTTGCGAGATTTCTCCTCTTTCTCTCTCTAAGAGCTCTCAACTTTCTCTCACTAGTTTCAGCTGGTTCAGCACGACAGAAAATGAGAGCTGAAGAAGATGAGAAAATATTTTATTCCATGCTGATGTCATCTTTTATTGAAATGATATCATAATTCCCATTTTTGGATTTTCTCGCAGATTTTCTGCCCAAACCTTGAAAACTCATAACTAATTCTAGAAAAATTGAAATGAGGTGATTCCAAATCCAAATGAAAGGTATTTAAGTTCTCTTCATTGAAAAAATATGATCCATTACCAGAAATCACCACAAAATTCCAGAATAACACAAATCTCATCACTGCCCCAAAACAGAGTCCATTTTCGACCTCAAACTTTTGACAGTCATATCTCCTAGTTCCCAAAACGAAATCGCACAACTTATATGTCCATTTTGAAGCTTGGGATGTGAAATTTAAGACTGGAAAGTTTCATAATTTTCTGACATCCTTTACCTAGTCAAAAGATCCACACGAGAAGACTGCCCAGAATAGAGTTTCACTGGACAGAATTTCAGATTTTGCATATTTTCTTCCAATGGTTCCATTTTCATACCAAACATCATTCCCACATAAATTTTTACAAGGAATCCATTGGAAACACCAAATCAATAAAATTCACATCTCATTGACATGTTTTGACAACAATCCCAACATGTCAACACAATTCACATTTCGAAACCTAACATTGCAACATTTCCATTCCAAAGTTCCAAACCAATTTCAATGACATCAAAACACACTATGACACCATTTCCAACACAATACCCCATTCAATTCTTCCTTCTATTCTAGGTCAATTTGGATGTTAATCCACAATTGAACTCAAATACAGGGTTTCGGCGCTGCTCACAACACACATGAATCAATTCGAGTGCCAAATCTCATCATATTCTCCAAAAGGGTTATTTATCACTAACCACATCCACTTTTTGAGTCATTAACCCTTAATCACAATTTGGGATCTTGCTAAACCAGGGCTTAGTAATCCACTAATCTCAGGCTTATTCTCTAGCCTCGAGTCTCAAAATTCGGGGTATTACAGTATGTCTCCTTGTGTCTTCCACTCCTCTATTTATTGATGAATGGGGTGCAAAGATTTCCACTTGTTAGATATGAGTCTTGACTTTAAGCCACCAATGTTGACCTGGTGGCAACCATGCTTCTTGATTGCCACCGAATTTTGATAATCAAAATGGTGGATTCTCACATTGTTATCTTCATGAAAGTTGTAGAACTAGATCGTAGCTTGAAAACACATGTGAGAACTTCTCATTTCAACATTTATAGCTCAAGTTATGGTCAAATTTGTGGGCAAAGGTGAGACTTGGACAACCCCATATTCTCAATTCTAAGCAAAATACAAAAATCTTGAAGACAGAAATGGGTTTTGGCCTCAACATAAAAGTTGTAGGGATTTTTCTTAGCTTTTTATCCATATAAAGAACCTCCTAATCTAACATCTAGAGCTCCAGATATTGCCTAAAAACTAAAACAAAGTTAAAATTTAGTATTTTTCAATGAATTCTATTTTATGCCAAATTCACTATTTATTTATCAATTACACACAAATTCATTAAATGAAGCTCAAATATCTTCCAAAAAATCATCATATATGGGAAAGTAAATATGCAAATATTTTACCTATCATCATCTCTCTCTTTCTCTTTAAAGGAGCAATTAAAGATCCTGACGATTAAACTATTAGAAGGCCGTCATTATTTTGAACTTTTTCTTCAGATGTCAATGCTGTCAAGGATTTGGAGGGTGCAAGACCTCATCTTACATACCACTTATCATTTATATTAATTAGAGTAGCAATGCGTGGTTTAGTGGTTACACAGGAATAGCATAGATATACTAATATTAATGATACATTATACTTGATTACATTCAAGAATTCCCATTCAGGGATTGTACAATAAATTACAGACCTTAAACTTACTAAAAGGTCTTTAGATAACCAACGTCCTCTCTTGAACTTGACCACAACCTTTAATCACCAGTAATTATGATTTTTGCCCTCAGAGCCGTTTTCTTCTGCTACAAACTTTATACATTCATGGAAAGGGTGAGATTCAAACAAATCTCAGTAGTAACATACAATCGATCATATAAAATGTGAAAATTAAATATGTCATGCTCCATGTTATAAAAAAAATTAATAACAAAGCCATTGCATGTATACATGAGTTAGGGGATCATTCCCCTACTCCTGTAAAACCTCGGTTGGGTTCTTACTCAACAACTAGGTACACCTCGGTTAGGTTCTTGCTCAACAACCAGGTAAGTGTGCCTCCACACACAAATTGCCCTCCTTGGGAAAACCATGTTCATTAATTATATCACAAAAGATGGCATACATAAACGTATAAACATTGGCATAATGTATGAAAGATAGACTAACTACCTAAAATAGCCCTTTCCTACCTAATCATCTAATTGACTTGATCCGGCTCAGCCACAACTATCCGGTCCTAAAATTCCAAGTTTACAAATTACTTTTATTGGTTAATACTCATTCATGTATCACTCTAGACTCTTCCAAATTAGTTTTATTGGTTATATCAGTTTACATCTGCAAAATTACCAAAATGGCCCTAAGGACCCAGTCTGACTGTACTTTTCCAGAAATTTTGACCCTAGTTATTCCTACATAGTTTTATGTGTAGAATCCATTTTTTACTTTATTTTTCTCAAAATCATTGCCAAATGATTGTTTTGCCCTTAACAGCCCCTACTTAGGGTTTTAGGGCTATTTTTGAAATTTCACTTTCTAGGGATTTTCTCACAATATGATCAACATCAACCCAACACAATTTTCCCTCCGAGTACAATAGAACCATCAGATAAATGAAATTCTAGCTCTAACCCCTATTCCTTTAGCTAGCCAAAACTTGAACTTAACAAGGGAAAAATGTGATTTTGTGTTTTAGCCCTCAAAGCTTGCCCTTTTTCAGTCCTAACCACTTGTTAAACCTTTTAAACACTTATTAGACATGATCTGAGGAACTTTAGGCAGCATAACCCTTTAGGGTTTCAACATCCCAACTTTACAAAATCAACAACCAAACTACAAATCATGACAAAAACCACCACAACAACAATAATACAATAGAGGAGTTGAAGTTCTTGAAGTTACCTCTTGATCCTCAAACTTTCTCTCTCTAGGCGTCTCCCTCACTCTCTCTTCAACCTTGAAGATTTGCTTTGTACACATGATTTTTCATGGAGAACAAGAGTTTAGAGGAGCTATTACACAATATAAGAGGCTTAATCACTTGGAAATACAAGTATTACCTTGGATTTTTGCTCCTTAGGCTCTCCCTCTCTCTACGTTCCCAAAGCTCCTCTCTCTCTCTCTATTTTGTTGATGAAGGTGAAAATGAAAAGGAAAAGAAGAAGATGAAGCTTTAAAAATATCTCTTCATCATTTCTTTAAAATATGTTATCTTAATAATTTATGACATGTGTCTTTTATTTAACGTTATCCCTCTATGATTATGTTACAACCTTCTATTGGCTTTGAACTAGCTTTTCCTCCTCTTCTCTTGGCCTAAAAACAAATCACACAAGGGTCCTTCATAAGCAATTGGGCTTTCTTCAATTACTTTCATCCATTTCTTAAAATGACCATGTAATTGGTCCTTTAATTACAACTTTACCTTTGACTTTTCAAACCTTAATTTTTTGCTTGCCTTCTTTTCTTCATGTCCACCGTAGCTAGAGCCCTTGAATTGTGAAAATATGTGCTTTTACTTTATTCCATAATTTACACAATTGCCATTACATTTTTTTCCAAATTCACAATAGTTGGCAATTCTTGTAGATTTTCTGACCAAACTTTAAAAAATCATAAATTTATGTATATAAATTTAATTGGAGTGATTCCAAAGGATATTAAACCCTTATTGAGTCTAGTTTCAAGAAAAAATATAGCCTTTAGCAAATTAGAAGCTAAAAATTCCCAAAAATTCTTTAAACCTTACCTATTCCAGAATCAATTCCTAAGACAGGGTCTAACTTTGAAAAAGCATATCTCTTAATCCTTAAGTCCAAAAATCACATATTACCTATCAAATTAAAGCTTAGAATGCCTACTTTCATCCTGTAAAATTTCACAATTCTTGGACATCATCTACCTATCTATAAATAAGCTACAAGAAGACTTCCAAGTTGGAAAAATAAATTTGGCAGCAAATACTCATTCCTGGGACTCTTGCTAAACTAGAGCTTAGTAATCCACTTAATTCAGGCTTATTATTAAGCCTTTAATCCCAAAATTTGAGATATTATAGAGGGCAGGGAAAAAAGACCTAAAGAATAAATGGAATGACAAATAGATGAATATATAATCAATTACTCAATCATAATATGTGCTACTCTTAACTAAATCCTTTTCTTACCGTTAATTTTGAGTGTGCAAACTATTGCAACATAACTACCTCCTTCGTAAATTGCCAAAAGCCCATACTACTAGATAGGTGTTTGATGTTGTTTTGCTTGACCCGCAGCCGGACAAAATTTCTCTTCCAAACCAATGCCCTAATTGTTTTGGGAAAGTTCAAATCTCCTTTGTGCATTTTAAGATGACTCTTAAGAAAGTGAAATATGGAGGAATATAGAAAAAGGATAATTTTGAAAAGTAAAATATGATATATTAAACCTCTTCTAAGCCTTGCTTAACCTCAATAGCTGAGCATCCTATTAGCTGTGACATATCACGATCAAGATAAAATTTATTCATCACTTTCTACTTGAATCAAATGCCTTGTAATGAACTTTGAACCTAGAAAGAAGTTAGATAATCAGTGACAATGATGAACAATATGAGGGAATATTAAATAATTAAAAACATTGAGGCATACTTCATCTTAGTCATAAGCACTTCTTTTTAGAAAGAAGTTAGATAATCAGTGACAATGATGATCTCTTAGCAAGAATTCTAGCGCCAGAAATTGAGAAACCTTAGAGAAACATTGGCTACCTCTAGGAGTGTTAGAACCGATTGACATAAGAGGGGGGGTGAGTTGTGTGATATTAAAAATTTTAAAATATTATAATTAAAACACTTAATTAACAGATAAAGGGTTGGAGAAATACCACCGAAGTGTACACTAAGGTTTATACTGGTTCAGTCTCAACCTATTAACTAGCGTCCAATCCTCAGAGAACCTCTGAGACTGCCACTAAACTTTTAAGATTTGACGGGTTCTTGGCACCACAGTATAAATAAGCTCCTCAATAGGACACTCACTCCCCCTTACACTTTGTAAACTGATACCCACTCAAGGTCCCACTACCTTGAGATTCTCTTTACATAAAGAGTGAATAAAGGTATTAAAGTCTCTCTCAAAGAGCTAATAAATAAATACTGAAGAACAATAAGAATCTTAGAGAATAATAGATAGAATGATAGAACACTTAATGAACAAAATTGATTTTTTGTTAGTTAGTTTCTCCATCTTGAATGCTTCTGAATTTATAGGTGAAATGTCTTTAATGATCGTTATGAGCATTCAAATTTTTCCGTTAGAGAGTAATTGTAGCCGTTGATGAAAAAGAGTATTTCCATTGGTTATCTCTGCTACGCATTTAATACTTTTGATAAGGTTTTCCTTTTCTTGATTTTGAAGTTAATATGAAGTTTAATCACCTGAAACTTATACATAAGTATCATTAGTAGCATTTAGAAGCAATATAAGAATTTAAGATGTTCAATAAGATGAGTATGAAAGGTATTAAGATTATCGAGATGCTGACTATTAAAGATTGATGAACACTCACTCAAGTGATTTCTTATCACTTGAGTACTTATGTAGTTACTCGAGTATGTAAGTGATCTTGTGCTGAGATTCACTGGTAGTAAAGTTAAAAGTGAATATCACTCGAGTGCCTATTCTGTCACTCGAGTGATCTTCTATGTTTAAAATCTTAAACACTACCTGTGACTCAAATGCACATTTGGATCACTTCCAAGAGTCTGAAGTGACCACAAATCAGTCGAGTAATCTATCAGAACATTACATCACATCCATTTCACTTGCAAGTAACTAATAAGTGACATGTTATCACTCGAGTGATGAGCACATTACTCGAGTGCTTTTGAGCACATCACTCAAGTGTACCAGTCTGTCACTTAAGTGATTTGCTTTCCAGAGTGCCAACTTTGAAACTTTTTACAAGTCACTTGCAAATACTTCTAAGTGATCTTAATTACTTGAGTGTTTACCCTATCACTCAAGTGATCTAGACAAAAGGACTTGCATAACTTCTGAACATCAGCGAGTGGCTTAAGGAACTTTGAAAGTGAAGATATATTACTCAATTGCTTTCACTGTCACTCGAGTGATCTTCTTTGATATTCTTTATACTTGTTAATTATAACTCTAGTGCTATAACTAGGCACTGGAGTGATTTTCCCAAGATGGAATGGAATATTATAGAGTATCACTTTGATCACTTGAAGTGAAAAATATCACTCAAGTAATTTGCTGATTCAATTTTTTCCAAAGATACTTATATCACTCAAGTGCTCTAAACCTTACTCGAGTGACTTGAATCATCAAGTCAACTTTGTATCATCCTTTTTATTTGTCAAAATGAACAAGGTTTATTATCATCAAAACATTATGAGAACTAACAAGTAGTACTATCCAGACTACATGACAAAGCAAGGATTAAGGTTGGCATAAAAAAGAAATCACTTCAAAAGCATAAAATATTATACCTAAGGAAAAAATAACTAAACTTGACCATGAACCTTTATGTTAATTCCACCACTTCAGGGAAGCGGGGATTGAAAAATACTAGCCTAGCGTGAAATAAAATATTTTATGATTATTATGATTATGATTATGACAACTCCTTAATTTGAGTCAAATTATTATGATGATAACTCCTTGAATGAATGGGGTAAACTAATAATTTGTGGATATAAAATATAAAATATTGATATTGATTATAAAAGAAATAAATAATTATGATAGTTAAAAGAAGCTGATCAATATGGATATTGATGTTTATTGGTGTCACATTAAACGGAAGACACTAATAGCGTTAATTTAAACACGACTATGTTATCCTAAAATGGTGGCTCATGAAACAATTTTTAACAGTGTTATTATGAGTATTATGGAAGATATAGATAGGATTTTGATTTCAAATGCAAACACAAGTAGTTACAACTCTGATTCTTTTCATAAGGCCATTTGACCTAATTCTCACTTACTAATAAAAGTTATTTGACTAATTAAATATGTCCTAAATTGATGCATTTTTCCTATTTTACCCTTATTTATGAATAGTATTTCAACCATCTCTCTCATCTTTCTCTATATCCAATATGAAATAATTCATTTTTTCATTACATTTAATAAGGTAAAATTGTAACACTATCATTAATTACTCTCTTTATGGACTTATAATAAGAAGAAATTTTTTTAAAAAAACTAGACTATAAAAACTATCATAGTGGCATTACTTATTAGACTTGTTATTGTAATATCCTGAATTTTGGGCCTAGGACTTTAAGGATAAGCCTATATCAAGCAGACTACTAAGCCTAGTTCAGGAAGAGTCCCAAGAATATCAAGAGATAGAAAACTCTAGGGGACTATGTGATCTGGCCCTACCAGGTAAAGGGCTCAATATGTGTAGGTAGTAGGATCAAAGTGTCAGTGCAAATGTGCACAAGACACATATACGGTGCCATTGGGTTAGTAAAAAGATGCCACCCAGCTATGTCATAAGGTATGGGACTAATTGGTTCAGCAAAATATGCCAGTGTAGGTATTCACATGGTATTTTCAAGGTAGACATGTGTACCCTGAGTTTTCAGAGTAGAAACCGGTGTGTGGCGCCATTTAGGGCCCACACACATACATTCTAACCTAGCATCATTTGGCAAGCATCGATATGCGTGTCATAGTCCCAAGTAGAATCACTAGTAATCACCAATAAAGTAACTTTATTAAAGTAACTTTAATAAAGTAAGCAATGATGACTAATGATGGCATAACATTTGTGTTGGCTAAGCAAGAGAAAGACAAGTGTCCCTTAATCATTACAAAGGACAAGGATACTTTTGTGTTGGAAGAGTAGGGAGGTGACAAGTGTCCCTCATCATTACACTCACCTTTATGCCTTTTGTGTTGGCTTTCTCGGACACCTAGCAGCTGAGTCAGGGAAATCTGTCCGTGTTAGCCTGATCACGTACTTGACTTCCTGAACACCAAACCTGGGAGTCCAGGAAAATTGTCAGGCCTCTCCTTCCCCTGATGAATCAAGGATGCCTAAAAGGGAGAAAGGAGGACACTTGGCTTCTTATGACTTGCTCACATGACACTTGTCACACCATGAGACCATTAGATCAAAAAGGCAAGACACATGGCAAAAAATCAAGCTCTTCCCTCCCCCTCTTATGATCATTTCATCTAACCAAGAAAGAAGAGGGAAAAGATAGAGAAAAATCAAAGAGAAAATGGAAGAGGAGAGAAAGTGGATAAATAGTGAAAATCTTGGAGTTTTGAAGCCGATTTCACCTCCAATACGATGTTTCAAGCTCCCGGAGTCTTATGTAATGTTGTTCCTCTAAGTGAGAATTGTTAGTGCAACTGTTTCACCCAAGAGGGGGTGAATTGGGTGATACCAGAAATTTCGTAACGTATAAGAAAATTAACAGAATATTTAAAGTAGTTGAGAGCAAAGAGAAATATCACTGAAGTGTACACCATGAGTTATATTGGTTCAACCACAACCACTTTGACCTAGTCTAGTCCTCAGATCGTCTTTAAGAGTTTTACTATATTCTCTAAGATTCAGTGGGTTCTTGGCACCTCAGTACACAGCAAGTTCCATCACTTGGATACTCGCTCCCCCTTACACGTTGTAATCAAATCCCCAACTAAGGTTCTACAACCTTAAGTTGTCTCAATAACAAATATTGAGTTTGTAATGAAAAACTCTCTCACAAAGTAAATATATAATCACTGAAGTACAATGGATGAATATAAGAAAACAGAGCACAAAGATTATGTTGATCGATGTGTGATTGCTTGATCTCAGTTGTTGTTGTTTTTCTTTGAATACTCCATATATATAGATGATTTGTGGTGTCTCTTGGAAGCATTTCAAATATGTCCGTTAGAGTTACGCAGCAACAGTTAACCATTCTTCTAATTTGAAACATATCTTTTTGCAGTAGGTAGCGGTAGGTGAGCGTTCGGGCTTTTTATTTGACTTTTCACTTCTGGCATGATCTCTTCATTCTTTCTCTGTAATATACTTAGGATACTAATACAATGAATAGTTAATCATATAGAAAACAATTCAATAAGCATTGGATTAAAGATAAGTTTTCTAGACCTTATTACTCGAGTGATCATGCTCATTACTCAATTAGTCCCTCGAGTAATCCTATCAAAAATATGTCAGAGAGTAATTCAACATTTTTCATAAAATATTACTCGGGTAAGACATGGAGTAAGATACATTACAAACCATGGAAATACCTAATTACTTGAGTGGTTACTCGAGTAGCCATGTCTTTTCTTTACAGGTTACTCAAGTGCTGCCTCGAGTAACATATCAAATAAATTTGTAGATTACTCGAGTAGTCCCTGGAGTAATGTCATTTAAATCTTGGCTGAGAGTTTGCTTACCTGATTACTCAAGTAACCCCTTGAGTAATGATTCAAATAACTTTACAGATTACTTGAGTGCTCCCTCGAGTAATGCCTTTTTCTCATTGGTTACTTGAGTGGCTACTCGAGTAGAATGTTGCATTTCTTGGCCGAGAACTAATGGAAGATATTTGACCTGGTTACTCGAGTGGCTACTCGAGTAAAGCCTTTTCTCATGTGTTACTTAAGTGGTTACTCGAGTAATATTTCATATAACTTTGTATATTACTCAAGTAGTCCCTCGAGTAACTTCTTCCAAATTTTAACAGTGCCTCTCTGGAACATTTTCACCAATATTACTAGAGTGCTCACTCGAGTAACATGTTCCATTACTTGAGTTCTCACTCGAGTAAACATAGACAAAAACTACCAGTGAGGTTTTTCCTTTGCTCTTTCTCTTAGATCTTCTTCATAACTCCAGTGCTTACTTCAAGTAATGCTTTGTTCAAATTCATTTGTTATCATATCTGCTTTTATCATTAGTCCAATCTTTGTTATCATCAAAACATATAGGATCTAACATTCTCCCCCTTTTTGATGATGACAAAACTTGGTGATTTTGAACAAATTTTTTGAAATTGAGTTTTCAAACATATGCTTCTTAAATACTTTTTCATACGAAATCTTTTGTTCAATTTAAACTTGAAAATTCTTTTGAAATAGCTTAGTTAAGATCATTTCAAAGTTTTTTTTGTTCTTATTTACTTCTTCACCTTGCATACAGAATCAAAAACTCATTAGTCCCACCATGCACTATAACTTTAATGGCATAAAGAAACAAATTGCAAAAAGAAGATTTCATTACATAATCAAACTTAGAATTCAAAGTTAAAAGCTCCTTAAAGCCCTATACACCCATATCCCCTATGCATTTACTCATCCATTTATCATAAAATCACTCAGGCTCTTCTCCCCCTTTTTGTCTTCATCATAACGGTGGAGTCAATCATGAGGAGGAGTAGATGGCTTAGCTACTGAGATACGAGTAACAGGAAATGCCAATGATTCATATAAACCATCTGAACTTGAAGGATCTGAAGATGATGGTTCAGGGTCAGGAAGGTTCACTGGGGGTCTCTAAAGATACTCTGGAGGATTCACTGTAGATAATGGGTAAGGAACCAGAGAAGTAATTTCTACTTCCTCTGTAGCAATAGGTGAAGACACAAGCACCTCCTTAGTACGTGTAGGTGAGGTAATGGGAGTAGATATGGGCTCTCACTAAATAGGCTGAGGTGGATCATCAATGTTGATGTGGATTAGCTTGGATGTGTCAGGGTCAAGTATAAAGAATAAGAGATTACTGGGTCCAAACTCAGAGGGTCTATGCTCAGTAGGTATAGAGGGTCCAGGTTCAGAGACAGGTACTGGCTCAGGAATAACAGATGGACCGGGAATAGGGGAGCCAGATGCTATAGTATCAAGTATGGCAGCAATGGATCTTAGAAGGTAACCCTGGGCACGTTGTTCAGCTAACAATTTTTTATCCCTCTTATCCATTCTCTCTAAAAGTTGTCCCATCTTCTTATTCATATGGGTTACTAAGTTCGTATTGCTATTCACAATGTTGATATGAAAACTTTTCAGAATGTTCTCTATAAATGTTTGCATTGTGGCACCAAATAAAGAAGGAGAAAATTTGTTGGTTGGAGCAGAAAACTGTGTGTCATCCATTCAACTAGTTGTAGTGTCAGTCTTCTTCTTCTTCTTGGGACTTGCTTCTAGAGAAGTCTTCAAGGAATCTCAATGTTCAGTTTTCCAATCTGATTTCTCCCTACTGGAGTTAACCTTTCAATTGGCTCCTAACTCTCTAAGTACTAAATCTTATTCTTCTTGAGAAACAAAGAAATAAGTTAAGGATAAGGCATTGGAATAGTAGGTTTTCCTTCATACCTATATCTCTTTATCTTAGCAAAGACATATCTCCCAAGTCCTTTTGTTTTTTGAGAATCAATGAGGCAAATTTTCTGAAATCCCTCTCAATAAAGTGAGTGTAGTTATTGGATTTGTTTACTATAGCTCTAGAATAGATATACCATAGGACTCAATGAAAATCACTCATATCACTTGAATTGAAATTTAGAGGTACCACAATCTCACAAGGTCTTAGAATAGAGAATATCTGGTTTGAGTCAAGATTAGGGTAATCATCATCAGGAGGGTCCTCTATTCCTAACCAGGTATTGATTTTGCAAGGTGAGATTAGAATTCTCTATCCTCTAACCCTAGAAGTCATTTCTTCTTCCACAGACTTCCTAATAGGATCATTTATAAGTTCAAGGTTATAATAAAAATGCCTCACAACTTTGATGCAAAATGGGAGTTTAACAGACAGCCAGGGCATATAGAAATCAAGGTAGGGACTTAGGTCAAATTTCAATACCTCTTGAAGAACCTTGTAGTCAATATAATGCATCTTCCACATATTTCTTCTTGCAAAGTAACTCAGGAACTTCTGAGATTCCTCAAGTTTGCTCACATTAAATCCCTTAGGAGGGAATGTGATTTCTTTATCCCTTTCTTCTGGTTGCTTTGAAGATTGCCCTTTCTTTCCTCCCTTAAACTGAAACGCTTCTTCAAGTATGCCTACCATGACTTTGGTAATCTTCTCATCAATCTTGGGCTTTTTCAGAGGCTTTGGGGAAAATGTGGGAGTGTCAGATGAATCAGAAGGAGGAGGAGAAGGTTCTTTTGTTCCTTTGCCTCTTCCAGGAGGTGAACTCTTCTTGGATTAAGCTCTTGTGGCAATGGGCTCCTTAATCACAACCCCTTTCACCTTTGGCTTGGTTTGTTGTTTAACTTTAGCTTTAGGTTTAGGACAAAGCTTTCGTTTCTTGGTAGGTAGAGATAAAAGTGAATCAAATGGTTGATATGGTTCAGAGGACTCAGAAGGAGTGATAAGATTGGGAGATTTTGTCCTCACCATTGTGATTTGAGAAAGATAAGGTTTTTTGGAAAATAGAGGCCGAGAGTCACGAGATTTAGGGCAAAAGATTCAGAGCAATCTGAGAGGTTTTTGTAGACAAAAATCAAAGGGTTTTGATAGTTATGAGGAGAGAAAATAATTGTGAAAATTTTTTGTGAGAGCACTAGGAGAATTACTCGAGGCAATTTTATGAGAAATGATCGAGTATCGACTGAAATAAACCTAAGGCCCGATATCACTCGAGGGCTTACTCGAGTGATCATTAGTATCACTCGAGTAGCTACTCGAGTGATCATACTAGAAATTTCAAAATGCAATAATTTTAAATGCATACCTGGCATGAATAATATTGTAATTACCCATGTATATTCCCTCGTCATATGATGGCTCTTTAGGACAAATTTGAGCTGAAACTCAGCACATTTATGATCTGCATCCAGATTCACTCGAGGCCTTAGTCAAGTAACCTTCAAAGTTTACTCGAGGCCTCCCTTGGGTAATCTGTTTCTTCACCTTCTGACTTTTTTTTCCAACCGTTGTGCTGTTTCCATTGAATTCATTTTGATTTAATCCTCCATGTCATAATTTTTAGGTCATTACTCGAGTGGCTACTCGAGTAACCTATTCAATTACTTCTAGTTGTCACTCCAGTAATGGTGGTTACTTGAAGTTGTCCCTTCAGTAATGTTGTCCTCTGTTAACTTCTGTTTTTCATACTCCAAAACAGAATATTATGATCCTGCAAAACAAATTGCTAGAAACTCTAATGCTTAAGCTAGTAATCATCAAAACATCAATAAATAACATTATCTAACATTTTGTAAACTCTAAATAACTTACAATTCATTAGGATTTACCATTCCCAGTTCTCGTCTAATATACAAAAATTGATCTTTTGCAAGAGGTTTTGTGAAGATATAAACTAGTTGAAGATGAGTTGGAATGAATATCACTTTGACATCTTTCTTTTAAACATGATCTCTGATGAAGTGATGTCTAACATCAATAAGCTTGGTTCTGGAATGTTGAACAGGATTCTTTGCCAAGCTTATCATGCTAGTGTTGTCACAGTATATTTGTATCTCCTTTAAATAAATACCAAGATCTTGGAGTTATTGCTTTAGCCATATTACTTGTGCACAGCAACTTGATGCTGCAACATACTCAGATTCTATTGATGAAAGAGATACTATATTTTATTTCTTGCTAAACCATGATACAAGTGAGCCTCTAAGAAACTGGCCTTGTCCACTAGTACTCTTTCTATCTGTCTTGTATCCTCTATAATCAGAGTCTGGGTATGCAACTAGGTATTCACTTCTTCCTTTGGGATATCAGAGACCTAATTATGCTGTGTCAGCAAGATATCAAAAGATACGTTTGACGGTTTTAGCATGAGACTCCTTTGAAGCTGATTTATATCTTGCACACATACCCACACTGTATTGAATGTCAGGTTTGCTTGCAATGAGATAGAGTAATGATCCAATCATTCCTCTATATTTTGTTATGTTGTAATCTTTTCCCTTGACATCAGTATCAAGAAACTTCGTTGAGCTCATAGGAGTGTCCATTCCATTTGCTTCATCCAATCCATACTTCTTCAATAGCTCTTTCAGATACTTCATTTGAGATATGAAAATTCCATTCTTTCTTTTTTTGATTTGCAAACCGAGAACGAAATTCAGTTCTCCCATTATTGACATCTCAAACCCCCCCTGCATTATCTCAGAAAATTCTTTGCACAAGATTTTGTTAGTAGACCAAAAACTATATCATCAACATATATTTGCACAATTAAGATATCATCTCATTTTCATTTTATAAAAAGTATTGTATCAAAATTTCCTCGTACAAAACCTTGATCAATAAGAAATTTACTGAGCCTTTCATACCATGCTCTAGGATCTTGTTTTAAACCGTATAAAGCCTTTTTGAGTTTGAAAACATGGTTAGGTTTGGTTACATCTTTGAAACCTAGAGGTTGATCTACATATACTTCTTCCATGATGTAGCCATTTAGAAATGCACTCTTTATATCCATTTGATAGAGTTTGAATCCTTTGATGCATGCAAAGGCTAAGAGTACTCGTATAGCTTCTAATCTAGCCACTGGAGCATACATTTCCTCATAATCAATTCCTTCTTCCTAATTATAGCCTTTGACCACCAATTTTGCCTTGTTTCTGACAATAATTGCGGATTCATCAAGTTTGTTCATGAACAACCATTTAACGCCAATGATCAGATGATCCTTAGGTCGAGGTACCAACTCCTAAACTTGATTTCTTTCAAATTGGTTTAGTTCTACTTGCATTGTTATAACCCAATCATTGTCTGATAGGGCTTCATCAATATTAGAAGATTCAATCTTAGAAATAAAAGCAGAAAACTAACTTCATTGAAAATTCTACTTCTAGTTTTGACTCCTTCATTCACATCTCCTATAACTTGATCTAGGGGATGACTTTTATTGAATTTCCAAGCTCTATGTTGTCCTAGTGACTGATCTTCATCCTTGGTTTGATCAACTTCTGGAATAAGAGATTTAGAAATAGATTGACCATTTTCTTGATTTAAAACAACTTCCTGCTCATCATCAATGGTTCTATCAGAGGATTCAAATTCATCAAATACAACATGAATTGATTCATCGACAACACATGTTCTTTTATTGGAAATTTTGTATGCTTTACTTCGATTAGAATAGCCTAGGAAAATTCCTTCATCTGTTTTAAAATCAAATTTTCCTAAGTTATCTTTACCATTATTATGAATGAAATACTTACAACCGAAGATGTGTAAATGAGCAAGGTTTGGCTTCCTTCCTTTGTATAGCTCGTATGGTGTCTTTCCAAGTTTTGTTATAATGTAGGCTCTATTTAAAATATAGCATGTTGTGCTCATTGCATCAGCCCAGAAAACTTGAGACACGTTCTTTTCATTCAACATTGCTCTAGCTATTTCAGTGAGCACTCTATTCTTACGTTCCACAACTCTGTTTTGTTGAGGTGTCCTAAGAGTAAAGAAATTATGATCAATACCATTAGTATCACAATATTCTTCAAAGGCTTGATTTTTGACCTCTCCACCGTGATCTGTCCTGATACCTGCAATAAACATACCTTTCTCATTTTGCACTTTCTTGGCAAAAATAATGAATTCTGCAAACATTTCATCCTTTGATGATAGAAAAATAGTCCACATAAATCTAGAGAAATCATCAATAATGACCAATGAATATAAGTTGCCACCAAGATTCTTAACTCTTACTGGTCCTACTAAATCCATGTGTAATAATTGAAATGGTCTATTGGTTGATATCTCATTTTTCAATTTGAAAGAATATTTAGTTTGTTTACCCTTTTGACATGACTCACAAATCAAATCGTTTTGAAATTTACTTTGGGTAATCCAAGAACTAAATCCTTTTTTAGTAGTTTGCCTAGTTGGTGCATGAACACATGAGCTAGTCTCTTATGCCATAACCAACTTTCATCGGCATTACTCAGAAAACAATTTTCAAAATCACTTCTATTGATATCAAGAGTATAGCAGTTACCTTCCCTTTTTGCTCTGAGCTTTGCCTTGATATTTTTCTTATCAAGTTGTAAGTCTTTCTTGTTGATAATTAGACATTCCTCTGAATCAAATATTATCTAGTTGTCTTCATCTGCACTTTAACTTACGCTCAGCAAATTATGACACAAGCCTTCAATGTAATATACATCTTTAACTTGTATTCCTTTGTCATTTTTTATTTCACCAATTCCTGCTATCTTTCCGGATTGATTTCCTCTAAATTTTACCTTTCCACCTTCCTTAGGTTGCAATGTGGTAAAACTTTTGAAATCACCGGTCATATGTCTAAAGCACCCACTGTCTATGTACCATTTGTTGTTTTGGATGCTTTAAGACATATATGCAATCAAATACGATTAAGTCTTAGGTACCCACATCTTTTTGGGTCCTTTTGGGTTAGTACATATGACTTTCTATCATATGAACATTTAGGTACCCATTTGTAGGTTCCTATCTTTCCTTTCCTCTTATGAATGCATGATGATGTATAATGACCTTTTCTATTACAATAATTACAATATGCAAAAGGATTTGATGTATGCATAGAATTCAAATATGACTTACCTCCTGCTTTCTTTCTTCCTTTTCTTCTATATGATTTTGGATCATATCCAAGACCAGATCGATCATTCACAGAAAGTTGAGCTTTTAAAATCACATTTAGCATCTCACTTCCTTTAGTGAATTTTTCAAGTGTTTTTGTGAGATCAACATTTTTCTTTTTCAAAGCAGAACAGTTTTCACAATCTTTCTCTAAATTCTCTTTTAGTTCTATTTCAAGAGCTTTATTTTTCTTTTTGAAAACAACTAGTTCTTTAACCATTTTGATGAATTGAAAATGTAAAGCATTATATTCAGAAAGTAATTCATTATAGGTAGGATCATAATCAGTTACCTCTTCTTCTATTTCTTCTTGAGCAACTAGACAAATATTGGCTACTTCCTCTTTATCGCTTTCTTCATCAGAAGAGCTATCTCCCCATATGGCAAATACAAAGGCTCTCTTCTTGTTGTAGAATTTGCCTTTTCTCTTTTCTTTATTCTTCTGAATCAGTTCTAGACATTATGATTTGAAATGTCCTAGCTTTCCACATTCATAGCAGATGATGTGTTCTTTATTGCTTGTTCCTCCTTTCTGAAAGTTTTTGAATCCTTGGCCTTTCTAGTAAAACTTTCTAAATCATTTTATGATTAGGCCTATTTTGTCATCGTCAAGCTCTTCATCTTCATCTTGTTCTTCTTCTTTTGCTTTCAATGCTAGACCTCTTTTCTTCTTGTCACCAATATTATCTAGGTCTCGTTTGAACTTTAATTAACTTTTATATTCAAAAAGGCTTCTGAATAGAGAAGCAAACTGATCGCATTAATTCACCTTTTGCTTCCTCAATTGCAGTGACTTTTGCCTCCCAGTCTTTAGAAAGAATATTCAAAATCTTTCTTTGTACTTGGGTGTGTTGATCATAGACTTTTCCAAGTGCTGCAAGTTGATTAACAAGGTGAGTATATCTAAGTTTAAATTCAACTATCGACACACCTAATTTCATTAAAAGTAAATCAAAATCAATAACCAGAGTATTGATCCAGTTTTCTTTTATTCCCGAAGTTCCTTCGTGAGCTGTTTCCAAGGCTTCCCACATTTCTTTAGATGTTCAAAGTCTGTAGATTTTGAAATATTAATTTTGACTCAAGGCACTTTAAATCATTCGAATTGTCTTACTGTTGAGTGTGATGAGTTTCTTGTCATTCTCATCATATTCTGCTGGTGTCTTGGGAACTCTCTATGAATCTACAATCTTTCCAGGTTTGTAGTTTCCACTCTCAATCACATCCCATAGCGCATATTCAGTAGCCATTACAAAGACTTTGAACTTTGCTTTCCAGAATGAGAAGTGTTCGCCATTGAAACCCGGAGGTCTTGTGATATAAGCTCCAGCCGGAAGAATTCCTTCACCCATGCTTGCCATTGGATCCTTTTTAGGCTGTTAAACCTTAACAGGAAGACCTATGCTCTGATACCAAATGTTTGTGAAAGCGTTTCACCTAAGAGGGGGTGAATTGGGTGATACCAGAAATTTCATTGCGTATAAGAAAATTAACAGAATATTTAAAGACATGGAGTAAGATACATTACAAACCTTGGAAATACTTGATTACTCGAGTGGCTACTCGAGTAGCCATGTCTTTTCTTTACAAGTTACTCGAGTGCTCCCTCGAGTAACATATCAAATAAGTTTGCAAATTATCGAGTGGTCCCTCGAGTAATGTCATTTAAATCTTGGCTGAGAGTTTACTTACCTGATTACTCGAGTAACCCCTCGAGTAATGATTCAAATAACTCTGCAGATTACTCGAGTGCTCCCTCGAGTAATGCCTTTTTCTCATTGGCTACTCGAGTGGCTACTGGAAGATATTTGACCTGGTTACTCGAGTGGCTACTCGAGTAATATTTCATATAAATTTGCTTATTACTCGAGTAACTTCTTCCAAATTTTGGTAGTGCCTCTCTGGAACATTTTCACCAATATTACTCGAGTGCTCACTCGAGTAACATGTTCCATTACTCGAGAACTCACTCGAGTAAACATAGACAAAAACTGCCAGTGAGGTTTTTCCTTTGCTCTTTCTCTCAGATCTTCTTCATTACTCTAGTGATTACTTCAAGTAATGCTTTGTTCAAATTCACTTGTTATCATTAGTTCAATCTTTGTTATCATCAACACATATGGGATCTAACAAGAACAATAGTTCTACTATTTCAAATTCAAGATCAGAGATGTTTAGTGCTGTCTATATGGTGGAGGTGCCACCAAAATCAAGAACCAGTTGTAGAATTGAGTAGAGGTATGTATAAGATCTTATTTGAGCCGAATATTCTAAAATTTTATTAAGTTTCAATGAACCCCTGATTTTCGGCCAAAACAAGACTTAGAGGAAGAATATGATTTTGGTGTTTTTAAGGTCTTTAATGGATTCTAAACAAAAAATGGTATGGGAATAGCCCTAGTTATAGTCTTAAATGAATCGGAATAAAAAACCAAAAGTTGGGATTTTTGTATAGGTGCTGTCAGATTTTGTTTTCTAGAGGCAGTTGATCTGTGATGGGTTTTTAATTGAAAAAATGTTATCCATTGGGCATTAAACTTTCCAGAATTAAAGTAGACATGATAAGCTTTAATTTGATATATAATAGGGCTTGTAGATTGTGAGATATGGATTTTACAAGTAAGGCATTGAATTTGGCACATTTTTTAGACCAATTGAGTTGTTTGATGATTCTGGGAAAGTAGCCTTTTAATTGTAGTTTTTAATATTTTTCCCTAAAAATAGACTTAAAGAGGGTACATAGGATTTTGAACCAACCCATTTGGAGTTCAAGAGATCAAGTTATGAATTTTAGAAGTTAGGCTATTAAAACTGGGACAATTATGTGGTAATAAGGATTAAATGTGAATTCTAGATTTCTATGCATGGGCCTAGCTAAGGAGGTATGTTTCCTTCCGAATAGACTTCATAAGTGTCACATAGCACTTTGAACCATCCTAATTGAAGTTTCCTAAACAAAGTTATGAATTTTCAAAGATTATTAAAAATTCAGGCAGATTTTGGTAATTAGGCGAAAATAAGAAAGTAAGGGTAATTGGAAATTAAATTGAATGGTCAAGTAAAGCCCGTACAGTTAGAGTGGCCCCATTAAATACCCATTGGGCCTAATGTGTTAACTTTAAAGTTAACCAACTAAAGTGTTTTGAGTTATTAAAATTTGGGACCAGTATGGGCCCAAAGAATAAAGACAAGTCCTAGAGGCTAAAGTAGCCCATTGGACATTTATTTGTCATGGCTCTAATAATATGGCCATTTATCTAGGGTCATGAGAAGTCAAGAAAGAAGAAAAGTGAAAGAATTTCTAAGAAGCTTTAATGGTTAAGAGAAAAGGTACAAGGACAAAACTTGAAAACAAAAGGTAGGGAACTTCCCTAACATGCATAATTGGATATGTCTGCTTGTGTATTTATGTGTTAGTTGCTTTGATGATTTGTATGAAGCATATGTGAATAAGTGAAGCTCTATTTTACTTATACTATGGCCATTAGTATAATGTGTTAAAAATTAGCACGCATATATGTCATTATGTTGGCATGAGTTTATGTAAGCAAGCATGTCATGCACAAAGCATTTCTTGTATGCAATTGTTAGCACTGTTCGCTATTAGGATTCTTTTGAATCTCACTCTCCCTCAACAAGGATATATGCAGCAGAGCACTAAAGAGAAGTGTAGAATGCTATTCCAGGAGAAGAAGTTGCAACAAAGGAGGAGAATTATTTACGCATTGAACCGTGGTCTAATAAACATTAAGTGATTAATTGTATATCATTGTATAACAGACAAATCGAATTTCCTAAGCACGGTAATTAAATTAGAAATAGGTATTCATATAGTACGAGCCTATTAGTTAAGAAACCTTCTACACATAAAAATGAGCAAAGAATCACTTAGATTAAGATAATAAAGAGAATTAAGAAATGATGAGTTATGAAGAAGTTATGAAACCACTTTATGATAGTTTTTGAAAAGTTTTGAAATTTTCTAAAAAGCCCACTTAACTACAAGTTTGAATCCTATCCTGAGGTTGGGAATTGAAAGAACTTTATAAATGAATATCACTTCGTGGTTCAAATTCATTGCATAGAACTCCTCAGATTGATTGTAGAAGTAAGGTATTACAATTATCTGGTTTAAACAAGCTTGGAAGACCCCAAAAAATTTAAGTGGACAAGAGAGCCAATGTTGACTTTTATAGGGAGATACTCATGGAGGAGTATGCTCTCTTTATATATGAGTGTGTTACAGAAACTAAATGATATCGATTAATGACTTGAACCCCCTTATAGAAGTGGATTCTCAAAAGTTTCACATGGTGCCCCCATACTAAATAAAAGTTTTTCCCAAATTATTTATTTTTTGACATAATAGCTTGTGCCATGTGGTAACTTTTAATATTGTAAAAAAAATTTAAAAAACAATTGCTGAATAATTATTACAAAATTCATTACAGAGGTATCATAAATTCATTTAATCACCCCAAGTGCAACCTATTTTTATGGGTGAAATTCTTCTTTAGCTCTGTGCAATGTATCTTTTTTTTATGGTACAGAAGCTCCAATGCTAACTAACAAATCAGATCCTCTTTCAACAATCCAGCGATTAACTCTGGCACCTCGCAAAAGGTCATAGCTCCACCAGCACAACGCAACAATTCCTTTGTAAGTTTGTCTACTATTATATTACCTTTACGTCCACACCATTCCCACTTCACCACCCAATCTCTCTTCAAGAACTGCATGACTTCCGACATTTGTAATGACTTGCAGAGCCTCCCAAATGTCTGATTCCACCACTACCTTCTTCCAATTTGAATCTCAGGCTTGCTTTAATCCCATCAAGATCACCCACAACTCCGTATGCAGGAAGGTTCCCCTTCCAATCCTAAACATAAACCTACCGAAAGCCTGACCCTCATGATCATGGGCTACACCCCCACAACCGGCTATGTCCCCATTTAAGATACATGCATCATCAACATTGAACTTTACCCATCCCACAAATGGGGCTTTCCAGAAAACATGATCCACCGTCATATATGCCTTATTATTCAGCTACAAACTTGCCCACCTGACTTGCACTCAGACTTACGCAAGACCCTATCAGATGCCCACAACATTATCTTGAAATATACCTGCATTTCTATTCATCCAAAGGTATCTACATAGGATTGTAAAGAATACTAACCACCAAAGACCTGCCACCTCAAAGATTTGACTAAGATCCATTTAATCCAAGCAGACATCTCACTGAACACAAAGACCTAGCCATATTAACTTATCGGTATAACTTGTAGCCATTATTTTCTTGTCGAGCTACAATCTCGAAGTGCATGCAAAACAATCTTCAGGTTCCCACAAGAGTAATATGACGGCAATTCCTGCAACCCCATAGTCATATACATCTAATTTGTTAATAACCAACTTCTAGCAGCCAACTAAAGAAACATTTTACAACGTTGTGGCACTGACAACTTCTATATCTTGCTCCAAAGGCTATGGTTTGTTAAGTTATGTTCGTTGCATATAAGCCCATAGGCAGACTTAACAGAGAAGTGACCATGTGCAGACAGTCACCATATAGGTACATCATCCACCCCACTCGGATTTGGAGGAGGTACTCTCTAAATTGCCTCCAATACAGCAGACTATATGCAGACAGTCACCATATAGGTACATCATCCACCCCACTCGGATTTAGAGGAGGTACTCTCTGAATTGCCTCCAATACAGAGTAGGTAAGAAATTATCAAATTTAACCCAGTTCCAACCACCTGACAGTGTTACATACGCACTCACGTGTTCCTCCTTCAAGTATTCAAGAATATTCCTAAACCCATAACTCAGTAAATTATCATGGAAAGGAACCCATGGGTCCTTCTAAAACTTGGTGACTTCACCATTGCCCAGCTGCCAACCTATGCTTTCCCTAAATTTCTCCCAAATGCTCGTTATTCCTTTCCATGTTTACAAACTGCCCCATTGAGTCACCATATTAGGTATCAAATCCTCACCACATTTATATTTTTCCCTTACAAACTTAACCCATAAAGCATCATGCCTTTTCACAAGTCCCCATGTAAGCTTCATCATGTTAGCTTCATTTTGCTTTCTCATATGCTACAATCCCAAACCTCCTACATCCTTCATTCTACAAACATCCTCCCATGCTACCAAATACGGCCTTCTTCTTGCCTCTGTACTAGCCTAAAGAAATTTCCTGATTGCATTGTATATGATGGAATCACAGCCACTACTGATGATACAAGTGTATATCTAGCCACCATAGATAATACAATTACTTTCTAATTCTTTATTCACTCATCCATCTTATACAAAACAAACTGATACATATGCTTTGAAACCCTCCCATAATGCAATGGCATGCTTAAGTACTTTCTAATATCCAAAGTAGGTGTGAATCCTAGGAATGAACTTATTTCAAAACTTATAGTATGACATACATTTTTGAAGAAGAAGATCCTTGATTTATCATTATTTAACTTCTCACCTAAGGCCACACAAAAATCATCCAGGTAGGCCTTAATGATCGCTGCTTAGTCCAGGGATGCTTCTGTAAATAGGAGTAGGTCTTCTGCAAAAACACAAATGAGACACCGCAGTACCATTCTTCTTCAAGCAAAATAGTAGCCAACTACCCTATTGTACTTCACTCTAGATTAGGTGGCCTAGCCTCTCCATTACTAACACAAACAAATATGGTGACATAGTATCCCCTTAAAGAACTCCATGAGTAGGTACAAAGCTAGGCCCTGGATATTGATTCTATAAAACCCGCATCTCCACTGTCACTAGTACAAAAAAGGTGTTTTAGACCGGCATATTTAGACTGGTTGTAGTAGATAAGGTCTAAAGAAATGTACAGTGGCTTTTTCATAATTATAAACAAGTTGAAAGACTAGTTATTATATTAACTAGTCTAAAAAATATAATTTAGACCGATTCTACACTAACCAATCTAAAAAAATTAAACCTTTTATTTTTTAGACCAGTTACTGACAGAACTTGTCTAAAGGATATTTATTTTAGACTGGTTAATAGGATAACCGGTCTAAAAGAAAGGTTTAAGACCGGTTCTACTAACAATCAGTCTTAAACCGGTTGTTAGGGAACCGGTCTTAAAAACCTTCTTTTAAACCGGTTATCCTATTAACCGGTCTAAAAAGTCTTCCCCATTATCATTTTCGCACTGCGCCTCACAGCTCCCACCCTCTTTTATTCTGAAATCCCTTCCATTCTGAATCAGCCTAGCTACTTTGATCCCAATCTTTTCTCTCCTCAGTCGTCGACTCCCGTCCCTTACTTAATCCCATTCTAAATTGAGTCTGTCATCTATCTTCGGTCATTATCGTATATTACTTCAGCTGCTTGTGGTTGTCGTCGTGTGTGTTGTCATCCATTATTCACTGCATTTCTGGGACATCTTCATCTTCATCCTCTTTTTTTAGGTGTGCTTCATCGTCCTCTACATTTCCCCCTCTACAATTACTAAATATAAGCTGTTACCTCCAGATTTGGTCATCGGCCTAGGTAGCAAGGGGATCAACTAAACAGTAGCTTAATATAAATTTTCTAGTGTGTTTGGTGTTTAAAACCCTCTCACAAAAATCTTGCTTAGTTTTGGCAATAATTGTATGAGCAGAAGTTTTGGTGAAAACTGAATAGTTGTTCAGGCTGGATTTGGTTTAGTGTATTATAAACTACTGTGTAATTAGTGAATTTATTGAATGCTAATGTTAGTGCCTTACCTTAAATTTAACATTTTCAGTTATTTTGACTATTTTTTGGCCTTGAAGTCCGAGTGTGATAGAAAATGATTATAACAGACAAGTCAAATTATAATTATTATGAGGGAATTATAAACCAACACTGCTGTCTCTTTGTGGTGGTCACTGCACTATTAACAAGTGTTTAGTTTCTATAATTATATCCATAAACATTTGGGGTTAAGTCATAAGACACGATTCTTCAATATGATTAGTTACATTAATCTAATTATTTGCTTGCAAGTGCTGGATCTAGGGGGACCATTTACAGTTGTTTTATTAAAAAACTTGTTTTATGTTTTTGTGTACTACTTTTGGACCCATTATGCTGAATAAAATATAGGAACATAAATAATTAGGAAGGACAGGAATATATCATATAGGTAATGATCCGGGTGTTATATTAATCATTATTGCTTTTTTATGAGCATATATATAATGGAGGGATACGTACAAGGGCAATACAACATGATTTTGTGTTCCTGTAATATTAGTTTAGTGCATACGTGCCTTTAATTAATCAATTAGAATATTAATTATAAGAGCAATGTTGCTAGCTCTTATCATCACACATTCAATATGCTTGAATGGGGTTGAGATCTAACTTCTTCAACCCTATTCATATAAATTTGTGGCCAAAATGTTTCTTATATTTCAAAGAAGTAAAAAATTCAATACTCTTGTTTATGCTTGAAGAAAAAATATGACCCATTCCTGGAACACTAGCCTCCCTGTGACTATAAGCAAGTTGTAGGGTACCTCCGACAAACTAGAGAAGAAAAACAAAGACTACATATGAATCCATTCAAATTTAATTACTTTTGTATGCTAAATGATAAAATTGCATAAAATATTTCTTTTCTACCCTCTCTCTCTCTAAACTGGAGAGCTTCTTCTTTAGACTTCAGTAATGGTTGGGACAATTCATTCTATTGTGCCCTTTCGTGGATGTGAGAGGGCAATAGGGGTTTTGGTACTTGCACTTTCTTATTCCCTTAACTAGATACCAGAGAAATTAATGTTTTTTCCCTGCAAAGTTCATTTTTATAGAATTTTACTCTTGGTTTTCATGTGTTCCACAGACTAATTGTACCATTTTCTTAGCCCTTTGAAAATAATATTTTGAAACTATGCCTTACATGGGATTTTGAGTTTTAGAATTAGTTTTCATGAATAAACTTAGTTTGAACTTTGAAAGCATTAATTTGAATGAAGAACTAGTTGTTTTGTTAGGATTTCCAAAGTGCGATTCAGTAGGATGAAGTTAAAGACATAATAACATGCTTGTCATTATAGGCAAATGATAAATCCCCAGCATCCTAGTATAGAAGATCAGCCACGTACTGCACCTCTGAGTCAGCCACCTATGCTCAGAGAGTCAGCCAGCTAGTATTCAGCAGAGTCAGTCAGCTAGTGTTAATCAGGGCGAGCCTAGCAATGCTCAGAGCTAGGGTCATAGTGAGCCCAGTAGCCAATCTATACGGAGGGGTAGACGTGGCACACAGTTGACAGACATTTCCATCAATCGGAGTGCAGGCCAAAAGATACTGATTGAGTTTGATAGATATTGGATTCCAATAAGGCCTAATGCAAGCTGATATAGGAGTTTTGTCGGCCTCCTTACACACAACAAGCCGAGCATCTTGATAGAGGAGTGGAGAAATATCGATGAAAAGGTGAAGCAACATATTTGGGACACTATCCAGGTATACAATTCTCTTCTGTATGTAATTAACTATTATCAAATATGTCACAAATTTGTCACTTACTCCTTCAATGCATGCATTCTAGCTCACCTATGATGTTCCTCAGAGTGAGATCTTGTACAACAAGACAATGACGTATTGTTATAAGCACTGGAGCAAGCTTAATACAAATCTGGCCAACCATTACTTCATATTGAGGTGAAAGATGGTCAGCCTCGTCCTAATCCGTGTGACAAGTATACATTTCTTGATCAAGTGACTTGGCAAGCATTTGTTAGGCTCCGGACTACTCCTGAATCTTTTGTTAGTTAACTTATTTTTCATTTTCTTTACTTAACAATTATCTTAATTGATTATAACACTTTCCTTTTGTATAATTTCTTATTCACAGGCAAAAAAGAAAAAAGCACAAGAGAGTGGTAGAAAGAATGATTGCCCTCATACAATGTCTCATGGGGGTTATGTAAAGGCTAAAAGAGACTTGCTGGTGGCTAAACGGAAGAGATTGGAAGAAGCATCTTAATCCAATCCTTCTATTCTTCTTTCTCTACCATCTTCGATTCGTCGCGAAGAAAAATGGTTGTTTGCCCACCAAAAGAGGAGTGGGTTTTATACGGGTAAACAATCTTGTATAGTAGGTGAAAGAATTGTAAGTATATATCATTGCTGTTATTAATTACCTAAGAAACATACTTCATTACTTATGTTTGTTATTTTGTATTATCTTACAAGAGGAACTTAGAAAAAACAAGTTGAGGGATCTTTTAAGTCGAAGGGTAGGAATGATATTCTAACTGCTGCTACTGACAAACATGAGCATCCAGGTTATGTTAAGGGAGTTGGAGGAGGGGTAGGGATAAGGGATTACTTTGGAGCCCCCGTATGCCATTCCTCAAACATTGTGAGTAGGGAGGAATTGGAGACTATATTGACCACTGTAAGAGCAGAAGCAAAGGCTAAGGCTGAAGCATCATTTGATGCACTATTAGAAACCTAGTTGAGCAAGATGAAAGAGGAAATGATAGTGTTTATGAGCTTAAGACAAGATACCAATGCTCCCCAGCCATAATCAATTGATCCTAATAAGTAAAGCACTAAAGGGAGTTGTTGCAATATCAGGCAATCATCAGAGGGTCCTGCAAGAGAACTTACTGAGCCTTGTGATATTTTTGTCGAGGATCCTCTGAGATGGTTAGTTGCACGAGTTAGTGTGCATAACCTGGGATCAACAGTCCACCACCAATAAATGGAAGCTGATCAAGTCTAAGTGTTAGTTAACGAGGTGATCATTGCAGATGCACCTGGCCTATCCCTTCTGATAATTCAAGATCGTAAGTGATGTCCTAGGTACGTTCATCTTGTGGACAACAAACCTTGTTTCTGTTTGAGCTGAGGAAAATCTGATCAAAGCCCCACCAAGTCCAGCTCCCTTCACTCAGCAAGAAGTTTCACAGCCTCCATTAAATATCATGTAACAAGTGATTCTGGTGGCATATGATACATCCTTTAAAACAAGAGATTAGCCTACGGATTCAGTTGTTAGACAGTCAGGGGTGACATGCTATCTTAAGAGGGATGATTTGATGTCCCTAATAGCTCCTAGACAAAATCTTACGATTGGGATTGTCCAATTGTTCTTACTGTAAGTATCTTCTGCAATTCAAAGTAAATATTTTAAAATTTTCACCGTTTACCTTCGATTTATGTGCTTGCATTATTATAGGTACATGCATCGTAGGTTGGTCTCCTCTGGCAAAAGTGAAAAATTTGGATTCTTATGCCCCCATCACATCCAAGAGAAAGGGACCACTGCTGCTACCAAACATAGACACTTATCAGAGAGGCTTAGTGAAACTGGAACTGAGTGTTTCTTGGTCTATATATGCGTGGGTAAGAAACAAACTAATATTTTATAATTTATATAATGTTTTATATTTGCTTAATATTCTTTTCTTTTTTTCAATCATTATTGGCAGTTGGTTCTTCTATGCAAGAGTAGTTACACTGCCATCCTCTTATGTTCCCTCCACTTCAAACCAGGGAATGATTTGAAAAAGACCATTAACTCGTTAGTTTTCTTGCATTATTACCTTTTTTGTGCAAATTTTGTGGAATTTGTGCAAAACCAATAACCTTTGTGATTGTGATGATCATAGGGCTTTGCGGACATTCCTACACACTGCTTGTGGTAAGCATGTTCGTGACTTAAAGGACCCTACATGGATCATGCCAAAGGTTAGTACATATTGATTTGTTTAAAGAATGTAATAAGCCATGCCTTTATATTTGTTTTAATGATCATTTTATTAGAGCCATAGGCAACCACAGGGGTCTAATTTATGTGGTTTTTATGTTTTGAGACACATTTACAATATTATAACTCTAGGCATGACTGATTTTACTCAAGAGGTAAATTTATATTTCAGAACTTTTGTATTACTTTATTGTTTTTAAGTTACTAAGTTAATGTTTCGTCTGGTTTTGGTGTTACAGATGTTTGATCCCTTTCCTGAAAAAGATATTGATTTCATTCGCACATGTTGTGTTGAATTCATCTATGAGCTATTACAAAAATAGTGAGTTTTTGAATCCAACGTTCCATTGTACATTGTTCTCATATCTATTACTAAAAAGGTTTATGTATCTGTGTAGGACAATTTCTATGATATAGGTGATACAGGAGGCATGGGATTTAAGGGACTGACCTTTGTAATTTTTCTTCCCTTTGTATTCTATAAAACTGAGGAATTTTTGTTGTTGCTTGTATCAATACTTGAATTTTATTGCTGCCATTGTCATTTCAAAGTTTTGCATCCATTTCTGAGCAAATTTGTCTATTTGGACATTCCTTCATGTTTTTAGTTTTAGACAACTTCATGTTGCACATTGAAATTGCAAGAAAAAGAGTGAATTTGGAGTTCCGAGAATCTGATTTTAGCTTGTTGCTTAAATTGTGACATTTGATCTTGAACCTTGTTCAACACTAATTACAATTTGTTGGAAGTTTATTTAAAGTCACCTGGCTTACACCTTTATTTGTGCTTGTTATTGATCTTGCTGCTGTCATTGCTTTTGTGAAATCTATTATGTTGCTTCTGTGCAATCTGTTACTTACTTCATACTTAGGGAGTTGCATATAGATAGACAAGTGCATTTGCACTGAAATTAAGCCAATGAAGTTTACATTACTTGCTGCCATATTTTCCATACTGTAATTAAAGTTCTGGAAATGAATCATCAATGTGTGACTAGCTTGTATGAAAATTTGTTACTGCTATAGACTGTTGCTTTCGAATATTGAAATTGAAATCTATGATTGTTCTGTACTGCTGTTAAAATTGGAGCATCCACTATGTGTATATATAAAAGGGACATTTTTAAAAAAATAGAACCTTTAAGACCGGTTGTAGTCACAACCGGTCTTAAAAGTACTTTAAGACCGGTTGAAAGTACAACCGGTCTTAAAAGTCCACCTCTAAGACCGGTTGTGACATACAACCTGTCTTAAAGGTCAGACCTTTAAGACCGGTTGTCCCTACAACCGGTCTTAGAGGTGGACTTTTAAGACCGGTTGTAGGCACAAATGGTCTTAAAAGGTTTGACCTTTAAGACCTGTTATAGGCAGAACAGGTCTTAAAGGTGACCTTTAAGACCGGTTTTAGGAACAAACGATCTTAAAAGTATGACTTTTAACACCAATTGTTACAACCGATCTAAAATATAACAGACTTTTTAGACCTATTATAACAAGACCTAATTTACAACCGGTCTAAAAAGTCTTTTTTAACTGGTCTAAAATGTCAATTTTCCACTAGTGTGTAGATAAACAATACTTCACTAACGTCAAAAAATTCTTAGGTAAGCCCAACTCATGCAAACGGTCAAGCACAACATCCCATCAAACATGATTATAGGCCTTTTCAAGATCAATTTTTAAAGCCATGAACCCACACTTCTTCTTTGTCTGTTGCATAGAGTGAATAATCTCTTGGGCTAAGATAATGTTATATGAACTCGGTCTCCCTCGCACAAAGCTACATTGATTAGGAGCAATTAGAAAGGGCATGACATGTTTCAATCTTGTTGCCAAAACCTTAATCACTATCCTATAACCCTTATTACAAAGACTAATTGGGCGGAAATCCCTAATTGTCTATGAGACATCAACTTTAGGAATTAGGACAATATTAGTGCGGTTAAATCTTTTGATCTCTTCTAGTTTCTGAAAACACTCTTGAACCATCCGAACCACAGACTTTCAAATGACCTCCTACTAACTTTGGTAAAATAAAGGGTTTAGCCCATCTGGTCCTGGTGCCTTTCAGAGAGCCTATGCTAAAAGTAGCTAGTTTCACTTCCTATTCCATAATCATCTATCCCAACTTGATTAAAGTATGGCCAGCAACTGCAGGATATGCAGCCCCAAAATTAATTGAGACTACTTGATCTTGCCCCCCTTTATAAAGGGGCTAAAAATAGTCTATACCAGGCTCTTTTAAATCCACATGACTATAAATCCATTCACCATCACCCCCTTTTAACGCCTCCACATACTTCCTTCTCCTTCTACTGTTCGCGTCCGTGTGGAAATACCTTTTGTTCTTGTCACCATTATTATACCAACTGCAACAGGACCTTTGGAGCCACATCATTTCTTCTTGAACTAAACACTTTTCCAATTCCTCCCATACCCGCTGTCTGTCTACTTTATGGATTAGATTCGATGCTTTATTTTTGTTCAAAAATGCCAACTGACTAAGAAGGATGGCTTTCCAGTGGTTAATGTTACAAAAAACTTCCTTATTCCAATCTTTGACATTTCTTTCGAAAGCTGTTACATTCTCCTCCCAGCTCCTAGACTCCCTCCAAGCATTCCATACTACCGTTGAAAAGTCTTCATGGATCACACATAAGGAAAAGAAATGAAAGGCACTATTATGACACAGTCCTTGATTCGATGAATTTTTTAAAACCAGAGGACAGTTTAATAGGGTATATGAATAAGAGATACCTCCAGAAACTTCTCACACCAAGCTTCCCTAGCAAACACCCTATCAATACGACTTGTCGAACCCCCTCGAGGCCATATGAATATAGGACCCTGAAAACCCAGCTCCTCCAGTCCACTATTCAATACCCATTCAACAAAATTTTTATCCGGAAAAATTTTTGTTCGAGCCAACAAGATGCATTTTGAATCCCATAATGTAGCATTAAAGTCCCCTCCTATAGACCATCTCTTTGTCCCCACACCTCTAATCACACTAAGCTATTGCCGTAGGAATTTTCTGGTTACACTGTTTGGGTGCCCATACACGACGAATAGTTCCCACACATTTTCTTTACCTAGATTGAAGACCACATACAGAACCTGGGAGGCAGCAAATGTAACTTCAAAGTCAACATGATCATTTCAAAAACACCAAATTCCACAGCTAAAATTGTTGGCTTCTACTATACCTATGTTCTTAAACCTCAACCTACGAGTAATGTGTTATGCTTTATCACTTTTATGTCTTGGCTCAAAAAGAGCCAAAAAATGAAATCCTACAGTGTAATTCAACCAACAAACCTAAAAAAGCCCTACCACCTACACCTCTAGAATTCCACATTAGAATATTTGTATCCATAAAAAAAATGAAGAAGAAAGACAAAGGACCACACATTACTGCCTACCCTCATCAGGTGTCTACAAATATCCATGTTCTTATCGGATTAGTCATCATATAATGGGTTAAAACATGTAAGGAAATCTCCTTTAGTCACTGTATCGGGGTCCTAAGGTTCATTAGGAATAATAGTATCCACAATAATGTCCTCCTTCCCACACGCATCCTTAGTCACCACAGTTTCATTTGGCTCAACAACAACTCGAGATGAGGTGGCTTCATTACATACAAGTTGTGCACTATTAGTGTTGGTCCCTTCCAAAGAGGCTGGTGCTTTTTGTGCTTCCGTATTTGGGTCTAATGACGTTGGGTCTTTGAAGCACAAGCTAGCATTTACCTTTATCCAAGATGACATGCCCAGTGCCTTGTGATTCTAACCCATTACCTTCTTATTTATGACAATTGAAGTAGACTTAAGAGAAAACTTTTTAGGCCCACTAGCTCTTCCACGTTGAAGCCCACTCCTACTATTAACTCTTGTAACACTCAGCCCCTCCCTTCTAGTACTCTCTTTAACCTCATATCCCCATCTTGTTTTGTCAACCCCAGATCTTGTGCCCTCATATCACACAATTCCCATAATAGTTCCTCCATCTCCTCCACCATTAAAGAGTTAAATCGAGATCCACACGCATTCAAAATAAGATTGTGCCATAAATCACACTTCCCCGCACATAACTGGCAAACCACATTCTCCGGCCTCCACTGCCTTCTTGAACGTTGCACCAACATCCACTCATTATACTTTACCATCATCAAGGCCTCTCCTTCACTTACTCCCAGTGCTCTCTCAACCCTACTCACACCCTCAACCACTTCGTTCCCACTACTATTAATATACGTAACACTCTACTCCTTACCCTCTCTACCACTTTTACTATGTACATCTTTGTCTCCCACCCTATGAGGACACTAATCGGTAGCATGGCTATATCAGCTACATTTAAAACATATAAGATGAATGCCTTTGTATTGATTCCTTATTTCTCTACCATTTATAAGAATGAACGGTCTCAGGGGAACACTCAAATCCAATCCACACAAAGCTGTGAAAATTGCTCTTTTTTCCTCTTCATTGTGGCATGTCAATCTTGAGAACATAACCTACCTGCATGCCTAAGACATCCACACTATAATCCTCGTTACTACTTCCTTCTCTAGATCAAAGTCCTCCCTCCATGGTTGGACTGTAATGTAATGATCAAACAATAGCCAGGGGCCCCCGATCAACCTCTCTACCACTTTTACTATGTACATCTTTATCTCCCACCCTATGAGGACACTGATCGGTAGCGTGGCTATATCAGCTACATTTAAAACATATAAGATGAATGCCTTTGTATTGATTCCTTATTTCTCTACCATTTATAAGAATGAACGGTCTCAGGGGAACACTCAAATCCAATCCACACAAAGCTGTGAAAATTGCTCTTTTTTCCTCTTCATTGTGGCATGTCAATCTTGAGAACATAACCTACCTGCATGCCTAAGACATCCACACTATAATCCTCGTTACTACTTCCTTCTCTAGATCAAAGTCCTCCCTCCATGGTTGGACTGTAATGTAATGATCAAACAATAGCCAGGGGCCCCCGATCAATACCAGGTCATAATCATTCTTGTCTGAGAAATGGACCCTAAAAAACTAAGCTCTTATATCGATTGTATCGTCCTCCGCCATCCTTGCCCACAATTGCTGCACATTATATGTCAGGTAATACGAATCCACCATGCAGTCAACAAATCTCTAGATGAGCACATTCCTCCATTGTTTCACGATCCTAGCTTTCTCCTCCAGCAAGAAAATAACATTTAGTCCCAGTTTGGTCATTTGCACAATAACTTTCTCCTTCCATCCATCATTATTCCACCAAACCTTTTCCTCTACCATCTCAACCGCCTCCCTTGTAACAACTTCCTTGAACAATCTCCACTAAGTACCCCTGCTATAGGCGGTCTCATTTGGCAAAACGTCCATACCAACCTTATATCCATGCATCCATTCTTTATCCTGAGGCAGCAAGCTCGAGCAGCCCAAAGGTTCCTCCTTATCAAACTATACATTCTTCCTGCTACGATTTAGGGTGTCCCTCTCTTTTGACGTTGGCATCAGATTTCCTCACTCACGACTCCATTCATGCTCTCGTTCCCTCATACCTTATTTAGGGTTAAAATTTTTGTGCAACATATCTCTAACTATAAGTAAAATGAAAAAATTAACACATGGGTGAAAATATATTGCATACAGCTAAAATAAAGCTAGACATGGCAATGACTTGGTTCTTATATACTTTTACGCAATAAATTTTATAATGAAGGATTTCTTAATAATTTTTTCTAACCTATATTGATTCTAATAAAAAAATTATAACCACATAAACATGAAATTCTAGAAATTAATTTATATAAATATAGAAAATATTTTTATGAATATAGTGTCTTATGAATTGAATCCAAATCTATTGAAACTTGATATTAGTAAATAACCATAAAAACATTAAGAAATTATTTAATGAATCTATAAGACCAAAAAAAACTTAGGATTCAAAAATTTACTAAAAATTATAGTATATTAACGTAGAAAAATATATTTGAGCCTATTTTTGTTTTCTATGTTTCATATGCCAAGCACAACATGATTTGACCTGTCAAAATATGCAACAATCTAGAGACAGATTGGATTTTTAATATATGGAAATTATTTTTTTAGTTAAAATAAAAATTATTATTTTTTACATATCATTTGAAGTCCATAGAATGAATTTATAATTTATAAATAATATAACTTACCAAACAAATATAACATAAGGATTCAAAGTTCAAAGAAAGGCAAAATTATAGTTGAGAGTTAAGAATATTGATTCCAATATGTTTATATTAATCACATTATTCCAATTCAGATTCTAAAATACTACCTCCAATCATTAATATAAAATTTTGTTATAATATAAATTTTACTACAAATGAGTTCTTCTCTTAAGGACTACAAAGTACAAATGAGCTTTTATATTAAGAATTAAAGGTGCCAAGATATAGTATAATTATTTACATACCCGTAAGTTTTTTATTACAAGATCATCTAAATATTCATTTCCTGAAGTATTACACATTTTCCTTAAACAAAGGACTTGAGTTCAGAGAGTAGTCAGAGAGGTGAGAAAATCCATCTGCCACAATGCTACCATACAGCTTGGCTTGCCATGATGCTTAGTTGGGACTTGAGAGGGATCTCAGTCTTCATTTTTTATTTTTTAATGTCTTAAGGTTAAACAATTTACTATTTAATTAATTGTTACAATTTAGTCTCTTAATTTAATCATCATCTCTATTACGTCTATTATTCACACTTACTATTAAAAGTTTGAGGCAATTAACTCCTTTAATGATTAATGTAACACTTATTTATTTAATATGGGAAAACTAAGTAATTTAAATAAATTACTTAATTATAATATATGAGAGTTGATGTCTTAGAAATTTTTTTGTGTAATATTATATTATATATCAATTTATACGTTTGACAAATTAGTTCAAATGAAAAAAAATCTTACATTTATGGCCTAAATTGTAATATCCCGAACTTGGGCCTAGGACCTTGAGGATAAGCCTATATCAAATAGACTACTAAGCCCAGTTGGGAAATAATCCCAAGACTGACAAGAGATAGAAAGACTCTCGAGAACTGTGATTTGGCCCTACCGGGCTGAGGGCCTAGTATGCGTGGGCAATAAGATCAAAGTATTAGTGCAAATGTGCACAAGACACATATGGTGCCATTGGGTTGGTAGAAAGATGCCACCTAGCTATGTCATGAGGCATGGGACTGATTGGTCAAATAAAATATGTCGGTGCAGGTGTGCACATGACTTTTTCAGAGCAGATATGAGTACCCTGCGTTTTTAGGAAAAGACACTGGAATGTGGCACCATGTGGGATTCACACAAACTTGAATCAGAATGTCATTTGGTGGGCCTCAATATGCGTGTCATAGTCCCAAGAAAGACCTAAGCAGAATCCTAAGTAAGCACTGATAAAATAACTTTAATAAAGTAGATCATGATGTATAATGATTACTCTACTTTTGTGGTGGATGAATAAGAAGATGACACTTGTCATCAAAAAACACATAATCATGACAAACACTATTCACACTTTTTGCTTGGCACAATTGGAAGGTGACACTTGTCCATTCATCATGAGATGTCCTTCTTAACCTTTTGTTGGCATTCCAAGATGGTGACATGTGGCACTGAAGTTAGGGGAATCTACTGATCTCCAATTCGATCGTGTAGTTGACTTCCCGAACACCGAACCTAGGAGTCCTAGGAAATTGTCAAGCCTCTCCTTCCCTTGACATGTACGGATGCATAGAAAGAGAGAGAGAAAGAGAAAAGAAGATGCTTTTATGACACTTTTCATCATCTGAGGCAAGATCAGGGCACATGGCAATGTAGGATTAAAACAAGTAACATATGTCACTTTAAGACAACTCAACTCTCTCTCTTTTCTTATTAAATTTTTGCCAAGGGCCAAAAAAATGAAGGGAAAATGAGGAAAATCAAGAGAAAATGGAAGAGGAGAGAAGGTGGATGAATAGTGTTGTGTTCTTGAACTCCGGAGTCGATTCCGAACCCAAATCATCGTTATCGTCTAGTAAGTCCTTCAAGAAAGTTGTTCTACTCATGAGAGATTTCTCTTTATGGTCTCATTTTTTTTATTAGAGGTATTTTGTGCCATTTAGTTAGCTGGAGTGCTGCCAAAATTTTGAACTGATCGCAGAATTGCGATAAGATAAGCCAAAGCTTCATTTTGAATTGATTGTCTTGCTTTTTAATTGAGTTTTCCTGGATTCTTGGCTCTGCCTTGATTTTTGGCCAAGTGTGATTTTTGAGCTTTAATATTGAATTAAGCTTGAATATGATGAAATCATGTATTTGATGATGATATAAGACTAGTTTAGTGGCCAAAATGTAAACTTGATTTTGGTTACTTTGAGTAGGAGGTTCAGCCAGAACCAGAAACAAGGGAATAAGTATGATTTTAGTATTTTTGATGTCACCAATAGATTCGACACAAAAAAATAGTATGGGAATAGTCCCGGGTTATAGTCTTAAAGGGATTGAACTAAAAAACCAAAAATTGGGATTTTTGTATAAGTGTTGCCAGATTTCATTTTCTAGAGGCATTGGTGTGTGGTGAGTTTTTAATTGACCATTGTTATCTAATGGCTATGAAACTTTTCAGATTTAAAGTATACATCATAAGCTTTAATTTGATAGGTCATTTGTATAATTTGGATTAGTATATTAAGATATGTGAATTTTTTAAGTTAGACCTTTAAAACTACCAAAATTCTATAGTAGTGAGTTTATTGGTGATTCTGGATTTCTGTGGGTAGGACTAGTGGAAGGAGACATTTTTTCATTAAAATAGACTTAATAAGTGACACCGAGAATTTTAAACCACCTAATTTGGATATTTTTCGAAAAGATATGAATTTTCAAAGTTTCTTGAAAATTCTACCAACTTTTGGAAATTGTGCAAAAATAAAATGGTTATGGCATTTTGTAATTAAGTTGACCTCTAAGGGTTAAGTTAAACACTTGGAGTTAGTGTAGGCTCATTAAATACTCATTGGGCCTAATGTGTTAACTTTAAAGTTAACCAACCAAAGTGTTTTGAGTTATTAAAATTGGGACAACTATAGGTCTAAAGGTAAGGGACATGTCCTAAAGGCTTAAGTAGCCCATTGGACATTTATTTGTCATGTTCTAATAATATGGCTATTTATCTAGGGCTGTGAGATAACAAAGAAGAGACAAGGGAAGCAACTTTAGAGATTGGAAGAAAAGGTACCAAAAAGGGGACTCGAAGACAAAAGGTTACATGTCCTTGATATTTATGCATACGTATTGATATGAGTAATTGTTTTGCTTGATTATGTGATGCATACCAGGTTCTTAAACCCAGACCAGACCTGTCAGTCCGGACCAAGAACCGACCAACCGGCTAGTAAACCAATTCAGTCCAGGATTTTTTTTTATTTTTTTTAAAAATCAATATTTTATATTTTAATTTAGAATTTCATATTAATAAGCCTAAAATACTCAATTTCTCACCGGTTTGGCCCCAAGTTAGCTCCGATTTGAGTCCAGAGATCGATCCGGGTTTCAGAACCTTAGATGCATATATGACTAATTGAAGCTCGATTTCTATATATGCTATGGCCATCAGTATGATGTATGATATATTGAGAATGAAGATATGTCATTGTGTTAGCATAAATTCATATAAGGCAAGCATGTCATACGTTAAATATTTATCTTGCATGCTAATTGGTATTATTTTCTATTGAGATTCCCTCAAATCTCACTCTCCCTCAACCAACCATATAGGCACATGAGCATAGAAGAGGAGTGCAAGACGATATGCCAGATGAAGAAGATGCAAAGAAGAATTGAAGATTATTACGTGCTAATCGTCATGTATAAAATAACTTTAGAAGTGATTAATTGTATAATCTGCATGACGGATGAATTGTTTCATAAGCGCAAAATTGAACTAGGAATAGGCAATCACACAATACGAACCTATTAGTTAAATAATCAAAGGAATTAATAAGCAGAAAAAACTCTGATTTAATGAATAGAAGAACTGATGAGTTAAATTAAAAAGTAACATTGTAAATAAGTTAATCTAGTAAATATGGTTTCACCAAATAAATAATGACCTCAAGAATAGGCATAAAATTTTTCGTTTTTGGGGGCCTAAATAAGGTTTTCTCTAAGTCAGAAATGCTTCCACAGAAAAAGTAAAAGGGCCTAGGGACGAGCATTACATAAATTCATCTCTCATATTATGTCGTACATTTAGAATTAGAAGAGTATTATTTTAGTTAGATCTTTGTTCTTGTTTTTTAACCCCAAACAAGATTGTTCTACAAGATGCCAACCACATATTGAGAATAATTTTCTCTTTCATAAAGGTAAGAGTTAGTTGAAGGCTTTGTTTTGAACTTTTTGTTCTAGATGGAAGAAGTCAATCTATTTAATTAATTTTTTAATACATAAATATATTGGTTATTTAATTTCTACTATGATGGGGCATGTTATTGTAGTTAAATTTACTCAATTAACCCAACCCCTTGAAGATCAAGAAATTTTATCGAGGAGCATGTTGTTTGACCAAAGAATTATAATAGGCACAGTGCAAAATATATAATTTGTGATTCAGTTCTAAACTTTTGAAGCCCAAAATATTTTGTTGTTGTGGTCCACAAAAGCTTTATTACTCCCTCTAGTCTTATTTATAGGACTCGATAACCGAATTACGTGGTTTTAAAAAATGTTGAAATTAGTTAAAAATAATAAGCATGTCTGAAATATATTTTTTCTCTCTTAGTTTTTCCTTATTCATAAGGGGACAAATAAGATAGAAAAATAGAGTAATAGTGATAGAAAGTAGGAAATAGAATGTAGTATAGGAAAAAGATGAGGGGCAAAAATGAATAAACAAAACTCATTAAATGCTCAGAAAACTTTTGCTAGGCTCTTACAAAAAGGACTAAGGTAATTTAATTTTTAGGATCTTATAAAAAGGACCAGAAGGAGTATTATGCAAGAATAAGAAAAATGACAATCCACTATAAAAGTTTTGGGTAGAAGAAGTGTTTGGAGGATTAGAAGAGACATAAAAATTGAGGTGGAAAAAGGAACAATATTGGGCTTGCAAGTTTAACCTATAATATACCAACAGATAGTTGACATGGAGGTCATCAAGTTCGAAAACAATTCATCTAGTTCGAGGCATAACAAGCCCTCTAAGGTGTTCAAGAAATTTATACTTTCAGAATGCTTATTATATGGAGGATGACATTGATTATTGCTTGGATGATGAATTGGACAATTTCATATGTGGAGGGTGACATGACATATGATAGGGCACCCTCAAAGCCACCATAGCATGTGAGTCATTGGTACTTGCATGCTTGGATGTTAAAAACAATATCATGTTTTAAGAACCCAAAAGGAGCATTTGGACTCAATTCCCACAGTTCTAAAGGCCCAATACAATTATACGTGCATGGAAAAGTCCAATGGGACAATAATCTTTCAAATAGGGGTTCAAATGCATTATGTAGAACATGGGAGTTTTAGAAAGTGATTTAATCATCCTAACGCCTAAATGGATGTCTAAATGGCCAATATATGGTCATGAACGTGAAAAGCAAGATGAAGATCCATTTGGAAGGTCCAAGAAGATTCAAGAAACATCAAGAATAGTCTTATATATATGACATTAATTAGGATTCTATTTATTTTAATTAGTTTCCTATTTTATAATTTTCTATTTTGTATTAATTGCTTCTTGAAGGCATAGTATAAGGACTGTATCTTATTTCCACATTTGACAGTGCTTGACCGCAGTTTAGTGAGTAACACAAGAATAGCGTAAATATATTGATATATTGATAGAAGGTACTTGATCATATTACAAGTTTTTCCTTACAGGGTATGATACATAATACTTACAAACCTTAAAATAAATAAAAGGTCTTCAGATAACCAACTGTCTTGATTGATCTACACCAAAACCTTCCGTTGCCAATAATCACAATTTTGTCCTCTGAGCCGCTTGTAAACTAAAAACTTTAAATGTTTTATGGAAAGGGTGAGATTCGAAAGAATCTCAGTAGTAACATGCAATCAGTCATATAAAATGCGAACAACAAACATGTTATACACCATGTAATGCAACATAACAATAACATAAAGCATTAAAACACTCACATAGTATATAAAAGATAGAGCTACTGCCTGGAATTGCCCTTTCCTGCTCTACTTGTCCATTCAAAATCTTGGTTCCAGCTTGGGCTATTGCAAATTCCTATTAATTAAAGTTACAAGTAACTGGTTATTACTTGAACTATTACTACCTTTAATCACAGTTTGTTGGTTATCTATCACAGTTTCATCAATTTCTGCACAGTACAGCTTCAGTCTTTTCCAGAAAACTGACAAATTTCTAGTCGACTTTGGAAAATCATAATTAATTCTAGGGAAATCCAATTTGTGTGATTCTAAAGCCTATATAAAGCCTCTTAAATGTATTTTCATAGAAAAATACCCAAGGCTAGTTATTGTTATCACATTTTTCCCAGAAATTTGTAGAACTTCCCCTATTCTAGATTAAATTCCAGAAACAGGGCACCACGTCAAAAATCCATATCTTTTAGTATACATGTCCAAAAATTATGTTCCACCCAAATTAAAGCTCTGCATCTCTACTTCAATCTGAGCCAAGTTTCATAATTTTTAGACCAGGTTTGACTACCAAAATCCATTACACAACAATACTTCCTCACTGGAGGTAAATCAAACAGCATGTGTAACACCCTACCTTGATAGCCGTTAATATAGTTCAAAAACGAGTCATTAATCAAAACTGAAGACCAGTAGAAAATTTGAAACTTATAAAAGGTCCCAACTTTAAGACAGAATTTGATCCTATGGTATAGTGAGTTTTTAAAACTTTTCACAATTTGTTAAATACGGTCTCGTTTCCACTTTTCAAATCCATTTAGCCTGTTCAATTTGGTTCCATTCATAAATATCAGAGTACTAAACCAAAAATTCCCTACAACTCTCAGGTCATATTCATTCACCAAAAGGATTAAAGGCTCATTTGCCTAGTTCAGATCCCGTATCGGGGATTGCATACAATTTCACATGTTTACATCATATACGACATATACATTCCCCCCCAAAAGCTTATAACCAGCAACAAAAAGCTAAATCTCCTAGCTGGGAGTACTAGCCGCCCTTGGTTACCTGCTTTTCCTTCGATCCGCTTGCCCTGGCTATAGGTTAGTCATTAGAAAGAATGGGATTCATAAGAATCTCAGTAGCAACATCTTCACTCATATGATATATAATAAACAAGCATGTAAGCAATTATCACAAAACAACAAAAACACTATGGCATCCACAGCAGCAATCACACAATACGTGGCTTTCGTCACATAAACAACAACTTCCGTTGTATTCACATATACCTCAGCTTTCATTGTTTTCACAAATACCTCAGCTTTCGTTGTATGCACATTACCTTAGCTTTCGCATTCATCACAACTCAATGATAAGCACAAACATGCAAACATTATACATGATATAAGAGAAAGAGTCACTACCTTATTCTTTCCGTTCATGTTCTTGCACTGATCTCTTGCACTCAAGGAAGATGTCAAATCCTATAAATTAGAGTTTAAGGACTACAAGTTATTACCTATTTCAATTCATTAATAACTCATAATACTTGACTTGCTTATCATTATGGTCATTTAATCAAGTCAACTAAGGAGCTAAAGTGGTCAATTAACCCAAAAGACCAATTTTCTAACCTTAGAGTTCATAGTTATTACCATGAACCATTACCTTTGAATTTTCGTACACATAAACCAAATTTGTAAGAATTTTCTTCAGAATTTGAAAAATCATAACCAATTCTACAAAATTGAAATGGGGTGACTCTATATCCTACTTGAAGCTTTTTAAGTCCTTTATACGGGAAAAATATAAACCACTACCAGCCACAGCTACAAATATACAGACTTAAACGAAATTCCATACTGCTCAAGAATTGATTCCAGTTTCAACCTCAAATTTTGGAAATACACAACTCCCAGCATACACATCAGAATGTCACCCATAATACATTAATTTAAAGCTTGCAATGTCTACTACAAAACTAGAAAGTTTCATAACGTTTTGACATTATTTGGTATTTTAAAACACCATGTAAACAAGCTACTCTGCACATAATTTTCACTTGACAAAATTTCCAGTTTTTCAACAAATGTTTCCAATGGTCAGAATTCACAATCGGGGCTACTCCCCACACAATTTTTCGCATAGAATCCAATGGAAACATCAAAACAACAAAATTCACATTTGTTTCACAAGCTCTATTTTGGGCCAAAAACTCAACACAAAACTCACTATTGCCTAACTTCCAATTTCAGTCGTTAACTAGCTTCATATGTCCTCTAAGCATCATAAAACACCATGAATATAATCAAATCACCATGACTCTTCAAAACCCTAGCTTAGACTGAATTAGGGTAGAATTGCACATGTCAAACTACTCTTTCAACCTATAAAACCCATAGCTTAAATTAAAGCTAATACTCACCTCTTGCTCCTCCTTAGGTTCTTTCTTCGATTCTACAACTTTTGTTCTTGAAAGATGACTCAAAACACCTCCTCTTGAAATTCTAAAACCATAAAAATGAAGCTCTCATCAAGAGTAATAATGTTTATGAAGGGTATTTAAGCCATAGAAGTGATCTACTAGGTCAAAATCATGGAAGAAGATCTCACCTTAACTTTGTTCTTACTTTTCTCTTTCTTCTTGAACTTGAACGAAACTTGAGCTGAGAGAGAGTGAGATGAGGTTAGATTTTTTTTCTCTTCCCTTTAGCCTTAATACTTGGCCAAAATTGAAGCCAAAGAAAGAGATAAAGAGCCTTTAAAAAATATCCTAACCCACCTCCTTCAACTACTATATTTAATTGCAATAAACATGTGGCAGATACTTTAGATCATCAGCTTTTTCTCTTGCTCTATTTATGTCATACGTACTCCCCCCCTTTTAATGCATGACATCATCTTTTGTTTCTTTATTTCCTTGGCCATGACGTTTCCAACGAAATATGGCTCTTGAATAAGCTAAAAAAAGGCTTCTTCAATTTCATATATTTTGCGTACTCACAATTTCATCTTTTAGTTGCAATTGTTGACTAAGTCTTCACCTTTTCTTGGTCTTAATTGTGTTTCTCTTTCCTTCCCTCTTATCATATGATTTATGCTTAAAGGGGCAAAAATTGCTTCTTATATTCTCATGGTTTTGCCTCCTCTTATATAACTTTTAGCATGATATATTTGACCAAAGTCAAAAAGTAACCCCCTGCCATTAAACACGTAATTATAATTTGATAACGCATAATTAAATCAGATTAGAGACCATCGGATGTTCTAAACTCATTTTAACTATCTACCTTACAGTAGGATTTCACAAAAATCTTTCAAAACCTTTTTCCTATCCCGGTCTCAGTTCCAATATTCGAATATAATTACCTGTGCAGTTAATATACATTCATTCATATCAGAGTGTATAACCAAATCCCCGGCAACTCCCGGGTTACATATATAACCTGAGGGTTTATAAGTATCCACTAGGGGATTACACAACCAAAATCGAATATAATATTCATATCTCAACATATATAGTCATCCCAAGTTCAAAATGGATAACCAACATCTCCAAGATCAAATATACCCCTAAAGGTCCTAATTGCTCCGGGATGGCCTCTTCTTTTTTGAGCAACACGTCCTGTCTAAAATGTTGGTCATAGGAAAGAATGAGATTCGAGAGAATCCCAGTAGTAACAAACCACTCACACAATGCATAAACACAAAGCATGTATACAAATCACAACCAGTAACAGCAGCAGCAACTCAAAGATACATGCTTTTCACCACAAACGAAAGCACTCACGGCTGTATACACAATACGATAGCTCTCGCTGTAATCATAATCACGACAGCTTACACTGTAATCACCATCACAACAACTTGCGCTGTAAACGACAGCTATCACCAGCTGTAACCGCAGCAGCATCAAAGATCATCACAAACTAGTCATAACACACATATACCAAGCATTACACATAGTATAAGAGAGAGAGTCACTACCTAATCCTTTCCTGGCGTTTCTTTGCAGGTGAACAAAATCAATGAAGGTGAAGTGAGCATCTAGAGTCAAATACTCACCTAGAATTTAAGCCCTTTCTTTCTCTTTCTTGCTTCAACTGCACCGAAAATGGATAGAATGGAGAGAGAAAGTGAGATATTGGTGAAGAAGTAGATTTTCCTCATTCCCATACACTTAGCCGACTTGAGAGGGAGAGAGATTGAGTTTGAAAATGTTGACTTCATCTATGGTCCTCAAGATGCCACTTGTCAACATCTTGAGCTTCCTTCCATGGTTTCATATACTCTCCAACACACTTGATTCCACCTCTCGTTCTTTCAATCCTAGCCATTGATCATGATTACTAAATAGTTTTCTCTTCGATAACTGACCAATCGGTCAGTAAATTTACCATTTCACCCCTGATTGTCACAATACTCATTAAGCCATCACTAGGCATCTTTATATCATATTGCACAACATATACTTCAAAAGTGCTCAATTAATATTAATTACATCATGTTGAAGTTATTAATCCTTGATTACATTCCAGGATATTACACAAAATGCCTCCATATGCTTTATTTGTGAACCAAATATCATTTCTTCTTGCCTTTCCTTTATGTTAGATGAAATATCACTCAAGAAGGGAGGGAAAATGTTGACCAATTTACTCTTCTTGCTTTCTTTATGTCTATCCATAATTTTGACTTTTCAAGATCTCTTTTTGAACTTGTCTCTAATAACTTCCAAGAGACACCGTTGTTTTGAATCAATTATTTCCTTTGACTTATGCCCATAAAGGGACGTAAATGGGCTCCTCCCAATAACCACATATGTTACTCCAATTGCCTCTTCAAATGTCACAACTTTAGCCTATAATTTTTTACTTTTCCACTTGACTTTAATGGCTTTTTAAGGTCACCATTTGTGTTCACATACTCATTTTCTCTCTCTTGCCTCATGTTGGATGAAATTTATAGCCCATTAGAAAAGGATAATGATCTCTCAAAATATCCCAATTAGACTTTGTTATCACAATTAAACTTTTGATAATGGGTTTTGGGCATTTTCCACTACTAATTCAAATCATAATTCGTACTTTATTTTCCAAAGGAGAATGTAATTAAATGAACACCTTTGGAGTCATTAGCCCTTATACACATTTTGGGGCATTACAGCATGCACTTACAACTTTCATAAATTCCAGATTTGCATAAAAATTTTCAAAAATCATGAACACATATATTCCTACACAATTTTCCCTTCTAAACACAATAGGAACACCAAAAACATCAAATTCCAGCTCTAACCCTAAGTGAACAGTAACTGGACAAATTTCACAATAAAAAGGGAAAATTGGAGTTTCTTGATTTTAATCCCTAAACCACCATCTTTACACCTCTAATCACATGTTTAATCATTCAAACACTAAACGAATATGTTTCATGGAAATTTTGGCAGCTAACGCCTTAGGGTTTCATCTTTCCAATTTGCAAAACCATGAAAACAAAGCCAATCAACCAAAAAAACAACTACCACAACAACATAATCAACAAGATAATCAAGGTTTTTAAGATTACCTTATGATTTCTCCACTTTCTCTTACTAGCTGTGCAGCCTCTCTCTATCTCTCTCTCTACTCTTGCTTTTACTTGCTTCCAGCCATATTCATGAAGATATGAAGGTTAGAGGAGGTATTACAAGCACTAGATGACATAAACTCCAAGTTTTCAACACATTACCTTGAATTTTTGGCTTGAGCTCACTTTTCTTGCTTCTCTTGTTCTCACTTTTGTATGGTCCTCTCTCTCTCTCTCTTTGCTTTAGTTTGTTCAACCAAAAATGAAGAAAAGACAAAGAGAAAATGTCTTATAAAAATATCCTCCTCATCCCTTCTCATTTATTATATTTTATAGCCATTTGAACACATGATATTTAACTTAGTATTATCATCTTTTTCCTCTTCCAAACACTTGTCCGAAAATGCCTTTTCAAATGGTCAAAGATGAGCTCTTAAATTATCACAAATTTCCTCCATCACATATATTATTTTGACTTGAAAACTTTGACCTATGCCATCATCATTTTCTTTTATGTTGACCTCATATCCAAAAATTGTCCCAAATTCACATATAAATCCCAATAAATTATTTTTGCCTTCCTTTATCTCTTTTTGGACAAAAATGAGTGAATAATCTGGAGAAAATTTTTGCCTTTTACTTAATATGGAAAATTACCATTTTGCCCTTACATTTTACGATTTTTGCATAAGCTAGCAAAATTTTCATCAAACTTTGAAAATTCATATATTTATTATAGATGTCTAATTGATGTGGTTCCAAATTCTATTTGACCCTTATTAAGTCTAGTTTTAAGGAAAATATATCCCTTAGCCAAATAGTCGCACGTCATTCCCAGAATTATTATTTTTGGACACTGCTATATAATCCTACCAATTTCACTGAGTTGACTTCAAAAATACATAACTCTTAGTGTACAAGTCCAATTAAGTCATGTGACCTATCAAATTTAATCTTGGAATGTCTACTTTCATTCTGAAAAATTTCACATTTATTGGACATCATTTGATCATCTAAAACTATATGACAATCTCACTGTCTTGTAGGAAATTTCATTGGCAGCATTTTCCAATTCACCAAAATTCACCATTTTATTTCATTAACTGTATCAATTACATACAAGGAATATTGGCAACTAAAAATGGGATGTTACACACAAACTTACCTCTTTTGCATTGCATAAATTGTCAAATAAGATCCATCTCATTAATGACGGGATCATCTAGGTAGTATGTGTCATTTAGATTGTTTTATCTTGACCAGCAAGTTAGAGTATTTTAGTAGGTCATTTGAATTTTGAGTAAAATACATCAACCTCCCCTTTATTTTAAAAACCTGTAAGGATCTCCCTTAAAATCAAAATATATGCGGCATAAACCTCCCTTCTAATTTTGATATTTAACTTTCATCCATACAACCATTAGTTGACCGTTAAATCATAGCATTGACTAATCATTTTTGCCAAAATGCCCCTCCTTAACAAAAACAATACTTAATAATCATTTAATTACATATCTTCATCCAAAATTAAAAAAATATTATAATATATATATATTAATTCTTCACATAAAAAGTACTTTAAGTTTTTCTAAATTTAGTAAAAACATTAGATAGATCATTAATAAATATTAATATTAAAAGATAAATAAGGGATTTGACATAATCTAATGCCCTTATCTCATGTTCAGCTTTTTTAGAGAATTTGCGGAAAATGATCGCAGTTCAATGGGCAACACAGGAATAGCATATATATACTGATAATAAGTGCATCATTACAGAAATTCCCCATTGGGGTTCGAACATGATAATTACAATCAATGTAGCCACACAAGGATACTAGGGTGTCTAAACCTGTCCCAATGAAATGAAGACATCTTCCCATCTTCGTTCCACCACAGCAATCATCTCATATAGTTCTCTTCTATAATACCTTCTGTATTCACCTGTCCAAATTGTTAGTAGGGAAGGGTGAGATTCCAGAGAATCTCAGTAGGAAATAGATACCATAATGCATGCAAGATATATGCTATGTGCATGACATGTTATATAATATCCTGAATTTTGGGATTGGAGGCTAGAAAATAAGCCTGAATTTAGTGGACTGCTAAACCCTGATTTAGCAAGTGTCCCAAATTTATTCCCTAACATTTCTTATACCTTTGGGGTATTAAATGAAATAAAATAGTGAATTAAAGAGAATGGGAAATTTGTATACAAAAAGAGAATTTATTGAAATTGCAAGAGCATGTCGTTTCATTGTTTCAAATGAGGCAATGAGATTGTCATGTGAATTTTAATAACCCCATGATGTTCAAAAATTGACATTTTATAGGTTGAAAGTAGACATCCTAAGCTTTAATTTGATATGTCATATGAATCATATGAAGCTATATACAAAAAGTTATGAATTTTTGAAGTTAGCCTAGAAAAACTAGAAAGTTTCTAGAGCAACATTAAAGTTTGGGTACATAAAAGTCCTATTTTTGGAATAATGTTATGGCAAGTTTTGAAATTATGAGGCACATGGAAAATTCATTTGGGCTTGTGGAAGGACCTCCTAGACGTTATTTATCATAGACCAAGGAGGGGACATATGATTTACATGCTATTAGGCTTATGGCATAAAGTTTGGGTACATAAAGTCCTATTTTTGGAATTTTGGGAATTTAAAGAGTTATGTTATAATTGTAAGTATTATAAAATAACATTTCCATCTCCTTCCTCCTCCAAAAATGACATGAAACAGCCCTCAATAAAGAGAGAGAGAGAGAGAGAGAGAAAGTGTAGATTTTTAGAGAGGGAGGGAGGAAGGAATCTCACAAGGTAAGCTGATTCCTCCAACAACTTAGCTCCTAACGCATATAACTCTGCTCCTAAGCTACTCTTCTATGTTATTCAAGGTTTGTAAAGCTTTTAAAGCACAACTTTTGGTGTTTGTAGATTTGATTTTCAATGATTTCATAATTCCATTGACTTCAAGAGGGAAAATTAGGTGGGGTTACAGTTGGACACTTTTTCGGAAAAGCCCCAAAAAGCATAACTACAAAAACGCCCCTGAAACCCGGAAGCGGGGCTGCCAAGGGCATTTGTGTCATTTGCCAGTGAATTTGGTAATTATGAGTCCAAAAATGGATTCCTTGGTTGGAAACAAGTTAGAATAGCCTAGATCAAAATTTCAGGAAAAGTACAACCAGACCAGCTACGACGGGGTCAGGCCGGATGCCTGGGGGCATTTTGGTAAATTTTCATTAGAGGCTAATATAACCACAATAAACACTATGGAAGTGCCTAAAATGGTACATGGATGGGTTTTAACCTAATTCTTGTACATTTGATATTTTAGGATTGAGTTGGAAGCCTGAGGTTGGCACAAAGTTCGAGGAGCTTACTTAAGGATCAAGAATGGCTAAGGTAGGGGACTTACCTTATTTACATGTATTTGATATCTCTGCTTGTGTAGTGATGTGTGTGATTACTTTACTTTATTGTGTAGTGATATGTTTCCTACTGAGATTCTCTCGAATATAACCCTCCCCTACGAATAGATTAGACAGGAGGAGACAGGAGATATGTTGAGAACAAAGAAGAGAACCGTACGAGGAGATTGTAGTGGTAAATGAACACGGGAAGATGTCTTCGTTTCACTGGGATGGGCTTAGATACCCTAGAGCCCTGTGCGACTACAATGTTTGTAATTATTATGTACAAACCCCTATAGGGAATTTCTCTAGTCATGTACATATATCAATATATTTATGTTATTCCTGTGTTGCCGACTGAACTACAAATTAATATTCCGCTGCAAGTCAAAATAAGTAAGGTTGTTACATGTTAGCTTTAACTAGATGCATGCCCCATAATGAACTTTCTACATGCTCAATGTTTCATGTAGCAAACTATGACCACAGTATAAATAAAAATAGAGCTTCATTTATTAAAATATGCTCTACACAGTCAAGTAAAGCAATCACATACAACACTACACAAGCAATAATATCAAATACATATAAGTAAGGTAAGTCCCCTACCTTAAAATTTTTTCACTTCAAAACTCATGCCTCATAATGCGTACCAACCCCTCAGGCTCTCAACTCGGTCCTAAAATGTCAAATGTACAAAAATTAGGTTAAAAGCCATTCATGTACTATTTTAGGCACTTCCATAGTGTTTATAATGGTCATATAAGCCTATTGTTAGTGTTTTAGACTCAAACAGCTTATAAAGGGTTGTTGCTCTAAAGCTATCAATTAGGGTTTACTTTCAAGAGTCTAAACATATAAATACATCATTATGAATAAAAACTTTGTTCTTTGAGAATGTTTATTTCTCTGTGTGAGCTTTCCTTGCATCTCTATATTCTGGTGAGAATACTCAGACTATATTAAGAGTTGATCATCCTTTTGATCTCTTTATGGCCAAAGTTGTAAGAGATAGATTCTCTTAAGATCTTACCTTCGATCATCCATCCCATTTATTGCATAATGTCACACACTTACTTATTTTGACTTGCAATGGAATATTAAAGCGTGGTTGGTGGGCAATACAGGAATAGCATAAGTTTATTGATAATATGAGCATGATTACAGTAACTCCCTATAGGGGTTCATACATAATAATTACAAACCTTGTAGCTGCACAGGGCTCTAGGGTATCTAAACCCATCCCAGTGAAACGGAGACATCTTCCTGTCTATGTTCCACCATTGTAATCCTCTCGTGTAGTTCTCTTTTCTGATCGCTGCATACCATTGTTGGTAGGGAAGGGTGAGATTCGAGAGAATCTCAATAGGAAATAGATATTATAATGCATGCATGATAGATGCTATGTGTATGACATGTTAACTTTAACTAAATGCACGCCCCACATAATGACATTTCTATATGCTTAATGTTTCCTGCAATAAAACTATGGCCACAGCAAAAAAGAAACAAATCTTCATTTATTCAAATATGCTCTACACAATCAAGTAAAACGATCACATACATCATTACACAAGCAAAGATATCAAATACATGCAAATAAGGTAAGTCCCCTACCTTAGCCCATTTGATCCTTAAGTAAGCTCCTTCAACTTTGTGCCTCGAAATGCATGCCAATGACTAGCTTTCAACTCGGTCTTAAAATATCAAATGTACAAGAATTAGGTTAAAATCCATTCATGTACTATTTCAAACACTTCCATATTTTTCTAGTGGTTATATGAGCCTATTCTAAAAATTTACCAAAATGCCCCAAGGACCAAGGCCCGGCCCCACCATACTCAGTTCGGCTGTACTTTTCCTGAAATTTTGACATGGGCTATTCTCACATATTTTTGCCCAAGGAATCAATTTCTAGACTCAAAATTGTCAAACTCAGTGCCAAATGACAAAAATACCCTTTGCAGCCCTTCATTCAAGGTTTCAAGGGTGTTTTCATAATTACTCCCTCCGGTCCTAAATATAGGACAAAGTTTGTAGTGCAATTTGCACTACAAACTTTGTCCTATATTTAGGACCGGAGGTAGTATACTTTTTCGGGCTTTTCTAAAAACGTGTTCAACTGTAACCCCACCTAATTTTCCCTCCTGAACTCAATGAAATCATCAAATCATTGAAAATCTAACTCTAAGTCCTTGTACCAGCCCTAGCCGAATTGCCCAAATCTTCAGGGAAAATTGGGATTTTTTTTATTCCAACTCCACGGACGTCTTCCTTTCTATTCCTAACCACTTTATTAACTATTTAATTTGGCTACAATTACTATTTAGTACCAATTTTGGTAGCATAACACTTCCAACAACCCATTTTCCATTTTAACAAACAAAGATAATCTGGCAAAATTTCACCAATTAAATTGTCTACAGCGGTCAGAACAATCAACGATTTAAGTTTCGAAAGTTACCTCAACCTCCCTTTGAATTTTTCTAGTATGGCCGAAACCCTAGCTCTGTCCAACACCAAATTTGAGCTTCCAATACCTAAAAATACATGAATAAGAAGCTTAGGAGCAGAGTTATACGCGTTAGGTACGAATTCACTGAAGAAATCGACCTACCTCGTGGATTTTCTCCTCTTTCTCTCTCAAGAATTTCTCAAACTTTCTCTCTCTTTAGCTCTTATGGTTGCACAATTTGGTGGTGGAAGATGAAGGAAAAATGATTTTATAATGTCTTATATTATATTTTAATCATTTACTTACTTTCCAAAAATTGCACTTTTTTGTATAGAACTTTTAACTTCATATAGCCATGACATTAAGCCTAAGTATCATACAACTAGTATTTCCTTCCTCTTTAGTCAGCCCTCCACTATTTGCACTATATCACAAGTGGGTGATTTATTCTATGAGGCTATAGCTGTGGAGATATTCATACATTTACTCAACCCTATTGCATTAGAACACATCTCAATCCATGGCTACTTGCATCCGTGTAGACCGTAAAGTTCGACTGTGGATCTAGGATTGTTATCACTGGTGTTGTTGAGAGGTATGCGCTACTATCCTGCCCTACTACACTAAGGCTCATCTTAATTCTAGTTCCCATATGTAACCACAAACTATAAAGGTTGAGTGACTACTGACCATACAGGTCATCACACTATACACCACTCTAGATGTAATACTATATACCACACGGGATGTAATACTATACACCACTCTGGATGTAATACTATACACCATACTAGATGCAATACCATACACCACTCTCGATGTAATATTGTACACCACGCAGGGTGTAATACGGTTCATCACACATACTGTAACACTGTTGACCATCAAGGCCATCTTATGTTTTAGGATTATCAATACTGGTGCGAACATCAACCTCTCTTATAAGTTTCAAAATTGCACCTAGATTCACCATACTTCGGTGCCCATTCTGATACTTCACACTATTAAATACAATATAGGTGAGGCTACACTGTCTACCCACCCATGTCTTACTACCTCAGCTAGATCCCACTTGGCCTTTATGGTAATCCACTATCATCCACAGAAAATGTATTAAATAAATATGTGATACACTATATAGTGTAAAATAAAAATCCATATCATACCTTGTGTATACCGTGTGTTCATTATTCATATCACAGCACATGGCAAACATACAACATATATACTACTACACAGTGTATGAGAGATAGAGTTACTGCATTAGCCTTTTCTAAATAACCTTGTTGATCTTGCCAGCATGTGAACCTCATAACCTTCCCATCTTTCTATTTCACTATATGAAACAAGAATGAGGTAAATATCATATTATCACAAGGGCATTTCTTTCATTTTACAAGCATTGGTTACACAGGTACTTCTGAAATCGCGTATAACAAGTGTTTACAATAGCTAGGGAAGACCTGTAACAACATACAATCCTCTAAACTATTGTACAGCATGTGCTTACTCCTATTACATGACATATCACAACATGTACATGTAACTTCCCAGGGGGTCACCCATCCTAAGATTTCCCTGGGTTGAGCATGCTTAACTTTTGTGTACTCGTGCCAAAATGCAGATACCGGTTGTATCTGTTCCCATCCACCAGTACCTTAAGAATGCCCTTATCTCGAGAGTAGAGCCAACTGTCATCAGTCAACTAAACACTGTTTGTGGACTTCATATTAGTGCCGGTGCAAGTAACTGAATACGTACCCTGATATGTTCCCTAATATCTACAAAGTTGTCTATTTGACTCCGCACTGCAATCTCATTCTTCTTCCGAGCCAAAACACTATATCCATAAAGAAGTGCAGTGTTGTGTGGATCCCTATGTCATCCGGAATCCCTGAATTAACTTATCCCTGACCATTGGCTACTAGGGTCAGTTTATCCATGTATATTGCATACTGGGCCACTGGGGTGTCATACTCACGGACATCCTGCAGGTGTATGCTCTGGACATCCTTCCATAATCCTTGATCCAGTTGTAAACCACGGATCAAATATACTTCTCCAACCCTGGGATCGGTAACGAAACTTGGATCTGTCTCTATCTTGTATGTTTGTTGCTTATCTGCATATCACTTTACTACCCACAACTATGGCTGGTCACTATTCATACAACTAATGATTCTCTTTTAGGATGGGGCTCTACACTCTTGCCTTACTTGGACCCGCTCCCTCGGTATTCATGTCATCCTTGTACCATCCACTTTTTGGTATGGTAACATGTACTACCTTCCAGGTATTCCATTGTTTCCCCGAGGCGTGTCTGTAACACCCCAAAATTTATATTCACCAAAAATATTGTAAATATTTGAGTAATTCAGTAAAATGGTGAATATTCATAAATTTGGAATTTATGAATTTTATAAATGTTCATTTTCATGAGAAAATGGGTAAAATAATTATGGAATTAATTTGGGTAATTTAAAAATCCCAATATTAAGGTCCAAAAATGAAGGAATATTAGAGAAAATATTTGGTCCAAAAATATATGAAAATTGGCCAAAGAAAAATAAGAGAAGAAAATGGATTAGAAAGGCAATGGCAAAATCATAATTTTGTCAACTTACACAAAAGTAAATATTTTCTGATTAATTAAATTTAATTTCAATTAATTAAGGAAAATAAAGGGGGAAAATTATTTGGAATATTTTGGTCAATTTAATATGAATTTATGGAAAATGTGAGCAAAAAATGCAATTTTAACCAAAATTGAGACTTTACGTGTATACGTAACTTAGACAAGTTCTGAAGCCAATTGACACCATAGGGAGGGACCCCTAGGTGTCTCCTACATGTTGCAAGAGGAAGGAAATATTGATTGGGCTTAATGAGCTTGGTTACATATACATAGGGTTTATGTGCATAAAATTGATTTTAGGATTTTTGGAAAATAAAGCAAATGAATAAAATAATGCAAAATATATGATAAATATATCATTATCTTCCTCTTCAGCCCATTTTCATGCTGCAACAAACCTAAAAAGAGAGAGAGAATGTTTGGAAATGTATAGAGAGAAAGGAGAAGAAAAATTACAAGGTAAGCTGATTTCTCTGACGATTTAACTCCTAACGCGTATAACTCCAATTCTAAGCTACTCCTCTTTGTTCTTTAAGGTTTGGAAGCTCAAAATATGTTGTTGAGCACTTAGGGTTTCACCATATTTGGGAAAATCTTGTGGGAGCTTGAGGTAACTTCCAAACCTTCGTATATTGACTATTCCGGTTGCTGTAGACAATTTATTCGGTGAAATTCCGCCGGATTGTCTTTGTTTGTAAATTTTGGAAGTGTGATATTAGAGGGATTATGCTGCCAAATTTTAGTTTAAATGTTTGTTGTAACTCAATTAGATGGTTAATAAAGTGGTTGGGAGTATAAAGGAACGCGTTTACGGAGCCGAAATCACAAAACCTTGATTTTTCCTGGAGGAACCCATAATTTTGGTCAGGCCTAGATCTAGGGGTAAGATTTAGATTTTTAATGATTTGATGGTTCCATTGCATTCAAAAGGGAAAATTAGGTGGGGTTACAGTTGGTCACTTTTTTGGAAAAGGCTGAAAAATCATAGTTACGAAAACGCCCCCAAAACCCTAAAAGTAGGGCTGCCAAGGGTAATTTCATAATTTGACATTGAATTTGGTAATTTTGAGCCCGGAAATGTATTCCTTGGGTGAAAATAGATCAGGATAGCCCTAGTCAAATATTTAGGAAAACGTGTCGTCGGGCCGAGGTCCGAGGGCATTTTGGTAAACTTTCATCGTAGGTTAATATAACCACAAGAAACACTATGGAAGTATCTAAAATGATACTTGGATAGGTTATGACCTATTTCTTCTATATTTCATATTTTAGGACCAAATTAGGAGCCGAAAGTTGACATGTTTCATGAGGCACGTAAAAAGGGGTCTATAGAACTTCGAGGTAGGGACATTATCCTTCATACATTATGCCATAGTTTTATCATTGTGTGGATGCCATTGTATGTAAATGCACTTTATTAATCAACAGCTTTGCCCAGAGAGGGGCTAGTAGTGTAAGAGGCACTTATACTGAAGTTGGTGAGAATCCAACCGGTGCAAATTAGTGGGGTTGGGCCCTACTCATGTCTACATGCAGATGATATTGTTCATTAATTGGTACATACATGGCAAATATCATATTTACTTTTCGCATTTTCTATAAACTATAGCATGTTTCTACTAGGATTCTTCAAAATCTTACCCCTTTTTCTAAACCAAATATCTCAGTGAGTACTAGAGGATCAAAAGGCAAGGACGTAGATAAAGGAAAGTGACTGGCATGTGTCTTGAGGTGAAGTTAAAGTCCTTGGATATAGATAGCTTATGTTGTAAATATTGTCACCTTTTGTATCTTGACTTTGGACTGTAAACAAATACTTTTATCAGTAGATATGTATTTTTCTGTATGCCTGTAGAACTTGGTCTATATTACTCTGTGAATATCGAAATGGAAACGGGTGTTGACAGTGTCTGTTCCTTTCAGGGCTTAGGAACTAGCCGAAGCATTCACTTCAATATTCCTATCACTATATAATCAAGCATAACAATATATTATCCTGTTGACAGAACCACCGCATTTACTTTGAGCAGACAATTCTGTGGCCAAAATCCTTGCTCTGATACCAAAATGTCACACACTTAATTTGACTTGCAATGGAATATTAATGCGTGGTTCGGTGGGCAATACAGAAATAGCATAAATATACTTATAATATGAGCATGATTACAGCAACTCCCTATAGGAGTTCATACATAATAATTACAAACCTTGTAGCCACACAGGGCTCTAGGATATCTAAACCCATCAAAGTGAAATAGAGACATCTTCCCGTCTACATTCCGCCACTGCAATCCTCTCGTGTAGTTCTCTTCTCTGTTCTCTACATACCTTCTATATTTACCTATCTAAATTGCTGGTACAGAAGGGTGAGATTCGAGAGAATCTCAGTAGGAAACAGATACCATAATACATGCATGATAGATGCTATATGTATGACATGTTAGCTTTAACTAGATGCATGCTCAATGTTTCATGCAATAAAACTATTGCCACAGCAAAACAGAAGCAGAGCTTCATTTATTTAAATATGCTCTACAACACAATCAAGTAAAGCAATCACATACATCATTACACAAGCAATGATATCAAATACATGAAAATAAGGTAAGTCCCTTACCTTAGCCCTTTTGATCCTTAAGTAAGCTCCTTCAACTTCGTGCCTCGAACTGCATGCCAACGACCGGCTTTCAACTCGGTCCTAAAATATCAAATGTATAAGAATTAGGTTAAAACTCAATCATGTACTATTTCAAAGACTTCTATAGTATTTCTGGTTGTTATATGAGCCTATTGTGAAAATTTACCAAAATGCCCCCGATACCCCGGCCCCGCCCCGCCCCATTATACTCGGTCCAGCTGTACTTTTTCTGAAATTTTGACATGGGCTATTCTGACATATTTTCATCCAAGGAATCCATATCCAGAATTGAAATTATCAAATTCACTGCCAAATGACAAAAATGCCCTTAGCAGCCCCTATTTCAGGGTTTCAAGGGCATTTTCATAATTATACCTTTTCGGGTATTTCTGAAATAGTGTTCAACTGTAACCCCACCTAATTTTTCCTCCTAAACTCAATGAAATCATCAAATCATTAAAAATCCAACTCTAAGCCGTTGTACAAGCCCTAGCCGAATTGCACAAATCTCCAGGAAAAATTGAGATTTTTCGATTCCGACTCAGAGGACGTCTTCCTTTATACTCCTAACCACTTTATTAACTATTTAATTTGGCTACAACTACCATTTAGTACCAATTTTGGTAGCATAACACTTCCAACAACCCATTTTCCATTTTCACAAAGATAATCCGGCAAAATTTCACCAATTAAATTATCCATAGCGGTCAGAACAATCAAAGATTCAAGTTTCGGAAGTTACCTCAACCTCCCTTTGGATTTTTTAGTGTGGCCAAAACCCTAGCTCTTTTCAACACCAATTTGAGCTTTCAAGAACTTCAAATACATGAAAGAGAAGCTTAGGAGCAGAGTTATACGCATTAGGTACGAATTCACCGAAGAAATTGACCTACCTCGTGGGTTTTATCCTTTTTCTCTCTCTAGAATTTCTCAAAATTTCTCTCTTTTAAGCTCTTATGGCTGCATAGTTTGGATGTGGAAGATAATCGAAAAAATGATTTTATAATGTTTTATATTATATTTTAATCATTTACTTACTTTCCAAAAATTGCACTTTTATGTATATAACCTTTAACTTCATGTAGCCATGACATTAAGCCCAAGTATCATACAACTAATATTTCCCTCCTCTTTAGTCAGCCCTTCACACATCTAGGGGTCCAAATTATAGCCAAAATAGGCTGATATCAATTTATTACCAAAATATTTTCCATTTTCGATTTTATACAAATTCTGGCAGATTTTCTGCCTAAACTTTGAAAATTCATAACCAATTTTGAAGACCTAGAATTGGAATGATTCTAAAGGTTATAGAACCCTTATGAGTCTAGTTTCAAAAAAAAATATAGACTTTACCCAATTGGAAGCACAAAATTCCCAAAATTAAATTCTTCGGATGCTGTTCCAGAAACTTTCCAGTTTTTCTTATCTAATTTCAAAAATTCATAACGTTTTTTAAATGGCTTTAAATGATTCACATAACCTAACATTTTAAACCTTAGGATGTCGATGTTCACCCTGTAAAATTATAATTTTGCTCATAATTTCCAAAACCACATGACAAACTCACTGCCTCACATGAAATTTCATAGGAAGCATTGTTCACTTTTCAATTTCCAACATTTAAATCTGATGGCTATAAATATTTACCATTTTATTTTCTTTAATACCCCAAAGATATAAGAAAGGTTAGGGAATAGATTTGGGACACCTACTAAACCAGGGCTTAGCAATCTGCTTAATCTAGGCTATTCCCAAGCCTCCATTCCAAAACTTTAGAGTATTACATGTAATACTTGTTTTCTAGCTGACCTATTCCCATCATATTAAGTGGCATCAGAGCTTTGGTTTGCTATAGCTTCGAGAAGTCATTCGTCATGCTTTCCGAGAACAACTTGAAATCAACAAGTGTTTCTTCTTTACTCATCTTGAATCTGAAATGTTAGTTTGAGTAAAGAGGAAAAATAATAATAAAGGACTTCTGACCTATTCCCATCATATCAAGTGGCATCAGAGCTTTGGTTTGCTATAGCTTCGAGAAGTCATTCGTCATGCTTTCCAAGAACAACTTGAAATCAACAAGTATTTCTTCTTTACTCATCTTGAATATGAAATGTTAGTTTGAGCAAAGAGGAAAAATAATAATAAAGGACTTCACTACTCTACTCACATGTTTTACTCAACAGCTATATAGTCACTTGTGTTTGGCTCAAATTTGGTTTTCAACTTGACGTAAACACTTCTACCTTTTACCACTGAAGCCTGCCTCCTATGGTATTTTTTTATTGAAACTCAACAAAAGCAAGAGATAATGTTAGTATGTGGTAATCTTCACCACCAGAAATTGTTAAAACTGGAAATTATAGGAGATTTAAAAGAAAAATGTAATGAAAGAAGAAAAATAGGATGAAAAAAAATGTGAAGGGGAATAAAGGGAGGGGAAAATGTGTAAAGAGAAAAAGGAAAGAAAATAAATAAAAAAAAAAGGAAGGAAATCAAAATAGGAAAGAAGAAAGAATCAAGAAAGTAGAGTCTTACCACCCAAGTTTATAGATTTAGAAATTTTTTTGTGACTTGCAATGCAAGCTCTCAAATCAAGAAACTTGCCTTTACTTTTTCAATTTCCAAACCTATAACTCTTCTTTTTAATTTTTCAATTCTCTCTCTCCCCGTACAACATAATAACACCTTTCTTTTGCTTTTTTGTTGCACACAATTTTTTCTTTTTGTCTATCACAAAGAACAAATAGAGTCACACAACACAAAATATATGGGGTGGAAGAGGAGAGGGGGAAAATAAAATTTATGGAAAGAAGGAAAGAAAACAACAAATAGATGGAACAAAAAAATGAAAGCAACAAGATAAAAAAACAACACCAAAGGATAAAAATTGAAATCTAGCAAACTGAAGCTCTAATGCCACCTTGATATGATAGGGGATGGGTCAGCTAGAAAACAAGTATTACAAAGTAAATGGGACAGATGATCAAAGGTATGACATTAGAGAACTTGTCTCTTACAATTCTAGCTATAAAGAGACCACAAGGATGATCAACTCTTGATGCAGCCGAAGTATTCTCACCAGAAAATAGGGATACAAGCAAAGCTCACAAAGAGAAATAAATATTCTCAAAGAACAAAGTTCTTATTCATCCAAATCTTCTCTCCATCTTGAATAGAGTATATAATGAAGTATTTATAAGCTAAGGCCTTGTTTGGCACGAGGCATTAGAGTGGATGGTACTGGGCTTGGCACAGGTATTATTTATTTTGCAATGTTTGGTATGAGGGATTGAGGATAACTTGGGATTGGGAGTACCACAAAAGTGGGATTGCTACAAAACCACCTCACCCCTGGTATTGAAAAATCTATACCAGGATTAGAAAATCTTGAGACAAAACTATCCATATTTATGGTAAATTTTGGACATAAAAATGCCCTCCCTTCTACCACTTAGCGAACAATGCCCTTGATGAAACTCCGCCATAGCACAGTACAACACCCTCCTCTTCTTCCCCTTCTAATGCCACCTCCCCCTCCTTTGCAAAAAATATGGGCCTGGTAGCTGAGCGTAGAGAATTTTTATCCTAGATGATATATCCCTATTTTAACATATATTTTCATTTCTATTTATGGGATTTTATCATCATTATTGAGCTTAAATGTGATTATTATGATTATTTTGGATTAAAAGGTATTGCACAAAAACATGTCATAAAAAGGGCTTATTTGTCAATTGATTTTATTACTCCTCTTTATTGGATTAAAAGGTATAATTACTTTGATTTCAGGATAGTGCAGAAGAGTTGTACACTAAGATTGAAGACATTGATATAAGCTCAGAAGATGATAAAATAAGCTTTGGAGCCTAGAAAAAGTGGAAATTCACAGGTGTTAGAGGACCCATGAAGAACAAGGCCTTAAGACTAGTTTTATGCCAACTAACAGCATGGTTGGGGCCCCTACTATAATATCCCAAAACTCATACAAGGGCTAAATGCCCCAAAAGCAAGTGTAAATAATGTTAGAAATTGCTTTGGGAATTTTGCAAGGAATTTAATTCCAATTGACTAAGGAGAGTACCAAATGTTCGAATCGGTTGGCACAATAAAACAATTTTAAAAATTTTGCCAATCCCAATTGAGGATCTATCAATGGTGTTTAAACAGAGTTAGGAAGCATAGTTCCTTTTCGAATTTACGGCTTTCGATCTCTAGGAGCCAACACCTCAAATTTGCTCCCATTACCAGTATCCACACAAATGCGTCACCAACATAGACTAAGTGCTAGAGTTGAATGATTCAGGATCTATCAATGGTTTTTTCTGGTGGCTCTAAATTCTTATGCATACATGAGTTTTTCTGCTTCATCATTTTTATAACCTATAAGGGCTATATTTAAATTTCAAAATTAATCTTGATTAATTTTGAAATTAATTAACTCTTAATTATCTTAATGAGCTAATTAAATAAATTCAGTTTAATTAAATCTTTCATACAGTTTTAATTTAACCTATTTATTTAATTCAAATAAAGAGCCAATAGATTTAACATATCCTTATAAATTAAAGCAGAGATATTATATATCTATCATGTTAGTTATTAAATTTAATTTATCTAATAAAATTAAATTTAAAACTAACACAATATAATAATATTATCATATATATAGATGTATTTAGAAAATACATATATATAATATTTTTAATTTTCTTTTCACGAATTTTATATTATATATAAATATAAAATTCGTCTACCCTATATTAAACATTGTCTCGCGTTGGGCCATTCTTGTGTGTTATCCTATAGGCCCATACAAAGTTGGCAGTGGGCCAATAACTATACTAACTCACAAGTAGAAAGTGGCCTCTACCAAGACATTACAACTACCCAATTCATATGAGGATCATTAACATAATGCAACCTTTCATACAACCATGTCACTTCCCTTTTGTCACACGATATTTCGGTCAAAGATGAGGCATAGATGATGTCATCCTCCTGTTCCTGACCATTACTTTCCCAATTCCTGAGTATTCTGACAATAGAAATGGAAACTCCTTTTCATCGTAGTATGGTCATACATTTCTCAAACTTACTCATCAAGGAGCCCAATAATATCTCTCAACTAATGTAAGGGACAAATTCCATCTTGACCATTTATATTCCTCTACATGAAAAACCATCAAGCCCGATTGTAGCCTTTATTATCACCCGAGCAAAGGTGACTTTTGACTAGTTTAAAGCTTAGCAACTCTCATGTAGGAATCCATGATGACCTCAAGTCGAAGGGCATTGTGACGTGGTTATATATGAGATAAGCTTATGACTTGATCCATGCAGCTTTCTCATAGCGGGTCGGTCCATCATCTTGTACTCTTACAAGTGCCTAAGACTTTGATTCGTATCTCTATATCTTATCAAAGTTATACTATTTTTATTTCATCTCTGCTCCTACATAGATGACCGACCAGGGACATTTAGGACAATCTTTATGATTTATCCAAGAATATAGTCATCACAGTGAACATGCGAATAATATGATGACATAATGGAAAAAATTCATTAAATTAATAATGTTTAAAGTACAAAGATTGGCCCTTAGAGCACAATTTCCAACACCAAATTCCCTTAAAGCAAGAAAGGATACAAAACCTAACTTGAACCCAAAGAGATGGTAAAATGGTGCCTAACAGGGAAGGAAGAAGGGAAATAAAATGCAAAAGAAAAGAAAATGGCCATTCAATAAATAATGCCATGATCAAGGGCAAAAGAGACAATTTCCTTTTGATCTTATGGTAAAATAATCGGAACCCAAGATTAAGGGCTAGAATTTTCTCTTGAAAAGTAAAGTAATTATGAAGCACAAAAAGAAAATTAATTCCCTCCAATTAAACCTAAATTTTTGGCCAAAAAGAGAAGAAGAAGATAGACAAAATGAATTAGCTAAGTAACCATTGGTTAATTAGCTTTCTTGTGTCCAAGAAGCTATAAACCATTGGACACAAGATTTACCTTTTCCCTCTCTCTAATTTCAGCATAAGCAAACCAAATGGAAGAGGAAATGGTTTCAATTGAACTAAACCTCAATTAGTTGGCCTAATAAGACTAAGCTTCAAGATAACCAAGTAAACCCAATTGACCACTGGTTAAAAACCTTATTGCTTTTCTTGCAAGATCATTGGACAATTGAATGCTTCATTTTTACTTCGCTCTCTCTCTCTCTCTCTCTCTTATTTTTGGTTAAGTGAAGAAGAAAAGCAAGAAGAGATTTTCATCAAGCCACTTGTCACTTATGGATTAATCAAGACACATGTCACCTTGGTAGCAAATCAAACTAAAGTGAGATGTGATCTTGGCCTTCCATTTTCTTTGCGATTTTGGTTAGCCCATAATGAAGGGAGATAAGTGACTTAAAAATACTAAATCACCCTCCTTATTCTTCATCTTGGACATCTAAGCAAGGAGCAAGAGAGAGAGAGAAAAATATGAAATTTCAAGAACAAGATAAAACTTCTCTCTAAGATTTCACCTTCCTACTCACCTTTCTAGCTCAAAATCTCTTATAAACATTGTTCCTCTTGATGTAAGCTTCATTCTTATGGCTTTCTTTTTTCAAGAGGAGGTGCTTTAAGCCCTCAAGCATGAAGCAAAGTTAAAAGATCAAAGAAAGAGCTTAAGAAAGCTAAAGAGGTGAGTTAGGGCTTTATTATGAGCCTAGTATTGCAATGATTGGTGAAGTTTTTTGGTTTTCTCATTTATGCCCTAGTTTTGGTTCAAATGGAAGAATAGGGTTTGATGTTGTTTTAGTGTTGTAAATGGTAAAATATGGTGTTAAATAATGAGTATAGATAAGCTATGTGCTAAAACTTGAATATTGATGGTTGTTGTCTTGGGTAACTATTTGGTCAAAGGGAAGAATAGGTAAAAGAATTGAGATTTTGTTATATTTGAGTTCACCAATGGCTTCTACATGAAAATTTGTGTGGAGTTAGCCTTTGGTGGTGATTTTAAATGAGTTAAGCACAAAAAAGAACCATGTGAAACTTCAAGTATTGTTGGTAAAAACAATGCCAATTTGTGGCAGGCTGGATTCTAACCTATTTTTGCCTAATCAAATGGAATACAATGATTATGAAAATTTCTAGAACTAAAGTAGGCAGGACAAGATTTATTTTGATATATAATTTGTAATATTTGGATTAGGAAACAAAAAGTTATGGCTTGTTAAAGTTGATGTTGAACTCTAGATTGATGATTCTGGAAAAGAGGGCTAATTGTGTTCTATGAATTTGTATGCATTTAGTTAGAAGGAAAAATAATTTTCCTTTAACATAGACTTAAATGGGGTCACATAGGATTTTGAATGACCCCAATTAGAGTTTTCTAGACAAAGTTATGATTTTTCAAAGTTAAGTGAAAAATCTGGAAACTTTTTGGAATAGTGCGAAATTAATGATTAAGGGTAAATTGTAACAAGTACACACTCCAATGGTAGAGTTGAGCACATGGTATCATACCCTTATCTTATTTTCATATTTTTCAGAGCATTTGAGCTCAATTCAGTGAGCAACACAGGAATAGCGTAAATATAATAATATATTGATACAAGGTACTTAATTACATTACAGGTTGTTCCCACAGGGTTTGATAATATATACAATTTCATCCAAAATATCAAAAATAAACTATATATAACCAACAGCTCCATTTTCTTGACCCGCACACCCAATTTCCAGTATTTACTATTTTGCCCTTGGAGTCGATTGCTTCTGCGGGAATGTTTTTATATTTGAGAAAGGGTGAGATTCAAACGAATCTTAGTAATAACATAAAATTGTTCATATAAAATGCCAAAGGTAAATATGTCATGCTCCATGTTATGCAACAATTAACAACAACATCACATCATGGCATGTATACATGAGTTAGGGGCTTAATCCCCTACTATCCGTAAACCTCAATTGGCATACATAAATTTAAATGCGCCTCCACATGCAAGTTTCCCTCCTCGATAAAAACCATGTCCATTAATTAAATCACAGAACATGGCATACATAATCATATAAACATTGGCATACATATGAAGGATAAAGTTACTACTTTAAATCCCTTTTGTTCGAAAATTGTTCCTTGAATTTTGTTTTGACGGCTTCGACTATCAATCCAGTCCTAAAATTCCAAATGTATAAGAATTAGGTTAATACCCAGTCATGTACTACTTTAGACTCTTCCAAAGTGTTTTTGTTGGTTATATTAGTCCAAATCTGCAAAATTACTAAAATGCCCCTAGGCACCCAGTCTAAGCCCCTTTGTAACCGGTCCAACCATACTTTTCCAGAAACTGTGACCTGAGCTTTTCTTACACAGTTTTACATTTAGAATGCATTTTTTACCTCAGTTTTCATAAAATCACTGCTAAATGATAGTTTTGCCCTTGACAGCCCCTATTTAAGGTTTTAGGGGGATTTTCTTAATTTCACTTTCTAGGGCTTCTCTCACAAAGTGATCAACACCAACCCTACACAATTTTTCCTCCTGAACACAATAGAACCATCAAATTTATGAAATTCCAATCCTAACCCTCCAACCAAGTCTGGCCAAACCAAGTTCACAAAAAGGGGGAAAATGTGATTTTGAGTTTTAACTCCAAAATCTTACTCATTTTTGTTCCTAATCACTTGTTAAATCATTTAAACACATATTAAACAAGATTTAAGGAAATTTGGGCATTATAACCCCTTAGGGTTTCCACTTTTCAAATTTACAAAATCAATAATCCAACCACAAACCAAGCCAAGAACAACAGCACAACAACAACAATAACCAAGAGATTTGATGTTCTTGAGGTTACTTTGGATTTCTTCACTTTCTCTCTCTAAAATCGTCCTCCCTCTCTCTCTAAACCTTGAGATTTTTCTTGCTACACCATGATTCCCATGTAGATCAAGAGGTTAAAGAAGAGATTACACAAATTTGGAAGCTCAAACACTTGAAATCACAAAGTTAACTTAGGATTTTGGCTTCTGAAGCTCCCTTTCTCTATGTTCTTCAAAGCTTGTGTGTCTCTCTCTCTATGCTTGGCATGAATTGGGAGAAGAAAAGATGAAGGGGTAGCTTTAAAAATATCTTCATCTCTTTCTTTAATTAAATATTAGTTTTAATAATTTATGACATATGTTTATGTACTAAGCCTTATCTCTACATAAACATTTATGTACAAATCCTTATCTCTACATAAAACGTCATTAACTTCCCATTCAAATTGAACTAATTCTCTCCTCCTCCCTTATCCCATAAAGACGCCTAAGGATCCCTTCCCAACTCAATTTGGGCTTCATTCCATTTATCCTAAATATATGTACAAGAAATATATTATTTTATTGGAATTTCCCATATGCTCATATTTAATTAAGCTCTTATTTAATCACTTGGCTTAAGATGATGCCACTTGGCATGATTAATACCCAAGAAAATATCCACCAATAAGGGAAAATATGGGCGTTTACTTTATTCCACAATTTACACAATTGCCAAAACATTTTTTCCCAAATTCGCAATAATTGGCAATTCTGGCAAATTTTATGACCACACTTATTTATAGACATCGAATTAGAGTGATTCCAAAGGCTATGAAACCCTTATTGAGTCTAGTTTTAAGAAAACATATAGCCTTTAACCAACTGGAAGCTCAACATTCCCAAAATTTCAATATGTGGACGTTGTCCCAGAAATTGGCCAGTTTCACTGGATAAACCTTAAAAATACAAAAAATTTTGTGTACAACTCCAAATAATTCATATGACCTATCCAATTAACACTTGATAAGTTTACTTCTAGCTTGTAAAATTTCATAGACATTAGCCATCATTTTCCTAATTAAAAATGTCACACAACAAAACTGCTACATAGGAAAACTTACTGGCAACAAATACAATTATTTGCACTTTATGTTTTAAACATACTCATGTTGTGTGTGACTACCAGTTGGAGTATTATCCTCTTATGTACATCACCATTCACCATTTTATCCCATTAAATATCTCATTACATAAAGAGAATATTGGTGATAAAAATTAGGGTGTTACAAAAGCGATTAGTGTAACCACTTTAGCTAATTAAGTGGGCCAAGGTATTAACCCAAATGATAACCAATTAAGTGTGTTAAGTAATCAAAGAAGTAGATAAGTAATAACTCACCTGTCCATAAATTTTCACTGATAGGATTTGACATCTGCCTGAGACAGTCGAGGGACTAAGAACAGGAGCCTAATTTGGTAGGGTAGTCAGGTAGTATCTTATCCCTTATATCATATGTGCTACTCTATATTTGTACCATATCATTGGTTTAAGTAAAATACAGATAGTCCTTAGGAAGTAAGACCAGTAAGTACAAGTTGCATTGGGAGTTACCCGGGGGCATCTTAAGCCAGGTAGGCTTAAGAGAGAAAGCCTAATGTTAGAACCGGCTGACACCCAATAGGGGGTGAATTGGGTGTAAGATAAAACATAAGAACGTTAAAAATCTTTTTACACCTTAGTAAAAGCAATAAGTATGAAGGTAATGAATCATAAATTAACAGTTAGATTAAATAATATATGCTAGAAATATAAGAGCTTAGGGAAGAGAATATGCAAACAATGATTTATCCTGGCTCGGTCCAATCTGTGATGGCCTACGTCCAATCCCCAGGCTCCTCCTTAGATTTTCAAATCCACTATCCTTTTGTTTAATCCGAGCATAAGAAAAGCCTTTACAATCCCACAAGTTTAGCCGGGTACTTGTGAAACCTTTTAAAAATCTCTTACTAAAATACTCACCCTTATGGCAAGTCTTACGAGCAGAGCAATCCCGAAGATCTTCCTCTCCTGCTTACTCGTGCAAGTCTTACGAGCAACAACATTCTCTCCTGCTTACACCCTTATAAGTCTTATGAGCAACAACGTTCTCTACTGCTTGTACCTTGTAAGTCTTACGAGCAGAATGTCTTACTAGCAATTCTCTCTACAGCTTCCCCAATAAGGAAATCAACCCTCTCAAGGTCCCTCTACCTTGAGATCAATTTAGAAATACAGATGAAAGTGTTACAGACTCTCTTACAGAGTGGATATAATGCTCACTGAAGTACAATACAAATAATCACTCTCTCAATGATAAGTAATCTAGAAGCTACAGAACAAAAAGTATTTGGGTAGAAGCAAAGGATTCATGTTTCCATCATTTTTCTCGTAGTTGCTTGCTGTCTCAGTTACCCATCGACTTTGATTGCTCTCTTATTTATAGTTGATAAAGATGATGACCGTTGTGAGCATTCATCCGTTGTAGTCCCATTGCTTTGTTTGACCGTTGTGTGCATTTAAACAACTAGCCGCTGTCCGTTGCAGAGCAAAGCATCATGTTGAAGAGTGAGATATTTCATTATGAGCTATACGTCACATTGTGGAGTGTTGGTGTTTTAGACATTCGTTTATGGTGGGTCAATCTTTTGTCCTAGTAAGTGGCCAATATTCGGTATGTAATGACACCGCCCTCCATAATTGACTCTCTCATTTCAAACTGTAATTCGAATGTTAAATTTCCTATTTCACACTGCAAAATACTTAATCACTAATATGATGAAGTGTTAGTCATGGGTATATTGGATCATTGGTCAAAGGCTAAATTTCTGGCTTCTGGGACTCATCACATTGAGTGACAATATTTGCCATAAATAACCTATGTTCTTGAAGATGCAATCCAAATGTTTAATCTCCTGTTTTACACTTGAAATATATGTTAGTTAACATTTAGGAACAATAACAAGTGAAAATATAATGACTGTATAACATTTAACCACCTTTGGATTTATGGCTATGAGAGTCTGAACTTTCTACATTGGTTCTGTCAGGACTTCACTTGAGTGCAAAGAAGCCTCACTCGAGTGCATGTATAATTTCACATTCTGGCTTCCACTCGGGCAAACACTTCTTGCTCTTCACTCGTAAGACTCGAGTACAATCCTTCTCCTCACTCGAGTGTTACCATTCATGCTCGAGTGCTCTTCATGTTTCTCTGGTCATATTTCTTCTCGGGTTAACACTTTCATGTCAACACTTGCATGACTCGAGTGCAATTTTGATCCTCACTCGAGCGTGTTGTTTAATGCTCGAGTGTTGCTAAATTTCTCCACGCTTTAGCTGCTTCTGGACAACACTCACATGACATTTTTCAAGAGTGCATTTTTGCACTCGTGAGTGATGTGGGGCCACGTTAGACTCAATTTATTTATTTGATTCTAAAAATAAAAATAATGTATTTCTAAGAAAGCTCTTGCCATGTGCATTCCAATACAAAAAGAATCAGCTCTAAACTCCTTGTATTCTGTAAGTTATGATTGAAAGAGTGTCTATCGCACTATCCATGGAAAGCTCTTTGAGTCTAGTTTCATATGGCACTGGTTTCGTCTCAATCTGATGTGTCATTTGTGAGTTATGTCTAAAATACCAAACCTGTCTTGAAACGTGACGGTGATTTTAGTGTCATCTTCCACGGATCATATCTCTTTCATCTCAGCTTCTTTCAATGTGATCTTGGTCTACATTTTTCGTGTTGTGAGTCTTCTTTCATATGCAACCAGTTTTAGGTCAATCTGAGATGTGGTTTGAGAGATATGGCCAAAATACCGGACCTCTACCAAGCTGAATGTAAAACAGAGTAGAATAGAGTGCTCCAACACTCGAGTATGTTCTTGCTTCACTCGAGTCCTACAGTGGTGCACTTGCTATAGTGAATCTGAAGTACCTCTTTGTACTCGAGTGCTATAATGCTACAGCACCCGTACGCTACAGTGCCACACTCGAGTGCTACGGTGCCTCACTCGAGTGATTGCTATAATACCACCACTACAGTGCCAAATAGTGCCAACTGCTACAGTGCCAAACAGTGCCACAAATTTCTAAAATCTCCAAAATTACTTCTAATAACTTGAATCTTGATATTCTCATAAGATCTTACAAGTTCTTCTTTCTTCCATATCTTTCTTCTTGATTTTCCTCTTGATAATAATTCTCCATAACTCGGTCAAGATATCTTCTTTTGTTTTCTTGACTACCTTTAATCTTCTTCTTTCTTTGCTTGGCTAATCTTCAATCTTCTTTCTTTGCTTGGCTAATCTACAAGTTATGCAACATTAAATATAGTAGTTAGTCAATATGGAAGATTGATATATTATGCAAACTTTTGCTCTTAATATTTCACATTTATATTTGACATCATCAAAACTAATCATATCTAACATTCTCGCCCTTTTTTATGATGACAAATCCTTTAAGAAAAATATGTCTGAATGAAGTGCAACATATATATTTTTCTTACATTTTTCTCCCCCTATCTGACATCAGCAAAAAGTTTGAAATATATAAAGAAGTAAGGCAGGAAAACAATTGACTATCCCCTATGTGAAAGTACTTTCATTTTTAATGAGAGGGAACTAAAAAGATTTGGAGAGGTTTTCAAGAAAACTTTTATAATCAAGATAAATGAAATATATGAAACATATTCTTGAAATGTAAAGAGAGAAGGTTTAGAAATGCTCATGCAGATTTGGAAAAATGATGAAGCGCTCCATGAAGTCCGTTGCTTCTTTGGCAATGCTGGTTCATGCTGTTATGCTTTGTACAACTCTGATGTTGTTTATGTTGTTGCCAAGATTCACCATTTGAGTTGAGCTTTTGTTCAGTATGCTCAATGTTCATTTGTATTGGCATATGTATTTGTTTCTCTGAATGTTACAGCCAATATATTTTCCTTGATTGAGCGTTAAAACCATCCTCAAAGTTGATAGAGTCTTCTTGTAGTATGCTGAGCAATGCTAATGTACAAAACAAATTCTCCTGTCATAAATTTAAATCTTTCTTTGAAAAGAAAAAAATTAGTTCAATCAAGTAACAAACTGTTCCTTTCCATATGATATATTAAAATTAAGATCATGAAAAGAACAATATAAGAAGAACTCATCATCAAAACTAATCAAGACATGGTGAATATAGATGAGTATATGTTAAAAAGATTTTCTTCCAATAAAAGAAGATGAGTTTTTAGGATATAAAACACATATGAATGTGAAGCTCCCCCTTAATTAATGCATGGTTTAAAAAAAATTCGTTATTAGGAAAAACAGTTAATTACCCTCCTGGATTTGAAAAACCATTGGTAGCTTTACAGAGAAAATGCTTTTGAAAGTATGAAGATTTACATCAAAATCAAATTTTAAAAATGACATTGCTAATCAGGGATTTTAAGTGGTATAACCCAATATCACCTGAGTGGTCACTTGAGTGATTCTACTCGACCATTACTCGATTGTTGACTCAAGTGATGCAACTCAAGAATTTTGAATTAAGCAAGAAAACAATACCTCACTCGAGTAATATCGTAATCACTCGAGTTATAATCCTAGGTAGTCCAGTGAGTCATTGTCTAATGATGTGATCAATACTGAGGGGTTCTAAAGTGTAATCTCAGTGGATGTTTAAGGATACCAAGATGAGCTTGAAATAAATCCTTAGCGTAGTATGTACCCCTTGCTTAGCAAACATCATTGAGAAATTTTAATTTCACCATAGCATATAGCACCCTTATTTTGTCATCCATCATCTCAAATAGAACTTTGAAGTTCTGGTTCACTAAGTCACACAGCTACTTTATCTTATCATTGAATGATGATCTCAGCATTGTTTGCAGCAAGCTTTGTGTGAAAGAGTTGAACCTCCTTTTTTGGATAGCCCCTAATAGATGGACCAAAGACTGAAGGATCAGAAGGACTAGTTCTGGTAGAATACCATGTCGTCCTCTAAACATTTGTTTCTCTGACTGGATCAATAGTTGGTCACTTGCTAGTGCTGGGGTGTAATTTGAGTAATATCACATATTCTACTTTCGATCACACTACAACACTATCAGTCATGCCTCTTCTGTTAGCCTCTTATCTTTGTATGTGAAAGAAGAGCATTTTGTTCAATTCCTGCAAATTTATAATTATATGCTCTTTGGTACCCAACTTTCTCTTGGATCCATATGATATTAGACATTATAACTCTTATGCTCTTATATAATTAAATCGTATGATATTTAAGCAAAGAGTATCATAAACCAACAAAGACCAAGATATAATTTTATCCAATAAAATCAAGTCATTATAAAGCATAACGAACAAGTGATACCAAGAATGATGATGATCAATGACAATTTGTAAATACACTTTATATAGAAAATATGTCATTGATAAGATTTTCATGCAATCGATGTAAGTCAGATCAAAGAGAGTAGAAAGCTTATCCTTAATGATTAACTTTTATAAAATGATAAATCATGAATGAAATCAAGTTTTCCAAGAATGATAATGAAATAAGCAAATTGTTTGAAATCTCATATGTAATTTCAAATCTTAATAATGCATTGTGAAATTGAGACTCTGAATACATGCAAAACACATTTTTAAAACCTATTTAGAATCAATGTTCATGTTAACAATGGTGGAAGCTAATAGTTATAAAATATGTATCAGAAAGCTTCACTTTAGAGTTCAACTAAGATAAAATGTTAATTATCAGAGTTAATGTAACCCCCTTCCGTAATTATATCCGAAATATGTGATTAAATTGAAATAGAGACCAATAACAATTAAATAACATTTATAAACCCATCTACCAGATGGGGTTTTCATAAATACGTTTCGAAATCTAATTAACCTGGTCTCATATTCAATTCGAATATAATCACATCACGCAGAATATCACATTTCTACAAATATCAAAGTGTACAACAATATCATCCCGGCAACTCCCGGGTTCATACCTTTACATAGAATTCATAGGGCACATCCACCCTTTACAATTCTTCGAATGGGGATTACACAGTTCTCCTCAAATACAAATACAAATACCCAAATGCTCATTCCAAATACATAATCAAATATTCTCATTCAACATATAACCAAATATACATTCCACAATATATACAACTCATATCCAAATTAGAGCTGGGAATCAGGGCCGGCCCGGCCCTTGACGGGCCAAGGCCTAACAGGGCCAGCCCTAAAGGGCTTGGGGTCAGGAAAATTACAGTTTTTCAAAGCCTGGCCTGAGAGCATCAGGGTCGGGAAGTCCTTTTCACAATATTTAACTATCTTTCCTGCATATTTTCCCCAAAGAGATATAATTAATAAATAACAACGATTAAAGTTCTAATTTAATACATAAATGTTGTCAACATTAAGGTTTAAATAACATGTCTCTTGCAACAAACAAACACATTTACTAATGTATAATCAAAGGTAAAATCATGTCCATAAATAACTCACACAAAGGCCAAAGTATAAGAAGGCAAGAAGCTCAATACTCTGACCTCTAAACAACATGAGTATGACGACTATCATTTTCACCTTTTTCGCCACTATCATCAATTTCAAGGACATTTGATTGTGTTTCACTTTGAGTAGTAGGTTCAAGTAGTCAAATAATCACAACCTCCATAAAAAATCATACTCTATTAGGCAGAATAGTATATAATATGATTTTATTCCAAATAGGCAGAACAATATACTCAAAAATCACAATATGATTCAATTAGACAAAACAATATACTCAAAAATCATACTCTATACAATATGAGGATATAGTGACATATAGATTCAATAAGGCAATTCAAAAATGTAACATGGTTCATGTCCAAGCAAAAAAAAAAGAAAAACAAACGGGCTTAAAGGGCTGGCCCTTTTAAGCCCGTGGCCCTACAGGGCCGGCCCTTTTAGGCCCGACTTCCTTTTGAGATTACAATTTGCAAGCCCGGCCCTTGAAGGGCCAGGGCCTAAAAGGGCCGGCCTGATTGGCTCGGCCCGTTTTCCCGGCTCTAATCCAAATAGGAATACAAATCATCCTAATTATGATAACCAACTATCAAAAGATTACAACCCGAACGAGTCCCATCGCCCTTGACTGCATGCTCCATCCTCGATCCACCTACCCTGTCTAAAATATTGGTAGGGGAGGGTGAGATTCGAGAGAATCTTAGTAGGAAACAGATACCTATATGCATGTATGATATGTGTTTAATGCATGACATGCTTGCACTACATAACTTAAGTTCACACAATGACATATCTGCGTGCTCAATGTTTCAACAACATACTCATGGCCATAACATAACTAGAAACAGAGCTACAATCATTCATACATGTTTCACATAATCTAGCAAAGCAATACATGCATCAATACACAAACACAACATCAAATACAAACAGAAAAGATATGTTCCCTACCCTCTTTCCACGTAAGCTCCAGCTCCGGCTGCTCACAAACAGGGCGAATATCCAACACTATAACCAAATCAAGGACATAGGGTCAATCTAAATTCCAAATCCTTACTTCCATATTACTTAAGGTTGGTTATCATTCACACCCTTTAGGTGGCTATAATAAGCTCAACGAAAGCCTAAAGGATTGGGACGTACTAGATTGGAAATCACCTTTCAAAATCACAAACTATTGAAAATAGGGGTTGGCTGCAGCCAAGAACCCTCTGGCTGCAGCCAAAACGAGCACAGAAGGTTTTTGGCTGCAGCCAAGAATTTCTGCCTGTGGCCAAAACGTGCACAGAAACTTTTGCGCTGCAGCCAGGATTTTCTGCTGCAGCCAAGGCAACTTAGGAAATTCATAACTAATTCCAAAAAAATTGAAATGAGGTGATCCCAAAGCCAAATGAAATATATTTAAGTCCTATTCTTAGGAAAAATATGAGAAATTACTGGAAATCACTAAAAAAATACATAATTCCCCAAAATTCACTACTGCTCCAGAATCAAACCCAGTTTCGACCTCAAACTTTGGGCAAACATAAATCCCAGTTCACAAAACGAAATAACATAATTTATATGTCCTTTTTGAAGCTTGGGATGTGAAATTCAAGACTGGAAAGTTTCAGAATTTTCTAACATCACTGGCCAATTCAAAACGGCAATACAAGCAGACTGTCCAGAACAGAGTTTCAAAAGACAGAATTCCAGTTTTTGCAATTTGGCTTCCAATGGTTCCATTTTCATACCAAACATCATTCCCACACAAATTTTCACAAGGAATCCATTGGAAACACCAAAAAAACCAAATTCACATTATATTGACATGTTTTACGAACAATCACAACACAAACACCACATTGCCATTCTTTTCATTCCAAGTTCTCAAACCAATTCCAATGACACCAAAACACACTATGGCCTCAATTTAACCACAATTCACCATTTTCAACACAAAACACATGACAATTCATGCAATTCACAATTCTACCAAAATCAGGGCAAAATTCACAATTCACAAAACTCATCCACAAATCACAAAACTTAGATCAAAAGGCTTCAAATACTCACCTCTTCCTCTTTCCCAAACCAATTGTTTGATTCTCCATCTTTCCACTTTTGCTCAAGCTCTCAAACACCTCCAATCAAGAATCTAAAACCATAGAGATGAAGCTCTCTTCACTATGAACAACTTTATAGAAGGTGATTAGAACATTAAAGGCCAACAAACAAGCTAAATCTCACCTTGATTCTTTCTCTTTCCTCCTCCACTTTGGGCGTTCATGGGAGTTAAGGAGAGAGATGAAGAAGATGAAGAGAGTCAGATTTTTGGCCCTCATTTGACCATTTGGACGTCCAAATAAGGGAGGAGAGGAGAGAGGGAAGAGTTGACAAATTGACCAAGATCCAAGGGTCCAAATTGTGCCAAGTGTCAAGATCTTGTCAAACCTCCATGAGCTCACCAAGGCACACATACATGGGATTCCACCCCTTGATCTCTTGCACAAATCAATCCTAACCATTGATCTTGAAGTTACCAATGAGTTTCCTCTTCGGTAACTGACCAATTGGTCAGTAACTTTACTGTTTTGCCCCTGATTACGGCAATTCCTCTTGAATCACCACCAAACACACCATATCATTCCTTTTATTTCACAATGCGCCCTCCCCTCTATTTTAAGTCAATTTAGATGTTAATCCATAATTGAACTTAAATACAGGGTTTCGGCGCTGCTCACAACACATACGAATCACATCGGGTGCCAAATCACACCATAATCTCCAAAAGGGTTTATTCATCACTAACCACATCCACTTTTGGAGTCATTATCTCTTAATCACAATTTGGGATCTTGCTAAACTGGGGCTTAGCAGTCCACTTATCTCAGGCTTATTCTCTAGCCTCAAGTCTCAAAATTTGGGGTATTACAGTTAACATATTAGAGAATTTTCCCAGGTGCTAAAGTCATATAAATAACCAAAAGTATTAGCTCGATAATCCTATATGAGCATCATGACTTTGCAAATGATTCATAGACTATCTTGACTCTTAGAATTGTGTCATGAAAGATATGAATATTCAACTCAAGGATTCAGATATATGACACTGGTTACTCAAAGATAGATCATTTCAATAGTTAATGTGTTTGAGCAACGAAATGAGTACATTGATTTATGGATGATGAAGGACATACTCATTAGTCCAAATGACTAGAGTTTGAGAATATTAGTATGTTATTCCATAATAATGGTTAATGCATCAACGGTCAATGCACTAATGAACATTCATAATGCTTGGAATAACATGATCAACTAAAGATTTATGCATCTGGCATAAGGCTTTCACAAGTTGAATTCTTTTCAAGGAAATACACTTGGAACTTATATAGATAGTTAACTTGTTAGACGTAAGGTCTAGCATGTTAGAGAATGAAGACTAAAGAGAGTTCAAGTATTGGATACCATATTTAATATCAATGTGTCAATGATGGGAAAATACTTTGGTAAATGAATTTGAAGCATTTCTGACTTTCAGTATACAAAAATATTAACTTCCAATTTTGAAACCAATTTAAATGCAAACAAGATATGAATAATTTTCAAATAATATGTATATACATTTTATAAACAGGATGAATTGAAATCCAAGTACATTAGTGAAATGTGCATTTCAAATTTCCAATGCATAGAAAAATTATGCACAATTCTATTTTAATACATTTAGCAATCTAAAAATATTTTGAAAACCATAAATCATTGACTGCTAATGGTATGTAGTAATGAGCAAGAATTTACCACTCAAATTAAGTTGAAAAGAATGGGTGCAATTGTTGATATTTTAATTACTAATACAATGTATCTGGCTTGAGTGTAACTTGTAAACACTCAAGTTAATTTCCATCTCCTTGTATCTCTGTACTCAAGTCCTCCAAGATCACTTGAGTAAACCATATTTTGAAGCTAATTTATGCATTTATACCTATGGCATTCACGAGTTCTTGATGTACTTTCAGGTGAGTTCTTCAAATACTCGAGTGTGCTCATGTCTTACTCGAGTGTGTGACAGTACTATTGATGAATTCGAGAGTGTCCTTAGAGTTTCTACACACTCTGTTAATCCCTATTTTGCAATCTAAAAGCATAGCATAGGATTCAAATATATACTTGAGTGTTAACATGCCTTGCACTCGAGTGTTCACTTTTACACTCGAGTGTCATGCTTCATTTTCAAATTATTCCTGCAAAAATCATATAACCATTTTTCTTCCTTGGGTATCCAATTCTACTTGGATCCACTCATGGTTAGCTTGAAAGAATCATAATTCACATGCTTTAAGAATATAGTCACTTCAAAGAAATTGAACATAATGAATTACGTATGACTTTATGCATAAACATTGTTCTCTCATGAAGTATGTATATGCATAACAAGTTAGACTATTGAACATTGCAACTCTTTATGTATGATTTTTCTAAAGATTGTAAAAACATATGTGCAATGCTCATTCCTAAGGTAACAAGGTATAAACCTCAATAGATATTAAAGATAACAGTGTAGGAGTTTTTACCTTTGTATACCTTTATCTTAGGTACTTGGAGGATTGCCTTTGTATACCCACTACATCTTTCTTTGAAGCTCTGTTTTTGTGTTTTTGGCTTTAGGATTATGCAAAACTTTCTCATATGATGTAGGCTTTGAGAGTATTTTTCTTTGTGTATGAGAGATCTTCCTCTTCTTGTTCTCCTTAAGATAGTTGAAAGGTATATTATGATAGCCCTTCGTAGAGGTAGAACATACTCCTTTTATCCATTGCTTCTTTCTTTGGTTATACTATATAGCTCCAGCAATGGGTGCCTCGAGAGTTCTCCTTTTTTATATAAACGATATGAACCTCTTTATTAGCGCATGAGAAACTCTTGGCTTCTTCTTCATCTTATCCGTACCCTTATGTCCATTCTTCTTATAATCAATCTGCACACATAAAGTACTAGATGGACATTTTGGTACCCACATATACTTGGGTCCTTGATTGTTAGTATTAACCCTTACATGTTTCTTCGGTACCCAAATATACTTATTTCTCACATGAGAACTTCTTCTAATATAGCATGTGTGAGAAATATGACCGGATTTGCCATAATAATTGCAAATTGTATCAAGATATACATTATGGGATATCATGCAACTATTATGTCGATCATGAGAGAAGAAATTCGAATGGATTTTATTTGAACATTCTTTCTTCCCAACAAACTTTCCAACATATTTGAAAACATTTTTGCTTTTCTCGATAGAATCAACAATTGGTTGAAAAACAATCTTATGTAGATTATGAAATTAGTTTTATGAAAATCACAAGAAGAATTGGAACTTTTTACCTTAAGTTCATCTTGAGCTATGAAGAGTGATTTTTCATGTATGTCCATACTAAGCTCTTTTCAAGAATCCTCTTCTCCTTATTTATCCATGTTGATTGTATGGAAGTGTTATATGATTTCTCCATCTTCATCATCAACTTCCAATTGTTCATACATAGTAGATGTGTAGCGTGTAGTTTCACATGAACTGTCAACACTTTCAACTTCAACACAATTGTTAGAAGCATAAATAGAATTAAGAGTGTCCCAGATATGTATAGCATTAGAACAAAATCTAATTTTCTCAAAACATTTTCGGTTAAAGCTGTTAGATCAAGCGTTTCACCCAAGAGGGGGGTGAATTGGGTGATACTGAAATTTCTTTCGAAAATATAAAACTTTGACAAAATAATTAAAACAGTAATGAGTAAGGAGAAATATCACCGAAGTGTACACCGGGAGTTATACTGGTTCGGTCACAACCACTTTGACCTACGTCCAGTCCTCAGAGCTTCTCTGAGAGTTTCACTATAGCTTCCAAGATTCAGTGGGTTCTTGGCACCTCAGTACAAGCAAGTTCCTACACCTGGACACTCGCTCCCCCTTACAGGTTGTAATCCAATCCCAACTCAAGGTTCCACAACCTTAAGTTTTCTCAATAACAAGTATTGAGTTTGAATGAAATATCTCTCTTACAGAGTAAATGATAATCACTGAAGCATAGAAATACAATTTCAATGTGAAAACAGAGCAATGAACTTAATGATACGTTCGTATGTGTGTTCTTGTGTTTTCTTGTTGTATCTTTCTCTGTTCAGATGTTCCCATATATATAGATACTTTGGTAATGATTTTTGGAACATATTTCTTCATGTCCGTTGGAGCGTGCGCAGCCATAATTGACTTTTCTAGTTTTTGAAAAACATACGTTGCGGTAGGTGACGGTCGGTGACATTTGAGCATTGCTTTTGGACTTTCCTTATTTGGTAAGATCTCTTCACTGTTTTCCTGTTGAAAAACTAAGTACACTAATATAATGAAAAGTTAATCAAATAGGAAACAGAATAATGACCGTTGGAATGATTTCAAACTTTCTGGATTAGCTTACTCGAGTAGCTCCTCGAGTAACACTTGAAGTTTACTCGAGTAGCTCCTCGAGTAACATCGTGAAATCATTGTTCAACTGCAAGTCAATGAATAAATATAAGATTACTCGGGTAGTGCATGGAGTAAACTAAATTTCATACCTTTGGGAATAGTTATTTACTCGGGTAGCTACTCCAGTAATGCTTTGGCAACTTCATAGATTACTCGGGTAACCCCTCGAGTAATTCATTAAAAACCTTTTGATTACTCGATGCTCTACTCCACTAATGTTGGCAGGATTTCAAGGCCGAGAGCAAATACCTTGTTACTCGAGTAGGGACTCGAGTAATGCATTCATTTTTGCATAGGTTACTCGGGTAGCTCCTCGAGTAACTAAGACTTTTAAGCATGATTTACTCTGGTAATGAATTGAAGTTTACTCTGAAAAATTTGTGCATACTGGGGTACTTACTCGAGGAATCACCTTAAAATAAACCATGAAAAACTTGTATACTAGAGTAAGTACTCGAGGAAGATGAAATAGGGAAAGATCAAGTTACTCGGGTACTAACCTCAAGTTTTCACTTACCTTAGTCTGTTTGTAATATCCCAAAAAGTGATTAAGGGCTAATGACTTCAAAAGTGGATGTAATTATTGTTGAATAAACACTTTTGAAGAATGTGTGATGGGAATTTGGATATTTTAATGATTCCAATGGATTCCTTGTGAAAATTTATGTGGGAATGATGTTTGGTATGAAAATGGAACCAATGGAAGCAAAGATGCAAAATCTAAAATTCTGTCCAGTGAAATTCTATTCTGGGCAGTCCGTTTGTGTGAACGTTTTCAATGACCAAATGGTATCTAAAAATTATGAAATTTTCCAGTCTTATAGTTCACATCTCAAGCTTCAAAATGGACATATAATTTGTTCCATTTCGTTTTGTGAACCAGGAGATATAACTGTCCAAAGTTTGGGATGGAAACTGAACTCTGTTTTGGGGCAGTGATGAGTTTTATGTAATTCTGGAATTGTGTGGTGATTTTTATCAATGGCCAATATTTTTCCTATGAAGAGGACTTAAATATCTTTCATTTGGCTTTGGAATCACCTCATTTCGATTTTTCTAGAATTAGTTATGATTTTTCAAAGTTTGGGCAGAAAATCTGCCAGAAAATCCGAAAATGGGAATTATGACATCATCTCATTAAAAGATGATGTCAGCATGGAATTACATATGTTATCATCTTCCTCAGCTCATTTCTGTCGCACACAGCAGCTGAAGCAAGAAAAAAAAACGTGGAGAGAGCTTGGAGAAAAGAGAGAAAAAGAGGAAGAAATCTCGCAAGGTAAGCCGATTTCTCCGACGATCTAGCTCCTAACGCGTATAACTCCGACTCTAAGCCACTTCTCTTTATTCTTTAAGGTTGTGAAGCTCAAAACTTGGTGTTTTAAAGAGGCTAGGGTTCAGCCAAATTTGGGAAAAGCTAGTGGGAGCTTGAGGTAACTTCCAAACTTTCGTATATTGCTTATTCTGGCTGCTGTGGGCAATTTAATCGGTGAAATTTCGCCGGATTGCCATTGGTTTTAAAGTTTGGAAATGATGTGGCCTAGGGGTTATGCTGCCCAAATTGGGTCTTAATGTTAGTTGTAACCTAATGTAATGGTTAATAAAGTGGTTAGGAGTAGAAAGGAACGCGTTTACGGAGCCGAAATCGTAAAACCCCGATTTTCCCTGGAGAAGACCATTATTTCGGCCAGCCCTAGAAATGGGTCTTAGAGTTGGATTTTCAATGATTTGATGGTTCCATTGAGTTCAGGGGCGAAAATTAGGTGGGGTTACAGTTGGGCACTTTTTCAAAAAAGGCCGAGAAAGCATAATTACGGAAACACCCCTAAAACCCTAAAAGTAGGGCTGCCAAGGGCAATTTCGTAATTTTACATTGAATTTGATAATTCCGAGTCCGGAAATGGATTCCTTGGGCTGAAATATGTTAGGAAAGCCCATATTAGAATTTCGGGGAAAGTGCAACCGGACCGGGTACGGCGGGCCCGGGCCGGGTCCCCGGGGGTATTTTTGTAAATTTTCATTATAGACTCATATAACCCCAAGTAACACTATGGAAGTGTCTAAATAGTGCATTTGGAATTGTAGGATTCGATATTTGCCGCCCTCGTGAGCCAACTACGCCAGCGAACGTCAGAAAGGAACGAGGTAGTGACTTTTCTTTTGTACCATATATGATGCATTGTATGTGTGTTATATCATTGATTTGTAATGAATTCGTATGCTGCGACATCTGTGGATTTGTGTTAGCACTGTCATTCCAATAGTCCCTGAGTAGCTAACAACGGTTCGGGTTAGGACGGTGTGCCTTCCCGGCGGAGAAAGGGGATGAGGATGAGGTGTGATATATGTGATTATGTGAGCCGAAAGGCTATTTGTGGAGGCCGACGGGCCATTTGTGAAAGCCGAATAGCTGTATGGGCTATAAGGCTATATGTATGCACTGCCACGCCAATAGTCCCTGAGTAGCTAACAACGGTTCGGGTTAGGCGGTGTGCCTTCCCGGCGGAGAAAGGGGATGAGGGTGGAGTGTGATTAGTGGTGCTGCTGCTGTATGATGATTTGCTTACATGTTGTGTGCTTATGTGTGGTATAAATGTTTTGTTACTACTGGGATTCTCTTGAATCTCATTCTTTCCTTTAACTAACCTTTCAGACAGGGCGAGTGGCTCTAAGGAGAAGCGTACGACCCGGAGCGGTTAGAATCCTGTAGGGACATTTATTTTGGTTATGTTGGTTAAACTTGTTGGACAGGGTATCTGTATATTATGTTGGTTGTAAAGAATAGTTGAACGTAGTTGTGTAGTCCCCTATATGGAGGTTGTAAACCCTTTTTGTGTATGAATGGAACCTGGGGGTTGCCGGGATTGCTATTAGATATTCTGATATGAATGAATGTGAATTAACTGCACAGGTGATTATATTCGATAATTGAACTTGAGACCGGAATAGGAAAGAAGTTTTGAAAATTTTATAAAGTCCCTACTTCACAGGGAGTTCTAAATGAGTTTTGAACTATTCGACGGTCTCTAAACCAATTTAATTACGTAATATCGAATTATAATTACGCTATTTAAGGCAGGGGGTTACATTTTGGTATCAGAGCTGTAGTTCCTGGCAAGGGTAGAGGTTGCTAGGATAGCTCCCTTAGTTGGTTTTAGGGATAGAAGATTATCTGTGAACGATTGTTGTGTATGCACATGTATGTTTATTGATGTGGACATATATGGGTTTTATGACTATTGTGCATACTATTTCTGCTCAATTAATGGGGCAAGTTGTTTGTAGAATGAAGAAAACTAGAGGACGCCCCAATATTCCGCGTGTAGACCCTGAAGTGGAGGTTGTTAATGAAAACCCACCTGATGCAATGCAAGAGCTTATGGGTCTAATTCGGGATCAGAGAGATATGATCACTGAACTGAGGGAAGAGCTCAGAGCTGAGAAGGCGAAGAACCAGGAAGGTCCGGTTCAATCCATTCCGGAGGAGACTCAAGGAGAGACTCGACATGAGGACACTGCAGAAGGATCAGCACGACCTCTGGAATCCCCACCTCGTGCTACCTTGAATCAGGAATCATATGGGATACCACCCAGGGAGGAAAAAGACCTTCAGTATTGGGTCACCCGATTCTGCAAGCATATGCCTCCGGTGTTCAGAGGGAGGTTTGACCCTCAAGCAGCCGAAGATTGGCTGAATAGGCTGGAGAAAATATTTGAGGTGCTTTGTTGTCCAGAGGAGGTGAAGCCACGATTGGCGGTCTACAAACTCGAGGGTGATGCGGATCGTTGGTGGCGGAATATCGCCCTAACACTGAAGAGCAGAAATGTGCCGCTAACTTGGGAATTGTTCCTACAAGAATTCAATGAGAAGTACTTCCCAAAATCGGTTCGGCTTGAAAAGGAGACAGAATTCCTTAACATCAGGCAAGGGGACACAGAGAGCTTCGATGATTATTTGTCCCGTTTCGTTCGATTGGCTCGATACTCCTCCAACCTCCGATTCAAAGATGATGAAGAATGGAGCTCGGACATGCTCATTCGCGGTCTAAGGCGAGAGTTGAGGAAACGCCTAGCTACTCATCAATTTGACAAGTTTAACAAGGCTGTGGAGCAGTGTCGAATCACAGAGAACAACCTAAGAGAAGTGTATCCTGCTAGAGCCACTGGTCACCGTAATGAACCCAGCAAGGGTAATACCTCTCAGAAGCGGAAAGGCCAAGGATCTTCTTCATATAAGGGCGGTGATAAGAAGCCCTATCAGCCTAGAGACCGTGAACCTCAGAGAGTTGCGACCGAGTGGAAATGCCGTCGTTGCAACAAATCACATTATGGCCAGAATTGTCGGGGAGAAATGATTTGTTTTAATTGTAAGCAGCCAGGACATCTTTCAAGAGATTGTCAACAACCACGAGTTGAGCAGAGGCCGAAGACACAGGGTCGAGTGTTTGCTATGACCCACGAGGAAGCCCGCAAATCTCCTGAGCTGATACAAGGTAAACTTCTACTTCATGGCCATCTGTTGCAAGTTTTATTTGACTCGGGTGCAAGTCACTCCTTCATTGCCTATGATTGCGTGAAGCGCCTGGGATTGCATGTGCACAAACTACCATTTGAATTAGTAGTGTCAACTCCAATGGGTATTAAGGCCTTGACCACAGAAGCTTGTTTGAGTTGTGTCATAACTGTGGAAGGGCATCAATCTATTGTAGATTTGATATGTTTGCCTCTTAGTCAATTAGAAGTCATTTTGGGTTTTGATTGGTTAATGGCAAATAATATATTACTTGATTGTGGAAACAAGAGGATAGTATATCCTGTATCTCAGAGGGCTGAAGATGTGGATGCTAGTATGAATTTTCTTTCGGCAGCCAAAGCTGAAAAGTATCTTGAAAAGGGTTGCCAGGGGTATGTAGTGTTTTTCTCTGTGCAAGGGGAAAATGGCGAAACCTTGAATAATATACCCATGGTAAATGAATTCCCTGAGGTGTTTCCGGACGATCTGAGCGGATTACCTCCAGAAAGGGAAGTTCAGTTCCCAATTGACATTGTACCTGGAGCTGGTTCTATATCCAAGGCCCCATACCGCATGGCCCCAAACGAAATGGCGGAGTTAAAGAAACAAATAGAAGATTTTCTTGAGAAAGGGTTTATTAGACCCAGTGTGTCGCCTTGGGGAGCTCCAGTGTTGTTTGTAAAGAAGAAAGATGGGAGTCTTCGCTTGTGTATCGACTACAGAGAGCTGAATAAAGTTACTATAAAAAACAAGTACCCTCTTCCCCGAATTGATGACCTTTTAGATCAACTCTCTGGTTCGTGTGTGTTTTCAAAGATTGATCTAAGGTCAGGGTATCATCAGCTGCGAGTGAAAGCAGAAGATATTCCAAAGACTGCTTTCAGGACCCGATATGGTCATTATGAGTTCTTGGTGATGCCATTTGGGCTAACCAATGCGCCTGCGGTTTTCATGGATTACATGAATCGTATCTTTCGGCAATATCTGGATCAGTTTGTTGTTGTGTTTATCGATGACATTCTGATATATTCCAAGAATAAGGATGAGCATGAGCATCATTTGAGAATCGTATTGAATATCTTGTGCGAGAAGCAATTATATGCTAAATTGAGCAAGTGCGAGTTTTGGCTATCAGAAGTGAAATTCTTAGGCCATGTTATCTCGCAAGAAGGGGTCTCTGTGGATCCCAGCAAAGTGGAAGCAGTACTGAACTGGAAGAGGCCAGAATCTGTGGCGGAAATACGCAGTTTTCTGGGTCTTGCTGGTTATTATCGGAGATTTATCCAAAATTTCTCCCGTATTGCGTTACCAATGACCAAGCTCACGAGAAAAGATCAGCCGTTTGTGTGGGACGAGAAATGTGAAAATTGCTTTGTGGAGCTGAAGGAGAGGTTGACATCGGCACCTGTGTTGATTTTACCCGATCCCAATTTGACATACGTTGTGTATTCTGATGCCAGTGGGCAGGGATTAGGGTGTGTCCTTATGCAGCAGGGACGTGTGGTGGCCTACGCCTCTCGACAGCTCAGACCTCATGAATTGAATTATCCCACTCATGATCTGGAGCTTGCGGCCATTGTATTTGCTTTAAAGATTTGGCGTCATTACCTGTATGGTGTGACTGTGGAACTGTACTGCGACCACAAGAGTCTTAAATATCTATATGATCAAAAAGAGCTGAATATGAGACAGCGTCGCTGGATGGAATTGCTTAAGGACTACGACCTAGAGATAAAATATCACCCGGGTAAGGCTAATGTAGTCGCTGATGCTCTTAGCCGAAAGACTGTGCTCGTTGCAGCTATGATGATACAAGAAAGGAAATTGATTGAAGATTTCCGTGATTTAAATTTAACAAACCAGATCATCTGTGCCAATTACACTGTTTCTCAAGAGGAGAGTGATCTAAGGGCGGAAATTGAAGAAGCTCAGAGTCAAGATGACTGGATACAGCGCAATCTGACTCGAATCGAACAGGGAGAAATTTCAGGCTATGACATATCGCCTCGTGGATTGGTTCGTTACCAGAAAAGAGTCTGCGTTCCACTTAAGGCAGAGTTGAGGCAGAAGATTCTGGATGAGGCACACAAGAGCCGATATACTCTTCATCCTGGTATGACCAAGATGTATCAGAATCTGAAATCGGTGTATTGGTGGCCGGGTTTGAAGAGTGACGTGACCAAATATGTTGCAAGGTGTCTCACTTGTCAAAAAGTGAAAATCGAGCACCAGAGACCGCCTGGTTTACTTCAGAGTCCTGAGATTCCGGAATGGAAATGGGAAAGCGTGACCATGGATTTGGTTGTGGCATTACCCAGGATCAGAAACTATGATGCGATCTGGGTAATTGTGGACCGATTAACAAAGTCAGCCCACTTCATACCAATCGATGCTGGTTACTCTCCGGATAAGCTAGCAGAGATTTATATCCGAGAAATTGTGAAACTCCATGGTGTACCGAAGAATATCATTTCCGATCGAGATCCCCGATTCACTTCGAGATTCTGGAAAGCATTGCATGAAGCCTTAGGTACTCAACTGAGATTCAGTACGGCTTATCATCCTCAAACGGATGGACAATCTGAGAGAACAATTCAGACGCTGGAAGATATGTTGCGAGCTTGTGTTCTCGACTTTAAAGGAAGTTGGGATCGTTTCCTTCCACTGGCTGAGTTCGCTTACAATAATAGCTATCATGCGAGCATCCAAATGGCTCCGTATGAAGCGTTGTATGGAAGACGGTGTCAATCACCTTTATGCTGGAATGAATTATCCGAAAGGAAGCTTTATGGGCCAGATTTGGTTGATCAAACCTCAGCACAGATTCAGATCATTCGTAAGAGGCTCCTTGCAGCGCAGAGTCGACAGAAAAGTTACGCTGACAAGAGGAGAAGGCCTCTAGAATTTGAGGTTGGTGATCACATATTTCTGAGAGTATCACCAGTCACTGGCATTGGGAGAGCTATCAAGCGAAAGAAGCTGAGCCCAAGGTACATAGGTCCTTTTGAAATCCTTGAAAGGATTGGGCCTGTTGCTTATCGAATAGCCCTACCCCCAAACTTGAGCAGACTCCATGATGTGTTTCATGTTTCCCAACTGAAGAAGTATCAACCGGATCCATCTCATATTGTTGAATATGAAGAAGTTGAGTTACAAGACAACTTCACATATGCGATAGAGCCAGAACAGATCATTGATAGAGAAGAACGACTGCTCAGACACCGAAGCATTCCATTTGTGAAGGTGATCTGGAAGGGAATGACTAAGAGGGAAGCAACTTGGGAAGCAGAAGCAGATATGCGGAGACGTTATCCAGAGTTTATGGCTCAAGTTGTGTGACAAATTTCGAGGACGAAATTTATTTTACGGGGGGAGAAATGTAATATCCCAAAAAGTGATTAAGGGCTAATGACTTCAAAAGTGGATGTAATTATTGTTGAATAAACACTTTTGAAGAATGTGTGATGGGAATTTGGATATTTTAATGATTCCAATGGATTCCTTGTGAAAATTTATGTGGGAATGATGTTTGGTATGAAAATGGAACCAATGGAAGCAAAGATGCAAAATCTAAAATTCTGTCCAGTGAAATTCTATTCTGGGCAGTCCGTTTGTGTGAACGTTTTCAATGACCAAATGGTATCTAAAAATTATGAAATTTTCCAGTCTTATAGTTCACATCTCAAGCTTCAAAATGGACATATAATTTGTTCCATTTCGTTTTGTGAACCAGGAGATATAACTGTCCAAAGTTTGGGATGGAAACTGAACTCTGTTTTGGGGCAGTGATGAGTTTTATGTAATTCTGGAATTGTGTGGTGATTTTTATCAATGGCCAATATTTTTCCTATGAAGAGGACTTAAATATCTTTCATTTGGCTTTGGAATCACCTCATTTCGATTTTTCTAGAATTAGTTATGATTTTTCAAAGTTTGGGCAGAAAATCTGCCAGAAAATCCGAAAATGGGAATTATGACATCATCTCATTAAAAGATGATGTCAGCATGGAATTACATATGTTATCATCTTCCTCAGCTCATTTCTGTCGCACACAGCAGCTGAAGCAAGAAAAAAAAACGTGGAGAGAGCTTGGAGAAAAGAGAGAAAAAGAGGAAGAAATCTCGCAAGGTAAGCCGATTTCTCCGACGATCTAGCTCCTAACGCGTATAACTCCGACTCTAAGCCACTTCTCTTTATTCTTTAAGGTTGTGAAGCTCAAAACTTGGTGTTTTAAAGAGGCTAGGGTTCAGCCAAATTTGGGAAAAGCTAGTGGGAGCTTGAGGTAACTTCCAAACTTTCGTATATTGCTTATTCTGGCTGCTGTGGGCAATTTAATCGGTGAAATTTCGCCGGATTGCCATTGGTTTTAAAGTTTGGAAATGATGTGGCCTAGGGGTTATGCTGCCCAAATTGGGTCTTAATGTTAGTTGTAACCTAATGTAATGGTTAATAAAGTGGTTAGGAGTAGAAAGGAACGCGTTTACGGAGCCGAAATCGTAAAACCCCGATTTTCCCTGGAGAAGACCATTATTTCGGCCAGCCCTAGAAATGGGTCTTAGAGTTGGATTTTCAATGATTTGATGGTTCCATTGAGTTCAGGGGCGAAAATTAGGTGGGGTTACAGTTGGGCACTTTTTCAAAAAAGGCCGAGAAAGCATAATTACGGAAACACCCCTAAAACCCTAAAAGTAGGGCTGCCAAGGGCAATTTCGTAATTTTACATTGAATTTGATAATTCCGAGTCCGGAAATGGATTCCTTGGGCTGAAATATGTTAGGAAAGCCCATATTAGAATTTCGGGGAAAGTGCAACCGGACCGGGTACGGCGGGCCCGGGCCGGGTCCCCGGGGGTATTTTTGTAAATTTTCATTATAGACTCATATAACCCCAAGTAACACTATGGAAGTGTCTAAATAGTGCATTTGGAATTGTAGGATTCGATATTTGCCGCCCTCGTGAGCCAACTACGCCAGCGAACGTCAGAAAGGAACGAGGTAGTGACTTTTCTTTTGTACCATATATGATGCATTGTATGTGTGTTATATCATTGATTTGTAATGAATTCGTATGCTGCGACATCTGTGGATTTGTGTTAGCACTGTCATTCCAATAGTCCCTGAGTAGCTAACAACGGTTCGGGTTAGGACAGTGTGCCTTCCCGGCGGAGAAAGGGGATGAGGATGAGGTGTGATATATGTGATTATGTGAGCCGAAAGGCTATTTGTGGAGGCCGACGGGCCATTTGTGAAAGCCGAATAGCTGTATGGGCTATAAGGCTATATGTATGCACTGCCACGCCAATAGTCCCTGAGTAGCTAACAACGGTTCGGGTTAGGCGGTGTGCCTTCCCGGCGGAGAAAGGGGATGAGGGTGGAGTGTGATTAGTGGTGCTGCTGCTGTATGATGATTTGCTTACATGTTGTGTGCTTATGTGTGGTATAAATGTTTTGTTACTACTGGGATTCTCTTGAATCTCATTCTTTCCTTTAACTAACCTTTCAGACAGGGCGAGTGGCTCTAAGGAGAAGCGTACGACCCGGAGCGGTTAGAATCCTGTAGGGACATTTATTTTGGTTATGTTGGTTAAACTTGTTGGACAGGGTGTCTGTATATTATGTTGGTTGTAAAGAATAGTTGAACGTAGTTGTGTAGTCCCCTATATGGAGGTTGTAAACCCTTTTTGTGTATGAATGGAACCTGGGGGTTGCCGGGATTGCTATTAGATATTCTGATATGAATGAATGTGAATTAACTGCACAGGTGATTATATTCGATAATTGAACTTGAGACCGGAATAGGAAAGAAGTTTTGAAAATTTTATAAAGTCCCTACTTCACAGGGAGTTCTAAATGAGTTTTGAACTATTCGACGGTCTCTAAACCAATTTAATTACGTAATATCGAATTATAATTACGCTATTTAAGGCAGGGGGTTACACTGTTACTCGAGTAGCTCCTCGAGTAACGTTGGCAGTGGTACAAAGTGCCGAGAGTTACATCTTTTCACAAACATAGTTACTCGAGTAGCTCCTCGAGTATCATGAAAAACTTGAAGGGAACTGGAAGTTTCTGACCTGGTTACTCGAGTAGCTCCTCGAGTAACATTAGCAGTGGTACAAAATGCCGAGAGGTCCATATTTTAGGAAACACAGGTACTCGAGTAGCTCCTCGAGTATCATGGGGAAAACTTGAAGCCAACTGGAAGTTTTGACTGGTTACTCGAGTACCTCCTCGAGTAACATTAGCAGGCCGAGAACAACCTCAAAATTTTACCTGGTTACTCGAGTATCGACTCGAGTAATGGTGGCAGGTTACTGGAAGTTCTCCTTGGTTACTTCAAGTTTTGGCTCATTACTCGAGTAGCGCCTCGAGTAATGCCTTAGAAACTGTGCTTCTGATCAAGTTCCTCAGCATTTTCTCTTGGCCAATCTTCACTACTTCCATGCTTACCTCAAGTAAAGCTTATTCCTGTCATTACTTAGTTCAAGCTTGATTATTAAACATTTCCTTTTCAAACCATTCTTTTGTTATCATCAAAACATGAGGTCTAACAAAAGCACTATACAAAATTTTCACTGCTCTAATGTTCAACGAAAACATTTTCTTTTCACTTTCTATCCAATCCTTTCTTGGTTTGAAATCAAAAGCATTTGCAAAAACATTCCACATATCAAAATCATAAGCTTTTATAAAACTAGTCATTCTAGCTTTCCAAAACCTAAAATCAATATCTTTCAAAAGAGGTGGGATTATATAATCAAAACCTTCTGAAAGTATAGAACACCCAAAATCAGTCATTGTAACTCTTGAGACGGTTGAGTCCTTTAAACAAGAGCCCAGGCTCTGATACCAAATGTTAGAACCGGCTGACACCCAAAAGGGGGTGAATTGGGTGTAAGATAAAAACTTAAGAACTTTGAAAATCTTTTTGCATCTTAGTAAAAGCAATAAGTATGAAGGTAATGAATCATAAATCAACAGTTAGATTAAATAATATATGCTGGAAATATAAGAGCTTAGGGAATAGAATATACAAATTGTGATTTATCCTGGTTCAGTCCAATCTGTGATAGCTTACGTCCAGTCCCTAGGCTCCTCCTAAGATTTTCAAATCCATTATCTTCTTGTTTAATCCGGGCACAAGAAAAGCCTTTACAATCACACAAGTTTAGCCTGGTACTTGTGAAACCTTTTACAAATCTCTTACTAAAATACTCCCCCTTACGGCAAGTCTTACGAGCAGAGCAATCCCGAAGATCTTCCTTTCCTGCTTACTCATACAAGTCTTACGAGCAGCAACATTCTCTCCTGCTTACACCCCTATAAGTCTTATGAGCAGTAACGTTCTCTACTGCTTGCACCTTGTAAGTCTTACGAGCAGAATGTCTTACTAGCAATTTTCTCTACAGCTTCCCCCATAAGGAAATCAACCCTCTCAAGGTCCCTCTACCTTGAGATCAATTCAGAAATACAGATGAAAGTGTTTAAGACTCTCTCACAAAGTAGATATAATGCTCACTGAAGTACAATACAAATAATCACTCTCTCAATGATAAGTAATGTAGAAGCTGCAGAACAGAGAGTGTTTAGGTAGAAGTAGAGGATTCATGTTTCCATCATTTTTCTTGTAGTTGCTCACTATCTCAGTTACCCATCGACTTTGATTGCTCTCTCATTTATAGTTGATGAAGATGATGACCGTTGTGAGCATTCGTCCTTTGGAGTCCCATTGCTTCGTTTGACCGTTGTGTACATTTAAACAACTAGCCGCTGTCTGTTGCAGAGCAGAGCATCCCATTAAAGAGTGAGATGTTTCATTATAAGCTGTACGTTACGTTGTGAAGCGTTGGTGTTTTAGACATTTATTCATTATGGGTCAATCTTTTGTCATGGTAGGTGGCTAATATTCGGTATGTAATGATGCCGCCCGCCATAATTGACTCTCTCATTTCAAACTGTAATCCGAATGTTAAATTTCCTATTTCACACTGCAAAATACTTAATCACTAATATGATGAAGTATTAGCCATGGGTATATTGGATCATTGGTCAAAAGCTGAATTTCTGGCTTCTTGGACTCATCACGTTGAGTGACAATATTTGCCATAAATAACCTCTGTTCTTCAATATGTAATCCAAATGTTTAATCTCCTGTTTTACACTTGAAATATATGTTAGTTAACATTTAGGAACAATAACAAGTGAAAATATAATGAATGTATAACATTTAACCACGTTTGGATTGATAGCTATGAGAGTTTGAACTTTCTGCGTTGGTTCTGTCAGGACTTCACTCGAGTGCAAAGAAGCCTCACTCGAGTGCATGTATAATTTCAAGTTTTGGCTTCCTCTCGAGCAAACACTTGCTACTCTTCACTCACAGGACTTGAGTACAATCCTTCTCCTCACTCGAGTGTTACCATTCATGCTCGAGTGCTCTTCATGTTTCTCTGGTCATATTTCTTCTCGGGTTAACACTTTCATGTCAACACTTGTATGAATCGAGTGCAATTCTCATCCTCACTCGAGTGTGTTGTTCAATGCTCGAGTGTTGCTAAATTTCTCCACGCTTCAGCTGCTTCTAGACAACACTCGCATGACATTTTTCAAGAGTGCATTTTTGCACTCATGAGTAATATGGGGCCACGTTAGACTCAATTTATTTATTTGATTATAAGTATGAAAAATGATGTATCATAAGAAAGTTCTTGCCATATGCATTCCAATGCAAAAAAGAATCAGCTCCAAACTCCTTGTATTCTACAAGTTATGATTGAAAGAGTTTCTATCGCACTAGACTGCATAAGCATCAACTTCCAAAAGGCATAGCTCCTAGAATATAACTTCAAATTGGACAATATCCATGGAAAAATTTGAGTCTAGTTTCATATGGCACTGGTTTCGTCTCAACCGATATGTCATTTGTGAGTTATGTCTAAAATACCAAACCTGTCTTGAAAAGTGACGGTGATTTCAGTGTCATCTTCCATGAATCATATCTCCTTCATCTCATATTCTTTCAATGTAAACTTGGTGTAAATTTTTCGTGTTGTGAGTATTCTTTCATATGGCACCAATTTTAGGTCAATCCGACATGTGGTTTGAGAGATATGGCCAAAATACCGGACCTCTACCAAGCTGAACGTAAAACAGAGTATAACAGAGTGCTCCAACACTCAAGTGTGTTCTTGCTTCACTCGAGTGCTACAATATTGCACTTGCTACAGTGAATCATCACTTCCTCTTTGCACTCAGTGCTATAATGCTATAGTACCCGCATGCTACAGTGCCACACTCGAGTCCTACGGTGCCTCACTCGAGTGATTGCTATAGTACCATCGCTATAGTGCCAAACAGTGCCAATTGCAACAGTGCCTCAAATTTCTGAAATCTCCAAAATTACTTCTAATAACTTGAATCTTGATATTCTCATAAGATCTTACAAGTTCTTCTTTCTTCCATATCTTTCTTCTTGATTTTCCTCTTGATAATAATTCTCCATAACTCGGTCAAGATATCTTCTTTTGTTTTCTTGACTACCTTCAATCTTCTTATTTCTTTGCTTGGCTAATCTTCAATCTTCTTTCTTTGCTTGGCTAATCTACAAGTTATGCAACATTAAATATAGTAGTTAGTCAAGATAGAAGATTGATATATTATGCAAACTTTTGCTCTTAATATTTCACATTTATATTTGACATCATCAAAACTAATCATATCTAACACCCGTGACTATACCTTGTATGGGCAGTGACCTCGGATAGCCTGTTCGAGATAAACAGGGGCTGTGTGTTTATGATAAGGACCAGATAGGCCCTTTGTTTGTTGCATACTATGAGTAAAACTGTTTGATGATTTGATATACATGCTTAGTATTTTTGCATATCATATAAGTGGTTTGTTTTACTACTAAGATTCTTTTGCATCTCATTGTTTTTCAACAAATGGTATACAGTAAAGGCGTCCAGCTCCAAAGCAAGGAAGGTAATACGAACAGGAGAAGATAAGGCTAATTAATTAAGGATTATCTAGTTATGTTTTATTTTGGATGACTATATAATATGTGAATGTAATCAAGCAGAAGTAGCAGTAGTTGTACTAGTAACCTAACACAAACTGCATTAGTTGTAACCAGTACGTTAGGTTTTTAGCAAACGCGCTAGTATCCAAACACAATAAATGAATTAGAATCGGCCAACCAAACACTAAAAGCCCTTAAGTTAACCACCATTACACGGGCTATTGCTAAAGAATGCTTTGCATTTTAAGAAAAAGATTTTTTTTGAAACTGATGATTAGTAATGAATTTACAAACTAGTTTGAGACCACACATAATTACAATTAAAAAATTTTTGAAAAACCCACTTAAGTATAGGATTGAACCTTGTATCGAAGTTGGGATTTTAACAACTTACTATTTGATAATTTCTCAAGTTTGTAAGCATTACATGACCAAAACTCATCAAAATGTTTTATAAAATACGGTGTTACACCTACAAGTCAACCTATCTGCTATACGCTTTAAATGGGCCCTAATACCTTCACTTAAGTACAAATGACATGTCTTCTTGACCCTAGAGAGCAAAGGATGCCACCAACAATTAATGAAGGGCAAAGGAGTGATTTCACAAAGCCTTCTTCCTAACCATGTTAAGAAAGGTGTCACATCAACTAATGAACAGTAAAATGATCATTGTGCATGGTTTTCTCTCAAGCAAACACATAAATGGTGTGACCCAACAAGTCAAAAGAAGAATTGAGCATCAAGGAACAAGGTCTTAGGGAACTCATGAATTCAGGAAACTATCTCCAATCATAGTCCTACTAGGATTAGGAATCCTTCGCAACCTTGCATCCTAAGTAACCAAGAGACAAGTGGCACTACTTAGCTCTTTAAAACAATTTTGGAAACCTTCATCCTAGCTCAATTAGGACTCCTAAATCATTTCCTTAAGCATAAAAAACATGTCTCAACCTATCCTAGTCAAATTAGGAAACCTTCATATCTTGTACCTAAATCTAAGGCATCTAGTTTCCTATTTTGGAGCAAGCTTAACCACCACTCATTTCCATTTTCATGAAGAAAATTAGGCATCCAATTAACATTAGGAAACCTTAGGAAAGTGTCTAAAAGTGGGCTACCACATTCATCTTTCTTCTATCCCTAAAGCCAACTAAAGGATCTATCCTAGCAAACTCTACCCTTGCCAAGAACTACAGCTCTGATACCATAAATGTAATTCCATACCTTGATAACCATAATTAAGATCCAAAAATGCGTAATTTAAAGGAATTAGAGACCGACGAATACGTTTTTCTCAAATCTCTTTTCTAAAATTTGTTCAACATGGTCTCATATTCATCTTCCGAATCTAATTACTCTGCGCAGTTCAATCACATTCATACATATCAGAGTGCATAGCGAAATTCCCGGCAACTCCCGGGTTTCATACATGTATAAACTAAGGGTTATAAGTTCCAACTAGGGGATTACATGACCAACATCAACGTAATATCTACATTTCAAAAATAAACAGTAATCCCAAGTCCAAAATAGATAACCAACAATCTAACAACACATATCTACAAGATCTTAGCCACTCCTGGTGGTTCGTTTCTCCTTGGAGCCACTTGCCCTGTCTGAAATGTTAGTCAATGGAAAGAATGAGATTCAAAAGAATCTCTATAGTAATAAATCACTCATACAATATATAAATGCATAGCATATATGATCATGTTAAGTAGCATCACAATGATATATGGCATGGTCACGCCATATACGACAGCACTCATGGCTATAAACACTATGCGTCAGCTTTCGCTGCGATCTCAATGCAACAGCTTACGCTGTAATCACTATGCGTCAGCTTTTGCTACGATCTCAAAGCATCACAATGTATCACAATGCATGACAAACATACATACAATACTTTACACATAGCATAAGAGAAGAGTCACTACCTTGTTCTTTCCGATTGTGCTCTAGCGCAGGTGGATCACGAGCAAGGCAAATATTGAATCCTACAATTCCAATTGCACCATTTAGACACTTCCATAGTGTTTCTTGAGGTTATATGAGTCTATAATGAAAATTTACAAAAATACCCCCAGGGACCTGACCCGGGCCCGCCGTACCCAGTCCGGTTGCACTTTTCATGAAATTCTAATCTGGGATATCCTCATATATTTCTGCCTAAGGAATCCATTTCCAAACTCAGAATTATCAAATTCAATGTCAAATTACAAATTTACCCTTGGTAGCCCTACTTCAAGGGTTTTAGGGGTGTTTTCATAATTATGCTTTTTCGGCCTTTTCCGAAAAAGTGACCAACTGTAACCCCACCTAATTTTCGCTCCTGAACTCAATAGAACCATCAAATCATTGAAAATTCAACTCTAAGACCCATTTCTAGAGCTGGCCGAAATTCTCAAGTATTCTGGGGAAAATTGGGGTTTTTCGGTTTCAGCTCCGTAAACGCGTTCCTTTCTACTCCTAACCACTTTATTGACTATTCCATTAGGTTACAACTACCATTTAGTACCAATTTGGGCAGCATAATAGCCCCATACACCCATTTTCTATTTTTCAAACCAATGACAATCCAGCAAAATTTCACCGATTAAATTGTCCACAACAGCCAGAACAGTCAATATACAAGAGTTTGGAAGTTACCTCAAGCCCCCATGGCTTTTCCTTGTCTTGGCTGAAACCCTAGCTATTTTAAAACCAAAGGAGGAGCTTCCAAACCTTAAAGAACATAAAGGAATAGCTTAGGATCGGAGTTATACGCGTTAGGAGTTAAATCATCGAAGAAATCGGCTTACCTTGCGAGTTCTCTTCTCCTTTCTCTCTCTAGAAATCTCAAACATTTTTTCTCTTGTTCAGATGAATAAACTGATGGTTTTGAAACTTGGAGGAAGAAGATGATATGTTATATTATGCTTATGTCATTATTCCCTTATGATGATGTCATAATTCCAAAATTGACATTTTCAGATTTTCTGGCAGATTTTCTGCCCAAACTTTGAAAAATCATACCTAATTCTAGAAAAATCAAAATGGGGTGATTCCAAAGCCAAATGAAAGGTATTTAAGTCCTCTTTATATTACAAATATGGGACATTACCCAAAATTACCACAAAATTCCAGAATTATATAAAAATCATCGCTACCCCAAAACAGAGTTCAGTTTCCATCCCAAACTTTGGACAGTCATATCTCCTAGCTCACAAAACGAAATGGTACAAATTATATGTCCATTTTGAAGCTTGGGATGTGAAATTTAAGACTGGAAATTTTCATAATTTTTATACACCATTTTCCCATTCAAAATGTCCATACAAACCGACTATCCTGCACAGAATTACACTTAACTGTTTTTCAAATTTTCAACCAATGTGTCCAATGGCTCCAAAATCAACAATCAAACCTATTCCCACACAAATTTTTACAAGGAAACCATTGGAATCACTAAACCACCAAATTCCCATCACACATTCTCCAAAAGTGTTTATTCAACAATAATTACATCCACTTTTGAAATCATTAGCCCTTAATCACTTTTTGGGATATTATAGATGTTATGGCTTGAGCTTGGGAGCTTCAATTAGGGGAGTATTTGCTTTCTAATTAATTTTCTCTTAAACTATAATAAATTTTCCTTTGTTAGGAATTATTTTGATTTGGATTTGAGATTGAGATTATGCGTTATAATCTGTTAGTTGGATTATTGTGATTTGAATTGAGTTGTAAGACCTGAGTTTTGATTTTATATATTTCCATTTGTACTCATTGAAATTGTTTTATCTAGCATATTGTTAGATATGATAATTGATTTGTGTTGTTATTCAGTGTCTCCATGAGCATTCATCATTAAGGAAGTAAGTTTTATTAACTCAATTTAAATTGCACACTAAGTGGTTTTTAAAAGTGCCTTAATAAAATGTTGTTATCTAGCGTTTAGGACAACTATTTGTTAAGAATCACTTGACTCAAACCGTGTTTGGAGTTTTTAATTAAACTTAGTGAATTAATTAACTCTCATATCATAAGGCAAGCTAGGACAGCCATAGGTTCACTTCCAAAGAGCATTCCATCATATCATTCTTTAAATCCAATTTCATACTTTCATTCATTATTTTATCAAAAATCCAAAAAACAGTAGTTTAGGTTGTTTTCCATTGATAAAAAGAAAAAGAAAATCAATTTCAAAACCCTTTCAATGTTTTTGTCACTTAATTTAGTCTAGGATTAAATAAAAGGTTCCTTAAGAGAATATGACCCGAGTTGTGCCCTTCACTGCATAATTTTGTTTATTTTTATTTAACCCAAGATGACTAAAGGTTTTAAATTGCTGGCTCTCAAAAAAGACGCTTTCCAAATGATTGCTCAACTTTGTAACTCGTCCTGCTCTACGTTTGTTTTTTCTTCCACTTCTTTCAATACTCATCAATTAAATGTACACCACATCATTCTGCTCAACCTCATGGCAACGAATTGGAACGATCCCCTGCAAGACTCATTTTTTATTCTCCTCCTTGAAAGAGTAAAGTTACCTTCTTTCTTTTTGTTGTGTATTATTCTTTCCCTTTTTAATTCAATTTTAAGATTGAAACAAGAACAAAACGAAAAGAAAGATCAATCACATTGGTATTGGGGATGCGAATCTTTTGGAGGGATTCTTAGCTTGGGTTGTCTTCTTCTGCAATTGGTGATGTAGGGATAAATTTTACCTTTAGGGTGAGGGTTATTATGGTCTTTTCATAATTTAAAACTATTATAAAATAAAATTAATAAAATTACTCTCTTTAAATATTACCTCATACCAAATATAGTTTTAAATTATCAATCTTAATCCCAATCCCAGTTCTAATCCATCCAAATTCAAGTCCACCCACCGAATGGGGCCCAAGACTCTTGAAAGGAAACCCTAATTGATAGCCTAGGCCGAAAAGCCCATGATAAGCTATCTAACCCTAAAACACTAATAGCGAATGTGTGTGTTTGGAATAGCGGTAGGAAAAATGACTTATTATGATTCTGACTTATTAAAATGACTTAATAGAAAAGTCAATTTTTGTAATGTGATTTATGTTTGGATGAGCAATTTAGTGCTCGTTTGGAATAGCTTATTTTTAGGTAATAAGTGCTTATAAATCGTGATTCACGGTATACGAGGTAAATATGTTAGAGGAGTTTTATCTCGACTTATATAATAAGTGACTTAATAGAAAAGCTGTAGTGAGAAGCTTATTTAATAAGTAACTTATTCTACCCGTGATGCAATTAAAATAAGCTGAACTAAACACTGCAAAAACGCAACACATTTTTATTGGCTTATTACCCAAAAACGGGCTTATTTCTACCCAATAAACTAAACCAAACACACCCTAACTTAACAAAAAACATTAAATATAGATGCAAAAATACAATGAAAAATTGAAAAGTCAAATGACCGTCTAGAATACTCTAACTTTCTAGTCAAGATAAAATAATCTAGATGACACACATGCCTAGATGATCCCATCATTAATGAGATGGATCTTATTTGACACTCTACTAATTAATGCAATATAAAAGAGGTATGCCTTTTTCTCAAAGAAGCAATCAATACAAAATAGGAAACTAATTAAAACAAATAGAATCCTAAATTAATTTCATATAAGGCCCCTTTTTTTGATATTATCATCAGGTATTCGGCTAGAAGTTCATGGCTACCCCTCCCACCAAAGACATTTCCTTTGGGATTCAAATTTGAGACCCAAAAGGATCTAGTGGGGCCTTACACCGTTAGACCATTCTTATCTTGGCTATAAGACCATTCTTGATGCTTCTTGAATCTTCTTGGACATTCCAAATAGATCTTCATCTTACTGTTTATGTTCATGACCATGGGCCTTTTAGACATCCATTTAGGTTTGAAAATGGTTTAATCACGCTCTGGAATTCCTATGGTCCATTACATAATGCGTTTGGGCCCCAAGTTGAAAGATTATAGCCGTATTGGACTTCTACATGCACGTATTGTATTGGCCTTTTAGAAACGTGGGAATCTAGTTTTAGTTCTCCTTTGGGGCTCTTAGAAGTTAAAATGCGATTGGGGGTTGATGAAACAATCAAGTTTTGTTAGATACCCACGTAATGTCTCTCTGAGTTATGACATCCAGTTTGTATTAAGAAAACAAAAGTTAAAACGTGATCTTGTTTGTATTAAGAAAACAAAAGTCAAAACGTGATCTTGTCTTTCTTAACATCCAAGCGTGCAAATGCTAATAACTCTCATTTGATGGTGGCTTCAGGGATGCCCTGTCATGTGTCATGTTATGCTCCACATATGAAATTGTCCATATCATCATCCAAGCAGTAATCCATGACTACCACAAAAAAATTAATTTGTAGCGCTTATTTTTATATTTTTGTAGCTCTTTCTAAGCGCTACAAATGCCTGTGCTACAATAGGCTTTTGTAGCTCTTAAAAAGCGCTACAATAGATAGACTATTTTGTAGCTCTTTTTCAAAAAAGCGCTACAATAGAAAATTATTTTTTTAAAAAATATTTAACCTTTTGTAGCATGTTATTGGGGTAGTGGTACAATAGATAATTTACAAAATTATTCACCTTTTGTAGCTCTTTTTCAAAAACGAGCTACAAAAGGTTTTTTTAAAAAAAAATATTTTCAATACTAAATGGATAGCTGTTTTATATACAGATTTCTTCAACAATCATATCTAATAAGTTTGTATCAGACAATTAACACTAAAATTGCAATACAATTAACTTTGAATATGAATACCAACCTAACATAAGTATATCACTACTTAGCTAGTCAATGAAGTCAATCTACTCCTATTCAAGTAATTCTAAAATAAACATATGATAACCATGATTACAATAAGATAATGAACAACGTACTTAATTAATAGCTTTGAACACATTCTTACACCACTCTTCAATGACTTCATTCACTTGGTTGTCAGTGTATTTTGCATTATATGCATCATCATAATACTGCACAATAATTGACATAACATATCATAAAAATAAGAATTGACTATTATAACTCAATTAATTTAAAAAAACAACATAAAGAGAAACGAACAGCATTTGTCAAGAACAAAAATTTGATCATGAGTTACAACATCCTTCATGAATTTCATAATATAATATCCACAGTCAATATTGTTTGGTTGGTAAGGGCACTGCAAAAATATCATCAAAGTTAAGAATGTCAGTAATTTATTGTCAATATTTGAGTGAATTTATATAAATACCTTAATTTTCTTCCAGCCATAGCTATTAACAGGTTCAACAGTATAACAGCTTAAAAATAGCAGTTTCTGGTGTCCTAAAGCCTCTTCCTTTACTGATAGTACCTAATCAAACAATTAATCCAGCATATCTTATTGATTTTTATTAGCTCATAATAACAGAAATGATATTTACCAACATATATAAAATAGAAAATAAATACAACAATTCAAAACTTAGCCCAAAAAAAAGTGTCACAATGATATGTTACAAATTCTAAAAATAAGAATGGGTGTTTAAGGCTTACCTCAAACAAAACAAAACCACAATGAATATCCAAGAAGTGATAAGCTTTCAATGATTATACTGAAAAACCCAAAAAATAAATAGAATATTTAGAAATGTGATAACTTTAGTTGATAACTCTAAATAATTACAATTACAAATTTATTAGAATATATATATATATATATTAATATGTATCAACTATGACAATATAAATTAAATTCATGAAGTTATATTAAAAAATATGCTTAGTTCACTCAATGGACACAAAACCTATAAGAGAAGTCACATTCATACTAGTTCAGTTTATATCCATTCATACTATATCAAAACAGATTGATAAATCAAATGATAGGATGGAAAAGAACTTAAAAATATTGAAAGACATGCATGAAAGTGTAAGGTGAAGAAGCTAAGGGAATAAAGAAAACAGACCTGTGTGTTTTGACATTTTTGGTTTTTAAGAGCAATGTGTGTTGAATGTTTTAGGAGACAAAAAAACATACCACAGAACATACTTTAACTTAACATCACATTCTTGTTTACTCACTTGTTCTTGCTAACCATCCAGACTCATTTATGCATGCACACACCAAGAAATCAATAAAGAAGCATTAATGTTCAACTCATCAGAGGAGCATTCAAAGTAAGGTGAAAAAAAATACAGTAGAGATTGAGAACCTTATCAATTTGAAGAATATAAGAACTTAAAAGAAGAATTGCTAGGCTTACCAAAAAAAAAATGAAAAGAAGATAGATAAACGAAAAACCAAAGCATAGAACTAGAATTGTACAAAAAAAACGCATAGAGCTAGAAAGATTTAATCAAAGTAATGTCATCTGAGCAAAAAAAATATCAAAGTAATGTCAAGGGCATGGCCTTTTGGAGATTAAAATGGGAAAAGGGCCCTACAAGAAATCATTAGAACTTCCACTCAATCTCATTCAGTGTCCATTTTCTTTCAGTAGCTGCAGCAACAATCCTTAACAAAAAGATAGATAATTTTTCAAAAGTAATCTTTCCCATTTTTTCCCCATTAATAATGGTTTCCTCCACAAACACAACAATAAAATATCACTATATCTCTGATTCTCTTCACTCTTCTCTAGCAAGTTCAAATTTTGTTGCTTCATGTATATATATACTTCCCACTAGCTCTTAATAGAGTTTCCATTTTCTTCGTCATGCCACAATACATAAAAGAAACTAAATCTGCACCACTATTAATTGGTACAATTTTTTGTTTCATTTAATTAACTTAGCCTCATATCTTAACGTGAAATTAAATTCAATTGGTGGGAGCTGCAAAAGTAACATGCATAGCTTGTGTGTTTCTATTTACCAAAAGTGTTGAGTCAAGCAAATCATTAACCAAGTGTCAGTAAGAACTAGAGATGACCTGAATAATTTTTCACCACGTTGCAAGATGAGATAATCTTGAAGCAGAGACTTTGGTGGGGGGTTAAAAGAGAGGAAATCATTTAGATAGAGATTTTGAAGAAAAATATTTAGATTTCATCACCCAGGTTGTCAATTGGTCTGTCATCTATATTTTTGTGTCATAATATAGCAGAATAGATAACAATTTTTTTTTAATTGAATTCAATACTTATAGCTTGTGTCAGAGCTAAGAGCAACCTAAGTCCATAAAATTCTACAATGTTTGAAAACAATGAATATTGTCAATTTTCTCAAAAGCTGTGACCTTTGACAAATTTTGCAATTAAGGTTTCATAACAGAGGAAGACTAATTTGCACATTGCATCATAACAAAATAAAGGTCCATATCATATGTAGATTACTCATCAAACTTTTGCTTTCACTTTTCATCTTTCTTTGTCAATATATATATATCAAACTACTCCATGGCATGTTGGATAAAAAATGTAATGGGGTCTGTTCTTATGCTCAATAAGACGCATTAGCAAACTAAAATTCATAAAATATATCATTAATTCTCTTTCCTAATGTGTAAGGCTTATCTTGAGGTGTTAATAAAGCTATTGTAAAGCTGATTTTTATTACATAGTTGTTGAATGTTAAGAGGAGAGTAATGAAGCTAGTTATGTGAGTAGGGGCCAATTCAGGGATAGGAACTAGCGTACAAGCACTTGGGAACACTTACAAAATAATGAAGACAATAAAGCCTTAGAACTTGTAACATTCCTATACTGGTATCTTACAAGCACTTGGGATTTGGGAACACTTACAAAATAATGAAGACAATAAAGCCTTAGAACTTAGAGTAATATTCCCATACTGGTATGGTATGAAGGATTTAATCAAAGTAATGTCAGGTGTATGGCACATGGTATCCTCAGAGGGCCCACCAGCCCCTTTTGACTCTTACAAGCTGCATCAAATGCAGCAACAACCGAAAGAACAATTTTTGATTATGTGCTCCAATTTACCAAAACAAGTTGCTGGCTTGGTTAATGAAAAATTCTCTACTTTTAAATCCATACATCAATATAGCTTTGACTCCTAGTTTAAATATGATATCTACGTTTGTTTGAAAAAGAATTTAGTGAGCAAAGGATATACTCTGTTCGACAGAGTTAGTTTTATATATATATATGAGTTAAGCGAGAGGAGGAAGAGAATCCTAATATACTTTTGATTTCAACAACGAAGCAGCGTTCAAATAAACAAATTGAAGCAAAAAATGAGAAATCCTTACTTTGGAGTCCTTGCAATTCAGTTTGGTTATCGTTGAAGCTGCCACAAATAGGTTTTCATATGAGAAAAAAATTGGCAGAGCATTAGTGGAAGGAGAGTATGGAATAGCTTCGTAAGTTCATATTTTACCACCAATTCATATTCAGTTCACAAATGACACAAAGATTGATAATATCGAATATCAGCAACAGAAAATTGATAAGAAAAAAGCTTAATTACCTGAATAAAAACAGAAATTTCCCAAATGCTCAACCCTTTATGGCAGTGACTTTGAAGCCACGAACGACAGCGAGGCAATGAACGGCAATGAGAAACACGAACAGCAACGCTGGAGAAGTAGAAGATAAATGTGAGAGGGAGTTTGGTTGTTAGTTTCAAAGAATAACAGAGTCTCGCGCAAGAAAGAGGGAAAAATTTTCAGCCGTTTGAGTTTGTGGGCTAATGGTGATGGTGGCGCTAGTTAGTGGGGGTAACATTAGGGTTGAATAAATATTATAAAACTCTATTTACAAAAAAAAAATTACAAAATCCTATTAGAGCGCTTTCTCTAAAAAAAAGCTACAATATATTATTTTAAATATTTTGCTCAAAAAATTATTTTAAATATACTAAAAAGCTATTGTAGCTCTTTTTTTGGAAGGGAGCTACACTAGATTTTATTTTATTTCTTTAAAACATATTATAGTGTTTTTTCTAGGATTTCTTTTAAAATGCATAATTTTTTTTTAAATAATTGGTTTTCTTAAGAAAATAATTGAACCTATTGTAACACCTATTTAATAAAGCGCTATACTATGAAAATTGTTTATTTTGAATAAAGATTCTATTGTAGCACTCACACTTTTAAGAGTTACAATATGTTTGCTCCATTATAACTGTAGCACTTAGTAGAATAAGAGCTACAAAAAGGGTGCTACGAAAACCCTTTTTTGTAGTAGTGGTGTTATCCTCCATATAATAAGCATTCTCAAGGTATAAAGTCCTTGAACATCTTGGAGGATTTGTTGGGCCTAGATGAATTCTTTTTAGGCTTGATGACCTCTATGGTTTTTTGGGATTGAATAATGACCTCTATGTTGATTGCCTATGTAACAACCTCCTATAATTACCATATAATTAATCATTTAAAACAACTTAGCAAAACATTAAGTAGTGCTAAGATAGATAATAAAGAAACCAACACAAAAGACCACCATAGTCAGAATAATTTCATTATACACTTTGGAAAAGTCAACCATAGTAGAAAGACATAAAACTAGACAAATAGAAGTCTATCATGATTAATGTAACTTCAACTTTGCAACAAAACAATCAAGGCCTTACCATGGGAGAAAAAACTCTACCCTGGTAGGAAAAACTTTTACCACCTTATTGACACAATATAAACACAATTAATACAATTCATAAATGGGCTAGAGCATTTTGAAGCCCTCAATGTAATCATAATCACAACAACTCATTATAAAAAAGATATATCTACATCCGAATGTTTAAATTAATGTTTAAATTCATTTCATACACAAAAACATTTAGGCTCAGCCTCTAATAAATAGGCCACACAATAAAACAACGTATTAAAAGGGCTCCGCCCATGGTACAAATCCCAATATACAGCGGAATATTCAAAATATGCAACCAATACCAAAAGGCCCTAAAGTTCGGTAATATACATTAGTATATGCTCATGTAACTAGAGGAGGCATACAAGATTGGTAAATCAAATCAAGTCTTGGACACCTTCCCCTTGATAGCACCGCCTGAACGCTTGCCTGAAAAATAATAAATAACGACGGGGTGAGTCACACAGATCCCATAACCACAATTCTATTTTAACAAGTATGTAGGAAATGATTTCAATATAGTTAAGTGGGCAAAATATACGTTCATATAACATAAAGTCTAAATAGTTTTCCAAAAAAACATTAGTAGTTCAAGAGAATAATTCAATATGTATAGAACTTCCTCAACCATCCTTATAGCCACTAACAGGACCCATGGGCTACAACGCATAATAGGATTAGTCTCTTTGACAATACTACATCAAGCTCTCTATTAATGAGGTGTAGCCTAGCCAAAGACTACAGAACTCATATTAGACCATGGGTTCCCTTTCCTTTGGATATAGAAAGGTGTCAAGTCTCTTGAGCTGACCCTTATGCAGGCCAAAGAAAGGGTGATACCAAGGACCCTAAGAATGTCAAAGCTATCCACTATGTTCACAATGGTGGCTATACCACGTGGTGTAAGAAAATCAACCTCCCACAATCGCATCTCATCACAATCCTATACACTTCAATATGTAGCTGAACATTCCAAACTTCCACAACAATGATTTATCCTCATATTCAACATTCAACTCTATGCATAATCAACATCACAGTCACAAGATAAACAATTTAAGCCCACTTAACTAAAAAGTTTACTCACAAACATACATTTCACATATATACATTTTTCATACATAAAATACTATAACATATACTTATATCATTTGAAAATATGAATATACACTTATAATCACCTCAACACGCATACAAGCTAAATTGGAATGTGGTTACCTCAAGTTCTTCACACAAGAACTAAACTTGAGAGAATTCAAATTCAGCCAATCAAAGTTAAGTTCACTCTACAATAAATATATAATTATATGTTAATAAAATTAACAATAATACTAACTAATACAATAGCAAATAATAAGTAATTAAACTCCCATGATTTGCTCACTTTAGTTTTCTTAGAAAAATGACAACAATTTATCTATTCATCAAATCATCTTTTCAAATCTCAAATTCTAACTTTTCCCAACTCTATTTCACTAAATTAAAATTTTTAACAATATAACGTTCCTCCAATCACCTTAAAATCCCCAAAATTGGTCACTTTAATTCTTAGTATTAATCCCAAAAATTAACTCTTCCTCAAATAATCATTACAATCACGTCTCATTCTTTCATAAATCATTTTCTCACTTATTAGAGCAATTAAACAATCATAACCTTCTCAATTTATTCAAAAACACCTAATTTCCAACAATTGAAGTTCCACCTATATATAATTCCCAATATTCACTTTTGATCATAAACCTCAAAATCAATATACTCAATCATCAATATAAACTCTAATAAGTTAAAATAAATTATGAAATTCGAATATAAGAGCTCCAATATCATAAATCACAAATTTCTTAATTAAACCCTAACTCTTGTTTCCTCACATTGACCATTCAAAAATATATATATAAAATATACAAATCTTATTATAACCTCATTAGCTCCATGACTATCACAATAACAAACAACAAGCCTCAAATATTCAAAATATATCAAGCCCCCAATTTGTCCCCAATCAAAAACTGAAAAATAAGGCAGAAAACAAAAATAATAAAGCATAGTTGACTTATCAAGCATTATATAAGCTAAGAGAACCCAACCTAGATCTCCCCCTTCCTCTCAGTCTCTCAGTCTCTCAGTCTCAAGCCCTCTCGATCTCTCTCTCCCCACAGCGCCACATGGGAGGAATGAAGAGGATGAAACGTGGCCACGTGCCACTTCACCATTTAATTTAATTATTATTATTTATATATCTTTATATATATATATTAAAAAGTTTGGGTGTAAGGAGGGGTACTCCCCCTCACTCCTTCTGATAGTTGCCACCCTCTATTCGTTTTTTTTTTAATTTTATCTATGAATATTTTTAAAACTCTCCTAAAATTAAAACAATTAACTAAGTCAAATAAATATTTTCCAATGTTTGGATTATTATAATTTTTCATAAAAATGCATTTATTTAATTTACCTAACTTTATTAATTTTATTGAAAACTTTAATTTTATTTTGAGTAGATTCTTCTTACTCAAATATTACATGTAAATTTCAATTACTAATTCCATCCAAATATTACTTAAATTCTAAAATTAAAAATTGGGATGTTACATCCTACTAGTACGCTGTCACTTGTAGTTTAAAAAGGATGAAGTTGCAAATTTAATAATAAATTATTTCCCAATGTGCACACAGCACAATTAAATTTGTTGAGGCCAAAACTAGACATAATCAATTTTTTATGTAGCAGATATGCTAAGTTCATTTACCCATATTAACATCAATTACTTTTTACACTATAGGTCCCGTTAGTTTTTTCACTCTTTAATATTTTAATATATTTTTAGAAATATGTGCCTTTTTATTGGAAAATGTCACTAAGACTCATGGAAGCAATTTTATTTTAGTCAACTCCCAAAAAATTCTAACATTTCACTGCACCCCTGGGGTCAAAATGAAATTATGTTCTGTTAGTGAATAGACAATATAGCCCTTACTTTATTTCTTTCATAAAAGCATTTACAAGATAAATATGGACATTTATAAGACAAATAAAGGGATTTAAAAGATTATTGTATGTTAAAAATTTTGATCATTCACTTATTTATCTTGTAAAAAAATTTTGGATTAAGGTGCAAATTTGCCCTGAAAGTTTTCGTTGAAGAGCAATGTTGCCCTGAAAGTTTTTTTAAGTTCAATGTCACCCCAAAAGTTTCAAAATATAGTAATATTGCCCCATACCATTATAAAACCAACATTGACCGTTAAAAATTGACGTTGACTATTAACTTTTTAATGGTAAATGGCAACATTACTCCATTTAACACTTCCGAAGCAACATTAAACCTAAACAAACTTCCGGGGTAACATTGCTCCTCTGTGAAAACTTCTAGGCAAATTTGCACCTTGACCCAAAAATTTTAACTCCCTAGATTCTTTTAAATCTCTTTATTTGTCTTGTAAATGCTCTTATGAAAAAAAATAAAGTAAGGGCATTACTATCTTTTCAGTGACAAAATTTAATTTCATTTTGACTCAATGGGATGCAGTGAAATTTCAAAATCTTTTGGGAGTTGACTGAAATAAAATTGTTTTCATGGGATCTAAGTGATATTTTTCCATTAAAAAAGACACATTTCTAAAAAAGTATTAAAATAATAGAGAGTGCAAAAAATAATAAAAGTTAACTCGGGTTAATGGTTTTGCTATATCTGCTACCTAAAAAATTAATTATGTTTACTTTTGAACCCAACAAAAATTAATTGTGTTGAGTGCACATTAGGAAATAGTTCATTACTAAATTTATCCATTTACCTTAGGAAAAAAAAAAAGTTGTGGTAAACGGCTCTAAGTACTCAGAATTATTAATTGAAGTCAACTTTTTCATAAAACTTGTTATAATCTCTAGCATTCCTAGTTCCCCTAAGAAATTTATAGAGAAGAAATATATAGTAGCATGTGCTTACTTCTTAAACGAAACTTTATATGGTTCTAATGGAATTTAAATCCAAGATTTATATCTAGCTTATCTTGAGAGATTGATTATTATGTAACAAAGGAAATTGAAGAAACTCATAATTACAATTTCCGTGGCCATGTTTTTATCTTGTATATTTTGTGTTGGGATATATGAGTTACTCACACTAAGTAATTGATATCTGTGTCTGCACATTTATAAAAATCTAAAATAAATCAGACTATTCACAAGCCCTAGAAAGTGCGTGGGGATGGATTTGATACATTTATATTTTTATGCATTTTTTGTGAATCTCTAATTTTATTAAATAAGGGGATGTAGAAGATGGGAAAATTGTATATGATGTATTAGTTAATAATATAGTAAGACATGAAATAATTAGTATATACATAAAAATTGCACTAGATCCGTCCATCTTGTTCATACATATAGCCCTATATCTAGTTTAAGTATATATTAATTAATGAAATAATTAATTTAATTAGCATTTAAATTTTTTATTTGAATTTTGAAAAGAAATAATTAACTATTTTAGGTTAAAATTTTTTTAAAAAATAAAAAGCATGAGTAAATAAGTATCATCATCGTAATCTTCCAAAAAGAGAAATTAACTGCGCGAAACTGAGAATTTAGTATGTATTAAAGAGTAGCGTGTTCTCAATTCTCTAGTTGGCTGCACAATGGAATTTATAACTTTTTTTCGTTAGGGTGTAGATCTTTTTATTGTATGCAATTTCCACTATAGATATTAAACATGGGCATCTCTTCGGGTAAATTTTTAAATCTTTGTGAATATTAATTCTGTTATGAAAGCTATCCTTTCTTTAGATTTAACTCCAGTTGGTGAATATTTGTGATGTTTTTTTTTTGGTACAATATTGTTTTTATAACAAAATTTTAGGAAAGGAGTTAAATTCATCCACGATTTAAGAGAAGGGCTTCAAGTTGGAATACCTATCCAACGCCTCGACTGAACCACAACTAAATAGATTTCCCCGAAATCGAACCCTCTCCTTTTAGTGAGAGTGTCCGACCCCTTTTGGTACAATATATTTGTGCTGTTGTCCATACTCTTCCATGTTGTCATTTCATTTGGGCTGTTGTGGGATTTTCTCCTCAGTGTGTGTATGGACTTCACCATTTCCCCATGGTTATGTAGCTCCATGTCGTGGTCCCTGTGTTCTTGTTTTCCTCGTTTATGTTTACCTTGTACACTGTTATTTATCATGCAAATGTTTTTTATGCATTTGCTGTATTTATCCAAAAAAAAAAAAAAGATCAGATTATATCGATAGAATTCGAGAAGGGCTACTTCCTTACACGAAGGTATATAATATTGTCTCAAACCTTGTTAGAATTTTAAGGACTATGATTGTTAAATAAGAGAAAACAAGAGCCTCTGAATATATGATTAAATCCTTAATACTTGATCTTTTAAATCAATGAACGTACAAGAGACTTTATATAAGCAAAGCATGTCCTAAACTAATCCTAAAATATAATCTAACCTAATATAAATAAATCTTAATCAAATATAAACTCTAACAATAATATTTTTAAGATATATCAAATATCACCCCCTTCAAACTCAAGTTCATCTTGAGTTAGTCAACTGAAAACGAGAAGTGACAATCGGAAGAAGCAGCTAAGGCACAGTAACATCTTGGAGCAAGCATCAATCTGGATGGAACAGAAATGACGTTGAGCCGATCTAGATGGAATCAGAGGATCTTCAGATCTAGGTAAAACGAACCAGTCAAAAGATCCAAGCAGAACCAGACAGTCAAAAGATCTAGGCGGAACCAAATGGTCAAAAGAGTTGGGCGGAACCAAATGGTCTTCGAATCTGGGTAGAACCAAATACTTTACAAAGGAAAGAACACGTACGTAGCAGCACCGATTACGCACCAGACGGAGGAAAGTGACAGGAGTCGGGAACTCTTTCAACTATATAATAGATATACTATTACGGTTGAAAAGGAATGGATGTTTTTCATTCTTTTTCTTCATCATTAGCTTAGAGAGGAAATGAAAGCCTCTGAATATGATTGAATTCTTAATACTTAATCTTTTGGATCAATGAGAGTACAAGAGCCTTTATATAGGCAAAGCATAACCTAAACTAATCCTAGAATATAATCTAATCTAAGAAAATCTTAATCAAATATAAACTCTAATAATAATATTTTTAAGATATATCAAATATCAACAAATGATATACTCCCTCCGGTCCTAATTATAAGATAAAGTTGATTTTTTTGGAGAAATTAAGGAAGCCAATTAAATTACTTTAGAGTATTTATATTTTTTTTTTCTCCAAACTAATTAATTTGACTAATAAACTAATATATAATCTAAGTATACTAAAAATATAAACACTCTAAAATAATTTAATTGGCTTCCTTAATTTCTCTAAAAAAGTCAACTTTATCTTATAATTAGGACCGGAGGGAGTATAATATTTCAACATGAGAATATATTAAATATTAATAAAAGATATAATAATATCTTAACAAATCTCAACATTAAAATCAAGGTCAAGTTGGAGCTGACTTTGTAATAATATTCTGGAATGCGTTGGAGCTGACTTTGTAATTATATTCTGGAGTGCGTAAATGCACGAATTAGAAACCATCCGCCACAAAATTAATACAATAAAACGGCCAGCCCTTGGGTTAGAGATTTTACGAGTTAAGCGGCATTTTTGCCCTAAAAGTTTTCACGTAAGAGTAATTTTGCCCTTTAAGCCTCCCCCAGAAGGCCTAGGGGGGATTTTACCTCAAAAATATAAAAAAAATGAAGCAATTTTGTCATAGTCCTTACCCTAGTTAATTTTAATCGTTAGTTGATCAAATATGCTGAACTGACAGTCTACATGTTATCACGTCATTTTTGTTAATGCACAAATTTGCCCAAAAGGTTTTACTGAAGGGCAATTTTACCATAGAAGTTTTTCAGGAGGCAATTTTGCAGCAAAAATATAAAAAATGGAGCAATTTTGTCCTAACATTTATCCCAGTTGATTTTAACAATTAGTTGACCAAATATGCTGAGCTGACGGTCCATAAGTCATCCACATCATTTTTGTTAATGTGTAAATTTGCTCCAGAAGTTTTAAATCTAATTTTGAAAAAAAAGAAAAAAAATGACACATAGACTTCCACGTGCAAATTTACACTATAACAAAAATGATTTTGATAACATGTGGACTATCAGCTCAGCATATTTGATCAACTAACAGTCAAAATTAACTGGGATAAAAGTTAAGACAACCCCCCTCCCCCCCAAAAAAAAGCTTCAGGATTTTAGTGAAAACTTCCTTGACAATTTCCCCGTAGCCCAAATTTCATCATAAATAAGGAAAACCTTACAAGTCTCTTTAGTTTTACCTTGAAATTCAACAACTTTTCAATTGTATCAGCATATTTGATCAACTAACGGTCAAAATTAACTGAGATAAAAATTAAGACAACCCCCCCCCCCAAAAAGCTTCAGGATTTCAGTGAAAACTTCCTGAACAAAATTTCCCCGTAGCCCAAATTTCATCATAAATAAGGAAAACCTTACAAGTCTCTTTAGTTTTACCTTGAAATTCAACAACTTTTCAGTTGTATCTCCATTAAATATATGCAATGCCTTATGAGAACAGAGTCAGCACAATAATAAATAAAAAACAAAATTGTACATTTATATAAAAATAATTTAATGAAGTGACTTGTCAATAGGGACGGAAAAACCTTTTCTCTACTTTATAAATACAAGAGGAGTATTCGTTACATTTTTCAAAGTTGTACCCGCATTTATCTATCATTTAGTCAGGTTTCTTTATGAAAAAAGATATTGCCTCGCCACTTACCGGACGAGAAATTGTACTCGTACTTTAGACCAAAGAGACTCGTAAGTAGTTCAGCCCAGGAAAAAGACAAGACGTAAAAACAATAAAACAACAAAAACCAAAGTTTACTAGTACTTTAGTTGTTTACCTTTTTCGCCCCCCTGTGAATACATGAGATGAAAGTCAAGAAAAAAGTAATCTATCTCAACAACTTTCCCAAATGGTTGTGAACTATTAGAAAAAGTTAAAAGTAGTTTGTTTGAAAGTGGAAAAGAGAGTAATTAGAGGAACATGCTTCTAACAAAGTTGGTTAGATTGAATACATAAAGATAAAGAGTTAAAAAGAATATATATATATATATATATATAAGAAAATTTAGGCCAAAAGAACTTGAAAGTTTCAACACTCAAAAAAGCACGATTGAAAAGATACTCCACTCAGGGCCCTCAAGATACCCACCAAACAAACAAAAGGGGAAACCCATAAATGATGGTCCTCATCTCAGTCCACCGGCCATGGCCCCAAAATCATCTGCTTTTTCTAATCCCCATCCTAATTTTCACAAAATAATTTCAGGTATCTCTCATGGCACCCTAATAATGCAGACATACAAGGTTAATAATGGCAGAGATAATTCTAAGAGGGCCACATAAGTCACTCCCAACACCTGGATTCATTATGCTATGAAGAAATGATACAAAATTGCCAAATATGAAAAACTTTACACCTTCATTTCATTTGAAAAAAGCATCAGGGTTCCTGACATGGAAGCTTAGTATCATCAATATTACTATCCACAGATAAGATTCCATAATTACCTATTGGTATTGTTTGAACGCAAGAGTGCAGCCAATATTTCAGAGAGCTGAGGGCGTTTTGAAGGTTGATTGTTCCAGCACTTGGTCATGAGGGTTTTCAGACTCTGAGGACATTCTTTTGGGATCTCAGGTCTGAGGCCGCAAGCAGCTATGCCCACCGCCGCCTGTACCGGTGAATATGCAGAATAGGCTGCTTCACTAGTAACCATCTCCCAGAGGACCATGCCAAAACTGTAAACATTACTCATCCATGTCTCTGTCACACTCTCTGGGTCACCTGCAATTATCTGTTTTCCAAAAAAATAAAAAAGCAAGTAAGCTTTTGGAGACTAGATAATATAATCCATCAAATAAGAGCATATTGAATAAAAAAGGAAGATTAACAAGACGGAAACTCATGCAATCAGCCAGTTATAAGTGCAAAACAAGCACCGGGTATCCAGGTCAGAATAGAGATTTAGACTTCAGACAACGTGGGTTCCAAATAATGGCTTCACCAGCTAGTTTTTATCTGTTCTTTTTCTGCCTGCACACGAGGTGTGATTGTTTTCATAGGAGCTTTAGCAATAGGACAATAACTAGAATACTGGGATAAGCGTCATGCTAAACTTTAAAACAAGCGGGCTCCATTCAATTGTAGTATAATTGGCATCACACGGAGACACAGAGTTGCTTGACATAGGAATGCTTAAATAAAGGTCTAACAAAAATAAAGGGAAGAGAAAATAATCATGAAAACATGTTAGGCATGCTCAAACAAATGATGCCAGGACAAGCGACATAAAGTTTCTTTTATGAGCAGGATAATTTAGTAATATGATTCACATACAATGGATCTCAAAAGCCATCAGACAATAAAAACTATGGAAAGTTACTCTAAATTGCCTTATAGTAGAACATATAATACGTCTTTTCGGCCCACTAAGGGCAGACAGCATAGATAACTGAGCTCAAATACGTTAGACTGGAAGTTAAGTCACAAACAGGTGAGAATAAGGACATGCAGAACACCCAAATGGAGAGTTTATATAACATTTTTGTGGTTGGGCACACTAAATATAAGTTGTGCATTAAAAAAAAAGTTTAATATTTTATTAATCATAGAAGAGTAAATATGGGGTAGACTGATTGTGTATCATCGGAATCTATTTTCTTTGATTTTGCTCCTTCTTTAACGGGATTTGCAATCCCTCTACTAAATATATCACGATGAAAACCTTTGTTAATACCTATAGACGTTGGTCCTAGTGGAAGGGGCTTTGGCTACTTAAGCATGGGGTCTCAAGTTCGAATCCGTATGAATACAAATAATGCTCTTGGGAGAGCTACTCCTAATTAAACACAATAATGCTCGAATATGACCCAATCAGATAACCATATAAAAATAACCCTTGTTAAGAAGGAAATCGCCTCTGTTTTATAGGTATCAAAGCCAATCAACTCCCATGAACATTTCGATAATGAGATCACCTCGAACATGTCACACCCAAGTCATGTGATGGGGAAAACGCCAATCCTGATGTCCAAGAATGACAAATCCTCAAAAAGTGATCCGTGCCAAGCTGGTGGTCCCTCTAGGTTGACTACTAGCTTCAAAGGATCGTTTGTGCTCATGGTGTTGAACAAATTGAAAGAAACCAATTACCATGAATGGGTTCAAGCTATGAAGTTGGCAATTGGGGGCACGACTAAAATGTGTTTTCTCATTGAAGCAATGAAAACACTAGACAAAATCAACACCCAAGCAATCCAATAGTGGCACGCTAATAATTCGCCCATCTATTTGTGGTTGATCAATGTGATGATTCTGAAGATCAAATGAAGCTTCAAGTTTCTTTCAACAGCTCACAAAATTTGGGAGGCAGTCCATGACTCTTATTCTGATGGAGAAGACTTGGCATGCATATAAGACTAAAACAAAAATTTGGGTATTGAAGCAAGATGATCGTGATGTCACAATATATTGATTGGAAATTTCCATCATGGCATGAATGTATTTGATCTCAAATGAAGAATGGGAGTGCACACATGATGCTGCTCGCTATAAGGAACAAACAAAAATGGAACACGTGTTCTAGTATCTTGCAAGGCTAGATAAGTCTTTGGATGATTTTGGTGTTTCAGACCATATGACATCATATTCTAACATGTTTATTACCTACTTCTCAAGCACTGGTAACGTGGAGATTATTGATAAAGAGAGATATCATGGACTTGTTGAGAAACTGATTTATGTCTCCCATACAAGGCCTGGTATAGCATTTGTTGTAAGCATAGTTAGCCAATACATGAGCAATCCAAGGAAGAAACACCTGGAAGTAGTGAACATTGTACAAGATTTTGAGGTATCTGAAAGGGACTCCCGATAAAGGATTGCTATTCAAGAAGCAAGACCAGAGGCCAATAGAAATCTACATACGTGCAGATTGGGTAGGAAACTATAAGGATAAAAGATGACCTTCCGGCTATTGTTCATTCTTGTGGAGAAATATTTGGTCACTTCAAAAAGTCGATATACAGAGCTGTATCCAAAAGGAGTGCTGAATTTGAATGGAGAGTGTTGGTCAAGGAATTGTGAATAAAAAGAGTCATGGATGAGATACAAATCAAAGTGGATCCTCCACTGAAGCTGTAATGTGATAACAAGGCTTCAATAAGTATGGCATTAAACCATGTTCAACATGACAAATCAAAGCATGATGAGATAAATAGATATTTTATTAGAGAGAAAGCGGAAGGGATAATCTGTTCGAAGTATCTTCCAATGGGACTACAAGTTGTTGATGTACTGAGTAAAGGGTCACATAAACCTACGTTTGAGAGTTGCATAAGAAAGTTGGGCATGATTACAATCCATGAACCAACTTGAGGGGAAGTATGGTTGGGTCGACTATACATATGTTGTAAATAGAAAATATTTATTATATTATTTTATTAATAAGAGGAGAGGTTATATTGGGTAGATTGATAGTGCATCGTAGGAATTCATTTTCTCTGATTTTGCTCCTCCTTTCATGAGGTTCACATTCCCGCTTCCATATATATCATGTTAATCAATAAGAAAAGTAGACGGCCTCTATTCTGCATGGTACCAGAGGCAATTGACTCCCCTAAACATTCTAATAGTGAGAGCACCTCAAGCAAGTTGCACCCAAGTCGTGCAACAGGAGAAGCGTAACCCTAGTGTCCATGAATGACGGGTCCTTGATGAGTGATCCTCACCAAGCCGAAAGTCCAGAGACATTAAAACATCAAGCATTAGTAACATGGGGTGAAAAGCTTTACTTTTTCCATGTTGGATATAATAGAAATCTATCATAGCTTTTCATCCTTGCCTAAATTGAATAACGTCAACAACCATAAGAATTAGACATTAAGCACATAATATTTAATTGAATATGCATTTTCTTAGTCATAAGAACAGGACAATTCTGATTTTCTGCCAGTAATAATGTTTAAAAAGAGATCAGCGCCAGATAAAGATTTGACACAGTAGTAGCTAGTAGGGTACAGGCCTAAAGCTGATTGCCATCTTTTGTTCTAGGGTAAAGGCCTAGAACAAATTATTTTGATAATTTTGAGAACTTTGCTAAAGTTGTAATCAGTGAGATTATGGGCAAAGTGGCAAACCTCTGGAGCCAGCCACCGGTAACCATCAGTTTCATACTCCGTTGCCTCGCCAACATTTTTGCAAGCAGTGACTATACCCATATCTCCCAAGCAAGCATTTCCATGGCGATCCAATAGAATCCTGTGTGTGTTGAGGTCCCTGTATGCAACGCCATGATCATTCACAAACTTGATGCCCTCAGCCACATCAACAGCAATTCTAATGATTTCCTTTATCTGGAGCTTCTTGTTCTTTAGCATCAAATCATGAACTGAACCACCTTCCATGAACTTCGTCACCACACATAACCCATGATTTTCATCCACAGAAACACCACAAAATTGCAGTATCTTTCTGTGCCCACAAGTCATCAGTTCTAGCAGATCTTGACGGAGCTCAAACTGATAAGAATTACCTTTATCACACCCTTTAAGCTTCTCAATTCCAACCCTTCTACCCATGTGGACCCCTTTATATGAATTGGATCCTGTCTGTTCTACAAACTCAAGACTATCTGAGTTCAATAGCCATTTTTTGATCTCTTCCCCACCAGATTGAATTGTCTGCCATTCATCTACAGATACAATAAAAGAGGAAGTCGGTAAAGGTACCCGTAGCTGAACTTTTTGGCTAGAATTCTCAAAACTGTTTCCATAATATGCATCGCCGCTGTCTTCTTCAATCTCTCCAAGTTCTCTCCCTTTGGAATTCTCTTCTTGACATCCACAAAGGCCAAAGGGAAGCTTCACTGTACTGGTTTTGGGCTTCTTCATTGCAAACTTTAGAGCATTCTCAACTCGGACTCTGATCAATTTATCTTGCCCAGGCTGAACAAGAAGAAGGACAATCCCAAGGGTGACACTTTTTTTCTCAAATATCTGTATCTTCTTGCAGCAAATGCATGAACTATCCAGTGCACTGGACATTGAAGGCCATGAAATTGGAGAGTTACATGCAAAAGTTAGCTTAAATATACACCCTTGAATTTCATTATCTGGTTCTTCTTGGATAAGGATTGCAGGATGATCATCTACGAATGCCTGCTCCATCAACTTGATGTGCAGAAATACATCTTTCATATCAAATCCCGCCTGAGCATAGCTGTTAAAACGAAAGGACAAAAAAAAAATAATAACATTCAGAAGTAAACGAAGACTATATTTGTTTACTTGACTTCTAGCACCTAAATGCTCCAGTCAGTTTTGAAGGAGAAAAAAAGTCACCAAGAAGTGAACCCAAATGTTTATAACACCATCACTTTCGAAGTTAACACAAACCAAACTGTGAATCAGGCCATCTATTTTGAGTTTAAGGGTCACGCCATCTATTTTGAGTTTAAGGGCTGCTTCCAAAACCATACAGAATCTAATCTCAATCAAAAGACAATAGAATGTTCAACAGAACCCCACCTGAGCGGCAACGAATCGTAATGCTTGCGAATACTGGACATGAGCTTCTCCGGCAGCTGGCTACCTGGATAAAGCTGAGTGAGATTCCGGACGACACTTCCCCACACAACTTTCCGAGAATTATCCACCTTCGAAGGAGGTGCTGAGTCACGAGCAGAATCCAGATTGAGCGAGTTCTTGAACAACGCTATAGCTTCGGTAACATTCCGACTCAGCTTCTGAAATTTCTTCTGCATCTGCGAAGTCTCCTTGAGTCCAGCAGCAGCAGCGGAAGAACTCTCCAACGTCGTTTCGCCCTCGGATCTATCCTGTGTCCTCATCAGAACCTGCTCCACCATTTCCTCGTCCGTACTGGCACGGCTGGACCAACACTCCAAGGCAGCGGCCATTGCTGGATGAAGAGGAAGAAGCAAATGTGGGTCAGATCCAGTTGTGTGGGAACCGAAGAGTGAAGAGAATCAGAAAAAAGAAGAAACGAAGGACATGGGCGTAAATTTCTGATTTGTGACGGTGGCCATTGTCCTCTTCGGTTTTTTTTGGGCTGTGACAGATTCAGAAACGGGAGAGAGATTGAAAGATACAGATAGGGAAGGGTGGGCAGAGCGAGTGGAATAAATGCAGTGTGATGGGCTTGATGACGAGGGACGGTGAAATGGATTGAAGCATCCACACCATTATTAGTATAAAAAAAACACCATTATTTCGCTCTTTTTTTCAAAAAATATTTTTCAGGCCAAAAAATTATATTTTGTATTATTTAATTTTAAAATTTAGATATTTTAAAACTAAAAATTTGAAAAAATAAAATAATATTATAATTGAAACTTATAAATACTTTTTATCTAAGGAGCAATTGGGGGAAGTTCTTATTAATTTATGTCCCAATAAAAGTGTTAATAGGAGACTTTTCCCAATTTATAAAAAAAGATTGCAAGCTTAAAAAATATCTTATTTTAGGTAATATTAAATAAGAACTAATTTCTAAAACTATACTAACTTGATTCTTTTTTTTACTTTTTTTTTTTGCCGTTATATTAGCTGGCTGCTAATCCAAGTCCAGCTAAGTCATGTTTGATATGGACGTAAAACTCTATCCATGACAATATTTTTTTATGCACGAATTTAAATTTTAGAATATATTTAAGGGATAATGACAGAAAAATACCATTTGAACTTCAAAATCCCACTGACAAGAAATGGTAATAAGATTGACAAGAATAGTAATGGGATTGACAACACAAATCTTTATCAAATGACTAATTGGGGATTTTAAAGTTCAAGTGGTATTTTTTTTGTCATTCTCCCTATATTTAAATTAAGCAAGCATTCAACGGAATATAATTTGGTAAAACGAAAAACCGAATCTTAACAATTGTAAAGCCATAATTTTATATAACCACATGAACCCACCAAGTGACTGTAACACTCATTAGAAAGAGCTCAATCCAAATTTATATACTCTCTCAGTTTTAAATATAAAATAAAGTTGATATTTTTTTAAGATATTAAGGAAGCTAAATAAGTTAGTTCATCATATCATAGATTATATACCCTTAGATTATATATTAGTTTATAAGTTAGGTAAAATAGTTTGGAGAAAAAATGATAAATATAAATATTTTAAAGTGATTTAATTATTTTTCTCAATATTTCCAAAAAAATCAATTTTATCTTATATTTAGGACCCAAAGGAGTATTTATTTTATGTATTTAATAGTTCTCAAACGTAATTGCTAATGTAGATTGGGAACATTTACATGAATTATGTGACTTTATGCTATGAATTATTACAGATGTTCCTCACAACATTATGTTCAAAAGCAAATAAAAACACTGGTAAAAAGAAAAAAGAAAAAGACAATATGATTAAAAAAAACTCAATTTCAATATTTAGCTCCTATATATATATATATATATATGAGTGTTTAGCCCCCCTATCATACTACTTAACCCAAATCAATTCAAACTCATCCAAAGTGACTTTATTAAAATAAATAGAGGGAAATTTTTAGTTAGCCCCAATGGAAGAGGGCTTATTTTATTCATCCCTAAAAAATTATGAAATTTTATTGTACTTCTTTGGATCAAAATGAAATTAAGTTTTGTAAGTAAAAAGATAATGATACCCTTCCTTTACTTTTCAGAAAAGCATTTATGTAACAAGTGTAAATAATCTATTAAATAGTGTAAGTGTACACTAACGTAATCAAGTAATACAGAAGTAAGTATCGTTCCCACCAGGATTGATCACTAAGTACCAAAATAGGTAATTTTAAATCTATTTAGTCAGTCAATTAGTTGATGATTGAGAGTACGAAATAAAATATTATTAACTATGAATGCAAATAATATGAAAAAACTATGAGAAAAAATCATAAGAGTCAGATTTCATTTAACAAATTTTGGATTGAATCACCTTTCTATTCTAGCCCAATTCATTCCACATGATTAACAGTTGAGTTTTCCTAATTTAATTACTAGCCTCTTTCAAGGTCAAGCAATTCTATAATTAATTGCTAATCCAATATATTTTTATATGAATTTCAGCAATTAATTATGCATTAAGATTTATGGAACTCAATAAGACTACAAAACTCATATGAATATATTCCTATTTCATATGCAAGTCATTGTTTTAATTATATGATCTATACCCATGCATCTCCTTCCAGTCTCAACATGCATATTGAAATCATTTAAAAGATGGTCAGTCAATCAAAAGTATTAAGAATAGTAATTAAAACTTAATCATGAAGGAGAAATTCAAACTAGATTTAATAAATTAAGATTCAATCCGTCATTAGTAAGCTACGTCATCACCTTAGGAAAATGGAAATTTAGCTCATGATGAAATTAAAAACAACAATAAAATAAATTGAAAACTTAATAAACATTACAATAAACTTAATTATTCAATAAAAATACTACCACAAGATGCATGAAAATAGAAAAATCTAGCTTTTTATGTATGAGGTAAAATCTTCCATGTAGGAGGCATGCAAGAAACAAATACAATGCATGAAATTAATTCTAAGATGATGGTGTAAGTGGAGAAGAGATGAAAGTAATGGATATGAAAAATGGTTGTAAGTGAAGAAGAGAGGAGAGTAATCGATATGAATTGGTGTGTCAAATGTAAAGGAGATGGTGGCTATATATAAGGAAGAATGAAGTATGATAGATGAAGTGGTAGATGAAATAGTAGATAAAATGTGATAGATGAAGTAGTAAGTGAAAAGGAAGATGAAGTGGTAAATAAAATAGTTGGTGGAATGGTAGATGATTCCCGATCTCAACTTGCAAGCAAGATTCGAAACTCTTGGAGATAGAACTGGATTTTGGTATCAACATAAAAGTTGTAGAGCTCTTTCTTAGCTTTTTATCCATATAAAGAACGCCCCAATCTGATATTTAGAGCTCTAGATATTGCCTAAAAACTGAAAGAGGGTCTAATTTAGTATTTTTTAAGAAATTTTATTTTATGCCAAAATCATTATTTATTTATTAATTACACCCAAATTTATTAAATTGAGCTCAAATATCATCCACTAAATTATTATATATGGGAAAATAAATATGAAAATATTTTACTTATCAAATTCCCCCACACTTAGCTCTTGGACGTCCTCGGACAAGGAGTGACTAATTAGTGCTAACAAAATTAGAAGTGTCAAGTCATAAGCAAGAATATAATTGAAAAATAAAGAGATCATAGTATTCATGAATCAACAAAAATATAATCTGATAATTTTATTTGAAAATAAATAAACTGAGTTAGTAATTGTGACTCATTCTCCCAATCTCTCAAGTGTTTAAGGGTAAGTGTTTCGCTCGAATCCAACCGAAAAAATTGCACTACCATAGGCTTGCTAAAAATCTCAATCTCCACTACCTAATCTACATGCATAATTCAAATCAAATAGACTTATTAAGGGTTGTAATGGAGTTAAGGTAAAAGGAATGTAAAACGTGATATGAAGGGTTAAATATAAAAATTAATAGAACAATTGAAAAATAGGTCAGCTTTTGAATAAATATATTCCATCACAACAACCCACAATTTGAATACTCAATTTTTTTTCTTATTTTTTTATCATTCTTTTTTGCAACTCTAAAGTTGATGATATATACACCCCCACACTTGTCAAAATGCCATTTCACAAAAATTTCAAATGCTCTGCTAATCTTCCAAATTAGGTAAAAGCACTTGATATATCATTAAAGCATATGTTAATGGGTTGAGAACAAAGAAACAATCAATTAGGCTCAAAGGGGCTTATCAACGGTATAATTACAAGGTTGACTATTTGGCTCTTGTTAAACAAAATGAATGCCTTTATTATCTTTGAATGCTCATGTGAAATGTAATCTCAACCAGATTTAAAACAAGTTCTAGAGTGATATCTTAATAGGTGAATATCACACACCAGAGAAATAATCATTATAGGCTCAAAATCTCACAGTTAGGGGCTTTCAAACTCAGTTCATTCAATCTCAAAATTCATCACCAATTGCAACAATCAGTTGTTCATCCATGCTATGAAATCTCTAAATTCAACTTATCCATACCAAAATTTATATACTTTTTAAGATCATTACAAAGTAGTTAAACAAGATGATTTTTTTTTTACTTTCACTCTTTTTTAAAAAAAAATAAAAACATGCAACTAATAAAATGCGTCTCAGGAGTTAAGAATAACTCCTTACTCTGTCATTTTTTCCACACCCCATGCATATAATGGTTTTACTAACTAACTAAAAAAAATTTTCTTGTCTCCCCCAAACCTAAATTTGACATTGTTCCCAATGTCTTTTAGAGCTTAGAGAACGTTTTTTTTAAACATAAACACATAATAAAGCAAAACCAACATGCTAAGAGTAAAACCAAGAGATTAAGGAAAGTTACAACCGAAGAGTGGCGTTTGGATCCTGCTTCTTGTAACCCCCTTTGTAATTATATCCGAAATACGCGATTAAAATGAAATAGAAACCAATAATAAACAAAACCACTTTAAAATTTCATCTTCTTGATAGGGTTTTCACAAATACGTTTCAAAATCTAATTAATCTGGTCTCATATTCAAATTTCGAATACAATTACTGTGTGAAGATAATTCACATTTATTACAAATATCAGAGTGCACAACATACTCATCCTGGCAACTCCCAGGTTTATACCTTTATATAGACTTTATAGGGTATAATCACCCTTTACAAATTCTCAAATAGGGATTACACAAATTCTCATTTCAAATACATATCCAAATATGCTCATCCAAATACACATCCCGTCCTATCCAACCATATATACATCAAAATATATACATAATCCCAACTATTAAATTGATAACCAACTACCAAAATGACAACTCGAAGGAGTCCTTGTCGCCTTTGGGTGCTTGCTCCATCCTCGATCTACCTTCCCTGTCTAAAATGTTGGTAGGGAAGGGTGAGATTCGAGAGAATCTCAGTAGGAAACAAATACCAATATGCATGCAAGATAAGTGTCTAATGCATGACTTGCTTGCAATACATAACTCATGCTCACACAATCACATATCTGCATGCTCAATGTTTCAATAACATACTCATGGCCATAGCATAAATAGAAACAGAACTACAATCATTCATACATGTGTTAGATCCCATATGTTTTGATGATAACAAAGATTGGATCAATTATATGAAAGGATTTGATGACAAACAAATAAATTTGAACAAAGTGGCAAAGCATTACTTGAAGTAAGCACTAAAGTAAAAAACAAATTTTGTGAAGGCTTACTCGAGTAGCTGTAGGATCGGTAAGCACAGCGGAAGAATTTAAAAAAAAATTTCACCGATCCTAATCGAGGATCTATCAACGGCGTTTAAACCAAGTTGGAAGGGTTCATACCTTTTTGATGATTCAGAGTTTTCACGATCTCTAGGAGCCAACACATCAGGTCCGCTCCCTCTACCGGTATCCACGCGAATCCTCTCCAACTGAGACTACGTGCTAGCGCCTCTAATGTCTCCAAGGGTTTAATTTGCGGCTCTCAATTCTGATCTACCCTGAGTCTATCAGCTCTATCAAGTTTATAACCCATGAGGGTTATTTTCAAATTTCAAAATTAATCATCATTAATTTCGAAATTAATTAACAATTAATTATCTTGATGAGCTAATTAAATGAATTCAGTTTAAATTAAATCTGTCCAACAGTTTTAATTTAACCTATTTATTTAATCTAAATAAAGAGCCATTAGATTTAATTTATCTTCATAAATTAAATCTGAGATACTATATCTCTATCATGTTAGTTATTAAATTTAATATATCTTAATAAATTAAATTTAAAACCAACACAATATAATAATATCATATAATATATATATACATATATATATATAATATATTTCAAAAATATATATATCTATATAATATTATTAAATATAATAATATAATATAATATATATATATATAAGATATATATTTCGAAAATATATATATATATATCTATATAATATTATTAATGAATTTTATATTAGATATATATATATATAAATATAAAATTCATCCACCCTAAATCAAACATTATCTCGTGTTGGGCCATTCTTGTGTGCGACCCTGTAGGCCCATATGAAGTTGGCAGTGGGCCAATAACTACACTAACCCAAAAGTTGCAAGCGGCCTCTAGCGAGACATTACGACTACCCAATTCATATGAGGATCGTTATCACGATGCAACCTGTCATACAACCATGTCACGTCCCTTTTGTCACATGATATATCGATCAAGGATAAGGCATGGAAAATGTCATCCTCTTGTTCCTGACCATTACTTTCTCGATTCCTGAGTAGCCTGATAATAGAGACAGAAACTCCTTTCATCATAGTATAGCCATACATTTCTCAGACTCACTCATCGAGGGGCCCAGTAATATCTTTCTACTAATGTGAAGGACAAATTCCATCTTGATCATTCATATTCCTCTACATGAAAAACCACCAAGCCCGATCGTAGCCTTTATCATCACCCGGTCAAAAGTGACTTTTGACTAATTCAAAGCTTAGCAACTCTCATGTAGGAATCCATGATGACCTCAGGTCTAAGGGCATTGTGACATGATTATACATGAGAAAAGCTTATGACTTGATCTATGTAGCTTTCTCATAGTGGGTCAGTCCAGCACCTTGTACTCTTACAAGTGCCTAAGACTTTGATTCGTATCTCCATATCCTATCAAAATCATACTGGTCTTATTTCATCTCTGCTCCCGCATAGATGACCGACCAGGGACATTTTAGGACAATCTTTATGAATTATCCAAGGATACAATTATCACAGTTAATATGCAAATAATATGATAACAGAATGGAGAAATTTCATTAAAATAATAATGTTTAAAGTACAATGATTGTCCCTTAGGGCACAATTTCCAACAGTAGCCACTCGAGTAAGGGAAGCCATTACTCGAGTAACCACTCAAGTAATCACAGAGAATTTCATCTAGAGAGGTACTGCCAAAATTTGGAGGATAATACTCGAGGGATCACTCGAGTAATCTGCAAAGTTATATAAACCATTACTCGAGTAGCCACTCGAGTAACATGATTTGCAAAGGCATCACTCGAGTAGCCACTCGAGTAACCAAGGTAAAAATCTTCCAGTAGCTCTCGGCCAAGAAATGCAACAATTTACTCGAGTAGCCACTCGAGTAACCATGTGAGAAAAAGGCATTACTCGAAGCAGCACTCTAGTAATCTGCAGAGTTATTTGATCCATTACTCGAGGGATCACTCGAGTAACCAAGTAAGCAAACTCTCGGCCAAGATTTGAATGACATTACTCAAGGGAATAATCGAGTAATCTACAAACTTATTTGAATTCTACTCGAGGGAGCACTTGGGTAACTTCTAAAGAAAACATATGGCCACTCGAGTAGCCACTCGAGTAACCAGATTACTAGAGTCAGCACCCGAGTAACCTGTAAAGGAAAGACATGGCCACTCAAGTAGCCACTCGAGTAATCAAGTATTTTCAAGATTTGTGATCTATCTCACTCTATGGCTTACCCGAGTAATATCTTATGAAACATGTTGAGTTACCTACTGCCATATTTTTGATAGGGTTACTCGAGGGACTACTCGAGTAACATACATGATCACTCGAGTAAGGCAGTTCAAAAATTATGCTTTTCATTGAATGTTTATTAAATTGTTTTCTATATAATTAACTCTTCATTGCATTAGTATTCTAAGTACATTTGCATAGAAACAATAAAAATCATGGCAGAAGTAAAAAGTCAAATAATAGTCCAAACGTTCACCTACCGCTACCTACTGCAAACGGATAGTTTTCAAATTCGAAGAATAGTCAACCGTTGCTGTGCGACTCTAACGGACATGTTTGAATTGCTTCTAACGGACATTACAAATAATCTATATATATGGAGCATTCAAAGAAAAGAGAACAAGACACAAGAACTGAGAATACACTGATCAACACACTCTTAGTGCTTTGTTTTTCTTATACTCATTCATTGTACTTCAGTGATTATATATTTTCTCTGTGAGAGAGTTTTTCATTACAAACTCAATATTTGTTGTTGAGATAACTTAAGTTTGTGAAACCTTGAGTTGGGAATTTGATTACAACGTGTAAGGGGGAGTGAGTGTCCAGGTGAAGGAACTTGTTGTGTACTGAGGTGCTAAGAACCCACTGAATCTTAGAGAATATAGTGAAACTCTCATAGACGCTCTGAGGACTGGATGTAGGTCAAAGTGGTTGTGGCCGAACCAGTATAACTCCTGGTGTACACTTCGGTGATATTTCTCTTTGCTCTCAACTGCTTTTAAATATTCAGTTAATTTATTTATACGTAATGAAATTTCTAGTATCACCCAATTCACCCCTTTCTTGGGTGAAATGATTGCACTAACATTTGGTATCAGAGCGTAGTCTTCTTGTTAAGGTTTAACAGCCTAAGAAGGATCCAATGGCAAGCATGGATGAAGACATTCTTCCCGACGGAGCTTCTATCACAAGACCTTCGGGTTTCAATGGCGAACACTTTTCATTCTAGAAAGCAAAGTTCAAAGTCTTCCTAATGGCTACTGAATATGGGCTATGAGATGTGATTGAGAGTGGAAACTACAAACCTGAAAAGATTGTAGATTCACAAAGAGTTCCCAAGACACCAGTAGAATATTATGAGAATGACAAGAAACTCATTACACTCAACAGCAAAGCAATTCTAATGATTCAAAGTGCCTTGAGTCAAAATGAGTACTTCAGAATCTGCACACTCCCAACAGCTAAAGAAATATGGGAAGCCTTGGAAATAGCCCACAAAGGAACTTTGGAAATAAAAGAAAACTGGATCAATACTCTGGTTATTAAGTTTGATTTACTTCGAATGAAATCAGGTGAGTCGATAGCTAAATTTGAACTTAGATATACTCACCTTGTTAACAACTTGCAGCACTTGGAAAAGTCTATGATCAACATACCCAAGTACAGAAGATTTTAAATATTCTTTCTAAAGATTGGGAGGCAAAAGTCACTGCAATTGAGGAAGCAACATGTAAATCAATGCGATCGGTTGCTTCTCTATTCAAAAGTCTTTCTGAATATGAAAGTAAGTTAAAGTTTAAAAGAGAACTATATGATATTGGTGATAAGAAGAAAAGAAGAAAAGAGGGCTAGCACTGAAAGCAAAAGAAGAAGAACAAGATGAAGATGAAGAGCTGGACGATGACGAAATGGGCCTAATCATAAAATGATTTAGAAATTTTTACAAGAAAGGGCAAGGATTCAGAAACATTCAAAAAGGAGGAACAAGCAATAAATAACACATCATTTGCAATGAATGTGGAAAGCCAGGACATTTCAAATCAAAATGTCAAGAACTGATTCAGAAGAATAAAGAGAAGAGGAAAGGCAAATACTACAACAAGAAGAAAGCCTTTATATCTGCCAAATAGGAAGATAGTTCTTCTGACAAAGAAAGCGATGAAGAGGAGGTAGCCAATATCTGTCTAGTCGCTCAAGAGGAAATAGAAGAAGAGGTAATTGATTCTGATCCTACCTATGATGAATTACTTTCCAAATATAATGCTTTACATTCTAAATTCATCAAAGTAGTTAAAGAACTAGTTGTTTTCAAGAAGAAAAAAAAATTCTTGAAGTAGAACTAAAAGAGAATTTTAAAAAGGATTGTGAAAATTGTACTTCTTTGAAAAAGAAAAACACTGATCTTACTAAATCTCTTGAAAAATTTACTAAAGGAAGTGAAATGCTAAATGTAATTTTAAAATCTCAATGATTTGTGAATGATAGATCTGGGATTGGATATGATCCAAAATCAGACAGAAGGAAAGGAAGAAAAAAAGCTGGAGGTAAATCATACTTGAATTATTTTCAGCATTCTGTGCATACATCAAATCCTTTTGAACATTGTAATTATTATAATAGAAAATGTCATTATACTTCATCATGCATTCATAAGAAGAAAGGAAATATAGGAACCTACAAATGGGTACCGAAAGGTTTATATGTTCCGAAAAATTTTTGTACTAACCTAAAAGGACCAAAAAAGATGTGGATACCTAAGACTTAATTGTATTTGATTGCAGATATGTCTTAAAGCATCCAAAAACAACAAGTGGTACATAGACATTGGATGCTCTAGACATATGATTGGTGATTTTGAAAGTTTTACCACATTGCAACCTAAGGAAGGTGGAAAGGTAAAATTTAGAGGAAATCAATCCGGAAAAAAAAGCAGGAATTGATGAAATAAAATATGACAAAGGAATACAAGTCCAAAATGTATATTACGTTGAAGGCTTGTGTCATAATTTGCTGAGCGTAAGTCAAAGTGCAGATAAATACAACTGGATAATATTGGATTCAGAGAAATGTCTGATTGTCAACAAGAAAGACTTACAACTTGATAAGAAAAATATCAAAGCAAAACTCAGAGCAAAAAAGGAAGGTAACTGCTATACACTTGATATCAATAGAAATAACTTTGAAAATTGTTTTCTGAGTAATGCCGATGAAAGTTGGTTATGGCATAAGAAACTAGCTCATGTCAACATGCAGCAATTAGGCAAACTACTCAAAAAGGATTTAGTTATTGGATTACCCAAACAAAGTTTTAAAAATGATTTGATTTGTGACGCATGTCAAAAGGGTAAACAAACTAAATCATCTTTCAAATCGAAAAATGAAATTACAACAAATCAACCACTTCAATTGATACATATGGATTTAGTTGGTCCAGCAAGAGTTAAAAGCCTTGGTGGCAACTTATATTCATTGGTCATTGTTGATGATTTCTGTAGATTTACATGGACTATTTTTCTGTCATCAAAGGATGAAACCTTTACAGAATTCATTGTTTTTTCCAAGAAAGTGGAAAATGAGAAAGGTATGTCTATTACAGGTATCAAGACAGATCATGGTGGAGAATTTGAAAATCAAGCCTTTGAAGAATATTGTGATACTAATGGCATTGATCAAAATTTCTCTGCTCTAAGGACACCACAACAAAACGGAGTCATGGAACATAAGAATAAAGTACTCACTAAAATGGCTAGAGCAATGTTGAATGAAAAGAACGCATCTCAAGTTTTCTGGGCCGATGCAATGAGAACAACATGCTATATTTCAAATAGAGCCTACATTAGAACAAAACTTGGAAATACACCATACGAGCTATACAAAGGAAGGAAGCCGAATCTTGCTCATTTACACATCTTTGGTTGTAAGTGTTTCATTTATAACAATGGTAAAGATAACTTAGGAAAATTTGATTCTAGAATATATGAAGGAATTTTCCTAGGCTATTCTAACCGAAGTAAAGCATATAGAATTTTCAATAAAAGAACATGTGTTGTTGAAGAATCAATTCACATTGTATTTGATGAATTTGAATCCTCTAACAAAACCGTTGATGATGAGCAGGAAGTTGTTTTAAATCAAGAAAATGATTAATCTATTTCTAAATCTCTTATTCCAGAAGTTGATTAAACCAATGAAGAAGATCAGTCACTAGAACAACCTAAAGCCTGGAGATACAATAAGAGTCATTTCCTAGATCAAGTCATAAAAGATGTGAATGAAGGAGTCAAAACTAGAAATAGAATTTTCAATGAAGTTAGTTTTTCTGCATTCATTTCTGAGATTGAACCTTCTAACATTGACGAAGCCCTATCAGACAATGATTGGGTTATAGCATGCAAGAAGAACTAAATCAATTTGAAAGAAATCAAGTTTGGGATTTGATACCCCGACCTAAGGATCATCCGATCATAGACACTAAATGGGTATTCAAGAACAAACTTGATGAATCCACAATTATTGTCAGAAACAAGGCAAGATTGGTGGCCAAAGACTATAATCAAGAGGAATGAATTGATTATGAGGAAATGTATGCTCCAGTAGCTAGATTGGAAGCTATACAAGTACTCTTAGCCTTTGCATGCATTAAAGGATTCAAACTCTATCACATGGATGTAAAGAGTGCATTTTTAAATTACTACATCATGGAAGAAGTATATGTAAATCAACCTTCAGGTTTCGAAGATGTAACCAAACCTGACCACGTTTTCAAACTCAAAAAGGCTTTGTACGGTTTAAACAAGTTCCTAGAGCATGGTACAAAAGGCTCAGTAAATTTCTTATTGATCAAGGTTTTATACGAGGAAAAGTTGATACAACACTTTTTACAAAACGAAAACATGATTATATATTAATTGTGCAAATATATATTGATGATATAGTTTTCAGTGCTACTAACGAAACTATGTGCAAAGAATTTTCTGAGATAATGCAGGGGGAGTTTGAGATGTCAATGATGGGAGAATTAAATTTCTTTCTCTGTTTGCAAATCAAACAAAAAAAGAATGGGATTTTCATATATCAAACGAAATATTTGAAAGAGCTATTGAAGAAGTATATATTGGATGAAGCAAATGGAACGGACACACCCATAAGCTTAACCACATTGCTTGATGTGGATGTCAAGGGAAATGATTACAACACCAAAAAATATAGAGGAATGATTGGATCATTACTCTATCTCACTGCAAGCAGGCCTGACATTTAATTTAGTGTAGGTATGTGTGTAAGATATCAATCAGCACCAAAAGAGTCACATGCTGAAACCGTCAAACAAATCTTCTGATTGTTAGATATGAATAGTTTTGATGATGTCAAATATAGATGACAAATATGAGCAAAAAATTTGTATAATATCCTTATCTTCTATAATGACTAACTACTATATTTAATGTTGTATATCTTGTAGATTAGTCATAAACCCAATGGTGGGTTGATGTTATAATGTCTCATATGTGGAGAATGATCATCAAGAAGAAAATCAAGAGACAAGGAATTGAAGAAAGAAGGCATTACAAGAACTAATGGGAATATCAAGCAAAGATTGAAGAAGATTGAAGATATTCAAGAAGACATCTAATTGGGTTATGAAGAATGATAATCAATTCAAGAAGATATCTAGTTAGGTTATGAAGAATGATCATCAAGTGGCAAAACAAGAAGAAAGAGATTGAAGAAAGAAGAACTTGCAAGATCACATGAGAATATCAAGATCCAAGCTATTAGAAGTGATATAGGAGGTTTCTATGGTCAAACGGAAGTTGGAATGGTTCAATACGAAGCTTACATGATGTATACGAAAGTTATAGTACCTCTGGGGATGATTACTCGAGTAATCACTCGAGTAATATGGCACTGCCTCATTTTAGAGGTGATTACTAGAGTGGCTACTTGAGTAATTTGCAAAGTTACTTGGAGATTACTCGAGGGCTTACTCGAGTAATGGCACTTTATTTTTTGCACATCAAGATATAGGTTTGATATTTTGGGCATATCTCTCTAACCACATGTCAGATTGATCTGAAACTAGTGGCATATGAAACTAGACTCCCAACACGAACTATGAATACCAAGATTACATTAAAAGGAGTTCAGATGAGAGAGATATGATCTGTTGAAGTTGATACATAAAGCAACATCTTTTACCAGAACAAGGTTTGGTATTTTGGACATAACTCTCAAAGTACATATCGAATTGAGATGAAACTAGTGCCATATAAAAGTATACTCAAAGATATTTCTACAGATATATAATTTGTCACATTTCAAGTTATATACTAAGATCTATGCCTTCTAGAAGTTGATGCTCATGATTTTAGACTTTGTCTAAATGCAGAAGATATTCTTTGGATGATAACTTTTTGTACAAAATGAGTTTGGAGGTGATTCTTATTGCATTGGAATGTAGATGATGAGGGCTTTCTAATGATATATAATTTTCCATGTTTTGAATCAAAATCAAAAATTCACTTGAAGGACTTACTTGAATAATCTGTAGTTTTATTTGGAAGCTTACTCGAGTAAGCACTCGAGTAATGCAGCTGGAAATGCTCTCGGCCAAGATTTGAATGATATTACTTGAGGGACCACTCGAGTAATCTGTAAAGTTATTTAAGAGCTTACTTGAGGGATCATTCGAGTAACCAGAGAAGAAATCTTCCAGTAACTCTCGGCCAAGAAATGACTCACATCACTCGAGGGACTACTCGAGTAACCAGATATGAAAAAGTAATATTACTCGAGGGATCACTCGAGTAATGAAGTAGGAAATGCTCTCGGTTAGATTTTAAATGGGATTACTCGAGGGCTCACTCGAGTAATGACCAAGGCTTACTCAAGTAACCACTCGAGTAATGCTTCCCAGGAATACACAACAATATTCTGAAGCTTTCGAAAATCATAGGATTAATTATGTAACTTACTCTTCTTGCTTCCAATAATTCTTACACTTTATTATATTAGTGTTTAATGTATGTCTCCAGGAATATAATGAAGATATGATGTGAAGAGTCAAAAGTTCACTTTACGGAAGCGGAGCATTCACCAACCACAATGACTAGTTTTCAAAATCGAAGAACAGTCAAACGAAGCTATGCCACTCTAACGGATAGGTTGAAATGATTCCAACGGCTATCTCAACTCATCTATAAATATGGGAACATTCAACGAAGAGCAACACCAACAAGAAACATGAAAAGATCATGAATCATCTACTCCAATCCAACTTCTCTCTGTTCTTATCTATTTTCTATATCATGTATATTTGAGAGAGAGATTATTTGTATTATACTTCAATGTTCATTATATCTACTCTGTGAGAGAGTCTGTAAACACTTTCAACTATATTTCTAAATTGATCTCAAGGTAGAGGGACCTTGAGTGGGTTGATTTCCTTATGGGGAAATGTAGAGAGAATCGTCGGTAAGACTTTCTACTCGTAAGACTTATAAGATGCAAGCAGTAGAAAACATCGCTGCTCGTAAGACTTACATGGGTGTAAGCAGGAGAGAACGTTGCTGCTCGTAAGACTTGTATGAGTAAGAAGGAAGGAAAGATTTTCGGGATTGCTTTGCTCGTATGACTTGCTGTAAGGGGGAGTATCTTGGTGAGAACTTTGTAAAGGCTTTTCTTGTGCCTGGATTAAACAAGAAGATAGTGGATTTGAAAATCTCAGGAGGAGCCTGGGGACTGGACGTAGGCCATCGTAGATTGGACCGAACCAGGATAAATCAATGTTTGCACACTATCTTCCTTAAACTCTTATATTTCAATATATATTAATTGTTGATTTGTGATTCGTTATTTTCATATTTATTGCTTAAACTAAGATGCAAAAATATTTTCAAAGTTCCTAAGATTTTTATCTTACACCCAATTCACCCCCCTCTTGGGTGTCAGCCGGTTCTAACACCGATATCTTGCTGACACGCCAGAATTGGGTCTCTGGTATCCCAAAGGAAGAAGTGAATATCTAGTTGCATACTCAGACTCTGATCATGAGGATACAAGATGAACAGAAAGAGTACAAGTGAACAAGGCCAGTTTCTTGGAGGCTCACTTGTATCATGGTTTAGCAATTAACAACTATAATGTCTCTTTCGTCAACAAAAACTGAGTATGTTGCAGTATCAAGTTGTTGTGCACAAGTAATATGGCTAAAACAACAACTCTAGGATCTTAGTATTTATTTGAAAGAAACACCAATATACTGTGACAACACTAGCACGATAATCTTGGCAAAAAATCCTATTCAACATTCCAGAACCAAGCATATTGATGTTAGACATCACTTCATCAGAGATCATGTCTAAAAGAAAGATGTTAAAGTAATATTCATTCTAACTCATCTTCAACTAGCTGATATCTTCACAAAGCCTCTTGCAAAAGATCAATTTTTATATATTAGATGAGAATTGGGAATAGTAAATCCCAATGAATTGTAAGGTATTTAGTGTTTACAAAATGTTAGATGATATTATTTATTGACGTTTTGATGATTACTAACTTAAGCATCAGAGTTTCTAGCAATTTGTTTTACAGGATCATAATAATCTGTTTTAGAGTATGAATAGCAGAGGTTAATAGAGGACAACATTACTGGAGTGACAACTTCAAGTAATGAGCATTACTGGAGTGACACCTTGAAGTAATGGATGCATTACTCGAGTAGCCACTCGAGTAATGAACTTGAAAATGAGCCAATGAAACATTAATTTCAAATGAAATGGCACAACGGTTGGAAACAAACAGTCAGAAGGTGAAGAGATAGCTTACCCGAGGGAGGCCTCGAGTGAACTTCAACATTACTCGAGTAAGGCATCGAGTGAACCTAGGTTTAAATTTCAAATCAGCTGAGTTTCAGTTCAGATCTGTTCTAAAGAGTCATCAAATGATCTAGAGAATATACATGGATAATTACAATATTATTTATGCCAAGTACGCTCTCAAATTTGTTGTATTTTAAAATTTTTTGTATGATCACTCGAGTAGCTACCCGAGTAATGCTGATGATCATTTGAGTAAGCCCTCGAGTGATGTCAGGCTCTAGGTTATTTCAACTTGATACTCGGTCATTTCTCACAAAATCTCCTCGAGTGATTCTCCTAGTGCTCTTACAAAAACTTTTCAAAATCTTTTTCTCTTCCTATAACCGTCAAAACCCAGTGATTTACACCTTCAAAAACCTCTTAGATTGCACTGAATCATCTGCTCTAAACTCACGACACTCATCTCTGTTTTTCTCTGAAATATTCGATTTTCTAAAATCACAATGGTGAGGACAAAATCTCCTAATCTTAGCACTCCTTCTGAGTCTTCTGAACCATATCAACCCTCTGATTCACATTCCTCTCCTCCTACCAAGAAGAGAAAAATTTCTCCCAAACCAAAATCCAAGACCAAGCTGCAAGCTAATCCTAAGGTGAAAGGGGTTGTGATTAAGGAGCCCATTACCATAAGAGCTCAATCCAAGAAGAGTTCACCCCTTGGAAAAGGCAAAACAACAAAAGAACCATCTCCTCCTTCTTTTGATTCATCCGACACACCTACCTTTTCTCCTAAGCCTCTGAAAAAGCATAAGGTTAGTGAGAAGCCTACCAAAGTTATGGTAGGCATGCTTGAAGAAGCTTTCCAATCTAAGGAAACAAAGAAAGGGCAAATTTCAAAGCAAACAGAAGAGAGGGATGAAGAAATCATATTTCCTCCAAAGGGATTCAACGTGAGCAAGCTTGAAGAATCTCAGAAGTACTTGAGTCATTTTGCAAGAAGAAATGTGTGCAAGATGCACTACATTGACTACAAGGTGCTTCAAGAGGTATTGAAATTCGATCTGAGTCCCTATCTTGATTCCTATATGCCCTGGCTATCTGTCAAACTCCTATTTAGCACCAAGGTAGTAAGACATTTTTATTGTAACCTTGAATCTATCAATAATCCCGTTAGGAAGTCTGTAGAAGAAGAAATTACTTCTAAGGTTAGAGGATAAAGAATTCTAATCTCACCTTCCAAAATCAATACCTGGTTAGGAATAGAAAATCCTCCTGATGATGATTACCCTAACCTTGATTCAAACCAGATATTCTCTATCCTCAGACTTGGTGAGATAGTGGGACATCTCAATTTCAATACGAGTGATATGAGTGATTTTCATAGAGTCCCATGGTATATCTACTCTAGAGCCATGGTGAACAAATCCAATAACTTCACTAATTTCATTAAGAGAAACTTCAGGATATTTGCCTTATTGATCCTCAAAGAGCAAAAGGACTTGGGAGAGTATATCTTTAATGAGATCAAGAGGTATAGATATGAAGGAAAACCTACTACTCCAATGTCTTATCCTCAACTTATTTCTTTGTTTCTCAAGAAGAATAAGATTTGGTACTTGGAGAGTATGGAGCTGGTTGAGAGGTTAGCACCAGTGGGAAGGAATCAAATTGGAAAGTTGAATATTAAGATTCCTCTGAAGACACCTCTAGAAGCAAATCCCAAGAAAAAGAAGAAGACTGACACAGCAACAAGCCGAATGGATGACACACAGTCTTTTGCTCTAGCCAACACATCTTCTCCATCCTTCTTTAGTGTCGCAATGCAACGTTCATGGAGAACATCTTAAGGAGTTTCCATATTGATATTGCGAATACCAATGCAAAATTGGTAACCCATATGAATGAGAAGGTATGACAACTTGTGGAGAAGATGGATAAGAGGCACGAAGAGTTGCTAGCTGAACAATATGCCCAGGGTGAGCTTTTGAGATCCATTGTTGCCAGACTTGATGCTGTGGCATCTGGAACCTCTACTCCTGGTCCTTTTGGTATTCCTGAGCCCATATATGTCCCTAAACCTGGACCCTCTATACCCACTGAGCATAGACCTTCTGAGAGTAGACCTACCAATGTGTTGTTCTCTATACCTGACCTTGACATATCCGAGCCTATCTACATCACCACTGATGATCCACCTTAGCCTGTTCAGCCAGAGCTCATACCTACTCCCATTTCATCACCTACACACATTGAGGAGGTGCTTGAGTCTTCACCGGTTGCTACAGAGGAAGTAGAAATTACTTCTCTGGTTCCTTACCCTTCATCTCCGATGAATCCTCCAGAGGATCTTCAGACACCGCCAGTGAACCTTCCTGACCCTGAACCATCATCTTCAGATCCTTCAAGTTCAGATGGTTCATATGAGTCATTGGCATTTCCTGTCACTCCTATCTCAGCAGCCAAGCCACCTTCTCCTCCTCATGATTGATTCCACCTTGCTGATGAAGACAAAAAGGGGGAGAAGAGATTGAGTGATTTTGTGATGAATGGCTGAGTTGATGAAGAATTGGGATTCTGAGTTGATTGGGATTTGGGTGTATGGGGTTTTAAGGTGCTTTTTCTTTTTGGACGTTTTTTTAAGTTTTGTTCTAAGTTTGATTATGTATTGAATTCTTCCTTATGCAATTTGTTTCTTTATGACATTTCATTGAAATTATATTGCATTTTGGGACTAATGTGTTTTCGATTGTGTATGCAAGGTAAACAAGTAAATATAAGAACAAAAACTTTAAAAAGATATTTAATAAGCTATTTCAAAAAGAGTTTTCAAGTTTAAATTGAACAAAAGATTTCATATGAAAAATATTTGAGAAGCATATGTTTGAAAATTCAATTTCAAAAACTTTGTTCAAAATCACCAAGTTTTGTCATCATCAAAAAGGGGGAGAATGTTAGATCCCATATGTTTTGATGATAACAAAGATTGGATCAATGATATGAAAGGATTTGATGACAAATAAATGAATTTGAACAAAGTGGCAAAGCATTACTTGAAGTAAGCACTGGAGTAAAAAAACAAATTTTGTGAAGGCTTACTCGAGTAGCCACTCGAGTAAGGGAAGCCATTACTTGAGTAACCACTCGAGTAATTACAAAGAATTTCATCCAGAGAGGCATTGCCAAAATTTGGAGGATAATACTCGAGGGATCACTTGGGTAATCTGCAAAGTTATATAAACCATTACTGGAGTAGCCACTCGAGTAACATGATTTGCAAAGGCATCACTCGAGTAGCCACTCGAGTAACCAAGATAAAAATCTTCCAGTAGCTCTCGGCCAAGAAATGCAACAATTTACTCGAGTATCCACTCGAGTAACCATGTGAGAAAAAGGCATTACTCGAGGGAGTACTCTAGTAATCTGTGGAGTTATTTGATCCATTACTCGAGGGATTACTCGAGTAACCAGGTAAGCAAACTCTTGGTCAAGATTTGAATGACATTACTCAAGGGAATAATCGAGTAATCTGCAAACTTATTTGAATTCTACTCGAGGGAGCACTCAGGTAACTTCTGAAGAAAACACATGGCCACTCGAGTAGCCACTCGAGTAACTAGATTACTAGAGTCAGCACCCATAACCTGTGAAGGAAAGACATGGCCACTCAAGTAGCCACTCGAAACCTGTAACTCTTGTCCTAAAAAAAAGGTATGATCTTCCAACTCTTTCACCCTTACACTTAAACCCTTGCTTCCATTCATGGATGCAGAAATGGCCATACTTCCCCTTAGGCCCTAGATACCTCCCCCGTATACAAAGTTAATCTTTCTGGCAGCTAATGCAATTCTAAGTTCGTTTGCTGTTATGACAAACTCTCCTTTTTGCCTGAATAAGTTTCACCAAAAATGCAAATTGATGTAAATCTACATTTTTGTGTGATACCCTTTTTCTCTTTCTTTCTCTCGGACCATTTGTGTTTACAAGTAGAAGAATGCATATTTACAAGTAAAGAGTGCATATTTACAAGTGAATGAGTACATATATATAACACTAAAACATCGACAACAAAACTATACAAATCATGCATTTTTCAAAAAAAAATTTTGAAAAACTTCTGACACGAATAAATGGCGTAATTTGGGTGAAGAAAAATGGGAAAGAAAGTGAAAAATTACTAAGAAGATAAGACAAATTAGACAAAAGCTGCTAAAAAGATAAGATAGATTAGACAAAAGCTACGGAAAATATAAGACGATTAGACAAAAGTATGATTATGTACAGTAGTTGTGATTTTGGCTCACATCTTCCTCTAGTTTTATGTCCAGTAACGGCTTAAATGATTTCTATAAATCGAGGATTTGCTTCCCATCTAGTTTTCTTATAAATTGGCAAACATGGTCTTTTAATGTTAGATTCCCAAGACAATAGCGCTCTTTTTCTCTGTTGAATATGTCCCCTAAATAAAGAAGAATGCAATGAACATCACCACTCGGATGTGTCTCAACAGTTTGAATGATATCATCTAGTGACTCCTTACTCAGTCCATCCTTTACAAATTTAATTTTATCTTTTCGATTTATAGAAACCATACATTTACTCCTACAGCTCTGATCACAATTCCACCTTGCACATTTATGGTAGACATTCGTTCTTTTAGCTCTTCTCTTATTAGAGTACGAACTTCTTCCTATTCTTAGCAAATGTTTTGCAAATAATTTATGAATCCCACCTATTAAACTACCTTAGCTTCAATGATCCATCGTATGTTCATATGAAAGCCCAAACACTTGAATATCTTCATCCTTTCAAGTCAATAGTTATAGATCTTCCTGAGCACATCTTTGGGAAGAGTGGGGAACCCGTTCTTAAGTTTTACAAGAGATTCTTCCATGGTAACTTAAAATGAAACTGATGAAAACTAAAATTCTCAACTTAGTACAATGTTTTTCGATGAGAAGGAAAGAAAAATAAGAGAGTAAGAAAGAAGTTTTGGGTTGCCTCCCAAATAGCCGCCCTTCTTTAACATCTTTAGCTAGACAAAGATTAAACCAAAATTTTTTTATTTTTTATTATTTATTTTTTTTAAAAAATTACTAGATTGTGGACTTACTTATTGGTTCCTCAAACGTGATGACATATTTCAAAGTATTGAGTGCACATTCATTGTATTCTTTGAGCCTTTGCCCATTCATTTTGAATTTTTGATCAAGATCTTGAATCTCCACAGTTCCATATGGCCATACTTGAATCATAGTAAAAAGACCTTACCACCTTGATCTCAGCTTTCCTGGAAAGAGCTTTAACCTTGAGTTGTATAAAAGCACTTTTTGTCTCGGTGCAAATTCTCTCCTCAAAATTCTTCTGTCATGCCACATATTTGTCTTTTCTTTGTATAACTTGGCATTTCATAACCTTTTTGTCTGAATTCTTCAAGCTCATTGAGTTGGGAAGCCTTTTCTCACCAGCTGCCTTTAAGTCAAAATTTAAGGCTTTTATTGCCCAATATGCTTTGTGCTCCATTTCTACTGGAAGATGGCATGCTTTTTCGTAGACCAATTGATATGGGGATGTAGCAATTGGTGTCTTGAAGGTAGTTCTATAAGCCCAAAGTACATCTTTTAATTTCTATGCCCAGTCCTTCCAATTGGAATTCACCGTCTTCTCTAAGATCTACTTCAGTTCTCTGTTTGAGATTTCCACCTACCCACTAGTTTTTGGATGATATGGAGTTGCAACCTTATGAGTTATTCCATATTTAGCTAATACCGACTGAAGTTGCTGATTGCAAAAATGCCTTCCTCCATCACTGATAATAGCTCTAGACTCCAAATTTTGTAAAAATATTCTTCCTCAAGAACTTCACAATAATTCGAGAATCATTTATAGGAAAGTCAGCTGCTTCAACCTACTTGGAGACATAGTCAACCACTACTAAAATGAATTGGTTGCTAAATGAGGATTGGAAAAGGTCCCATAAAATCAATCCCTCATACATCAAAGAGCTCAACTTCTAAGATGTTAGTTAAAGGGGCTTCGTGTCTCCTTGAGATATTTCCCCTTCTTTGACATCTGTCACAAGTTGCCACAATTCTATGAGCGTCCTTGAAGAGTGTAGGCCAGTAAAATCCTGATTGAAGGACTTTAGTAGCTGTTCTATTTGCTCCAAAATGACCACCATATACACTACAAAAAAAAAGGTATTTTGTAGCAGTGCAATTGTAGCGGTTATATTAAACCGCTACAAATTATAGTATTTGTAGCGGTTTTCACCTAAACCGTTACAAATTTGTAGCGGCAAGGTTTTTTGTAGCGGTTTCCTACAAAAAACCGCTACAAATTTGGCGTGAAATTCCCGCCAAAACTTGTAGCGGTTAATGCACAGAAACCGCTACAATATCAGTGTAGCGGTTATTTGTAGCGGTTACAACAACAGAACCGCTACAAAATACCAAAGGTCAGAATTTTGTAGCGGTTATGGCCTATAACCGCTACAGAATTTCAAGAGTCTCGACATTTGTAGCGGTTCTGGGCAATAACCGCTACAGAATTTCAAACATTGTGAACTTTTGTAGCGGTTATTGTAGAACCGCTACAAATTTAATTATTTGTAGCGGTTAGAGTAGCCGTTATTTTAATAACCGCTACTAATATCTGGCCTATTTAAACCCCCACGTCCTTCATTTCTCCTTTTGCTCATTTTGTTTCTTGAGGTTTCTCTGAGTGATTTCTTCAAGATTTGAGCGTTCAGACGTCTCTATAGGAGTTTTTGCTCAGTATTTCTCAATATTTGCACTTGAGGTACGTATATAACACGTATTTTTATTTATATTTGTATTTTTATTATATTTTTGCATAATAATGTGACTAATTTTTTTTAAATTTTTACAGTTGATATGGCTTCAGGACAGGATAAGGGGAAGGCCCCTGAGGTCCCCAGACCAATTTTACGGGGTAGCAGTAGCCGGGCAGGGGGCAGAGGGAGGGGGCAGCGCGCAGGCAGGGCTACCGCGGCATCTCGATCCATCCCCCCACAGGCACTACAGACGATACCACAGGCGACGACCGTACCAGAGGTGCCTGAGGTGGAGAGGCCAAAGATTAGTATTGAGGACTTCCTCAATGAGGAGGAGTTCAAGATCCCAATTGGGTTCAGGGAGATGGAGCAGTTCCTTGATGAGGAGGACGCTCGGGAGCAGAATAACCCACGAGGGTCGTCTTCGCGGTCCACTGGGTTTGAGGTGCAGGTCGAAGGTAAATTAATTTTTTAATTTAGTAAATTATTTATTTAAATTAGAAATGTTAACTTTGAATTATAATTTATCTAATGTACGGTCAACTATGCAGATGAGCAGGGGAACGTGTCGGCGAGGAGGCTGGATGTGGCCGATCTGAACAGAATGGACCTGAGCCTGTGAGTTATAGTGCCGTGGAATGAGGGCACTGACCAGCCGATCCACAATGGGGGTCACCTGCTCAACCGCTTCCTGAACGACCTGGGAGCGAATTGGATGCGGTTCCCCCTTCACTTTCCGACGTGGAGGCACGTTTCGAGGGGGTCGAAGGACCAGGCTTGGGAGGAGGTGGTTCAGGTAATTAAAACTATTTAATTAATATTTTTTGTAATTAATTCTATTTAATTAATTTTTTTAAATTATGGTTTTTATAATTATTGATATTTAAATAATTTTTTTTCAGCTACGGTTTGTCGTCCGGGCCAACCGGAAGAGGTACGCCCTCGTGAAGATGGGCGACGCCGGAGGAACAGGAGGAACCGTCTCTTCCACAGGGTGGATAAGGACGGGACGATGCCTCTGGAGCAGCTGATCGAGAGTGTCCTGGACGGCGTGCCACCGAACGACTAGGCGCGTTTCGTCCAGTTCAGGAAGAGCCCTCAGGCGCAGGTAATGTATTTATTAGATTTTTGATATATAATTTTGTAATTGTTAAATATTAAATTATAATTTCAATTTAATTTGTATTTAATTTTAAATTATAATACATTTAATTATTTTTTTTTCCAGGAGCTTTCTCAGAGGAACACCGAGATCCGGGCGCAGCAGACGATCCACCACACAGTAGGATCGAAGACCTTTGCTGTGACCTACAGCGAGCTGGTAACTTTTCAAAATATCACTTACTTTTAGCTGATTATTTCATAATACTAATTATTGTTTTGTAATTGTTTCAGGAGATGAAGGCACAGTAGAAGAACCGTCAGACGGATCACACATAGACATCGTGACGGGACTGCAACCTCTCAGCAGGCAGAGGCGGCCATTGTAAGTAATTTTATTATTATATTTTTTATAAAACCAAGTTAATAATAAAAAATTCTAATTAGTAATTGTTTCATAAAATGGCAGGAGCGGATGCAGCAGTCGTAGGCTGAGCTGCGACAGACCCAGCCTGAGGAGTCACAGGGGTCAGTGGACCCGACGGCTCCTTTGAAGGTGGGTCTGGCTCAGCCTGAGCATCCCGGACGCGTGCGGGGGATGGGAATAGGTGCCAGACCCAGTATAGTCTACGGCAGGAGTGCCGCCTCTGAGGCTGGTAGCTCTAGAAGGGTCAGACGTCGAAGGGACGAGTCTATTGACTAGCTGCGGTCAGATTTGGAGCAGACGCAGCAGCAGATAGCGCAGCAGCAACAGCAGATGCAGGTGCAGCAGCAGCAGCACCTATAGATGCACGCAGATATGCTGTACGCTCAGCAGACGCAGTGGCTTGAGATCGCGAACACCATGCTCGAGGGAGCATGGAGTCGCCTGTTCTCGAACGAGCAGCATCCAGTGGTTCCCCCTGTCCCTCGCTATGTTGTCCCGAGTACTACTCCTCCTGCTACTGCTCCTCCTCCTGCTGATGACGATAGTGCGGTTCACTCTGCGCAGCGGCCCGATCCAGTGGCATCTGAGGGAGCCCCACCTGAGGGAGCACCAGAGGATCAGCCCCCAGCTCCTTAGTTTAGGACATTTTCTTTTGTTTAAACATTTGTAAATATATATATGAGTTTTTATTTCAGAACTTTCTTATTGTGTTTTATATAATTATATTTATATTATTAGATCGCGTTGAAATAATTTATGAATTATTTATATCTAAATTTTAAAAAAAATAAAGTATATATATATTTGTAGCGGTTTTAACTTCAAACCGCTACAAATATATAAATTTGTAGCGGTTTTAAACTAATAACCGCTACAAATGTATATATATAATTGTAGCGGTTTCCCAAGAGAAACCCTACAAATATATATGTTTGTAGTGGTTTTAAGTTAAAACCGCTACAAATACTCATCATTTGAATTTTGAAATTTGCCGCCTTTGTGCACATTTGTAGCGGTTATGTTATGTATAACCGCTACAAATTAGAAAATTATTTTTAAATTTAATGTCCAACGGCTTTAATATTAGTAGCGGTTTTATATATATAACTGCTACTAATACGCAACAAGTAAATTTTGAATTTCCCAACGGCTTGAACATTAGTAGCGGTTTTATATATATAACCGCTACTAATACTCAACATGTACATTTTGAATTTCCCACCAATGTGTAACGGCTTGAATATTAGTAGCGGTTTTATATATATAACCGCTACTAATATTTTATAACTGTAGCGGTTGGTGTAGCGGTTTAATAACCGCTACAAAATTATAAACGTTGGAATTTCAGAATATAAGGTTCTAGGTATTCGTCATTATCTTCTCACTCATCTTCTTCTCTATACTTTCTTCTCTCTCACTTGTAGCTATGGATAAATCATGGATAAGGTTGCCGCGCAATTCTCCTGAATATTTGTACGGATTAAACAGTTTCTTAGATTTCGCATTCACTCACGCCAACTGTACGGCAAGATCGTCTGTCCGTGTCGGAAATGTAAGTTCAAGAAGTGGCATGCACGAAATGTTGTGAAGGAACATTTGCTTGTGAAGCCTTTCCCTGAGGACTATACGTTCTGGGCAGTTCATGGTGAGAAGGCCGGCATTAGATATGATGATGCTCTTCCTCGAAGTTCTCAAGTAGGCGTTCAAGTAGATGAAGATGATCCTGTGAATGATGCTGTGCGTGATGCGTTTGGATTTCAAGGCGACAACTTCAACGAAGAAGTGCGCGGCTCTGAGCTGGATTTTATAGGGAATGAAGCAGCTCGAGATTTTTTCAGCTTGATGGATGAGGTAGATCGTCCTTTATATCAAGGTTGTCGCAAATATTCTAAATTATCTTTCTTGATCAAATTGTATCATATCAAGTGCTTGTGTGGGATCACAGATAAGGGAATGTCGATGTTGCTCGACTTATTACAAGATACATTCCCCGATGCCGAGATTCCCACAACCTTCTACGAGGCCAAGAAGATTATCAACAAGTTGGGGTTGAATTATCTAAAGATTGATGCGTGGCCAAATGATTGTATGCTGTATTGGGGAGACGATTCCAGCAGGGAGACGTGTAAGAGATGTCACACATCGAGGTACAAGACAATTCGAAAGGGGAAAAAGAAGAAGAAGAAACCTGTAAAGATTCTCAGGTACTTCCCTTTGAAACCTCGTCTACAAAGATTATTTATGTCGTCTAAAACTGTTGAGCACATGAGGTGGCATGCCATTGATAAAAATGAAGACGGTAAATTAAGACATCCGCGGGATGCAGCTGCTTGGAAAACATTTGACAACGACTTTCCAGATTTTGCGACTGACCCTAGAAATGTTCGGCTTGTGTTGGCGACCGACAATTTCAATCCTTTCGGGAATCTTAGCACAAGTTACAATATTTGGCCGGTAGTCTTAGTTCCCTACAACTTACCCCCTGGATGTGTATGAAACAAAGCTCTTTCATTATGTCTATGATCATTCCAGGCAAAAAAGCACCGGGCAATGACATCGATGTGTATCTCCAACCGCTTATTGCGGAATTGCTTGACCTGTGGAATGTCGGCTTGGAAACGTACGACGCTTACAGCAAGACTTTGTTCAACATGCGTGCATCCTTGATGTGGATGATTAGTGACTTTCCTGGCCTTGGCACATTATCTGGTTGGAATGTGCATACTGGGTCGGCGTGTCCAGCTTGCAATTTTGACTCTGACGCATTGCGCCTTCCCCACAGCCGAAAGTGGTGCTTTATGGGGCATCGGAGGTTTCTCGATGGAACGCATAAGTTCAGATTGCAACGGAATCGCTTCAATGGGAAACCAGAGAAAAGAGGACCACTTCAGACTTTGTTTGGTACAGATATTGTAACCCCCTCACCGTAATTACATCCGGATTACGAAATTTAAGTGAAATAGAGACCAATAAGATGAAATCACAATTTATAGTCCCACATCCAAGAGATGGGGTATTTCAAAATCTTTTCAAAACATATATGTATTCGTGGTCTCACATTCACGTGCGGATATAATTATCAGAGAAATCAGAGTACATAATAAATATCAAAGTGCGGAAACCAAAATCCCGGCAAACCCCGGGTTACTTACATATATAACTTGGGTTCAAAGTTTCCCAACAAGGGGATTACATCACCAAAACATTCATTTACATTAGATGTACAACTTGCAATCCCAAATCCAAAACTATAATAACCAACTACCACTTAGATCTCGGAGTAAACCTAACTACTCCTGGTTGTCCGCTTCCCTTTCGAACCACTCGCCCTATCTGAAAAGATTAATCATTTGGGAGGGTGAGATTCTAAAGAATCCCCGTAGTAACAACTATTTCATACCACATGCAATCATATAATATGCAAACACATCATCTCATACCAGCAGCAACACAAACTCACTCCACCCTCATCCCCTTTTACCGCCGGGAAGGCATACGACCTTTACCCGAACCGTTGTTAGCGACTCAGGGACTATTGGCGTGGCAGTGCATACAAATAGCCACACGGCTCACATATAGCCTTTCGGCTTTCACAATGGCCCGTCGGCCTTCACAAATATCACACCCTAACCTAATCCCCTTTTACCGCCGGGAAGGCATACGACCTTCACCCGAACCATTGTTAGCGACTCAGGGACTATTGGTTTAGCGGTGCTACCACAATATCACATAACGCATATATGACACCCTAACCTCATCCCCTTTTACTGCCGGGAAGGCATACGACCTTCACCCGAACCGTTGTTAGCGACTCAGGGACTATTGGTTTAGCGGTGTTTCCACACAAAGTTTTCACAAAACTTGCAGCATACAAAAATCCATTTAATCACAATGATATAGCACACATATCATACATCACATAAGGTATAAAGATAGAGTCACTACCTGTATCTTTCCTGACTGGCTCCGGCACCGTGGCCTCACGAGGGCGACAAATGTCAAATCCTATATCAATTAGGGACAACCAATCAATCTCTTTTCCATGTGTACATTTCAATAATACTCTAAGTTGGTTATCATTTAGGACTCTTTAGGTGACTAAAATAGGCCTAAACATATGCCTAAAGGGTTGGAAGAAACTACCCAAAAGACTCCTTACTCGAAGGCAAAACACTCATTTTTGGTCATCTCACTCGAGCACAAATGCTCTCACTCGAGCACAAGTACGGACATCACTCGAGCACAATAGCGAGTGAGACTGCGAGTGAGCACCCGAGAGCACAAGGAAACCCTCCAGCACTGGCTCACTCGAGCACGCTGACCCTCACTCGAGCACAAGGCCAAATGCCTCACTCGAGCACCCGCGAGAGAAGTCCAGGAGGTGAGGACCCGAGAGCACCCAAAGCTCTCCAAGTACGGAATCACTCGAGCACAGCCATATGTGCTCGAGCACACACCTCACACCCGCGAGTGAGAAGGCTCACTCGAGCACCTTACTCGCGAGTGAGAACTCGAAAGCACAACTCCCACCTAAAGCACACTCTCACTCGAGCATGACCCCCAGTGCTCGGGTGAAACGGCTATGCCCGCGAGTGACAGAGCTCACTCTTGGCATCAGCCCACGAGTGAAGACCCGGAAGCACACCCTTCACTCTGGACTCACACCCTCACTCGAGCAGACCAAGCTCACTCGAGCAGGTTCCTCGCTCACTCGAGCATAAAGCGATGTGCTCGAGCAGCACTCGCAGAAAACCCAGGTGACTCGAAGCACAAAGGGAAAAACTTGCGCATCACTCGAGCACGTTCTTCCTCTGCTCGAGTGATGTGTATCAGAGACCAGAAACGCAGCCAAAAACCAGAAACACCAGATGGTCAAATTCTCCCCCAAAGGTTCCCAAACTCTTCCCAATGCTCATACACTCTAAGCACTAACAAGGGAACACAATGGCAACTCCAAAAACACTCCAAAACCCAATTTGACCACAATCAAACACTAAGGTCTCAATGACACATCATATCCAAATTCCCTTAACACCTTTTTAACATTCCAAATTACATCAAATGATCATATATCTCCAACTAAATCATTTCCAATCATCAATCATAACAAACTTGACATTTCCCAAAATAGGCATATTTAGGGCAAAATTCTAGATTTTACCATACTTAGCAAAATATCACACATTATACTTCAAAATGCTCTAAATGCCTACCTCTTCACTTTGTTCAATCCAGAATCCTGATCGCTCAACTTTCAATTTCGCCCCAAATCACAAATCACCACTTCTCAAGATTCTACAATCATCACAACGTAGCTCTCAATGAGACACACAAGATTAGAGAAGAGGATTGGAGCAAAGGAGAATCATTTCCTTACCAAAGATCAAGCTTTCTTCTTCTCTTTTCTTGCTCAATCCAGCGAAAATGGAGGAATAGGAGAGAGACGAGAGAGAGAAAATAGGAGGAGATGATGATAGCTCTTTTCTCTTCCTTACACACACACACTCAACCGAATAGGAGAGAGGGAGAAGAGAAAAAGTGACTTTTGTCTTCTAGTGCTTCATCCAATGGCTCACACAAGGCCACATGTCATCATCCACTCACTCTCTCAAAGAGCTCACATAAACACAAAGCATAGGATTCCGACCCACGGTCAAGGAATCACAACCATTGATCCTAAATACCACATGTATTTATTCTAGAAATTCATATTACATTAATCCCAAATATATTTAAATCAAGATAATTACAATAATTATCGAAGTCATTAGCCCTAAACACAAATCGGGATATTACAGATATCTTACAGCAGCTTGAGCATGTTGACTTCGAGTTTGGAAAAAGCGACGATTCAGCACAAACTCGCCAAAAAACGCGCAGGACTTCGGCGCCTCAGCAGTGGAAGAAGATAAGTATTTTCTTCATGCTTCCATATTGGAGATCTAATTTACTTCGCCACAGTCTTGATGTAATGCACATTGAAAACAATGTTTGCGACAATGTGCTGTATACGCTGCTTAACGAACCCAGCAAGACAAAAGATCACCTTCAAGCGAGGAAAGATTTACGCGACATGGGAGTTCGTGAAGACGCTTGGCCAGATGAGCATGACAGATTTACATCGGCAAAGTTTACCCTCACAAAACCGAACAAGGATGTGTTCCTCGCGACGTTGAAGAAATTAAAAGTTCCTGATGGGTATTCAAGCAACATTTCTCGATATGTCGACTTGCAGGCTCGAAAGGTTGCTGGCCTGAAGAGTCATGAGTCACATGTTCTTATACAACAGTTACTCCCTCTGGCTATAAAGAATACACTTCCTCCCGATGTTTCCATCGTTTTGGTGGAACTTTGTTCTTTCTTTCGGAAGTTGTGTTCTAAGGTTTTGATCGTTGAGGAGCTCGATCAGCTACAGTCAAAAATCATTCTTATGCTTTATCATTTGGAGATGATCTTTCCTCCGTCCTTTTTTACTGTGATGGTTCACCTCACAGTTCACCTCGTTCATGAAACAAAGCTCGCTGGACCAGTACAATATCGTTGGATGTATTCGATTGAGAGGTACTCATTTTAAATATGTGCTTTAATTTATTGTCCGTATTTAATGTTTGCTAGTCGTCCTTTTCATCATTTTATATCAATTTTCTCTTCTGTACTTCGTAGGTTCCTTGGGAAATTAAAATCTTACGTGAGGAATAAGGCGTGGCCAGAAGGTTCTATAGCTGAAGGCTATATAGGGGATGAGGTGCTATATTTTTGCTCAAGGTATTTTGATGATCTTGAGACGACTTTCAACCACCCGCCTCATGTTGACGATTGTCCGGAACCTACACCGACATCAGGAGAATTTATCCCTCGTGTTGGTAAACCAGTTGGAGCAACTGAGAACTTCAAACTAACGGCAACTGAGAAGTTCCAAGCACATAGACATGTCTTGATTAATTGCACTCAAGTTGAACCTTTCATACGGTAAGAATTGTACACTCACATATTATTTGATCTATATCTTTCGTAACATTTCTCACTTTCATTTCACCAACGCATTTCCATTATTAATTGCAGGGAATTCAGAAGTCATGTGAAGCGTCAGCTCAGAATCCGTACACAGACATCCTCGGAAGTTGATAGGAGGGTCCACAGAGAATTCCCAAGCTGGTTTGCGCGCAGAATACTAAATGACCACAACTCACACTCACCAGATTTTAGAGCTCTCGCAATCGGCCCTCTTGATCATGCAAAACGGTTTACAGCATACAATGTCAATGGTTTTAAGTTTTGCACGGTTTCACGGGATCAAGGATTGCAAACACAGAATTCAGGTGTTTATGGCACATTTGGGACAATGAGTTATGCGAGCAGCAGTGACGCCAACATGCAGTTCGGAGGCGTCCCTTACTATGGCAAGCTTCTTGATGTGGTCGAGCTTAATTATCAAGGCCGTTTCACCGTGACCTGTTCAAGTGTTTGTGGGCAAATACCACTACTTCTCGGGGACTGACAACTGACGACCTAGGGATCACATCAGTCAATTTCTCACGGCCGATTCATAGTGGTATTTCTTAAGATGATGAGCCGTATATTCTAGCTTCAGAGGCACATCAGGTTTATTATGTCGAGGACGAGAGGCATAGGGATTGGAACATGGTCGTTCATTTAAAGCCAAGAGACCTTTACGACATGGGTGAAGGCGATAACATCGCCTACGAGAGTGAGCCATTTCAGCCAGCTGATTTTGAAAACTACTTCCCTGAAGGCGATGACAATTTACCTCTACTGCGGTGAGTTTTTTTATGTCCACGTCATTTGAATTAAATTTTTTAAATTTAATAATACATCAATAACAATAATTTTTCTACAAAATTTCTATAGGGATGGCGGCGATGAGTGATCAAATTCAAGTGTAAAAAATTTGTCTTTACAAAAAATGCAAAAAATTTGTTAAAATAAAATGTAAAAAAAAAATTTTTAAAAAATTAAAATAATATTTGTAGCGGTTATTTAACCGCTACAAAAATATAAATAACCGCTATATTAACCGCTACATTAACCGCTACAAATAGCACTATGAATATTAAACCGCTACAAAAATATAAATAACCGCTACTAATTAATAACCGCTACATTAACCGCTATAAATATTATGTGGATCCCTATAAATACCCTTACCACAACTCATTTCAAGCACTCCCCAATTTCTTTTCACCTTACCTTTCTTTCATTTCCTCTCATTTACAACTTCTTTCATATGAGTAGAGGAGCTGAATAATACAATCAAATATGGTAACAAGATTTTCAATTTTCTTTAGAATACTTCTTTCCTTTCTATAAAATTTATTCTAATCATTTTTTTTCTAGATATATCATAACTCTATCTCATTTTCATCTATTTTTCATACACAATTACATTATATTAGAAAACATAATAATTCCTTATTACCTAGCTATCCTTAATAATATTATTAATATAAATTTTATACTAATCCTATTCAATTACATTTTTTTTATTAATAATTTAAAATATTGAATAATAAACTAATTGAAATAGATAAAATAATAACAAAACAAACTATTTAATATAATATTGAAAAAATAGAAAAAAATCATCGTATATTTTTAGAAAAAAATTTTAAATTTTTGTAGCGGTTATTAAACCGCTACTAAATAACGCACCTTTTTACGACTCAATTTAAATTTTTTGGCCCCAAATTTGAATTTCATGAAATTAGTAGCGGTTTTTAAAACCGCTACTAATTTCATGAAATTCAAAATTAGTAGCGGTTTGTTAACCGCTACAAAAAAAAATTTCATTTTTTTTTCGCCAACAAATTTTCAATTTTTTATATTTGTAGCGGTTTATTAACTGCTACAAAAAAAAATTCTTTTTTTTAGCTCTCAATATAATTTTTTATATTTGTAGCGGTTATATAACCGCTACAAATATCTCTGGGTGTTGTAGCGGTTAAATTGAATCGCTACAAAGTATGTAGCGGTTATTTTTTATTGAGTAGCGGTTTTATAAAACCGCTACAAAACTACTTGCAATGTACGATTTAGTAACGGTTTGAGTAAGCGCTACTAACCTAGTTTGTAGCGGTTAGAACTGCTACTAATACCCATTTTTAACCGCTACTAAATCACGTTTTATTTGTAGTGATAGGGAAGAATGGCATGGTTTAAGATGCTGTCTATTTCTTCTTTAGGAACACATTGCTTGATAATTCGATCTGGGCATTGTTTGTATAAGAACGGATCCTCCCAGAAGATGAAGTGATAGATGAAATGGTTGGTGGGATGATAGATGATTCCCGCCCTCAACTTCCAAGTAAAATTCAAAATCCTTGGAGATAGAACTGGATTTTGGTATCAATATAAAAGTTGTAAAGCTTTTTCTTAGCTTTTTATCCATTTAAAGAACGTCCCAATCCGACATTTAGAGCTACAGATATTGCTTGAAAACTGAAAGAGGGTCTAATTTAGTATTTTTTAAAAAATTCTATTTTATGCCAAAATCATTATTTATTTATTAATTACACCCAAATTTATTAAATTGAGCTCAAATATCATCCACAAAATCATCATATAAGGGAAAATAAATATACAAATATTTTACTTATCAATTTATAAGACAAATGTGAACATTTCCAAGATAAATAAAAGTAATTGCAAGACAAATAAAATGATTCAAAAGTTAATAAGAACAGTTTGGTCATTTGCAAGACAAATAAAGAAATTTACACAACAAATAAGTACATTTACAAGATAAATAAATACATTTACAAGATAAATAAAGGATTTAAAAAAACTTAGGGAGTTAAAAATATTTTTGGCTATTTACAAGATAAATAAGAAAATTCACAAAACAAATAAAGATATTTACAAGAAAAATAAGACAATTCACAAAGCAAATAAAATAAGGGCATCATTATTTTTTCACCTGTAAAACTTTTATTTTAACCCAAGAGATGTAGTAAAGTTTTAGATTTTCTTGGGAGTTGACTAAAATAAAATATCTTCCACAGGGCTAACTAAAATTTTCCCATAAATAAATCAACTTCAAATTTTTTTTTCTGCAAACCAATTGGTAATGTTCAGTGTGATAGAACACAAACTAGACTGGGTAGTCCAAATTGGAAACTGGTAAACCAATCCGATTTTTTTTTCTTTAAAATTTTATATTAATAACCCTAAAATCTTTAATTCCTCATCGGTTTGGCTCCGATCTGACTCACTAGGCCTTAACTTATTACCCTAACCAATTTAATGGTCAGTCCGAGTTTAACTACCTTGGTAATGTTTGATTTGATATTTTGAAAATTATGAAGTCGATAATTTATGTAATTAAAAAGGGTCAAAACGGCAGACAAAGGACGGCTTTTTGGAGAGAGGTGTGGGACGAAACAAGGTGGTTGTGACTTATGTGACTGATTGGGGAGGTTGTTGGCTCATGGACTCGAATCCCATGTGACCCCAAATCTATAGCTGGGCAAACGGGCCGGCCCGGCCCTGCAGGGCCGGCCCGTGACGGGCTCGGGCCTAAACGGGCCGGCCCGTTTAGGCCCGCGTCCTAAAAACACCCCTATTTTAACGGCCCGGCCCGTTTAACTGAAGCCCGCGGGCCGGCCCGCGGGCTTCAGGCCCGTTTAACTTTTCCCTCTCCTTTATGCCCCTAATGACTAAAATACATAATCTAACATATAAATATTATTAAAACTACTTAAAACATATATAGCATCTATATTCAATAAAACATAAACACTAAAACCTAACAAACAAACCATAATTAATATCCATAACCAGTCAAACACTCAAACAAGTTCATAAACTACAGACAAAAGCCATAATCAAATAAGTCTACAAGAACAAGACCACAATCAAACAAGTTGACAAACTACAACCAAAGAAGTTCATAGCTACAATAGGGCAAAAAAAAACATTGCTATAGTGATTTCTAAAAAAAAAAAAAAAAAAAATTAAACGGGCTTAAACGGGCCGGCCCGACGGGCTTTCGGGCCGGCCCGTTTAAGCCCGCGGCCCATCGGGCCGGCCCGTTTAAGCCCGCTTCCATTTTTTCACTTTAAATCACTGGCCCGGCCCTTGACGGGCTCGGGCCTAAACGGGCTGGCCCGACGGGCTCGGCCCGAATTCCCGGCTCCCAAATCTTCAAAGTTAACACACTTTGTAACTATTGGGCTCTCCAATAGTGACAATGTGGGGTCCTCTCAAGGAAAAAAATAATTCTATTGGGCTTTTTTACCAAAAAGAATATTAAATGTTATATATATATATATATATTTAGGACGCCAACAAAGATTGGTTCAGTTGGTAAAAAGTTGGCTCATAGCCCATAAGGTTGTGAGTTCAAATTCCACTACTTATATAAGGGCCTTATTGATGGGTGATCTATAAATAACTTTGTAAGCAGTAAGCTTCCATGACCCAACTTACCTAAACTTTTGATTATAAAAATATATATAAAAATGTTAAAGCAGCAAACTTAAATAATGATTGTGTAAGACCCCGCTAGACCAACTTTATGTTGGTATTTTTACTTAATTACACTCTGTCACTGAAATCTAATTGTCTTTTTTTAGCCATTTAATTTGTTAAGTCTTACAACTTTAATTTGGTTATAAATCCGTCTCTACTATATAATTTTCTTAATGTATAAGGAGTAAAAAAATTAAATAGCTAAAATTGAGGGAGTATGTAGAAAGATTTAAACTTTAGAGACTGAGTTGTACCTAAATTAAAATTATATGAATTAAATAATTAATAATTAATTCTTTTAAATGTGAATCTTTCTCTCTCTCTCTGCCAGAAGTATTTTATATTATAGTATTGAATAAAGCTAATTACAAAGTAAAGAATGAAAAGGACACCAAAAAAACAAAAATGGCCAAAGCCCAACAAAACCCTGACCTAACCCTAATTCAATCACATAGGGACATAAGTGTCACCACCTCCACTGGGGGAAATGAAAGAGCCACCAGAAAGTCATATCAAAAGTAAAGGATGGGGTTTCAAACAACCATTTGAATGGTCCCATCCCTTGTACCAAATTGTTTACTACCTTAAGAGTAGATTTACCACCAAGCAACTACCATCGGTAAGAAGCACTACCACTAACAATGACCACGCATAAGTCTGATAAGACTCCGATCAAGCTCACCAAACTTGCCTTAACCCATAGCCACTAGATTTGAGTAAAACACCACGACTCCATAGCCAACTAGACCAAAATGGAGTAGATCTATCAAAAGTGCTTATTGGACCAGGTTTCGTCCACAACGACACCACAATCCATCTTGATTGTTCTTGCTCGCTTGTCGCCACTAGGAATCATACGATTTCAGATATGGTCCACCTGCCCTAGAATGGCATCGGACAGATCCAAAAACCATCACCACATAAAGAAAATTGAAAACCCAAACTCCAAAAGATGAAAAAACATAAGCCGAACAACCTCCTATTTAGCCAAGGCCAGAGAGTAGCACTAGGAACAACTCTCATAGGCAGAGAAAAGATGCTCTCACAGAAAAAGAAAAGGCGCTCCCACGAAAAGGAGAGAATTTCTCTCTATTACTCAAGTCTAATATAAAAGTTAACATATGCTTGCTACCTCCTATCTTTGATATATTCTTGTTTGTAATACAAATTACAATACGGATGAGATGTTATATTAAGGACTAGACGTAGTAATAATTTTTTATTTTATTTTATTCATAACAAATTTATCTCTCCAATATAAATCATTTGAGGAATTGAGAGAAATAGATATTTTAGGGATGGAAATTACACACACATATAAATGAAACGATAAGATTATTACATTAAAATTTTTTTGAAGTTATCATTATTAAACCATGTTTTTCTAGAAACAAGAGCGTTTATCATATTTTGGCAGTTGGGGAAGAGGAGGGTGAATGACAAGATATATGATTTTGTTTTTGTTTTTGATTGGATTGACATTGAGGGTTAGAGTGGCTTGTTGGCTGAGGTCAAATGTGTAACCGAACTAGATCATATTCTTATGATATAAAGTTGGGTCTATAGCTTTCAAAAGAGTCCAATACCCTAGAATCAATAAAGGCCAAGAAATCCATCCAGCTCATTTTCCGTTAGAAGCCCATAAAACTCTTAAGAAAGCCCAATTATCTTTGAGGAGAAACATCTCATTGATCCTTCTGCACGAGATTGAATCCCAAATCAAGCCCATCATCCATTGCAAATTTAAAAGACATAATCTCAACTCCAAAAGCCATTTATTTCCTATCATCCAATAAAAATTTTAAAATAACATTATCCAGTGCCCTCATTTTATTTTCCTATAGCATCTAGCACTACAATCTCATTTACTATGCATCCAACACCCTGATTTTATTTTTCCAGTTCATCTAGCACCTCCTAATTAGATGGTCTTTTAACAACTTCATAATCTTAGCCTAGTCCTCTTGGTTCAATGAAAACATGCATAAGTTCTTCCATTATTCAATTTAATTTAATGCAAATATTCACATTTAACCTAAGAAATCTTATGAGTGTAGAACAAATCTTTCTATACACATTTTCCTTTATGAGAACATATGATATGCCCAATTTCATTCTAAAAGTCAATAAAAGAAGAGGAAAATATGGTAAAATGATATCAATTTCTTGGAGCAAGATTGTTAAACTCATAAGTTCAAGTAAACTCGTGGCAGTGATGTGGACTCATTTCGTGAATTTGAATTGTAAACTTGTAAGAGTTTACTTTTATTAATAAATAGGTATTAATAATGTATAATTAAATAATTCAAACATAAAATATGACAACAATTTAATTAAATATATTTAACATCCAAATAATTTAAATTAAATTCATCAACATTCATAATTTATCATATTTAATAAAACTATTTCTATAATATTCATATATAAAGTCACAAAATATGATCAACTAAAAAGTTAGCATAGATTTAAGAGTGAATTAATATAATTTTGTAAGATAAAAATATAAAAATGGTAAACTTAGTGTGCAAACTCATGAATTTAACCAAGTTTACAAACATTATAAGTTTAAGAGTAACTCAATCCACATATAAACTAAAATTGTAAAAATGGTAAACTTCGAGGGTCAACTCACAAGTTTGACAACAATGTTCTGGAGTTAACAATGGTTTAAAAGCGCTAGATTCACTATAAATAAGATTAAAATGTTGGAAACACAAGAAAAATAACATCAGGAGACTAGATGGGCCGTAAATAACATTAAGGGGTTGGATACAACCGAGAAATAACGTTAGGTATGGGATGTTATTTTACCCATATTCCTATATAACATAATTAGATATACTTTCCTATCATTTTTTAAAAAAGTGTAGTTCCAGTCTTGAATTGTGAACTTGACTTATTTTAAATTTTATTATTTATTAATTTATTGTTGATTTCTCCAATGACAATATTGATGATATGTTTATTAGTTCTTAAAACTTCTAGTCTTGCCAAAATGAAAAATTTGTTGCTTTTATGTACGTTTATAAAAGTGACTTTTATTTTAACTATTAAAAATTAAAGTTGGGTTAAAAGTTAATTAGTGTAAAATAATTTATATTTAGATAGGTCTTTATAAAAAGTTAGTTTGATATAAACTTATTTGGATGATATATTAAAAGTTAGTTTGAAAAATTTCAAATATGAAGATAGCCTAAAAAACCGTAAAAGAATTACTTCAACTTTAAAGCCAGTTTTAGCCTAGAAGTCATTTTTTCTAAAAGAGATCCCAAACATAAAGAAAAATCTTGTCAACTAACTTTTTCTTAAAAAATGTAGGTTTTGGCCATGCTAATTGCAATCCAAACAAGCTCTAATGATTTGATTCTGGTTCTTCTCTCAAACATAAGCAGTAATATAATCATTATTTTTGAAATGAGATTTGAATTGTTTGAGTTTGATTTTAGTCCAAATTATAATGTAATTATGCTTAATTGTTTGCATTTAATTTGGTGCTTATTAGCTTGATGAGCATCCATTAGTCATTACTCAAAACACATTGTTTTAAATAAATGAGCAGATCAAAGATTTAAGCCATTGTTAACTAACACTACTACAGCTTTGGGCATATATAATATTCAATAAATAACAATTAAAGCTAATAAATAGCATGTGTGTCGAGGAGGAGGTCGCGCAAAAATATATAACACTTAAAAGTAACACCTAATTATACATATCATCATGTATTGTAACGCAAAATTCCTAGAAACACAAAAATAACGATTATATTTAATAACTGTCATTTATTTAATGACAAAAATAACGATTCTTTCGAAACAACTATTATGTAATACTTACAAACAATTCATCGTTGAACCTTACATAAGTGAAAACACAAACATAATGGTTATATCAATTGACAATAAAGTATGAAAAAAATGACCTTTCATAATAAACATCAATCATGTAAAGATAACTCAATAAAACACTTTTTCATAACCTTTTTCGGTTTGACACAAAGTACATTTCAACTCTATTTAAACTTAACTATTTCTTTTGTTCTTAGTACTTTTCTTCATCGATCAGCCTCATTTTTCTCTCCTTTATCATTGTCAGACGCTAGAGAGTTTTTTCCATTCACACTCCTCCTCCTCCTCCACCACTAAATCCACAAGCTCCTTCTCTACCACCACCTACTCCTCTGTTGGAAATTGTGCCCAAAGGTCTAATCATTGTACTTTGAACATTATTAATTTAATGAAATTTCTCTATTCTGTTATCATATTATTTGTATGTTAATTGTGATAATTGTATCCTTGGATAAATCATAAAGATTATCTAAAATGTCCCTGGTTGGTCATCTATACGGGAGCAAAGATAAAACAAGACCAGTATGACTTTGATAAGATATGGAGATATGAATCAAAGTCTTAGGCACTTGTAAGAGTACAAGGTGCTGGACCGACCCACTATGAGAAAGCTACATGGATCAAGTCATAAGCTTTTCTCATGTATAGCTGCGTCACAATGCCCTTAGACTTGAGGTTATCATGGATTCCTACATGAAAGTTGCTAAGCTTTGAACTAGTCAAAAGTCACTTTTGACCAGGTGATGATAAAGGCTACGATCGGGCTTGATGGTTTTTCATGTAGAGGAATATGAATGATCAAGATGGAATTTGTCCCTCACATTAGTAGAGAGATATTACTGGGACCCTCGATAAGTGAGTTTGAGAAATGTATGGCTATACTATGATAGAAAAGAGTTTCCATTTCTATTGTTAGGCTAGTCAGGAATCGAGAAAGTAATGGTCAGCAACAAGAGGATGACATTATCCATGCCTTATCCTTGACCGATATATCGTGTGACAAAAGGGACATGACATGGTTGTATGACAGGTTGCATCGTGTTAACAATCCTCATATGAATTGCGTAGTCGTAATGTCTTGCTAGAGGCCACTTGCAACTTATGGGTTAGTACAGTTATTGACCCATTGCCAACTTCATATGGGCCTATAGGGTCACACACAAGAATGGCCCAACACGGATAATGTTTAATTTTGGATGAACAAATTATATATTTATATATAATAAAAAATTCGTTAATAATATTATATAGATATATATTTTCGAAATACATATTTTATGTATATATATGTGTATATATATATTATATGATATTATTATATTGTGTTAGTTTTAAATTTAATCTATTAAGATATATTAAATTTAATAACTAACATGATAGAGATATGTATCTCAGATTTAATCTGTGAAGATAACTTAAATCTAATGGCTCTTTATTTGGATTAAATAAATAGGTTAAATTAAAACTGTTGGACAGATTTAATTTAAACTGAATTTATTTAATTAGCTCATCAAGATAATTAATTGTTAATTAATTTCAAAATTAATGAAGATTAATTTTAAAATTCGAATATAGCCCTCATAGGTTATAAACTTGATAGAGCAGATATACTCATACACGCATGAGAAATCAAAGCTGCAAGGGAAACCCTAGGAGACATTGGAAGCACTAGCACGCAGTTCGTGTTGGAGAGCAATCATGTGGATACTGGTAGAGGGAGCAGACTTGATGTGTTGGCTCCTAGAGATCAAAAACCCTGAATTGAAAAAGGTATGAATCCTTCTAACTTGGTTTAAACACCGTTGATAGATCCTTGATTAGGATTGGCGAAATTTTTTTTAAAAAAATTCTTCCGCTGTGCCTGCCGATCCTACCATCCTCCTCTTTTGCCTTCTCCTCAAATGGATGCTTGTTGCAGACATTGGCCAACCTTGACTACTCCACAAGGCGTCTCACTACACACGCCCATAGTCTAAACATGAAGTTGAACCTCATCCTTTTTCACAATCAGGTTGAATATGATCGCTTCTAGTTAGACCCTTCATCTCCTTCCTCTAAGTCGATGATATGCCAAGCGAGGGGGAGGGGTAGCAGGACAAAGACAGTAGTAATAGTGATAACTAAAAACCACTACTATTTTTTTATTTTTTGAATATTAAAAACATTAATAGTTAGGGAAAGGTAGCCTAAAAATGTTAAAAGAAAAAACAATTGCCACTTCACATTTATTATTAAACAACCATTACTAATGAAGATCATGTTCACTGTTATTATTCAATAACCATTACTTATGGCAATTGACAAGGACATGTTGTTAGATCTCATGTTTTGATGATAACAAAAGTATGGTTTGAAAAGGAAATAGGTAATAAACAAGTTTGAACTAAGTAATGACAGGAACAAGCATCACTTGAAGTAAGCATTGGAGTAATGAAAAAAGGCCAAGAGAAAATGCTAAGGAACTTGATCAGAAGTAAATTTTCTAAAGCATTACTCGAGGAGCTACTCGAGTAATGACACAAAACTTGAAGTAACTAGAGACAACTTCCAGTAACCTGCCAACGTTACTCGAGGAGCTACTCCAGTAATAGTGTAAAAAGTTTCATTGTGCTCTCAGCCTGCTAATGTTACTCGAGGAGGTACTCGAGTAACCATGTGAAAACTTCCAGTTGCCAATGATACTCGAGGAGCTACTCGAGTACCTATGTTTCTGAAAATGTGGACCTCTCGGCATTGTGTACTACTGCTAATGTTACTCGAGGAGGTACTCGAGTAACTATGTGAAAACTTCCAGTTGCCTTCAAGTCTTCCCAATGATACTCGAGGAGCTACTCGAGTAACTCTGTTTCTGAAAATATGTAACTCTCGGCATTTTGTACCACTGCCAATGTTACTCGAGGAGCTACTCGAGTAACATACTAAAGTAAGTGGAAACTTGAGGTTAGTACCCGATTAACTTGATTTCTTTTTATTTCATGTTCCTCGAGTTCTTACTCTAGTATGCAAGTATCTAATGTTGTATTTTTAAGTGGATTCCTCTAGTAAGTACCCGAGTATGCTGAAATATTTTCAAGGGAAACTTCCAGTTAGTACCAGGGTAAGTCATGCACATGAAGTACAATTACTTGAGGTGTTACTCGAGTAACCTATGCAAAAATTAGTGCATTCCTCGAGTCTATACCCGAGTAACAAGGAAAGTGCTCTCGGCCTTGAAATCCTGCCAACATTACTGCAGTAGGGCATCGAGTAATCAAAAGTTATTTAAAGCGTTACTCGAGTTGGTACCCGAGTAACTCATAAAGTTATGAGTGCCTTACTCGAGTTGGTACCCGAGTAAATTGACATTTCCAAAGGTTTGAAAATTGGTTATTCCATGCACTACCCGAGTATTCTTGTATTTGCTCATTGACTTGAAGTTAATTTAAGAATTCCTGATGATACTCGAGTAAGTACTCGAGTAACCTTCATGTGATACTCGAGTAAGTAAACCCAGAAAGTTTGAAATCATTCCAACGGTCATTGTTCTGTTTCCTATTTGATTAACTTTTCATTATATTAGTGTACTTAGCATTTCAATAGGTAAATAATGAAGAGATCTTACCAAATAAGGAAAGTCAAAAGCAATGCTCAAATGTCATCGACCGTCACCTACCCTAACATATGTTTTTCAAAAACTGGAAAAGTCAATAATGGCTGCGCACGCTCCAACGGATATGAAGAAATATGTTCCAGCAATCATTACCAACGCATCTATATATATGGGAACATCTGAACAGAGAGATACACAAGAACACACTTACGAACGTATCATCAAGTTCATTACTCTGTTTTTCTGTTATACTTGTGATTCTATTCTTCAGTGATTATTATTTACTCTGTAAGAGAGATATTTCATTCAAACTCAATATTTGTTATTGAGGTAACTTAAGGTTGTGGAACCTTGAGTTGGGATTGAATTACAACTTGTAAGGGGGAGCGAGTGTCCAGGTGTAGGAACTTGCTTGTACTGAGGTGCCAAGAACCCACTGAATCTTGGAAGTTATAGTGAAACTCTCAGAGAAGCTCTGAGGACTGGACGTAGGTCAAAGTGGTTGTGGCCGAACTAGTATACTCACGGTGTACACTTCGGTGATATTTCTCCTTACTCTTTCATGTTTTAATTTCAACGTCAAATTTTATATTTGCAACGAAATTTTTAAGATAACCCAATTCACCCCCCCTCTTGGGTGAAACGCTTGCTCTAACACATGTTAGGCCATATAACCCTTCTATTCTAAAGCACACATTCTACTAGATGATCCGTGAAACCCCTTTCCATTCCACTTCTATTTAATTAACAATAAATGATTTTTAATACTAAAGGACACGTTCAACAGTAAGATAATCCATGAAACCCTTTATATTTAAATGCCCAAAAAATGAAATCCACTTATCCACTTCTATTTCAACTTCTCATATCCAACTTCTGACTTTTGTTCTTCAATGATATCATGGACAAACACAAGAGATCTTCTACTTCATCATATTTTGATCTCCCTGTGGTAAAACTAAAAGATGATTGCATCTACCAGCAAGCTTTGAGTTAGATATGACTATTTTTGATGATGTCAAATATGGATGTCAAATTTAAGAGAAAAAAGTTTGTATGATGTATTTATCTTATACTTTAACTAACTATTATATTTAATGTAAAATATTTTGTAGATTAATCAATCAAAGAAAAAGATATCGAGTTGGATTATGGAGAATGATCAAGAAAAGAATAAGAAGATAGAAGATATTGAAGAAAGAGGTTATCAAATATGGGGAGATCAAGTCAAGAAAGAAAGAAATTATCAAATTGAATTACGAAGAATGATTAAAAGGAAGAAGAAGAAAGAGATTGAAGATATTTGTCAAGAAAAAGTAAGGAGTTATAAAAAGGGATTGCGGAGAATAATCATAAAGAAGAAGAGAAGAGATTGAAGAATGAAGAAAGTGCAAGATACAATGTGAATCTAAAGGCCCAAGTTCATAGATTTGATATTGAAGGCCACTATGCTCAAATGGAAGTTGTAATGACTTAATTTAAAGTTAAAATAATTCATATGGAAGTTATATCAACTTGAGTGATCACTCGAGTGGTGCCTCCGGAGATGAATTTTTTATGATCACTCGAGTGATGACTGTAACACCCCAAATTTTATCATCAATATTCCTTTTATATAATGAGATATTTAATGGGATAAAATGGTAAATGGTGATGTACATAAAAGGATAAATACCCCCAATTGTGACATTTAATGAAATGGAAAGGTGAATTTTGGAGAATTTGATTATGCTGCCAGTGAAAATTTCTTATGAGGCAGTAAGTTTGTTATGTGGTTTTGGATAATCAAATGATATCTAAAAATTGTGAAATTTTCAAGAATGAAAGTAGACACTCTAACCTTTAATTTGATAGTTACCTAGTGAAACTGGCTACTTTTTAGAACATCGTCCAAAGATTGAAATTCTAGGAATTTTCAGCTTCCAGTTGGCTAAAGGCTATATTTTTCTTTGAAACTAGACTTTAAAAGGGTTAAATAGCCTTTAGAAACACCTCAATTGAATGTCTACAAAAAAAGATATAAATTCTCAAAGTTGGATGAAAACACTACAAAAATCACAAAATGTAAGGGCAAAATGGTAATTTGCCATATTAAGCCAAAGAAAATTATTTTCTTCAGCACACATACTCATTTTCGTCCAAATGGGCTGGAAATGAAGGGAAAAATATTTCTTTGACATTTATGAAGCAATTGTGACCATGTGATTGAACTTTGAAAAGTCAAAAAGGTGGAATTTTTATAAAATAATATTTCTTGTACAATTAGTTGGGATAAATGGAGAAAACTAAATTGGGTTATGAAGGACCCTAATAGGGGTGTTTTTGGGCCAACAAGAGAGGAGGATAATTAGTCCAAATGCACTGGGGATTTATGACACAAATTATGAAGGGATAAGATTAAATGAAAAAGTTGACATAAAACCCATTAAACTATTATATTTTAAAAGTGAGGTGGAGATATTTTAAAGCTCCATCTTCATGTTTCCTTCTTCATTTCCACAACAAGCATTAGAAAAAGATAGAGAGAGAAGAGTTTTGGAAACTTATGGTTCAAGAAGCACAAGAGGCAAAATCAAGGTTAGTGGTTGTGAAATTCACATGTTCTTGCTTGCAAATTCATGGCAAACCCCCCCTCTAACCTCTATGCCATCTTGAATACATGTATAGCAGCTCAAAATCAAGAGTTTGAAAAGAAGAGGGGGACGACCTAGAGAGAGAGAGAAATTAAGAGGTACGATAAAACCTTGATTTTCTTGTTGATTTCAGCTTGTTATTGGTTGTTTAGTGGCTATTTTTTGATTGATTTTGTAATTTGGGATGATGAAACCTTAAGGGGTTATGTTGTCCACATTCCCTTAAATCATGTCTAATAAGTGCTTAAATGGTTAATCAAGTGATTAGGAGAGAAAAGGGAGGAGCTTTAAGGGTTGGATCATGGAAAACACATTTCCCCTTTCTTTAGTGTGAGTTTCAGCCAAACCTATTTCAGGAAGCTAGGGCTAGAATTTCATTAATTTGATGGTTCCATTGTGTTCAGAAGGGAAAATTGTGTAGCGTTGATGTTGATCATGTTGTAAGAAAAGCGCTAGAATGTGAAATTGAAAAAATAGCAGTAAAATCATAATTTGGGCTGTTAAGGGAAAAACTTTCATTTGGCAGTGATTTTGAGAAAACCGAGGTTAAAAATGGATTCTACATGAAAAAATGTGTAGGAATAGCGCAGGTCAAAATTTTTGAAAACGTACAGTCGAATTGGGTACAAAGGGACTTAGACTTGGTCCCTAGAGGTATTTTGGTAATTTTGTAGTTTTAGGTTAATATAACCAACAAAAGTAATTTGGAAGAGTCTATAGTGACACATGAATGGGTATTAACCTAATTCTTCTAAACTTGGAATTTTAGGGCTAGACTGTGGAGCCCGAGCCGGATTGAACTAATGACTTAAATTTGGACATGAGGTAGTAACACTTTCTTTATATACAATGTAATTGTCTATATGCTTTGTTTATACCATCTTCTATAATATGAACACTGCTTTTCCTAGAGGGGCAATAGTGTGTGGAAGCACACTTACCCAGTTGTGATCAAGAACCCAACTGAGGTGTTTACGGGTAGTAGGGAACCAGCCCCAACTCATGTGCGCATGCTGTGTTGTTTGTGTTATGTTGCATTACATGGTTAGGGCATATTTAATTCTTGCATTTTATATGACTGGTTGCATGCTACTATTGAGATTCATTTGAATCTCACCCTTTTATTTAAAATTTGAAAATTTTCTAGCAGAAGCTAGTGGCTTTAGGGACAAACGGTAAATACCGGCAACTAAGGTGTCCGGGTCAAGATGATGAAGCTGTTGGTTATAATTAGTTTATTTTGATATTTTGGACAAAATTGTATATATTATCAAACCTTATGGGGAGACTCCTGTATTGTAAACAAGTACTTAATGTCAGTATGTTTCCGTTATTTCTTATGCCTTACGGAATTGTGCACTTAATACTCTGTGTATATCAAAATGTTAAGGGGTTTGACAATGACTACTTTCTTTTGCTCTGTTTTCATTCAACAAGATAGAGGTTCTGTAATTTGGACATATCTCCAAAGCCACAACTTTGATTGAGATGAAACTTGTTTCATATGAAACTAGACTTTGAGTAAGATGCCATGACACTAAGATAAAGCTAAAAGCATATTAGATGTAAGATCTATAAATTTCAAAACTTGACTGGCTACATACATTATTTAGGATCGTATGCTTGTATGACCCTTACTTGTGCCCTTAATGGCTGCAAGCATTAGTCAGGATCATATGTGTAACCCCCTTCCCACCTTAGGCCGGGATTTAGTTCTTAAACTCAAAATCAAGCTGTACTTAGAGACCATATTTCGAAATGGGACTTATTAAGACAATATTTTGCCCAAAAATCGGATTTGCAAAAACATTTTTCAAAACTTATTCACAATGGTCTCAAGTTCTCAATACAAAATAATACTGGCCTGAACAGGTGGATTCCATTTACAAATATCAGAGTGCAAATAAATTCCCGACTCACTCGGGTTCCATTCATTAGATAAGGGATTTACAAAGGCACAAAGACACAATTCAATACCCTTAACTTGGGGATTACACAAAACTATACTACCAATCCCATTTTACACAATTGTTTCCCAAAAACATCCAATAGATATACAATTCCAAAATCTACAATGATAACCATTAATTCCAAAATACACTCCTAAACAGGAGCTCTAACTACTCTTCGTCGCCCGCTTGCCTCTCGATCCTTCGGCCCTGTCTAAAAGGTTTAATTTTGGGAGAGTGAGATTCTAAAGAATCCCCGTAGTAACAAATCAATCATATAATGTACAACAATAATGCATGTAAGCAAATCATTATTCACAACAAGCAACTACAACGGCAGTTACAGCGGCAATGGTTAGTATGACACATGTCATCCCTTACGATTGCTCACGCTGAATTGCTCACGCTGTATTGCATCACAACAATCAACACAGTATAATTCACCACAGCTGGGATCCATATAAAGCATATCATACTCACAAGCCACATAGGCAAAATACACACACACAGCCCACGGCTGGTTTCACAAACGCCGCCCCACGGGTCAGATTCACAAAGATCCATGTACATTTACGACGGCAGTTCAACGGCCGACCTAGAGATGACCACTGTCACTCCCTATACGGCTCACATTGAAGTGCTCACGCCGTAATGGACCATGGCACACATTTCACCAGTTCAACGATAAGTTATGCATGCCAGAACATCATACAAGATATGAGAGAAAAGTCACTACCTTGATCCTTCCGTGCGTGTCCTAGCGCCGGTCTCTCCCGAGGAAGGCAAATGTCAAATCCTATATTCATAATTAGGGACGAAGGGTTATATTCTATTCCAAGACTTAATTAACTTGAAAAAACTTAGTTTTGGTTATCATAATTGACTCTTAAGAGGCCCCAAATGCCCCTAATAAAAGCCCTAAAAGGTTGGGAAACAATAGGTTAAAGATCCCCTTTCGATAACACAAAGTGCCATAACACAGGGTTGGGCCGCGGCCCACCATTCCTTGGGCTGCGGCCCAAACATGGTCAGAAGGTCTTGGGCTGCGGCCCGCCACTCGTGGGCCGCGGCCCAAAACAGGCCAGAAAGGTTTGGGCCGCGGCCCGCAACTCTTGGGCCGCGGCCCGCAACTCTTGGGCCGCGGCCCAGAGATTTCCTGACTCTGGGCAGCACTTCGAAAAACCATAACTAATTCTAGAAAAATCAAAACGAGGTGATTCCAAAGCCAAATGAAAGGTATTTGAGTACTCTTTCAAGGAAAAATACAGCCCTTCACTGGGAATCACCACAAAAATACAGAATCACCAAAATCTAACCACTACTCCAAAACAGAGTTCTATTTCAATCCCAAACTTTGGACAACCATAACTCACAGAATACTCAACGAAATGACACAAAATATATGTCCATTTTGAATCTTGGGATGTGAACTTTAAGACTGGAAAGTTTCAGAATTTTCCAATACCATTTGGTCACTCAAAACGCTCGTGAAAGCTGACAGCGAAAAACAGAGCTTAAACAATACAACTTTCCAACTTTTCCCAAGTGATTCAAATGAATCCAAAATCAATCACCAAGCTCATTCCCACACCAAATCACTCAAGGAATCCAATGGGAATGTCAAAATCACCAAAATCCTATTCCATTATCATGCTTTGGGTTTTGGCCAATCAATTCAACAAGATACCAATCTTAACCAAACTTCACATTTCAACTTCTAATCAATCTATCGATCACATACTCATTCCAAAACACCATTCTCATACCAAAAACATACCAAACTCCTAATGGCCCTCATTTTCGAAAATGGCCCCAAAATTCCAGAAAATTCAAAGTATTTCAAATGGTATGAAACTTAGATAGATAGGTTAGTTTCACTCACCTTAGCAACTTCTCCAAAGAGAGTTCTTGATTCTCCAACAATCAATTTTCGTGTGGCACAAATCACAACCAAATGACCAAACTACACACACCAAAATGAAGCCCATTACTCAAGGATCAACTTTAATGAAGGGAGTTTGAGCAATAGAGGTCATTTACCTACTCAAAGATCAAGCTTTCCTTTTCTCTTTCCCAAGCTTGCGCCAGAAAAAATGGAGGAAGAAGAGAGGAAAGAGAGAGAGCACGAGAGAGAGAAAGAAATGGAGAAGATGAAGGCAAAAAGTGGACTTTTGTCCCTTGTGACCTCATCCAACAACTCCCACATTGCCACTTGTCAGCATCTCATGCATTCCCACAATGAGCTCACCACATCACAACACATAGGATTCCGACCCACGGTCAAGGAATCACAACCCTTGATCTTAAATACCACACAAATGCACTAATATTTCCAATTTCCACTAATTATGACATTAATTAATATTGTCATAAAATACATAATAATCCCAATTAAATTCATAATTATCCATAATAATCATGATTAGCCTATAATCAAAAATTGGGATATTACAATATGACTGTATGACCCTTACTTGTGCCCTATTTCCTGCACATACAACTTCCTGCTAAGAGATATTCTCTATTCCAATGTAGACCACTGCCTGCTCGAAAATGTTTCTCTATCCTAATTGGGTTCTGCACCCCAACTAGGCTGTGTGTCTACAACTCATGTCATAAAACATGGCATATAAGGCATATAGATAATCACATAGAGTATGGAAGAGAAAGTCACTACGCTGGCCATTCCTAGATAATATTAAATTTCTAATCTTCCCTTGTTCTGTGATCTGTTGCACCTATCACAGCTCATTAGTATGATCCTTGTTTAATGTTCAGTTAACTTGCCCTGTGTTTGCTGTATTGGGTTAGGTTTAACTTCCTGACCCTACCCAGCACTTGTATCTCCTGGTCTCATCACCTTTATGTTTTACTATTTGAAACAAAGAAGAGGTAAATATCTCATAAAAACAAGAGCATATTTGTCATTACACAATGTGTTGGCTAGACAGGTACTCCTAAAATTACACATAACAGAGGTTTACTGTGGTCGGTGAAAACCTATAGCAATATACAGCCTCTAAACTACCGTACAACATGTTGTTGCTCTCTTGTGTTACATAACATAACATGTTCATGTAACTTCCCAGGAGGTCACCCATCTGAAGATTTTCTTGGGTTGAGCACGCTTAACTTTTGTGTACCTATGTCAAAACACGGATACCAGCTTCAGCTGTCTTCGACCACTGCTACCTTGTGACTACCCTTAGTCTATCAAGTCATGCCAACTATCACCGTTTGACTAAACATTATGTGTGGACACTAACTACATTGATATATAGTCTTGGCACATGTGCCTAAATACGTACCTTGATATGTTCCCTGTTGTCCATAAAGTTGCTTATTGGACTCTACTGTACAATCTCATTCTTCTTCTGGGCCAACACACTATATCTAGGAAAAAGTGCAGTATTGTATGGATCCCTAGGTCATCCAGAATTCTTAAAGTAAATTATCGCTAACCACCCTCCACTAGGCTAGTCTATTCGTATATGCTGTATTTTGGGCCACTGGGATGTTATATTCATTAACAACCTATAGGAATATACCCTTGATGTGTTGCCATAACTCTTGATATGGTTGTAAGCCATACATCACGTATACCGCTCCAACACTGGGATCGATAACGGAATCCAGATCTGTCTCTATCTTGTCTATTTATGGCTTATCTTCCTGACTCTTAACTACCTACAATTGTGGCTGGACAATGATCATCCTTACTGATGATTTTGTTCTAGGATGAGTCCCCACACTTTGGCCTTATTCAGACCGCTTCCTTGGCATTCGTGTAATCCTTGTACCATCTTCTCTCTGGTGTAACCCCCTCAGTAATTATATCCGAAATACACGATTAAAATGAAATAGAGACCAATAATAATCAAATAACATTTACTAACCCATCACATGATGGGGTTTTCAAAAAATACATTTCGAAATCATTTATAAACTTGGTCTCATATTCACATTTCGAATACAATTACTATGCGAAGATAAATCACATTCATATAAATATCAGAGTGCACAACATAATCATCCCAGCAATCTCAGGTACATACCTTCGCTAAAGATATACAGGGCACAATTGCCCATTACAATTCTTCAAATGGGGATTACACAATCTCATCTTGAATGAGTCCTGCCGCTCCCTCCACGAGCCACTTGCCCTGTCTAAATTGTTGGTAAGGGAGGGTGAGATTCGAGAGAATCTCAGTAGGGAAACATTATCAATATGCAGGCAAGATAAGTGTTTAATGCATGACATGCTTGCATCATGTAACCCCCTGCCGTAATTATATCCGAAATACGCAATTAAAGTGAAATAGAGACCAATAAGGAACAAATGCAAATTACAAACCCATCTACCAGACAGGGTTTTCACAATTACCTTTCGAAATCATTTATAAACTTGGTCTCATAATCACTTTTCGAATACAATTACTACGCGGAACATCACATTCATAATAAATCAGAGTACACAAAAATAATCCCGGCAATCCCAGTTTCCATATATTAACTCGAGCTTTATAGGGCACATTCGCCCATACAAGCCCTCATATGGGGATTACACAAATCTTTCTCATACATACACAAATATCCAACAACTCATTTCAAATACATAACCAAATATACTCATCCTAAACATGCATTGATAACCACCTATCACAAGATTACAACCCGAACGAGTCCCGTCGCCTTTGATTGCTTACTCCATCCTCGATCCACCTACCCTGTCTAAATTGTTGGTAGGGAAGGGTGAGATTCGAGAGAATCTCAGTAGGAAACAGATACCATAATGCATGCATGATAGATGCTATGTGTATGACATGTTAGCTTTATCTAGATGCATGCCCCATAATGACATTTTTGCATACTCAATGTTTCATGTAACAAAACTATGGCCACAGCAAAACAGAAACAGAGCTTCATTTATTCAAATATGCTCTACACAATCAAGTAAAGCAATCACATACATCACTACACAAGCAAAGATATCAAATACATGCAAGTAAGGTAAGTCCCCTACCTCCAGTCTTTTCTCCTCGATTTGCGTGCCAGCAACTCGGGGCTTCACATTCGATCCTACAATGTCAAATGTACCATTTAGACACTTCCATAGTGTTTCTGGGGGTCATATGAGGCTATATTGAAAATTTACTAAAATACCCCCGGGGACCCGGCCCGGCCCCGCCGTACCCGGCCCGGCTGTACTTTTCTTGAAACTTTGACATGGGCTATCCTTACATATTTTTGCCCAAGGAATCCATTTCCCGACTCGGAATTATCAAATTCAACGTCAAATTACGAAATTGCCCTTGGCAGCCCTACTTTTAGGGTTTTAGGGGCGTTTCCGTAATTATGCTTTCTCGGCCTTTTCCGAAAAAGTGCCCAACTGTAACCCCACCTATTTTCGCCCACTGAATCCAATGGAATCATCAAATCATTGAAAATCCAACTCTAAGACCCATTTACAATGCTGGCCGAAATATATGGGTTTTAAGGGGAAAATTGGGGTTTTTCGGTTTCGGCTCCGTAAACGCGTTCCTTTCTACTCCTAACCGCTTTATTGACTATTCCATTAGGTTACAACTACCATTTAGTATCAATTTGGGCAGCATAACCCCTAGGGAAACCCATTTTCCATTTTTACAACCAATGGCAATCCGGCAAAATTTCACCGATTAAATTGCCCACAGCAGCCAGAATAGTCAATATACAAGAGTTTGGAAGTTACCTCAAGCTCCCAATAGCTTTTCCTTGACTTGAATGAAAACCCTAGGTGTTTTAACACCAAAAGAGGAGCTTCCAAACCTTAAAGAACATAAAGGAGTAGCTTAGGATCGGAGTTATACACGTTAGGAGCTAGATCGTCGGAGAAATCGGCTTACCTAGCGAGTTCTCTTCTCCTTTTCTCCCAAAACCCTCTCAACCCTTTTTCTTTATTTCTGTTGCAGAATGGCGTCGGTTTGGAGGAAGGAAGATGAAGAAAAGGTGCTTTAATATTAGGATGATGTCATGTTTTATTATGCTGATGTCATAATTCCCAAAATTGGCATTTTCGGATTTTCTGGCAGATTTTCTGCCCAATCTTTACAAAATCATAACTAATTCTAGAAAAATCAAAATGAGGTGATCCCAAATCCAAATGAAAGGTATTTAAGTCCTCTTCATTGGAAAAATATGATCCATTACTAGAAATCACCACAAAATTCCAGAATTACACAAATTTCATCACTGCCCCAAAACAGAGTCCATTTTCGACCTCAAACTTTGGACAGCTATAACTCCCAGTTCCCAAAACGAAATGGCACAAGTTATATGTCCATTTTGAAGCTTGGGATGTGAACTTTAAGACTGGAAAGTTTCATAATTTTCTGACATCATTTGCCTATTAAAAACGTCCATACGAGAAGACTGCCTAGACAGAATTCACACTGGACAACATTTCTAGTTTTGCAACCAATGTGTCCAATCCAATTTAAATCAATTCCAATGATTAAATACCACAACATGACACCATTTCCATCACAATACCCCATTCAATTATTCCCTCTATTCTAAGTCAATTTGGATGTTAATCCACAATTGAACTCAAATACAGGGTTTTGGCGTTGCTCATAACACAAGCGACTACAATCCACTTTATATTCTCTAAAAAAGTTCATTAATCACTAACCACGTCCACTTTTGTAGTCATTAACTCCTAATCACAATTTGGGATCTTGCTAAACCGGGGCTTAGCAATCCACTAATCTTAGGCTTATTCTCTAGCCTCGAGTCTCAAAATTCGGGGTATTACATTTCTCCCCTCGTTCAATAAATTTCGTCCTCGAAATTTGTCATACCACTTAATCCAAAAACTACGGATGCTTCTTCACGACATCTTCCGTTTCACAATTCATTTCATATTGCTTGGTCTCCTCTAGATCACCCACACACAACTGATAATCCACAAATCCGATTCTCGCAAGAATCTCAAACAATGAATGCAACTCAGTTGCCACAAATTGCAATCGGCCCATTTCACGATTGCCGCACAAACATAATCACCACATGGTGTCAAACAAATACAATCGCCTCCACGTATGATTGCCACAAAACCATCATCACATAACCACAATCGTCACAAGCCCCCAATTCATGAATGGCTAGTGCATCTCGATGTCCGGAGGCTCTAACTTATGAGCCATATCATAAGATTTTGGCAGTTAGGCAGCATAGGCTACCACTCTGCTCAACTCAATCTGGTTACCCCTTCCGGGAGTAACCATCACAACCTCAATACATCAAACAACAGCCTCAGCTGTATACACAAACATTCAGCTTCTGCCATATCCACTTTCACAGCTTTACCCTCACCCGTACACCCACCAGTAACTCTACTAGTGGTAACCGGGACTTTTGGGTCTCACAACACAATATTACTTCACCGTATCAACTTTCACGGTGTCACCCTCACCCGTACACCCACCAGTGACTCCGCTAGTGGTAACCGGGACTTTTGGGTATCAACACAATATTACTTCTGTATCAACTTCATGGTGTCGCCCTCACCCGTACACCCACCAGTGACTCCGCTAGTGGTAACCGGGACTTTTGGGTATCAACACAATGTCCACGGCAGATTCACATTGATGCGTGACGATTTCCATAAAACGACAGCACCCACGGCTAAATACACAATGATACGTAGCTTTCGCCACTTGCACACATATCACATTGCAAGAATGCCTCGGCTTCCGCCGCTTGCACAAATATGACAGCTTCTCATTGTCTCACAAATACAAATTGCCCTTCTGGCATTCACATCACAGTTCACATTTACAACAACACACATCGCAGATTCTAATTTTACGCACCGCCTTTCGGCCTGGGGTCAACACCGGTGCAACCAACGTGGTGGCTAGCCAGGTTGGCCATGTTGAGGTAATTGCCCTCACGACAAGAATCCTCAAACATGTAGTCGAATTAGCCATCAGCTGAATTAGCTCTGCTCTACTACACAACAATACCTCAGTCCCAGCTTATCCACAATGTTCATAGGTTCATCATCACACTCCACTCTCATCCCCTTTCTCCGCCGAGAAGACACACAGTCTTGACCCGAACCGTTGTTAGCTACTCAGGGACTATCGACGTGGCAGTGCACACACATAGCCATTCAGGCTCACAATATTAGATCCACAATCACACCCTACCCTCATCCCCTTTTACCGCCGGAAAGACACACAGTCTAATCCGAACCGTTGCTAGCGACTCAGGGACTATTGGCGTAGCGGTGCTCACACATAGCCTTTCGGCTTCCACATCACACTCCACCCTCATCCCCTTTCTCCGCCGGGAAAACACACAGTCTTACCCGAACTGTTGTTAGCTACTCAGGGACTATTGGCGTGGCAGTGCATACAAATACCCTTATAGCTCATACAGCTAACCGGCTTTCACAAACGGCCCGTCGGCCTTCACAAATAGCCTGTCCCCCGTAAATTACCGCCCCGAAGGCACGGTCCTCCGCCATAGGAATCACCCCATGCGGCCGCAGGTAAGAGACTCACAAATAGCCGTCACACCCCACCGCCGTCTCACCCCACCGGGCCACAACGGTTAGTGCCCTCTCCCACCAATAGGGTGCGGAGAGGCTGGGTACACTACGTCGACCCAGGACTCACAATGCACAATTGTAACAAGCTGGAACCAGGCGTCTTAACCACTTCACCTTCAACATCTCAAATTCTTTTCACATACTGAGATCCTTCAAGACCTCTATTTACAATACGACTTGACCCCGAAGTTTTTCCTCCCGAAGCCATAGTTATCATATCATTCTCACATCAACCTCGAGCCTCTGCTCAACACGATTCTCAAACCTATTACATTCCCACGCTTCCGCTGCACACTCTGAGGTCTATCTCCTCATCTGTGCTATAACAATGTCAAGTTGATGTAACAGGAGTCCCATAGGAATCTCCTACTACAACTGACAACATTCACAATCTGTACCAAATCTTGGCTCGATTCAACTCGAATCATTGAAAGCCATTATCAACACATCGTTGAGATCCCATACTCCCAACGTTCCCAGAGCTCTATTCTACGATTCAACGTCACGGCGATTGCTCTCCACGGTTCATTATCAAGGTGGCTGCACTCTAGGGTTCATCGTCACAGTGGCTCTACTCTAGGGTTCATCGTCATGGTGGCTCCACACTACGCTACTGTACTCGGTGCTTCACTCAGTCCACTGACTGGTCAGCCCCTCCGGTCAGAGTTTTCCGTAGGTAGCCCTTTCCAATCGGATCTCACCGTAGGTAGCCCTTTCCGATCAGATCTCACCGTAGGTAGCCCTTTCCTATCAAAAGTCCCCGTAGATAGCGTTTTCCGATCCGAATCCTCCGTAGATAACTTTCTCTCTGTGCTGGATTAACACCCAACACTCTCAGAATAACTGGTACACATTTCAATTCACTTCCTGTACCATACCCTGGTACCACAGACGATTGAGGTCAAATCCAATCTCTAAGAATCAACCCAGTTATTGAGTCTAATCCTTAGAACACAACCCATCTGTCCAAACCTCAACCTTAGTTGAACTGGGAAATCACTTCCCCCATTTCCATAGAGCACCATCTGCCCTAACACACAGTCAAATATCTCAGCCAGCCGAAGGCACACAAGTCCCCTAGGTCTTAAGGCTTTTACACACATAAGATCAGTATGACATTACTACATGTAACATCATACCACTTTGGGTTACATACCCAACATCTAGGTTAGTCCTGATACCTAGAGCATCAATATCAACCACCTTGGAAACCATCTTCCTTGGTTTCAAATCAGATGATGGGTTTGATTACAACCACCTCTGGGTTTACAGCTCAAATTCTAGGACGAATCACTATGTCTTTCGATTACACAATGATCCTCCACTCTAGAATAACCAACAATGTATACACATATTCCTCAAATCTCTTATGTCCACAATGACAAATCACACTTGTGTATACACAATCACTATCACAAAACATCATCTACCACCAAGGTAGAGATTTAAGAGAGCTATCCTAGCAAATTCCCAAGTTTGCCAGGAACTGTAGCTCTGATACCAAAATGTAACCCCCTGCCGTAATTATATCCGAAATACGCAATTAAAGTGAAATAGAGACCAATAAGGAACAAATGCAAATTACAAACCCATCTACCAGACAGGGTTTTCACAATTACCTTTCGAAATCATTTATAAACTTGGTCTCATAATCACTTTTCGAATACAATTACTACGCGGAACATCACATTCATAATAAATCAGAGTACACAAAAATAATCCCGGCAATCCCAGTTTCCATATATTAACTCGAGCTTTATAGGGCACATTCGCCCATACAAGCCCTCATATGGGGATTACACAAATCTTTCTCATACATACACAAATATCCAACAACTCATTTCAAATACATAACCAAATATACTCATCCTAAACATGCATTGATAACCACCTATCACAAGATTACAACCCGAACGAGTCCCGTCGCCTTTGATTGCTTACTCCATCCTCGATCCACCTACCCTGTCTAAATTGTTGGTAGGGAAGGGTGAGATTCGAGAGAATCTCAGTAGGAAACAGATACCATAATGCATGCATGATAGATGCTATGTGTATGACATGTTAGCTTTATCTAGATGCATGCCCCATAATGACATTTTTGCATACTCAATGTTTCATGTAACAAAACTATGGCCACAGCAAAACAGAAACAGAGCTTCATTTATTCAAATATGCTCTACACAATCAAGTAAAGCAATCACATACATCACTACACAAGCAAAGATATCAAATACATGCAAGTAAGGTAAGTCCCCTACCTCCAGTCTTTTCTCCTCGATTTGCGTGCCAGCAACTCGGGGCTTCACATTCGATCCTACAATGTCAAATGTACCATTTAGACACTTCCATAGTGTTTCTGGGGGTCATATGAGGCTATATTGAAAATTTACTAAAATACCCCCGGGGACCCGGCCCGGCCCCGCCGTACCCGGCCCGGCTGTACTTTTCTTGAAACTTTGACATGGGCTATCCTTACATATTTTTGCCCAAGGAATCCATTTCCCGACTCGGAATTATCAAATTCAACGTCAAATTACGAAATTGCCCTTGGCAGCCCTACTTTTAGGGTTTTAGGGGCGTTTCCGTAATTATGCTTTCTCGGCCTTTTCCGAAAAAGTGCCCAACTGTAACCCCACCTATTTTCGCCCACTGAATCCAATGGAATCATCAAATCATTGAAAATCCAACTCTAAGACCCATTTACAATGCTGGCCGAAATATATGGGTTTTAAGGGGAAAATTGGGGTTTTTCGGTTTCGGCTCCGTAAACGCGTTCCTTTCTACTCCTAACCGCTTTATTGACTATTCCATTAGGTTACAACTACCATTTAGTATCAATTTGGGCAGCATAACCCCTAGGGAAACCCATTTTCCATTTTTACAACCAATGGCAATCCGGCAAAATTTCACCGATTAAATTGCCCACAGCAGCCAGAATAGTCAATATACAAGAGTTTGGAAGTTACCTCAAGCTCCCAATAGCTTTTCCTTGACTTGAATGAAAACCCTAGGTGTTTTAACACCAAAAGAGGAGCTTCCAAACCTTAAAGAACATAAAGGAGTAGCTTAGGATCGGAGTTATACACGTTAGGAGCTAGATCGTCGGAGAAATCGGCTTACCTAGCGAGTTCTCTTCTCCTTTTCTCCCAAAACCCTCTCAACCCTTTTTCTTTATTTCTGTTGCAGAATGGCGTCGGTTTGGAGGAAGGAAGATGAAGAAAAGGTGCTTTAATATTAGGATGATGTCATGTTTTATTATGCTGATGTCATAATTCCCAAAATTGGCATTTTCGGATTTTCTGGCAGATTTTCTGCCCAATCTTTACAAAATCATAACTAATTCTAGAAAAATCAAAATGAGGTGATCCCAAATCCAAATGAAAGGTATTTAAGTCCTCTTCATTGGAAAAATATGATCCATTACTAGAAATCACCACAAAATTCCAGAATTACACAAATTTCATCACTGCCCCAAAACAGAGTCCATTTTCGACCTCAAACTTTGGACAGCTATAACTCCCAGTTCCCAAAACGAAATGGCACAAGTTATATGTCCATTTTGAAGCTTGGGATGTGAACTTTAAGACTGGAAAGTTTCATAATTTTCTGACATCATTTGCCTATTAAAAACGTCCATACGAGAAGACTGCCTAGACAGAATTCACACTGGACAACATTTCTAGTTTTGCAACCAATGTGTCCAATCCAATTTAAATCAATTCCAATGATTAAATACCACAACATGACACCATTTCCATCACAATACCCCATTCAATTATTCCCTCTATTCTAAGTCAATTTGGATGTTAATCCACAATTGAACTCAAATACAGGGTTTTGGCGTTGCTCATAACACAAGCGACTACAATCCACTTTATATTCTCTAAAAAAGTTCATTAATCACTAACCACGTCCACTTTTGTAGTCATTAACTCCTAATCACAATTTGGGATCTTGCTAAACCGGGGCTTAGCAATCCACTAATCTTAGGCTTATTCTCTAGCCTCGAGTCTCAAAATTCGGGGTATTACATTTCTCCCCTCGTTCAATAAATTTCGTCCTCGAAATTTGTCATACCACTTAATCCAAAAACTACGGATGCTTCTTCACGACATCTTCCGTTTCACAATTCATTTCATATTGCTTGGTCTCCTCTAGATCACCCACACACAACTGATAATCCACAAATCCGATTCTCGCAAGAATCTCAAACAATGAATGCAACTCAGTTGCCACAAATTGCAATCGGCCCATTTCACGATTGCCGCACAAACATAATCACCACATGGTGTCAAACAAATACAATCGCCTCCACGTATGATTGCCACAAAACCATCATCACATAACCACAATCGTCACAAGCCCCCAATTCATGAATGGCTAGTGCATCTCGATGTCCGGAGGCTCTAACTTATGAGCCATATCATAAGATTTTGGCAGTTAGGCAGCATAGGCTACCACTCTGCTCAACTCAATCTGGTTACCCCTTCCGGGAGTAACCATCACAACCTCAATACATCAAACAACAGCCTCAGCTGTATACACAAACATTCAGCTTCTGCCATATCCACTTTCACAGCTTTACCCTCACCCGTACACCCACCAGTAACTCTACTAGTGGTAACCGGGACTTTTGGGTCTCACAACACAATATTACTTCACCGTATCAACTTTCACGGTGTCACCCTCACCCGTACACCCACCAGTGACTCCGCTAGTGGTAACCGGGACTTTTGGGTATCAACACAATATTACTTCTGTATCAACTTCATGGTGTCGCCCTCACCCGTACACCCACCAGTGACTCCGCTAGTGGTAACCGGGACTTTTGGGTATCAACACAATGTCCACGGCAGATTCACATTGATGCGTGACGATTTCCATAAAACGACAGCACCCACGGCTAAATACACAATGATACGTAGCTTTCGCCACTTGCACACATATCACATTGCAAGAATGCCTCGGCTTCCGCCGCTTGCACAAATATGACAGCTTCTCATTGTCTCACAAATACAAATTGCCCTTCTGGCATTCACATCACAGTTCACATTTACAACAACACACATCGCAGATTCTAATTTTACGCACCGCCTTTCGGCCTGGGGTCAACACCGGTGCAACCAACGTGGTGGCTAGCCAGGTTGGCCATGTTGAGGTAATTGCCCTCACGACAAGAATCCTCAAACATGTAGTCGAATTAGCCATCAGCTGAATTAGCTCTGCTCTACTACACAACAATACCTCAGTCCCAGCTTATCCACAATGTTCATAGGTTCATCATCACACTCCACTCTCATCCCCTTTCTCCGCCGAGAAGACACACAGTCTTGACCCGAACCGTTGTTAGCTACTCAGGGACTATCGACGTGGCAGTGCACACACATAGCCATTCAGGCTCACAATATTAGATCCACAATCACACCCTACCCTCATCCCCTTTTACCGCCGGAAAGACACACAGTCTAATCCGAACCGTTGCTAGCGACTCAGGGACTATTGGCGTAGCGGTGCTCACACATAGCCTTTCGGCTTCCACATCACACTCCACCCTCATCCCCTTTCTCCGCCGGGAAAACACACAGTCTTACCCGAACTGTTGTTAGCTACTCAGGGACTATTGGCGTGGCAGTGCATACAAATACCCTTATAGCTCATACAGCTAACCGGCTTTCACAAACGGCCCGTCGGCCTTCACAAATAGCCTGTCCCCCGTAAATTACCGCCCCGAAGGCACGGTCCTCCGCCATAGGAATCACCCCATGCGGCCGCAGGTAAGAGACTCACAAATAGCCGTCACACCCCACCGCCGTCTCACCCCACCGGGCCACAACGGTTAGTGCCCTCTCCCACCAATAGGGTGTGGAGAGGCTGGGTACACTACGTCGACCCAGGACTCACAATGCACAATTGTAACAAGCTGGAACCAGGCGTCTTAACCACTTCACCTTCAACATCTCAAATTCTTTTCACATACTGAGATCCTTCAAGACCTCTATTTACAATACGACTTGACCCCGAAGTTTTTCCTCCCGAAGCCATAGTTATCATATCATTCTCACATCAACCTCGAGCCTCTGCTCAACACGATTCTCAAACCTATTACATTCCCACGCTTCCGCTGCACACTCTGAGGTCTATCTCCTCATCTGTGCTATAACAATGTCAAGTTGATGTAACAGGAGTCCCATAGGAATCTCCTACTACAACTGACAACATTCACAATCTGTACCAAATCTTGGCTCGATTCAACTCGAATCATTGAAAGCCATTATCAACACATCGTTGAGATCCCATACTCCCAACGTTCCCAGAGCTCTATTCTACGATTCAACGTCACGGCGATTGCTCTCCACGGTTCATTATCAAGGTGGCTGCACTCTAGGGTTCATCGTCACAGTGGCTCTACTCTAGGGTTCATCGTCATGGTGGCTCCACACTACGCTACTGTACTCGGTGCTTCACTCAGTCCACTGACTGGTCAGCCCCTCCGGTCAGAGTTTTCCGTAGGTAGCCCTTTCCAATCGGATCTCACCGTAGGTAGCCCTTTCCGATCAGATCTCACCGTAGGTAGCCCTTTCCTATCAAAAGTCCCCGTAGATAGCGTTTTCCGATCCGAATCCTCCGTAGATAACTTTCTCTCTGTGCTGGATTAACACCCAACACTCTCAGAATAACTGGTACACATTTCAATTCACTTCCTGTACCATACCCTGGTACCACAGACGATTGAGGTCAAATCCAATCTCTAAGAATCAACCCAGTTATTGAGTCTAATCCTTAGAACACAACCCATCTGTCCAAACCTCAACCTTAGTTGAACTGGGAAATCACTTCCCCCATTTCCATAGAGCACCATCTGCCCTAACACACAGTCAAATATCTCAGCCAGCCGAAGGCACACAAGTCCCCTAGGTCTTAAGGCTTTTACACACATAAGATCAGTATGACATTACTACATGTAACATCATACCACTTTGGGTTACATACCCAACATCTAGGTTAGTCCTGATACCTAGAGCATCAATATCAACCACCTTGGAAACCATCTTCCTTGGTTTCAAATCAGATGATGGGTTTGATTACAACCACCTCTGGGTTTACAGCTCAAATTCTAGGACGAATCACTATGTCTTTCGATTACACAATGATCCTCCACTCTAGAATAACCAACAATGTATACACATATTCCTCAAATCTCTTATGTCCACAATGACAAATCACACTTGTGTATACACAATCACTATCACAAAACATCATCTACCACCAAGGTAGAGATTTAAGAGAGCTATCCTAGCAAATTCCCAAGTTTGCCAGGAACTGTAGCTCTGATACCAAAATGTAACCCCCTGCCGTAATTATATCCGAAATACGCAATTAAAGTGAAATAGAGACCAATAAGGAACAAATGCAAATTACAAACCCATCTACCAGACAGGGTTTTCACAATTACCTTTCGAAATCATTTATAAACTTGGTCTCATAATCACTTTTCGAATACAATTACTACGCGGAACATCACATTCATAATAAATCAGAGTACACAAAAATAATCCCGGCAATCCCAGTTTCCATATATTAACTCGAGCTTTATAGGGCACATTCGCCCATACAAGCCCTCATATGGGGATTACACAAATCTTTCTCATACATACACAAATATCCAACAACTCATTTCAAATACATAACCAAATATACTCATCCTAAACATGCATTGATAACCACCTATCACAAGATTACAACCCGAACGAGTCCCGTCGCCTTTGATTGCTTACTCCATCCTCGATCCACCTACCCTGTCTAAATTGTTGGTAGGGAAGGGTGAGATTCGAGAGAATCTCAGTAGGAAACAGATACCATAATGCATGCATGATAGATGCTATGTGTATGACATGTTAGCTTTATCTAGATGCATGCCCCATAATGACATTTTTGCATACTCAATGTTTCATGTAACAAAACTATGGCCACAGCAAAACAGAAACAGAGCTTCATTTATTCAAATATGCTCTACACAATCAAGTAAAGCAATCACATACATCACTACACAAGCAAAGATATCAAATACATGCAAGTAAGGTAAGTCCCCTACCTCCAGTCTTTTCTCCTCGATTTGCGTGCCAGCAACTCGGGGCTTCACATTCGATCCTACAATGTCAAATGTACCATTTAGACACTTCCATAGTGTTTCTGGGGGTCATATGAGGCTATATTGAAAATTTACTAAAATACCCCCGGGGACCCGGCCCGGCCCCGCCGTACCCGGCCCGGCTGTACTTTTCTTGAAACTTTGACATGGGCTATCCTTACATATTTTTGCCCAAGGAATCCATTTCCCGACTCGGAATTATCAAATTCAACGTCAAATTACGAAATTGCCCTTGGCAGCCCTACTTTTAGGGTTTTAGGGGCGTTTCCGTAATTATGCTTTCTCGGCCTTTTCCGAAAAAGTGCCCAACTGTAACCCCACCTATTTTCGCCCACTGAATCCAATGGAATCATCAAATCATTGAAAATCCAACTCTAAGACCCATTTACAATGCTGGCCGAAATATATGGGTTTTAAGGGGAAAATTGGGGTTTTTCGGTTTCGGCTCCGTAAACGCGTTCCTTTCTACTCCTAACCGCTTTATTGACTATTCCATTAGGTTACAACTACCATTTAGTATCAATTTGGGCAGCATAACCCCTAGGGAAACCCATTTTCCATTTTTACAACCAATGGCAATCCGGCAAAATTTCACCGATTAAATTGCCCACAGCAGCCAGAATAGTCAATATACAAGAGTTTGGAAGTTACCTCAAGCTCCCAATAGCTTTTCCTTGACTTGAATGAAAACCCTAGGTGTTTTAACACCAAAAGAGGAGCTTCCAAACCTTAAAGAACATAAAGGAGTAGCTTAGGATCGGAGTTATACACGTTAGGAGCTAGATCGTCGGAGAAATCGGCTTACCTAGCGAGTTCTCTTCTCCTTTTCTCCCAAAACCCTCTCAACCCTTTTTCTTTATTTCTGTTGCAGAATGGCGTCGGTTTGGAGGAAGGAAGATGAAGAAAAGGTGCTTTAATATTAGGATGATGTCATGTTTTATTATGCTGATGTCATAATTCCCAAAATTGGCATTTTCGGATTTTCTGGCAGATTTTCTGCCCAATCTTTACAAAATCATAACTAATTCTAGAAAAATCAAAATGAGGTGATCCCAAATCCAAATGAAAGGTATTTAAGTCCTCTTCATTGGAAAAATATGATCCATTACTAGAAATCACCACAAAATTCCAGAATTACACAAATTTCATCACTGCCCCAAAACAGAGTCCATTTTCGACCTCAAACTTTGGACAGCTATAACTCCCAGTTCCCAAAACGAAATGGCACAAGTTATATGTCCATTTTGAAGCTTGGGATGTGAACTTTAAGACTGGAAAGTTTCATAATTTTCTGACATCATTTGCCTATTAAAAACGTCCATACGAGAAGACTGCCTAGACAGAATTCACACTGGACAACATTTCTAGTTTTGCAACCAATGTGTCCAATCCAATTTAAATCAATTCCAATGATTAAATACCACAACATGACACCATTTCCATCACAATACCCCATTCAATTATTCCCTCTATTCTAAGTCAATTTGGATGTTAATCCACAATTGAACTCAAATACAGGGTTTTGGCGTTGCTCATAACACAAGCGACTACAATCCACTTTATATTCTCTAAAAAAGTTCATTAATCACTAACCACGTCCACTTTTGTAGTCATTAACTCCTAATCACAATTTGGGATCTTGCTAAACCGGGGCTTAGCAATCCACTAATCTTAGGCTTATTCTCTAGCCTCGAGTCTCAAAATTCGGGGTATTACACATCACATAACTCATGCACACATACAATGACAAATCTATAAGCTCAATGCTTCGAACGATACACATATGGCCATAGCATATATTGAAACATAGCTTCAAATCATTCATACATGTTCCACATAATCAAGCAAAGCAATAACATGCATCAACACATTAATACAGTTATCAGAGCATGCAGGAGAGATAAGTTCCCTACCTCCAGTCTTTTCTCCTCGATTTACGTGCCAACAACTTGGGGCTTCACATTCGATCCTACAATGTCAAATGTACTATTTAGATACTTTCATAGTGTTTCTGAGGGTCATATGAAGCTATATTGAAAATTTGCTAAAATGCCCCCGGGGACCCGGTCCGGCCCCACTGTACCCGATCCGACTGTACTTTTCCTGAAATTTTGACATGGGCTATTCTAACATATTTTTGCCCAAGGAATCCATTTCCGGACTCGGAATTATCAAATTCAATGTCAATTACAAAATTACCGTTGACAGCCCCACTTTAAGGGTTTCAGGGGCGTTTTCGTAATTATGCTTTTTCGTCCTGTTCCGAAAAAGTGACCAACTGTAACCCCACCTAATTTTCGCTCCTGAACTCAATGGAACCATCAAATCATTGAAAATCCAACTCTAAAACCCATTTATAGCCATAACCGAAATATACAAGTACTCCGGGGAAAATTGGGGTTTTTCGGTTTCGGCTCCGTAAACGCGTTCCTTTCTACTCCTAACCACTTTATTGACTATTCCATTAGGTTAGCACTACCATTTAGTATCAATTTGGGCAGCATAACAGCCCCACAAACCCATTTTCCATTTTTAGAACCAAAGACAATCCGGCGAAATTTCACCGATTAAATTGTCTATAACAGCCAGAATAGTCAATATGCACGAGTTTGGAAGTTACCTCAAGCTCCCACTAGCTTTTCCTTCTTGTGGCTGAAAACCCTAACTTCAAAACACCAAAAGAGGAGCTTTCAAACCTTAAAGAACATAAAGGAGTAGCTTAGTATCGGAGTTATACACGTTAGGAGCTAGATCGCCGGAGAAATCGACTTACCTTGCGAGATTTCTTCCTCTTTCTCTCTATTTTTCTCTCAACTCCTCTCTCCATATTCAGCTGTGCAGCACGTCGGAAATGAGATCTGAAGATGATGAGAAGATGTTTTAATTCCATGCTTATGTCATCTTGCCTTTTGATGATGTCATAATTCCCAAAATTGGCATTTTCGGATTTTCTGGCAGATTTTCTGCCCAAACTTTGAAAAATCATAACTAATTCTAGAAAAATCGAAATGAGGTGATTCCAAAGCCAAATGAAAGGTATTTAAGTCCTCTTCATTGGAAAAATATAATCCATTACCAGAAATCACCACAAAATTTCAGAATTAAACAAATTTCATCACTGCCCCAAAACAGAGTCCATTTTCGACCTCAAATTTTGGACAGTCATATCTCCCAGTTCCCAACATGAAATGGAACAAAGTATATGTCCATTTTGAATCTTGGGATGTGACCTTTAATACTGGAAATTTTCATAATTTTCTGACATCATTTGCCTAGTAAAAACGTCCACACGAGAAGACTGCCCAGATAGAATTCATACTGGACAACATTTCCAATTTTGCAACCAATGTGTCCAATCTAATTTAAATCAATTACAATGATTAAATATCACAACATGACACCATTTCCATCACAATACCCCATTCAATTCTTCCCTCTATTCTAAGTTAATTTGGATGTTAATCCACAATTGAACTCAAATTATTAACTATTTTATTACTTTATTAACTATTTTATTATGTAAAAACCACCATTTGGACTCAATTTTGGCAGCATAATGCCTATGGTACACCCTTTCCCAAATTTTACAATCGAGCAAATACAACAAAAATCCACTGATTAAATGACTCATAGCAGCCAGAACAACTAATAGTTGAAGTTGAGGAAGTTACCTCTTCTTCCTTTGGCGTTTTCCTCTTGTGACTGAAAACCCTAACCCTTTAGCACTAAAATTTTCTTCAATAACCCCCTAAATCATGTAGAGAACAAGCTTAAAGGAAGGTTTACAAAGGTTAAGAGCTTATTTACTGAAGAAAATCAAACCTACCTTGACTTATACTCCTCCTTCTCTCTACAAAATATGAAGAACTCTCTCTCTTGGGCTCTTATGGTTGCATGGGAATGAAGGAAAAAAAAGGAAGGGAAATAGCTTTTTAAAATGTTTCCTTTATCCTTTTTTCGTTATTTAATTAACCCAAATATCAAAAAGTTTGATTTTTTTGTAGTAATTTTATGACATAAGGCTCATTAGCATATGTCTAATATTCCCTCCTTATAGTCGGCTCTCAAACACATCCAAGCCTATTGGAGAAAGAGAAATAATCTGGTATAAATTTATCCCGTAATTTTCCTTCATTTTTGGATTAATTGGAAATTCTGGCAGATTTTACTGCCCAAATTTTGAAAAATCATAACTAAATTTCTAGGCATTGAATTGGAGTGATTCTAAAGGCTATATGACCCTTATTGAGTTTAGTTTTAAGGAAAAATATAACCATTATCCAACTAAAAGATCACAATTCCTAGATCTTAAGTTTTTGGACGTTGTTCCAGAAAATAGTCAATTTCGCTGGGGGGAACTTCAAAAATTCATACCTCTTTATATACAGCTCCAAAAATTACTCATTACATATCAAATGAAAGCTTAGGATGTCTACATTCACCCAATAAAATTTCATAATATTTGATCATCAATTGGTAATCCAAACTACAAGACAAACTCAGTGCCTCACAGGAAAGCTCACTAGCAGCATAACCAAATGTTTACCATTTGTGTTCCAAGCATAATCATGTCTTGTGAAATCACTAATTGCTTGGTTTTGTCATTTCATGTGCTCTTTAATTCACCTTTTTAATCCTTTGAATATTGATAAGTAAAATATTTGTATATTTACTTTCCCTTATATGATGATGTTATGGACGATATTTGAGATTAATGTAATAAATTTAGGTGTAATTGATAAATACAGGATGATTTTGGCTTAAATATTTTTATTACTATTATAACATTTATTTGTTTTCCCTTTTGATAGCCACATAATAAGAGGAGAAAAGAGACTAAAATTTGGACTGATGGGATTGAAAGAGGATAATTACTGTAGCATCAGTTACTATTCACTTGGTTATTATTCATGACGGAAGTCACTATAGCAGACAGAAGTCATTGTAGTGGATAGAAGTACTATAGCAAATGCGCTTTCCACTGTTGCAATGTGTTTTTCATTGTAGCAACCGCGTTTTTGTTACTGTAGAAACGCGTTTTTCCCTTATAAATAGAGATCAAGGCCAAGTGTCAAGAAAGAAGAGAGAGAAGTAAAGGTTTCTTTCTCTGATAGGGAGATGTCTTTTCTCTGATAGTTCTGTATAAATTGTGTTATTTTTTAGAGTTAATTTCATACATTATATTACTTTTTGCATGCCTCCATCTTGGAAGGCTTAGGTAGACCTCCTATATGGATGGTATATGTTGTTAGATCTCATGTTTTGATGATAACAAAGAATGGTATGAAAGAGATTTTGATAAACAAATTAGTTTGAACAAAGCAATAACAGGGCAAAATTATCACTTGAAGTAAGCATTGGAGTAATGAAGAAAGGCCAAGACAAAAAGCTGAGAAACTTCATCATTGGCAAGTTTTCTAAAGGGTTACTCGAGTAGGTACTCGAGTAATAGACTGAAACTTGAAGTAACCAGAGTCGACCTTCAAGTAGCCTGCCAACGTTACTCGAGTAAGTACTCGAGTAACCATGTCAAAGACTTCCAGTTACTCTTGGCATTTTCAACCCTGCCAATGATACTCGAGTATGTACTTGAGTTACTCTGTTTCAAGAAATGTGTTGCTCTCGGCATTTTCAACCCTGCCAATGTTACTCGAGGATCTACTCGAGTAACTCACTGTGGTAAGTCAAAACCTGAAGGTATTACTCGAATAACATAAAATTCTTTTCTCACACTTCACTTCAAGTCACTACTCAAGTATGCAGAGTTAGTTGGAGGAGAACTTCAAGTCACTACTCGAGTAAGCTATGTAGAAAAATTTATGTTTACTCGAGTAAGGACTCGAGTAACAAGGTAATTAAACTTGAAGTGCTCTCGGCCTTGAAATCCTAAAGTTTATTGGGGTAAAGCATCGAGTAACCTAAATTTTATTTGAAAGATTACTTGAGTTGCTACTCGAGTAACCTATGAAGAAAAGGGTTCCATACTCGAGTATGTACCCGAGTAAACATGTATTTCCAAAGGTTTGAAATTTAGTTTACTTCATGCACTACTCGAGTTGTGTTATGTTTGTTTATTGACTTGCAGTTTATCAAAGTTTTCCCGATGATACTCGAGTATGTACTCAAGTAAACTTAAATGAATACTTGAGTAACTACTCGAGTATGCAAGTCCAGATTTTGAGAATTCATTCCAACATTCATTGATTTGTTTTCTATATGATTAACCTTTCATTGTATTAGTATTCTTAGCATATCCACAGATAAACAAGGAAGAGATCTTACCAAATAAGGACAGTCAAATGCAACGTTCAAATGTCACCTACCGCCACCTACCGCAAACGGATATTTTTCAAATACTGGAAAAGTCAACAGTGGCTGCGTACACTTTAACGGACGAGAAGAAAATGTTCCAACGGTCATTACCAACACACCTATATATATGGGAACATTCAAACAGAGAAATAACAAGAACACACACGAACGCATTATCAAGCTCATTACTCTGTTTTACATTATACTTGTAATTCTATGCTTCAGTGATTCTTATTCACTCTGTGAGAGAGATATTTTATTCAAACTCAATATTTGTTGTTGAGGTAACTTAAGGTTGTGGAACCTTGAGTTGGGATTGGATTACAACTTGTAAGGGGGAGCAAGTGTCCAGGCGAAGGAACTTGCTTGTACTGAGGTGCCAAGAACCCACTGAATCTTGGAAGTTATAGTAAAACTCTCAGAGAAGCTCTGAGGACTGGACGTAGGTCAAAGTGGTTGTGGCCGAACCAGTATAACTCCCGGTGTACACTTCGGTGATATTTTTCCTTACTCTTTACTGCTTTATATTCACCGTTAAGGTTTATATTTGCAACAAAAAATTTAGTACCACCCAATTCACCCCCGCTCTTGGGTGAAACGCTTGCTCTAACATTTGGTATCAGAGCGTAGGTCTTCTTGTTAAGGTATAACAACCTAAGAAGGATCCAATGGCAAGCATGAGTGAAGGAATTCTTCCCGACGGAGCATCCATCACTAGACCTCCAGGTTTTAGTGGTGAACACTTTTCTTTCTGGAAAGCAAAGTTCAGAGTATTCATGATGGCTACTAAATATGGGCTATGGGATGTGATTGAGAGTGGAAACTATCAACCTACAAAGACTGTAAATTCTCAGAAAATTCCAAAGACGCCAGCAGAATATGATGAGAATGACAAGAAACTTATCACTCTTAACAGCAAGGCAATTCTAATGTTACAAAGTGCCTTGAGTCAAAGTGAATATTTCAGAATTTGCACACTTCCAACAGTAAAGGAAATGTGGGAAGTTCTGGAAATAGCTCATGAAGGAACTTCGGGAATAAAGGAGAATCGGATCAACACCTTGGTCACTGAATTCGATCTACTTCGAATGAAATCAGGTGAATCAATATCTGAATTTGAACTGAGATATACTCATCTTGTTAATCAACTTGCAGTACTTGGGAAAGTTTATGATCAGCATACCCAAGTACGAAAGATTTTGAATATTCTTTCTAAAGAGTGGGAGGCCAAAGTCACTGTGATAGAAGAAGCAAAAGGAGAATCAATGAGATCAGTTGCTTTCCTATTTGGAAGTCTTTCTGAATATGAAAGCAAACTAAAGTTCAAACGGGAACTAGATGACATTGGTGACAAGAAAAAGAAAGGTCTAGCACTAAAACCAAAAGAAGAAAATCATGATGAGGATAAGGAATTTGATGATGATGAAATGGGCCTAATCATAAAACGATTTAGAAAGTTTTACGAGAAAGGTCAAGGATTCAAACACTTTCAGAAAGGAGGACCTAGTAGCAAAGATCATATCATTTTCTATGAATATGGAAAACCAGGACATATCAAATCAGAATGTCCAGAGCTGAACCAAAGGAGCAAAGAAAATAGAAAAGGCAAATTCTTCAACAAAAAGAAGGCCTTCGTATCTGCTATATGGGGTGATAGCTCCTCTGATGAAGAAAGTGATGAGGAAGAAGTAGCCAATATATGTCTTGTTACTCAAGAAGAAACAGAAGAAGAGGTAAATGATTCTGATCCTACCTATGATGAATTACTCTCTGAATATAATGCTTTACATTCTGAATTCATCAAAGTAGTTAAAGAATTAATTGTTTTCAAATAGAAAAACAAAGCTCTTGAAATTGAACTTAAAGAAAGTTCAGAAAAGAATTGTGAAAATTGTTCTTCTTTGAAAAATAAAAACACTGATCTTACAAAAACTCTTGAAAAATTTACACAAGGAAGTGAGATGCTAAATGTTATTTTAAAAGCTCAACGATTTGTAAATGACCGATCTGGAATTGGATATGATCCAAAATCATATAAAAGGAAAGGTAGAAAGAAAGCAGGAGGTAAGTCATATTTGAATTATTTCCAGCATTCTGTGCATACATCGAATCCTTTTGCATTTTGTAATTACTGTAATAGAAAAGGTCATTATACCTCTTCATGCATTCATAAGAAGAAAGGAAACATAGGAACCTACAAATGGGTATCTAAAGGCTCATATGTTCAGAAAATTATTTGTACAACCCAAAAGGACCCAAAAAGATGTGGGTACCTAAGACTTAGTCATTTGATTGCATATATGTCTTAAAGCATCCAAAAATAACAAGTGGTACATAGACAGTGGATGCTCTAGACATATGACCTGAGATTTTGAAAGTTTTACTACATTGCAACCTAAGGAAGGTGGAAAGGTAAAATTTGGAGGAAATCAATATGGAAAGATAGCAGGAATTGGTCAAATAAAAAATGACAAAGGAATACAAGTCAAAGATGTATATTACGTTGAAGGCTTGTGTCATAATTTGCTGAGCGTAAGTCAAAGTGCAGATAAAGACAACTGGATAATATTTGATTCAGAGGAATGTCTGATTGTCAATAAGAAAGACTTACTACTTGATAAAAAGAATATCAAGGCTAATTCAAAGCAAAAAGAGAAGGTAACTGCTATACTCTAGATATTAGTAGAAATGAATATGAAAACTGTTTTCTGAGTAATACCGATGAAAGTTGGCTATGGCATAAGAGATTGGCTCATGTCAACATGCATTAACTAGGCAAATTACTCAAAAAGGATTTACTTCTTGGATTACCCAAAGTAAATTTAAAAAATGATTTGATTTGTGACGCATGTCAAAAGGGTAAACAAACTAAATCATCTTTCAAATTAAAAAATGAGATTTCAACAAATACACCACTACAATTATTGCATATGGATCTAGTTGGCCCAGTAAGAGTAAAGAGTCTTGGTGGCAACTTATATTCGTTGGTCATTGTTGATAACTTCTCCTGATTTATATGGGTTATTTTTCTATCATCAAAGGATAAAACCTTTGAAGAATTCATTGTTTTTGCCAAGAAAGTGCAAAATGAGAAAGGTATGTCTATTACAGGTATTAGGACTGATCATGGTGGAGAATTTGAAAATCAAGCCTTTGAAGAATATTGTGATACTAATGGCATTGATCAAAATTTCTCTGCTCCAAGGACACCTCAACAAAATGGAGTCATGGAACGTAAGAATAGAGTGCTTAATGAAATGGCTAGAGCAATGTTAAATGAAAAGAACGCGTCTCAAGTGTTCTAGGCTGATGCTATGAGTACAACATGCTATATTTCAAATAGAGCATATATTAGAACAAAACTTGGAAAGACACCATACGAGCTGTACAAAGGAAGGAAGCCAAACATTGCTCATCTACACATCTTCGGTTGTAAGTGTTTCATTCATAATAATGGTAAAGATAACTTAGGAAAATTTGATTATAAAACTAATGAAGGAATTTTCCTAGGATATTCTAACCGAAGTAAAGCATATAGAGGTTTTAACAAAAGAACATGTGTTGTTGAAGAATCAATTCATATTGTATTTGATGAATTTGAATCCTCTGACAAAACCATTGATGAAGAACAGGAAGTTGTTTTAAATCAAGAAAATGGTCAATCTATTTCTAAATCTCTTATTCCAGAAGTTGATGAAACCAAGGAAGAAGAGCAATCACTAGGACAACCTAGAGCATGGAAATACAATAAAAGTCATCCCTTAGATCAAGTCATAGGAGATGTGAATGAAGGGATCAAAACTAGAAATAGAATTTTCAATGAAGTAAGTTTTTCTGCATTCATTTATGAGATTGAACCTTCTAACATTAATGAAGCCCTATCAGACAATGATTGGGTTATAGCAATGCAAGAAGAACTAAATCAATTTGAAAGAAATCAAGTTTGGGATTTGGTACCCCGACCCAAAGATCATCCGATCATTGGAACTAAATGGGTATTCAAGAACAAACTCGATGAATCCATAATTATTGTCAGAAACAAGGCAAGATTGGTGCCCAAAGGCTATAATCAGGAAGAAGGGATTGATTATGAGGAAACGTATGCTCCAGTGGCTAGATTGGAAGCTATACGTGTACCATTAGCCTTTGCATGCATCAAAGGATTCAAACTCTATCAAATGGATGTAAAGAGTGCATTTCTAAATGGCTACATTATAGAAGAAGTATATGTAGAACAACCTCCAGGTTTTGAGGATGTAACTAAACCTGACCATGTTTTCAAACTCAAAAAGGCTTTATATGGTTTAAAACAAGCTCTTAGAGAATGGTACGAAAGGCTCAGTAAATTTCTTATTGATCAAGGTTTTGTACGAGGAAAAGTTGACATAACACTTTTTATAAAACGAAAACGTGATGATATTTTAATTGTTCAAATATATGTTGATGACATTATTTTCGGTGCTACTAATGAATCTCTAAGCAAGGAATTTTCTAAGATAATGCAGGGAGGGTTTGAGATGTCAATGATGGGAGAATTGAATTTCTTTCTTGGTTTGCAAATCAAACAAAGAAAGAATGGAATCTTCATATCTCAAACAAAGTTTTTGAAAGAGTTGTTGAAGAAGTATGGAATGGATGAAGCAAATGGAACGGACACACCTATGAGCTCAACTACATTGCTTGATGCTGATGTCAAAGGGAAAGACTACAACATCACAAAATACAGAGGAATGATTGGATCATTACTCTATCTCACGGCAAGCAAACCGGACATTCAATTTAGTGTTGGCATATGTGCAAGATATCAATCAGCACCAAAGGAATCACATGCCGAAACTGTTAAATGAATCTTTAGATACCTTACTGACACACCAGAATTGGGTCTGTGGTATCCCAAAGGAAGGAATGAATATCTAGTTGCTTATTCAGATTCAGATCATGGAGGATACAAAATAGACAGAAAGAGCACCAGTGGACAAGGACAATTTCTTGGAGGATCTCTTGTCTCATGGTTCAGCAAGAAACAAAATACAGTGTCTCTTTCGTCAACGGAAGCCGAATATGTTGCAGTCTGAAGTTGTTGTGCACAAGTGATAACGGAAGGAAGTACTGTAGCAAACCCTCTTTTCATTGTTGCAATATGTTTTCCACTATAGCAAACACGTTTTTGTTACTATAGCAATGCATTTTTACCCTATAAATAGAGATCAAGGCTAAGCATCAAGAAGGAAGAGAGAGAAGTAGAGGTTTCCTTCTTTGACAGTTAGAGGTCCTTCTTTGACAGGGTGAGGTTTTTTCTCTGACAATTCTGTATAAATTGTGTTATTTTTTAGAGTTAATTTCATGCATTGTATTACTTTTTGCATGCCACCATCTTGGAAGATTAGGTAGACCTCCTATATGGATGGTATAAGTAGTCCTCTTATATGGATGGTATAGGTCGCCACCTATATGGAAGGTTTTACCTCCTACAAGGAAGGCTAGATTTCTCCATTTTTTATTCATCTTTTGATTGTATATTTATGTTTTAGAATTTAATATTCAAGTTTTATGCAGTATTTATGAGGTTTTCATTCAAGTTTTATGTAATGTTAATTTATATTTATTTTGTTTTTAATTTTATCATGAGCTAAATTTCTATTTTCTTAGGGTGATGATATAGCTTACTAATGACTGATTGAATCTTAACTTATTAAATCTAGTTTTAATTTTTCCTTCATTATTGAGTTTTAATGATTGTTCTTAATGCATTCATTTGATTGACTATCTTTTGAATGATTTCAATATGTATGTTGAGACCGGAAGGAGATTCATGTGTGTAAACCCTATATTTAAAACCATAATTTGCATATAAAATAGGAATATATTCATATGAGTTGTGTAGTCTTTAATGAGTTTCATAAATTTTAATGTATAATTAATTGCTTAAATTCACATAGGAATATATTGGATTAGCAATTAATTATAGAATTGCTTGACTTTGGAAGAGGCTAGTAATTGAATGAGGGAAACTCGACTATGAATCATATGGAATAAATTGGGCTAGAATAGATAAGTGATTCAATCCGAAATTTGTTAAGTGAAATATGACCCTTAGAGTTTTTTCTTGTAGTTGTTTGCACATAATTTGCATCCATATTTAATCATTTTCTATTTTGTACTTTTCATCACCAACTAATTGATCAACTAAATAAAATTAAAATTACTCATTTTGGTACTTAATGATCAATCCTTGTGGAAAGGATCTCTACTCACTTCTGTATTACTTGATTACGACAATGTACACTTGCACTATTTAATAGATCATTTACACCCATAACAAATATAAGGAATTTTGGTGACCAAAATTCGAGATGTTACATTTCTTCCCCTATTTAATAAATTTCGTCCTCAAAATTTGAACGTCTATAACTTAGGGATCAATCCTAGCTCACTGTGTAACTCATCCCCAGGTTATGCATACTTAGGAGCATGCACCACAAATCATTTGATGTATGTGGATGAACTGCTTATTAGCACTTACACATTTAGCCCATTCTATACTCATGGGTCACCTAACCCATTATTGTACTGATTGTCCATCAGGACACTTACTATATTATTTTAAGCCTTATTGCCTTGTCGGAACACTATCCCAATATGCTTAGCTTTATAATGTATCTAATTCCATTCCGTAGCATTGAATATTCTAACCTTATTGCCCTGTACAAACATGTACACTGGGCTTACCACCAACAGGCCTGTCTGTAGACATGACTGTCTATAACTTTGTTCACTATATGTAACCGTGTCTACCTGTTTGGTGTTCAGGATCAAATAACCATTTGACCCTTACTAGCCAAACTATATATTGTCTAATCCAACTATGTGTTTAGCTCAGGATCATATGACTATTTTCCCCTTTACTAATCATATTGTGTGCATTGGTCACTATGTGCACTATTCTCTATGTGCACCATCCACTATATGCACTATATCAAGAGTAGGTGATTCATTCTGTGAGGCTACAGCTATCGAGAAGTATTCGCCACCATTATGCCCTACTATACTAGGACTCATCCTAATTCTAGTTCACATGTGTGACCATAAACGACAAGGGTTGTGTGATGTTGACCATACAGGTCATTGCACTATACACCATATAGGATGTAATATTGTACACCACTCAGGATGTATACTACTGCACACCACAAATGATGTAATACTATACACCATGTAGGATGTAATACTATACACTACTCTGGATGTAATATTGTTGACCATACATGCTGTGTCACTATGACCACATGGGTCTAAACATGATTTGGGATGATCAATATTGGTGTGACTGTCAACCTCCCTATATCACTCAAAAATCACACGTATGTTCACCATGTTTCCATAGCGCTCACTCTAATGTTTTGCACTTACAAAAACAACATATGTGGAGCTGCACTATCTGCCTATACTTGTCTGTTGACCTCAGTTGGATCCCACTTGGCCTCCATAGTAACACACAATTCTTTATAGAAAATGTGATAAATAAATATACAATGCGCCATATAAGTAATAGAATTATAACACCATAAATCTGACTGTCTGGATGCATACATTATTTAGGATTATATGACTGTATGACCCCTACTTGAGCCCTCAATGGCTGCATCCATTATTCAGGATCATATGACTGTATGACCCCTACTTATGCCTTATTTCCTACACATACAACTGCTTGCCAAGAGATATTTCTCTGTCCCGATGCAGACGACTGCTTGCTTGAAAATGTTTCTCTATCCTAATTGGGTTCTGCGCCCTAACCAGGATGTGTCTACAACTCGTGTCACAAAACATGGCATAGAAGGCATATAGATAATCACATAGAGTATGGAAGAGAAAGTCACTTCACTGGCCTTTCCTGGATAATATTAAATTTCTAATCTTCCTTTGTTCTGTGATCTACAGCACTTCTCGCAGCTCATTACTATGATCCTTATTTAATGTTCAGTTAACTTGCTCTATATTTGCTGTATTGGGTTAGGTCTAACTTCTTGACCTTGCCCAGCACTTGTACCTCCTGGTCTCATCACCTTTATGTTTTACTGTGTGAAATAAAGAAGAGGTAAGTATCTCATAATCACAAGGGCATATATGTCATTACACAATGTGTTGGGTACACAGGTACTCCTAAAATTACACATAACAGAGGTTTACTATAGTCAGGGAAAACCTATAACAATATACAACCTTTAAACTACTGTACAACATGTTGCTATCTTATGTTACATAACATAACATGTTCATATAACTTTCCAGGGGGTTACCCATCCTAAGATTTCACTGGGTTAAGCATGCTTAACTTTTGTGTACCTATGTCCAAACGCGGATACCGGCTTCAACTATCTTCGACCACTGCTACCCTGTGACTTTACTTGGTCCATCAAGTCATGCCAACTATCACCGGCTAGCTAAACATTATGTGTGGACACTAACCACCCTAATATATAGTCCCATTACATATGCCTAAATGTATACGTTGATATGTTCCCTATTGTCCACAAAGTTGCTTGTTGGACTCTACTTACAATTTCATTCTTCTTCCAGGCTAACACACTATATCCAAAAAGAAGTGCAGTGTTGTGTGGATCCCTAGGTCATCCGGAATCCCCGAACTAAATTATCCCTAACCACCCTCCACTAGACCAGTCTATCTGTGTATGCTGTATTCTGGGCTACTGGGATGTTATATTAATGAACAACCTACAGGTATATACCCTTGATGTGTTGCCATAACTCTTGATCCGGTTGTAAGCCATACATCACGTACACCGCTCCAACACTAGGATCGGTAACGGAATCCAGATCTATCTCTGTCTTGTCTATTTGTGGCTTATCTGCCTGACTCTTAACTACCTGCAATTGTGGCTGGACACTGATCAGCCTACTGATGATTATATTCTAGGATGAGGCCCTACATTTTGGCCTTATTCAGACCCGCTTCCTTGGCATCCGTATCATCCTGGTACCATCCTCTCTCTGGTATGGTAATATGTATTACCTTCTGGGTATTCCACCATTTCCTCAAGGCTTGTCTATTCCTTTTAGGAGCTTGTCAACTAGCCGAAGTAATTCACTTCGTTGTTCCTATCACTGTATAATCAAGCATATCAATATACTATCCTGATGCAAGAACCACCACATTTACCCTGAGTAGACAATTCTGTGTCCAGAATCCTTGCTCTGATACTAAAACGTCATACCCTTACTTATTTTGACTTGCCGCAGAATATTAATGCATGGTTCAGTGGGCAACAATGAATAGCATAAATATACTGATAATATGTGAATGATTACAGAAATTCTCCATAGGGGTTCATACATGATTATTATAATTAATATAGCCACACAGGGCTACTTGGGTGTCTAAACCCGTCCCAGTGAAACAGAGATATCTTCTTGTCTTCGTTCCACTACTGCAATCCTCTTGTGTAGTTTTCTTCTCTGATCTTAGCATACCTTCCTTATTCACCTGTTTAAATTGTTGATAGGGGAGGGTGAGATTTAAGAGAATCTCAGTAGGAAACAGTACCAATATGCATGCAGGATAAGTGCTTAATGCATGACATGCTTGTATTACATTAACTCATTTAACACAATGCCATATCTGCATACTCAATGTTTCATGAAACAAAACTATTGCCACAGTATAAATAGAAACAGAGCTTCAATCATTCATATATGTTTTACATAATCAAGTAAAGCAATAACATGCATCAATATACCAGCACAAATATCAAATACACGCATGAGATGTAAATTCCCTACCTTAACCCTTTTCCACCTTGAACAGCGTGCCTCGTAACGCGTGTCAACCCCTTGGGCTCTCTACTCGGTCTTAAAATTTCAAATGTACAAGTTTAGTCACTTCCATATTGCTTTTGGTGGTTATATAGTCTATTATAAAAATTTACCATAATGCCCCAGGGGACTTGGCCGGGCCCTACCTTAGTTGGTTTGACCGTACTTTTCCCAAAATTTTAACATGAGCTATTCTGACATAGTTTTACCCAAAGAACTCATTTCCAGAATCAGAATTACCAAATTCATTGCCAAAAGACCAGAATGCTCTTGGCTCTCCTATTTTAGGGTTTCAGGAGTGTTTTAGTAATTATGCTTTTTCAAGCTGTTCTGAAAAAGTGATCAACTGTAACCCCACATAATTTCCCTCCTGAACTCAATGGAATAATCATATCATCAAAAATCCAACTCTAAGCCCTTGAATTGGATCTAGCCGAAACCCAAGATACTTTGGGGAAATTTGGGGTTTTTGAAATCTGACTCCGCGACTTGCCCCTTTCTACTCCTAATCACTTTATTAACTATTTAATTACATTAAAACCACCATTTAGACTCAATTTTGGTAACATAACGCTAGGGTACACCCTTTCCCAAATTTTATAATCGGAGCAAATACAATAGAAATCCACTGATTAAATGACTTACAGTAGCCAGAACAACCAATAGTTGAAGTTTAGGAAGTTACCTCGTCTTCCTTCTGGCTTTTTCCTCTTGTGGTCGAAAACCGTAACCCTTTAACATTGAAATTTTCTTCAATAACCCCCTAAATCATGTAGAGAACAAGCTTAGAGGAAGGTTTATGAAGGTTAGGAGCTAATTTATTGGAAAAAAAAATCAAACCTACCTTGACTTATGCTCCTTTTTCTCTCTACAAAATATGAAGAAATTACTCTCTCTTGGGCTCTTATGGCTGCATAGGAATGAAGGAAAAAAGGAAGGGGAACAGCTTTTTAAAATGTTGCCTTTATCCTTTTTTTTATTATTTAATTAATGCAAAAATAAAAAAGTTTGATTTTTGTTTAGTAATTTTATGACGTAAGGCGTATTAGCATATGTCTAATATTCCCTCCCTTTAGTCAGCTCTCAAACACGTCCAAGCCCATAGGAGAAAGAGGATTAAGCTGGTATGAATTTATCCCATACTTTTTCTTCATTTTTGGATTAATTGGAAATTCTGGCAGATTTTGCTACCCAAACTTTGAAAAATCATAACTAAATTTGTAGGCATCAAATTAGAGTGATTCTAAAGGCAATAAAACTCTTATTGAGTCTAGTTTCAAGGAAATATATAATCTTTTGCAAACTGGAAGATCACAATTCCCAGATTTTAAATCTTTGGACGCTGTTCCAGAAAATAGTCAGTTTCGCTGGGTAAACTTCAAAAATTCATAACTTTTTGATACAGCTCCAAAAATTACCTATTACATATCAAATTAAAGGTTTAGGATATCTACATTTACTCTATGAAATTTCATATTTTTTGATTATCATTTGGTTATCCAAAACCACATGACAAACTCATTGTCTCGTAGAAAATCTCTATGGCAGTATAACCAAATGTTTACCATTTGTGTTCCAAGCATAATCATGTCATGTGAAATCACTAATTGCTTGGTTTTGTCATTTAATGTGGTTTTTAATTCACCATTTTATTCCCTTGAATATAAGGAATTTTTGTGACCAAAATTCGTGATGTTACAATGAGTCTATCACTGGCAGGAACACTCCTGTGATATGAAAGTGATGTATTGTGCACTTTGAATATCCTAAAGTATCACTCGAGTGAGCACTCAAATGATGACCTATCGCTGGTAGAATCAGTCTAATGATGTGAAAGTGATCAAAATTTTCTTACAAGATCACTTGAGTGACAAACAAAATGGTTATTACTTCTATAGCACTTGAGTGATTCTGGGAGTGATGTTGTTAAGAGTTTTTATCAACATCTTGGATTTATTTGATTCTTTTCCAAACTCATATAAAACTTGATTATATTGTTCCTATCATCACTAATCAAGTCTATATGAAGAGTATAAGTGATTAAACATAGATTAAGCTTGAATGGGCAAAAAAAAACTTTTGTGTCAGAAAAGTTTCAACAACTAGTTTTCAATAGGAAGAAGAAAGTCTCAATAGCCTAACAAATACTTCTTCACCTCCAACAATCTTCAAGCTACATCAAATATTAAAGGAGAAGCATTCAAGATAAGCCAGCATGAGAACTTGTGCACACCATGCTAAAATACCAAAACTCTAAATCTTATATATCTATAGTTAAAGCTATGTAATCATACTCCTACCATGTACTTCAATGTTAAACATTATCAACTTCATAAAAAGAAAAGTATTCTTTCATTGAAATCATTCTATCTCTGTGGGAGTTACTCAAGATAGGAGATCTTAAGTTGGGAAACAGATTGTGACCTTACAGTGTGTAAGGGGGAGCTTGTATCATAGTGTGAGATTGTAAGTGGCTTCACAATTGCCTGAATAAACTTGTAGGATTGTAGTGACCTCTGTTGTTCACTCTCTGAATGAGAAGGTGGACAAATTATTGAAGAAGGATGAATCTAATGTTGCAGCAGATCCTTCATGTTTATAACTTTTTATTTTTTTTGTTTATTTACACTCTTATTTTCTTTTTTTTATTGTTTGTTTGTACTATTGGGTTGAATAATCAACTTCAAAAATTATTTTAAAAAATTCAAATAAATAATGCCTATTAAATAAAACCCATCACATTTTAGAATACCATGTCAAATACCTAACAATTATTAAGAAAAAACTATCACCATTTGCAAAACCTAACGATTGTAATGTAAAACCATTAACTTTCATTTAGAGATTCATTATGATGCAACAAATCCTTCATCTCCATAACTTTATATTTTTTACTTGTTTATTCACACTCTCATTTTCTTTTTAATTTTTTATTTTTACTATGGAGTTGGATAATTAACTTCAAAAATTATTTTAAAAAGTTAAATAAATAATGGTTATGACGTAAAACCCGTCATTGTTTAGAATACCATGTCAAATACCTAATGGTTATTAAGAAAAAACCATCACCATATACAAAACCTAATGATTGTAATGCAAAACAGTGAACTTTCGTTCAGAGATTCATTACGGTTGTAAATTAAGAACTATAATAAAATACCATCTTTCATAATGGTTATAAACTTATAACTATGAGCAAATTTTGTCAAGTCTTTTAAAACACCTGCATCTCACGCCTATTCACATTCTAAGTTAATACACTTGTATTTCATTGAACATTACCCACCATCCTCAAAAGGCCACAACTTGGATTGAATTTTCTGACCATTGAAATTTGCTTTTAGGCAAACCACATCCTCCACTACTTTCTTTGAACTTCAATCCGACAACCATGTGAGTTGCTTTAATTGCCCTAACTCACTTTTTTGTTTTAGAGCCTTTGTTAGGTGGCATTCCTTTGCATGCTCTATTTTCTTTATTTTTAGGTATGATTTCTCTTCTACATTTTGCATTCTCCATTATGCATTATGCATTCTTCTTTTTCACTTCATCTTTCCAAGCTAGGTTTTGACCTTAGTTGTGCATCATATTTTTTCTTTGGAAAACTCATTACTCTATTCCTTATGGCTGACTAAATGTGTTTTCTAGTTAAAATGGCTAGTTCTAGTTCCTCCAGCATTGATAATGCCCTTAGTAATGATATTGCCTCTAGTCATACCAGAAACTTGACCCAAGAACAACGTTATAATGAGTGCGTGATATTAAGGAGGGGCCGCTGTGCCTTGACTTTTATGAATGAAGTAAAGTCTTTCAGAAGAAAATTTGATCTAATATGGAATAATGAGGGTCAAGCTCTTGAGTCATCACACTTTATTAGCTACATTGGCTTAAATGCACTAAAAGCCATGTCCCAAAAAGTTAGTACGCTGGCTTCCTTTCTGCAGATGAGGACGTATTGGCCAAGACATTGGGGCTTGACCATTCCAATCTTTTTATGGGTGCCAACTTTAGATTCACTTAGATAAAATATTATCGTCACTAGCAACCTCAAAGAAATAAGAAGGACAAAAATTATGAAAAGCTCCATAAAAAATGAGATGAAATGTAGAAACAAATATTGTTTCTCACACATGAGGTGATGAAGGAGTGTTGTATGAAGCAATACATTTCCAACCCATGATTTGTCTAAGGGCTTGGCAAAAGTTGAATGTTTTCCTAATAGCCCTAGACACCATATAGTTGCAATGAGCCGCATGTTCAACTGCTTGAAGGATAACATGATTAATAACAAGCCTTTTCCTCCTAAGCATGTGAAGGTACAAATGAATGCCAACATCGACCCTAGTTATCCTTTCTTTGTGGCTACTAAAGACACAGATACAGTGGGAGGGGCTTTGGGTAGCTACATTGCATGGCCTTACCTTCTATTTCAAGTGTGCAAGTTGACCAAGAAGTCTAATGCTCAAAAGAAGTTGCCCATTAAGTCCAAGACCACCAATCAGTCTAAGCCCCGCACTCAGTCCCAGACCCCTAACCAGTCTAAGACCCCCATTCAGTCAAAGAAGAGGAAGCATCCCACCCTTAATGATCAATCTAGGAAGAAGTCACTCTCACAAAATAAGCTTATTGGTTAATATGCTCAAAAGTCCCTCTAGGAGTTTGCTAACAAGTTCTTCACTTTAAAGCTGTTTCTAATGATCAAATTTGAGAGAGAGGTCTTCAACCTAATAGAGCAAGAGGAAGCTATAAGCCAAGAGCTTGTTATTAAGATCATAACAAGGAGATGGACAATACAAGCTTTGTCAACTTTTTTATGAGGTAGTTCTTCAACTATGATTAAATAGCTGGCTACATAGAATGTTGATTACATTGTGATATGTTGGTTTAAGCATTTTAGACACCTGTACCATACTTACATCCTCCTTCGTGACCTCTATGAAAAGATCAAGTTCATCTGCCCTGACAATTATAATAACTAGGGTGAGGGCATGAAGGAAGATGTGAAGTAATCTCAAGCGAGGTTTCTGGTAGATAAATTCATTAGGAGGGTGCTAGATAGAAGGGATACTTACTTTTCCGTGCCTTACATTCAAGGGTGGGTACATCATTAACTCTACTTAAATTAGGTTTTATTTATTTTGTAATTATCCTGATGGTGTGATCTATTGTTCTACTTAAGGGGGCATTGGATGCTGACAGTGTAAATCCATTATGCAAAATGATTTGGCACTATGACTCTATGAGTGGGGTTCCAAACACGAAACTATACATGTAGGAGACATTCAACCAATACATTATCTATTTATCATATCTTATAATTAAATTTAGCTTGCATGTTTCTATGTATATAATATTTTATTTTATCTTATCAGAGCGTTGTACAAGTACCGCACAAAAAATGATCTCGACTGCAACAAATACAACCTCACTGATGGGTGCTTCAAATACGTCTTCCAATGGTTGAGTCTAAAGGTATATATATATATATATAATTCACTAATGACTATAATATTAAGTTGAAGCACACATATAGTTTATATATTATTGACTGACAAATTTTCCTTCTCATTTCTTTATAGTACCTACGACAACTAGAGAATAGCAATGATTGTGGGTATGGTGTGATACAATTCATGAATGACATAATCATGAATGGTCCTCAAAATATTGATCCAAATAAAGTATATTATATGCTCAATTCGTTCATATATACATTTGGTCAACTGTATATTACAATATCTAACTTGCATATATTGTCTCCTTTTGTGCACAGCGTTTTAATGCCTTTTGCACGAGTTTTAGCCACTCACAAATGGAAGAAGTGGCTGAAGAGTTGGTGACTTCTCCAACATCAGTGGGAGAGGAAAACCTTCAAATGATTGTAGATTTTCATATACTGATTTGTTTGTTTTAAATTTTTTATTTTAATAGTGTATACATATATATGAATAACTGTAAATATATTCTGATTTATTGTATTGTTTTATATATGAATGATTATAGATATATATTTTGAATTGTATTGTATAAATGTATATGCTAGGGAGATATCGAAAGTAGAACCCCCCCTAATTTTTTTAAAAATTTAGCTTTGATGCATCATGATTGTTACCTAACAATTGTTATTTATGTCAACTATATATCATAGTTGACATATATAACGGTTATTAAAGTAGAACCGTTATGCATTACGCAATCATTATCATATATTATGATGGTTGTTTACGTGCTCCTGTTAATTATTATCACAGCAATGGGCATATCATGGCTGCACTGAGCCTCAATATATAATGGGTATTATATTATATTTCCCCATAATAAATAATAGTTTGAAACCATAAATTTATCTACACATAGCATATATAGCGCTCACATATATGACGGTTCGGGTGGATGCTAGAATGCTACTAAACTTTACACGTGTTAGTGAGTTGTAGCTTTGACATGACATATTTTGGAGCTTAAATCACTAAGGTAATGATAGTTGGTTGTTATCACTACTACATATTTGTTTATATGTCACGGTTATTTTTACCTATATTTAATGGTTAAATCCGAGCACTAAATATTTATATTAAACAGTTGTAAACTGTTACAACTATTAAATATAGGTCCATATATTTCATGGTTGTTTAAATTCAACCATTATATGTAGGGCACTATATTTTACGGTTCTTAGTCATGACTGTTAAATATAGTAAACAATATTCAATAAAAATTGTGAAATATTTTGTACAATACTTTATAGTTAAAATGATGAACGATCACCTGTTTTGGTCATTCAAAAGGAGTTTATTTGATAGTGTTGGTCAATAACCATAAAATATAACATACACTTGACGGTTATGTGGAATAACCCTGATATATTGCTTAATACTTGATGGTTATTGGCAAATAACCGTGAAGTATGCAAGATCAATTTTGTAGAAAATTAGAAGACTTACTTTCAATTAACCCCCTACAAAATGACCTACGAAAACAACATACATATACACCAAGCACCTAAACAGATCTAGTTATGCCTAGAGGTATCACAATATACAAAATAACCAATTCCAACAAGTACCAACAAATTAAAATAGATCATCTAGTGCTATCTATACAATTATGAGTACACTAATAACAATACAAATGAAGTACATGTATATAGGGAGCAGCGTAGATCTATACACCAAGCAACAGATAACCATCACTATTAGAACCACATATTAGAAGGAAGATATATTTGTAGAAAGTTGACACACAAAACAAAACAATTTCATCATTAATATCATTTAAATCAAACAATGATTAAAACAAACCATAATTAAATGAAGCAATAAAGGTAAGGGAATTTACATTATCAAGTGGCCCTTTTTCTTTTCCTAGTTTTAATATTTTTAATGATCTTTTTAGTAACAATTGTTTTCTTTAATTTGTGAAGCAACTTCCCCCTCTTTGAAATCCAAATTCCTTCATTGTGGTCATGCCTAACGTACAAAGCTTCATCCTCATTGAATCGAGTTTTAATTGATGTCCCTTGGAGAGAATTATCCTCATTGAATTCACCTCCTACATCCTCATTTGTTTTGTTTGATAACAAAACAATAGATTATTCTTTATTAGTAGGATCATGAACATAGACACCTGTTTAACTTGAGAAGCCAAAATAAAAGGCTTTTCTTTATGCCCTTACTTGTTCAAATTCAATTGTATCAACCTTAACTCATATACTTTCAAAGCATTATTATTGTCAACCCACTTGCACATGAAAACCATAACCTAAAATCCTACGTAATCCAACTCCCAAATGTGCTCAACTACCCAAAAGTATAATATATTTACATAGATAGGATTCTTATCTTTTGTACTTGATACATCCATGGTGTTAGCAACAACAATTACCTCACTATTTTGCATTTTGCTTTGGGCATCCTACTCTTTAGTGTATAAGTAGTATCCATTAATGATGTAGCTTGAGAAAGAAAGCACATGTCTATTCGGATTATGTGCCTAGAACATTACTTTCCCAAGAACTAAATTATGATAAACATTGTACTTGTCATTCACATGCTACTTCAACCATACTAAGAATTGTTTACTATGTTCTTTGGCATACCAACTCTATACACTATTAAGATTTCCCCTCCTAAGCTCATCTATATGAATACCTACATACTCATCAATCTCTTTATAGTTGTGAAGTACGTATATGTGTACTTCCTGCCACTGTTGGTTTGATATAGAGATAACTTTCCTAAGCTCATCTTAAATTTTTTGCATCAATTGCATTGCTATGCAAGTATATAAATCTAGGTATAATTGGAAAATACAATAACTCCTTCTTTGGACTTTTCTCATTTGATTGGTAGCATGAGGTAGAACATTGAGGGCACTTGGTTAATAGTTCATATTCTTTTTTGAGCAAAATATAATAGTTGAGGCAAGCATATATCTTTTTATAACTCAGTTAGTGGTGCACATCACTTGTTTTGCATCATAAGTCTTGGTTAGCATAACATTTCCTGGTGGTTGCATTCATCTCAAAAGCACAAGTAATTATGTGAATGTTGAGCTATTCCACCCATTTTCTGCTTTCAAGTTGTACAAGTTCAAAAATGCATATAATAATATGAAGTTAGGATAATTCTCATACAAACATTTCTTTGCATTGTTCTTCATCATCTCAAACTTGTATAGGCATTCACTGAATTACGCTTCAATTTTATCTACCATATCTTGAAGACAAGCATCCTTAAATGTTCTTGTATGGAAGTTAGGTGATTCACATCTTTCCGAATTCAACTGACTAGTATTGCTCACATCGATCTCCCCATGTTTTGTCTAATAGGTATAACTTTGATCAATTCCATACGTCACAGAGTGACTCACAACTATCTGGATCAATATGCTTCACAATGTCACACTTGATGTAAGATGTCAGCACTATTACGAATTACTAACCTTATGAAATCGCTTATCCCGTCCTAGTATTCCTTTGATAGATGATCGGTAGACATCCATTCTTTATTTGCACTCCCCATTTAGAGCATCTAATGTATGTGGAGGGAAATATGATAACAACTTAACAAAATCACTTAAAAACCATATTCCTAGAAACTTTATTCAAATCAATACTAACAAATAACAACTTTAATACAACAAACACTTAAAATTAGTGGTAAAACCTTATGCACATAAAAATTCACTTAAAAATATATTTTTACATACTTTTTACTCAAATAAATACTAACAAATAACAACTTTAATAATAACAAACACTTAAAATCAGTGGCAAAACTTTATGCATATACAAAATCACTCAAAAAACAATCTTTAGATACTCTTTACTGAAATCAATACTAACAAATAACAAATTTACCCTAGTGGAAAAATGACTTTTTAGATCAGTTTTGGATCAGGTTTTGATACAGCAGGTCTAAAAAGTTTGATACTTTTTTGACTGGTTAACAAACCGGTCTTAAAAGTCACATTTTAAAGACCGGTTGTATTGATAACTGGTCTTAAAATAAACCATTTTAAGATTGGTTGTCATGAACACCAGTCTAAAAAGACCTCTTTTGTAGGCTCTACAGAACCATTTTTAAGATCAGTTGTCTATATAACTAGTCTTGTCAATACAACGAGTCTCAAAACTTTACTTTTAAGATCGGTTGTATGGAAAACCGGTCTTAAAATATCTTTTAAGACCAGTTATCTATATAACCGGTCTAAACAGTATTATAATTATTATTTTTTACTTGTTTTTGATTATGTTAGTAACCAGAACACATCCTAGAAGCTGCTTCCAATGCCATACTTATTAAGTGCCATAAGGTGTTCATTTTCCTTCCACTTACCATTTCATTTTTCTTTAATCTTCTCATTGGGAACTTGTAACATAACATGCGCCCTTATCCTCATGTAATATGTTGTTTAAAACTATCATTTATGCATAATTCTGTAAAACACAGGTCAATGCTATGTCTCAAACAGGTTCACATGTATAAATGTATAGTTTCACATAATCACTAAAACAACAAACATATCAATTCATGCAATCAACAAGTTTTGTAGAAAAGCCGAGGGAAGAAAAATTCCTAAATATATACAAAAAATTCCGCAGTTTTACAAAAACTCACTATTGTTGTAAAAGTTCATAAATGAATTTAGCATAACAATTGCGAATGTAATCAATATCTTCTTTTGGAAAAGGGTCAGCAAGATCAAACATCTGTAACACCAAAGCCAGACAAAACATTAACTTGCTAACTTAAAAAAGAATAAAAGTAATACAAAATTTTTGAAATATATATGCATTTACCTCTTGAGTAAATTCTGTCATGCCTAGGGTAATAATGTTATAAATGTGTCTCAAAACAGACAACTCGCACAAGTTGGACCTCGGTGGTTGCCTACGGCTCCGAAAAATAATATGATATCATTAAAACAAGTATAAAATTAAAGCATGGCTTATTATTGATCATATTCTTAAAACAAACTAATATGTAACTAACATTTAGCATGATCCATATAGGGTCTTTTATGTCACGAACATGCCAACCACAAGCAGCTATAGGAATGTCCTCTTAGCCCTATCATCAAAATCACAAAGGTTACTTATTTTACACAAATTCCATAAATTTTACACATGAAAGGTAATAATGCAAGAAAACTTATGAGTTCATGGTCTTCTTCAATTCACTCCCTAGCTTATTGTAGTAGAGGGAGCCTAAGAGGATGACAGTATAATTCTTCTTGTACAGAATATCCAACTGCAAATTATCACTGAAAAAAGGGATGACTTGTAAGCAAATTTTATGTATATAATGCAATACAAATTTGTTTCTTACCCATGCACATATGGAGCCAAGAAACACTCAATTGAGGTTTCACTAAGCCTCTCTGATAAGTATATGTGCCTGATAGCAATAGTGGTCCCTTTGTTATGGATTTAAACTGGGCATATGAATCCAAATTTATCACTTTTGTCAGAGGAAACCACCTATGATTCATGTATCTATAATAATACAAGCACACATATCAAATTTTAATAGCGTAATTTGTAAAATATTTACCACAAATTGAAGAAGATACTTACATTACAAATAGTTGGACAATCAAAACTGTAAGCTGTTGTCTAGGAGCTACTAGAGACATTAAGTAATCCCTGCCGAGATAGCATTACACCCCTGACTTGCCAACAGTTGAATCTGTAGGCCAATCTCTTATTTGAAAGCATGTATCATATGCCATTAGAATCACATGTTGCATGATATTCAATGGAGGCTGTGAAAGTTTTTGGGTAGGAGGAGGTGTAACTAGGGCTGTGATTGGGGTTTCTTAGTTCAATCAGAAACAAGGTTCTTTGGCCACAAGATGAAATAATTGAGGACATCGCTCGCAACCTTGAAGTCATCAATGGGGATAGGGAGACGTGCATCTATAATGATCACCTCTTTAACTGCCACTTTGACTTGATCATTTTTTATTTGTTGGTTATTGATAGTTGATCCCAAGTTGTGCACGCTCCCCTGTGCAACTAATTGTCTTAGAGGTGTCTCAACATATAGGTCATAAGGCTTACAAATTTCTTTTCCAGGACCTTCTGATGACTGACCAACATTACACTAACTCCCTTTAGTGCTTTGCTTAGGTACAAGGGAATGTGCCTAGGGAGCACTGGGATCTTGTCTTGTGCTCACAATGACAATAAGTTCCTCCTTCATCTTGCTCAACCTTTCTTCTAATCATGCATCAAATAATACTTCTGCCTCAGCCCTTGCTTCTGCCCTCATAGTGGCCAATATATGCTCCATATCCTCCCTAGTCACCATACTTAAGGAACGGCATGGGAGTACTCCAAAGTAATACCTTATGCCTACCCCGCCTCTAACTCCTCTAACATGGCCGGGATGCTCATGTTTTCCTGTGGCAACGGTCAGGATATCATTCCTCCCTCCGACCTAAATGATCCCTCAACTTGTTTTTTTATGCTCCTCCTGTAAGACATGTAAGACAAACATAAGTAATGAAATTTTGTTTACTAACTAATTAATTATAACAACAATACTTACAATTTTTTCACCAACTATATGAGATTGTTCACTCGTATAAGACCCGCTCCTCTTTTGGTGAGTGAACTTCTACATTTCTTTTCGATGTATTGGAGATAGTGGAGAAAGAAGAATAAAAGGATTGGATTGAGTTGCTTCTTCCAATCTCTTCTGTTTGGTTGCCAACAAGTCTTTTTCAACCTTCCATAACCCCCACGAGACATTGTATGGGGGCAATCATTCTTTCTTTCACTCTCTTGTGCCTTTTGACTTTTTTTCCTGCAAATAAGAAATAAAAAAAAGGTTACAATCAATAAATTAAAGACAATTCATAAGTAAATAAAATGCAAAATATGTCAACTCACTAAAGCTTCTGGAGTAGTTTGAAGCCGTCTAAAAATTCTTGCCAAGCGTGTTCATCAATATAAGAATACTTGTTGTATGGATTAAGACGAGGCTTACCATCTTTTACCTCGATATGCATGTAATTGTTGGCTAGATTTGTCTTAAACTTCCTCAAGTGTTTATTAGAATACGTCATTGTCTTCTTATACAAGATTTCACTCTCAGGAATGTATTAAGTGAGCTGCAATACATGCATTGGATAGTTAGTGACAAATTTAATAATTCAACCATACAAATTTGATAGTTAGTGAGGGCAATCATTTTATACTTGGATAGTTTCCCAAATATGTTGCTTCACGCGTTTATATACATTTCTCCACTCCTCTATCAAGATGTTAGGCCTGTTACATGCTAGGAGGCCGACAAAACTCCTATACCAGCTTGCATTAGGCCCGATTGGTTTCCAATATCTATCAAACTCAATCGGAATCTTTTCCCTGGTATTTCAATTGAGGGGAATGTCTCTCAATCGGGTGCCTCTTCTACCCCTTCATATGGGCTGGTTATAGGGTCACTTTGATTATGGCTCAGAGCATTGCTAGGACTACCCTTACTTTGATTAACACTAGTTGGCTCTAGAGTACCCTCACTAGGACGCCTCATTATCACTTGAAATCAAATGAGCTAATTTATATTCCTATGTGGTAATGGAACTTTAAATTTTAGATTAAATTTCATCCTCCAATTTTAATTTCAAGCACTATATTAACATTCTAGACTTTAATTGCTATATCCTTGTTGGTACTTAGTTGGAAATTTCTTCCTCATGCTCTCCTTATACAATTCCACCTCCAAAATTTATTGGAGCCATAAAACAGTACAAAATTAAGGGAGAAAGAACACATAATTCATTCATACAGAGTCACAAAATTAAGGCTGAGACTCTTTTTGAATCTGTCTAGCTAAAACACATAATCCAATGACACAGAAACTAACTTTGTCTAGAATGTTAAAATAAAACATTCTATATTATTCTACATAATTCTGTCTAGCAAAAATAAAACAAAGGACAAAAGGGAGTCAAGAGTTAAAGGGATAAAGAACTCATAATTCAACAATACAGAGTCACAAAATCTAGGCTAAGAGACATAGAAGTAGCTCTGAGAAATGAAAAAGGGGCTTTGCATCCGATATAATATTCTAAATTAATGCTCAAAAGTTAAGATAATTCAAAAAGGAGAACAATGCCTCAGAGCAAGAAACCAAAAAAGCCAAATTTATCTCATAATTACCTGGAGTTTGAGCTTTAGGAAGAAACCCAAGGGAGGCAAGTAATGGTGAGGTGGAAATGCAATCCACAGTACCCTTACATCAACCAGAGGCGTTGGTAAAGAACGAAGGAGAGACGTGGGAAGGTGTAACCCCTTACCTTAATCGCCAAATTTATAGTTTGAGAATTGTCATTAAGTTGAAATAGAGACCAACGATTAATTTAAAACTTTTCCAAAACCCGTTTAGTGCGGTCTCATATTCACATTTTGAATATAATTGGCATGTACAGTTCGGTTTCATTCATTCATATCAGCGTGCAACCGAAAATTCCTGACAATACTCGGGTTTCTTTTACTTAATAAAGGGTTTATAGGGCACATTGCCCATTTACAATTTCCCATTCAGGGGATTACACTACACCATTCAATATATACAACTGATTCCCAACAAAATATGACAACCAACGACCAAAATTAAAACTCCTAACTATGTGCTCTAACCGCCCTTCGTCACTTGCTTTTCCTTTGAACCGCTTGCCCTGGCTGTAGGTTATTCAATAGAAAGAATGAGATTCAACTGCATTTCTGCAACAGCTTTCGCTGTGTTCGCAACGGCATGTTTCACAATGGCATGTTTCACATCGGCATATTTCACATGGCATATTTCACAATGGCATATCCACAATGGCATGTTTCTCAATAGCGAGCTTTACACGGCATGTTTCACAACTTAATGATAAGACATACATACAATGTATCATACACAATATAAGAGAAAGGGTCATTACCTTGTTCTTTCCACTCATGCTCTGGCACCGGTTTATCACGTGCATGGTAAATGTCAAATCCTATAATTAGAATTATGGGCGACAGGTTATTACTTAATCCAATTCTTCTTTAATTCAAACACTCAAGTTGGTTATCATTAGGGACATTTATCAAAGTCAACTACGAAGATAAAGTGGTTAATTAACCTAAAAGACCAATTCCTTACCTCAGAATTCAACAATATTATCACGTGCCATTACCTTTGAATTTTCGCTTACTGGAACCAAATCTGCCAGAATTTTCTCCAAAATTTGAAAAATCATAACTAATTCTATAAAAATCAAAATGAGGTGATCCCAAGTCCTATGGAAATGTATTAAAGTCCTATATACAGGAAAAATATGTATCAATGCTGTCCATAACCACAAAAATACAGAATTACATGAAATTCTATACTGCTCCAAAATTGCTTCCAGTTTCAACCCCAAACTTTTGAAAATCATAACTCCCAGCACACAAATCGAAATGACACCCATTATATGTCCATTTTGAAGCTTGGCATGTGAACTATTATATTGGAAAGTTTCATAATTGTTAAAGATCATTTGGTTATTCAAAAACACCACACCAAGAGGAACAAGGTTTATGAAGGACACTTGAGCCATAGATGAGGTTAAGGAGGTGAAAATCAAGATCAAAGTCTCACCTTCACTTGCTTCTTCTTGCACTCTCATGTTGTAGCTGCAGAACCGACTTGGAGAAAGAGAAAATGTTTGATTTAATGATCAGATTTTTAGCCCCTCCTATCTCTTAAAGTTTAGCCAAAATATGGGACTTGAAAGGGATAAATGATCTATAAAAAAATATCACACTTCCACCTCCTCAAAAAAATATATTTTAATGGCTTTAACATGTGCCAAATAAATTAATATCATCATCTTTCTCTTTCCTTCTTAACTCCATATGTAAGATGCCTCTTTTTAATGCAAGTCTTCACTTCTTATTTAGCCAACAATTGTTGATCGAAAATGGGACAAGAGAAAGAGATAAAATGGCTCCTTACTTTATCATATTTTCCTCCTTCTCACATATTGCTTTTAGAATAATATTTTTGACTTTTCTTCTTCTTGTAATACTTGGTCACAATTGAGTTCCCTCCTTCCTCTCTTCAAGTGACATGAATGTGGCCTTGTGAAGGAGTTAAGTGGCATCTTAGATAAGCCATTCCACCTTCTTACATATTAATATCCAATTGCAATTAAGCCCATGCCAAATTTTGAATTTCCACCACATTTAGTTGGCCAAAATTGCTTCACTCTTAGCATAATTATCTCAATATTTATTCCCCTCTTGCTCCCTCATGTTGGATGAAATTTATGGCCCATTGGAAGAGGATACTTATCTCTCAAAATATTTCAATTAAACTTTGTTATCACGATTAAATTTTTGACAATGGGTTTTGGCATTTTCCGCTACTAATTTGGATAATAATTCACACTTTATTTCACAAAAGTGTTTCCTAACATTAGTTACATTCTCTTCTGGAGTTATTGAACTCTTATACATATTTTGAGATATAACAATTCTCACCCCGTACAATAAATTTCATCCCTGAAATTTGTTACACAACTTGAGCCATAAACTCCGGATAACACCTCTGCATGTGAACTTCTGCTTCCCAGGTTGCTTCTCTTTGAGACATTCCCTTCCAAACCACCTTCACAAATGGTATGCTTCGCTATCTGAGCAGTTTTTCTTCTCTATCAATAATTTGTTCTTGCTCTTCTGCATAGACGAAGTTATCTTGTAAGTCAACATCTTTATACTCGATAATGTGCATTGCATCTGATTGGTACTTCTTCAGTTGGGACACATAGAACATATCATGGAGCTTGCTCGAGTTTAGGGGTAGGGCTACTCGATAAGCAACAAGCCCGATTCTCACAAGAATCTAAAAAAGACCTATATATTTTGGGCTCAGCTTCTTCCGTTTGATTGCTCGCCTAATGCCAGTGACTAGAGATAGTCTCAAAAATACATGATCAACCACCTCAAACTCAGAGGTCTTCTCCTTTAACAATGTGGCTCTTCTGTTGACTCTGTGCTGTAAGGAGCCCCTTTTGAATCATTCGAATCTGTGCTGAGGTCTAATCAACAAGATCTGGGTATAAAGCTTTCTCTTAGAGAGGTCGTTCTAGCACAACAGGGACTGGCACTTCCTCCCATATAACGCTTCATACGGAGCCATCTAGATGCTCTCATTATAGCTATTATTGTAGGCAAACTCAACAAGTAGGAGAAAGTAGTTCCAATTCCCTTTAAAGTCAAGAACACACACTCTCAGCATATATTCTAGTATCTGAATGGTCCTTTCTGACTGTCCATCTGTCTGAGGATAATAGGCTGTGCTGAATCTCAATTTAGTACCTAGACCTTGATGTAGAGCCTTCCTGAATCTCAAAGTGAATCGGGGATCTCTATAAAAAATGATACTTTTCGATGTGCCATGAAGTCTCACTATCTCCCGAATATAGATTTCTGCCAGTTTGTTCGGAGAGTAACTAGCGTTAATCGGTATAAAATGCACTAACTTTATAAATTGATCGACAATCACCTAGATCACATCATAATTTCTGATCCTGGGTAATCCCACAACTAGATCCATGGTCATACTTTCCTACTTCCATTCTGGAATCTCAGGAATCTGCAGTAATCTTGGTAGTTTTTGGTGTTCAATCATCACTTTCTGGCAAGAAAGACACCGTGCCACATACTTCATCACATCGCTCTTCAATCCAGGCACCAATACATGGATTTCAGATCGTGGAACATTTTGGTCATTCCAGAGTGAAGAGTATACCGGCTCTTATATGCCTCATCTAAAATCTTCTGCCTCAAGTCTGCCTTAAGTGGAACACATTCTCTTTTTATAGCAAACCAATCCACTAGGCAATAAGTCATTGTTCTGAGTTTCTCCTTGTCACGCCCTTATTTTAATTTCACGTTTACCAGAGTATTCACGGAAAACGACATGCGGTTCGATAGGCAACACAAGAATAGCATAACTATACTGATAATATGTGCATGATTACATAAATTCCCCATAGGGGTTTGTACATAATACTTACGATTAAGGTAGCCGCACAAGGCTACTAGGGTGTCTAAACTCATCCCAGTGAAGCGGAGACTTCTTCCCGTCTTCGTTCCACTACTGTAATCCCCTCGTACGGTACTCTGCATTATTGTTTGCATATCTTCTATCGTCTCCTGTCTAAATTGTTGGTAGGGGAGGGTGAGATTCGAGAGAATCTCAGTAGGAAACATATACCATAATGCATGCATGATTGATGCTATGTGTATGACATGTTAGCTTTATCTAGATGTATGCTCCATATGACATTTCTGCATGCTCAATGTTTCATACAACAAGACTATGGCCACAGTGAAAACAGAAACAGAGCTTCATTTATTCAAATATGCTCTACACAATCAAGTAAAGCAATCACATACATCATTACACAAGCAAAGATATCAAATACATGCAAGTAAGGTAAGTCCCCTACCTTAACCCATTTCCACCTCGAAACGCGTGCCTCGTAGAGCGTGCCAACAGCTCGGGGCTCCATATTCGATCCTACAATGTCAAATGTACTATTTAGACACTTCCATAGTGTTTCTGGGGGTTATATAAGTCTATCTTGAAAAATTAATAAAATACCCCCGGGGACCCGGCTCGGCCCCGCTGTACCCGGCCCGATGGCACGTTTTCCCAAATTTTTGACTAGGGCTATTCTTACATATTTTCACCCAAGGAATCCATTTCCGGACTCGGAATTATCAAATTCAATGTCAAATTACGAAATTGCCCTTAGCAGCCCTACTTTTAGGGTTTTAGAAGCGTTTCCGTAATTATGCTTTCTAGGCCTTTTCCGAAAAAGTGCCCAACTGTAACCCCACCTAATTTTCCCTCCTGAATCCAATGGAACCATCAAATCATTGAAAATCCAACTCTAAGACCCATTTACAATGCTGGCCGAAATATATAGGTTTTCCAGGGAAAATCGGGGTTTTTCGGTTTCGGCTCCGTAAACACGTTCCTTTATACTCCTAACCACTTTATTGACTATTCCATTAGGTTACAACTACCATTTAGTATCAATTTGGGCAGCATAACCCCTAGGCAACTCAATTTCCAAACTTTAAAACCAATGGCAATCCGGCGAAATTTCACCGATTAAATTGCCCACAACAGCCAGAATAAGCAATATACGAAAGTTTGGAAGTTACCTCAAGCTCCCACTAGCTTTTTCTCTTCCTCTCTCTAAAACTGAAAATGGCGTCAGTTTCATCTGAATAAAGGAGGAAGATGGTGTTTTATTTTAATATCTTATATCATATTTCATTTATTTGATAATTTCCAAATTTTCGGATTTTACAAAATTCTGGCAGATTTCTGCCCAAACTTTGAAAAATCATAACTAATTCTAGAAAAATCGATATGAGGTGATTCCAAAGCCTATAGAACTCTTATTGAGTCTATTTTCAAGGAAAAATATAGACTTTTACTTTATGGAATCAAAAAATTCCCAGAATTTCATTCTTTGCATGTTGTTTCAGAAACTTTCCAGTTTTTCTGGGCTAACTTCAAAAATTCATATCTTTTTGTGTATAGCTCTAATTGCGTCATATGACCTATCAAATTAAAGCTTAGGATGTCTACTTTCATCCTATAAAATTTCATAATTTTTTATTATCATTTAGTCTTCCAAAACCTTATGATAAGCTCACTGCCTCATAGGCGATTTTATCGAAAATATAATTATATTCTCCAAAATTCACCATTTTACTTTCTTAATACCCCAAAGATATTAGAATCATTAGGGAATATATTTGGGACATCTACTAAATCGGGGCTTAGTAGTCCACTCAATTTAGGCTTATTCCAAAGCCTCCAATCCCAAAATTCGGGATATTACACTCCTCATTCGATCATACCTCGTATGATTTGTACCTAATCTCGTGCTTCTAAGCTTCTTCAATTTCAGGCCACAAATCACTTTCCCTTTGGGAAACATTATAGTTAGCACAGACGATCTGGTTTGACAAATTCAAGTCCTAAAAATCTTCTATCAATTTCACCTCTTGAATCATCATTGCTGCAACTAGCACCGTCTTTCGACTGAGAGCATCAGCGATGACATTAGCTTTACCTGGATGATATTTGATTTATAGGTTGTAATCTTTCAGTAACTCCATCTACCGGCGTTGTCTCATATTCAACTCTTTCTGATCATACAAATACTTGAAACTCTTGTGGTCGCAGTACAGTTCTACCGTTACACCATACAGAAAATGTCATCATATTTTCAATGCAAACACAATCGCCGCAAACTCCATATCATAAGTAGGATAGTTCATTTCATGAGGCTTTAGCTGTTGGGAGGCGTAGGCCACTACTCGTCCTTGCTACATAAGGACACACCCCAACCCCTACTTACTCACATCACTATACACAACATAAGTCAAGCTAGGATCAGGTATAATCAACATCGGTGCCGTAGTCAACCTCTACTTTAGCTAGACAAAATTGTTTTCACAATGTTCATCCCACTTAAATGATTGATCTTGTCATATCAGCTTGGTTATCGGCAAGGCAATCCGGGAGAAATTCTGAATAAATCTCCAGTAGTAACCAGTAAGACTCCAGAAACTGCGTATCTCAGCAACAGTTTCTGGCCTCTTCCAGTCAAGTACTACTTCCACTTTACTAAGATCCACCGAGACCCCTTCCTATGAGATAACATGGTGATTGAACCATATTTTTACATGATTTTCATGATTTATTTGGGATTTCAATGCATTTTTATGAAGCATTATTGCATGATTAAGCATGAATTTTGATTAGGAACAACTGTTTTGAATTAATGGTAATTAGGGGCAAAATGATCAAAATTATTAATTATTTTGTATAATTGTTTCTTGAACTTTTGATGCTATTTGTGCTTAATTTTGTATTATAGGTGTTTTGGAAGAAATTTTGAGATTTTGAAAAAAATGCAATTAGGTCAAATTAATATTTTTGAGGAATGGGGAAAATTATATGAAATGCCCAGAATTTCTGAAAATTTCCAATATGTGAGAGAGAGGGCCAGAAAATAAAATTATATAAAAAAACCCCAAGGTTTTAAAAATTGAGTTCGGACCTATAGCAATTTCAAATAGTTATATCGAAGTCCCTCAACCAAGCTTTTAATATTTTCAGATTGGTCCCTGGTCAAAACTTGCATTTTGACCAGGAAACAATTAGGTTCAGCACAGACCCGACAATAGCTGGGAGACTCGACACTAAAAATAGAGAGCTGAGAGTTCTTATACAGAGTTGGAGGCGCAGCGTTAGTGGGGGGAAAAAATCATCGCATCGGAATCATCATCATCAGCGAGTCATCTTCATTTTGCTTCCTTACTGCCTCTTCTTTGGTCACCGGTGATGACCTTCATCTGTTTTCCATAGCCACCGGCGACCCTCCTCTGTTTTCCATCCGTGCCCACTGTCCACCACCACAAGACCACACCGTGAGTGAGAGAGCTTGGATACCGGATGAAAGTCGGAACCAGCTGGGACCTTGGGGGCGATTCTGAACAGTGAAAGGGAAGAGGAAGAAGACAACCAAACACCACTGTCACCGTTTCTTCACCACCATCGACCCTCTCTCAGACCACCACGTCAGCGCCGTCACTTTCGAACCTGGGTATTCAGTTTTGGAGGCGAACGAACAGAGGAAGAAGGAGGAGACCACCGTCATCCACCATCATTCACGACCATCGTTGCTCCTCCAATCCTTACTGTTTCTGTTCTGCTTCTAAATTCAAATCCAGCCCTAATACTTAATTGATTAAATGCTGATTTGTAATTTTTAATATGTGATTTCATGGCTGGGTGTTTGATTCAGAATGTGGTTATGTTTCTTGAAGTGATTCTCATGATTGACTAGGTAATTTTGGGCTCTTGGGGATGAATTGAAGATGGCTTGAGCTCATATGTGCTTTAAAGGGAAGTTTATTTTATCTATAGCTCATTGTATTTTTGATTTCTTAGGTTTAAGAATTCATTTATACATTGAGACTATAATTTTAGTTATGTTTTATTCTATGGATTGAGTTGTAGTGATTTGGAATTTGTAATGAGGATTTGTGCTCATCAATATATATGGTTATATATATATATGTTTATCTATGATTCTATTGCTTTCTATCTATTTAACATGGTATTGTTGGATAGTTTGATTGAATTGGAATTGTAGTTGAACCTAAATGCATTGCTTATTCCATAGTCACTCTCTAAGAGGTTTTAATAATGCTTAAATAAATGGGTTCATGAGTTTAAGCATTAGACTCAATGGTAATTGGGGTTTGATATATTAGAAAACTTAGAGAAACTCATTACACTAAGAGGGCTTAATAGCATTTCAAGAGTAGGGGTTCCTCTCTTGTGATGCTAGACTCAATGGTGATTGAGGTTTGATATATTAGAAGCTTAGTGAATTAATTCCCCAAATATATTAATTGAGCAAGGATAACTATTGAAAACCATTTCCAAGAGCATATTTATCACTTGCATTTTTAACCAATTTCCATTCCATATCAATTTTATTCCAAAAATCCAAAAATATTAGTTTTAAAAGCATTTTAGTTTAATTGCAATTTAGTTGTTAGATAAAAAGCTCAAAGACCATTTTCAACTCATTTCATTTCAATCATTGCACTTAGTTTCTAGGTAATTAATAAAAGGCTCTTCGAGAGACGATCCGGGATTGTACCCTATATTGCAATCCTTGGTTTAATTTTTGAAGAGGTTACCAAGGCATAAAAGCCAACAAAGCCTTATTTCTTCAAGTGACGCCGTTGCCGGGGAGCCAAGTAATTGGTTCCTTAGTAGCTAAGTGTCAATCTTTGATTAATTGGTACCTTGAGCCTTTAAGTTGCATTTTAGTTAGTTTAGGTAGTTTTGCATGTTTTTCAAAGCATATTGCATCTTTTGTCATTTTGAAATCCTTTTCCTCTTTTTCTTTTGCATTTGTGTTCTCTTAGATTTATTTTTTTTTCTTTTTCCCTTAGTTTTTATAGTTTTTTGTTAGATAATCCTCTTTGTGATTCATTGGAATTTATTGTGATTGGATTTCATGGCTTGGTTTAATGGTAATCAAGGTTTATCCGTTCACTCTCACTCTTTTGTAGCAGATTCAACTGAAAGGAAAGAGTCCATCTCTGAAAGCATCCATGCTATTCAACAAACATTGCAGCTTCTTCAAGCCAAGATGGGATGTCAAGATAGTCCAATTAGTGAAGAATGTAATGGTCCATTCCACTCTCCATATCATGAACCATACCAACAACCTTCATTCCAATCTCATTACCCACCACACCCACCCTATAAATCATACCATGAACCCACCTTTCAACCACCTCAAACCCACTTCAACCATACTTCTTTGCCTTACCCATTCTATGAAGAATCACCCATTCCACTCTATCAAGAACTATCATATCCATTTCATCTTTCCCCATTTTCCCCTACTTCCATCCAATGTAGAACTCCCTATAAACCACCTTCTCCATCATTCTATGAACCTCCACCACAATCTCCTACCCCTCAACCTAGTGGATTGGATGCCCTCTTCTATCCCACAACATGGATTCCCTAACAAGTGCATTGACAAGGAAGTATGAAGCACTCCAAGAGCCATACCTTCAGTTACTTTTCCATCAAGGCAAAATTGGAAGCTCTAGGAAGATAGAAGAGCAATGAAAAGACATTGATGAGTTTTTCAAAGCATACTTTGCTCATATGCTATGGGTAAAAACAAGAGGTGAAGATGGAACCCCTTGGCCCCATGACCTGCAAGAAGAGGCACAAGGAGTTCAAGCTCAAGGGTCAAATGCCACTTCACAAGTGGAAGACTTCAAACCTTCGGTGCCTATTCCCACACAACCATATGAAGTGGAGCAAGTTCAAAATAGTATTGAAGAGTCTTTCTTACCATTCGGTAATGATCCTATCCTTATAGAAGTAGACTCTCCTACTACTTTAACTAGTGAAGCAATTCACGATTTGAGTGATTATGAGGTGGATGAGGAAATCATTGTTGAATCCCCTCAACTGTTTGAAAATGTAATTGCTCCACCCATTAGTTTAAGTAGTAGTGATTTGATTGTACCTATTCATGACTATGCTCATTCTTCTTTGTGTGATGCTTTAACTGTCGAAAATGCTTCTCTTCATAGTACTAGGGATGATTGCGCTCAATTGGATGATATATCTTCATGTTCTTATGCTGAAGATCATATTTGTGTAGATTGTTATCATGAAAAATACCACTTGCTTGTTGAGTTTCAAAAGAAAGCATTTAATGAAGTGGTTGATTCTATTATTGCTCTTGATGCACCTCCTTGTATTATTGATGATTGTAAGCATGACAATTCTGGAAATGTTGAATCTTGTATGAATGCCAATGTGGTTGATGTGAGTGATAAAGACCATAGCCTAGGAAATGATCTTTCTCTTGATTCCAATGAATTACATGATAGCTTCATACGGAAAGATTCAAGTGCTTTCACTGATGATTTTACAAATGAAAATGAATCTTTCCATATGATTCTTTCTTGTGATTTGCCACCCGATATAGAAAAGGAAAATGATTCGTTTGAAAGTTCAAAAGTTTTGGGTGGTAATGATTTGAAAAATTCTCCTTCTTCTTCCACTCTTTTCCCTTCCATCTCTTGTGATTGCAATGATGATGTGGTGTACCCCAACACTCAGTTGGATTCCGCACCTTCCACTTTGCAAACACAAGAGAATTTTCAAAATATAATTGCTTGTTTACCTCATACTGATAGGAGTACTATTGATTTCCTTGGATGCGATAGTTACTTGGAGAGTTTAGACATTCACATGCCTTTATTTCACTTGAAATCTCTCCATGTTTCTATTTTTGGATGGGATACTGCTGGTTGCCTGTCTTCTTTGCAGACACATTCTTGGAAAGGTCGTCGGAGGAATCAACATCCACCGTACATCCTTGGACCTCTTCCGATTGATCCTGAGCCACCTCCACAAAGGAAATTCAATACGGGAGAGGTGATTTTGAAAGACCAAACCATGATTCTCATCAAGGATGAGAACTTCTCCTACAAACGACTCAAGATTCTCTAACATAGGTCGTCTCTTTCCTCACTTATTTTCTTCCTATTTTCTATGATTCTTTGAGATTACTTGTGTGTGAAGAAGATAAGTGTGGGGGAGGGACACAAACCAGTAGAAAAAAGTAGAAGTTGCTTAGTTTAATAAGTATAATAAGGACCCTCTTTGTATGCTTTGCATCTGTGGCCACTGCCCTACTTAATTACCATTGTGCCTTGAATTTCAACTTGCTAAACATTCTCTTTCGAGTGTTTTTTTTTCACATTGAGGACAATGTGTTAATTAAGTGTGGGGGAAGGAAATGCATTTTGAATCTTATTGGTTGTTTTTAAATGAAAAATGCCTTAAACTAGAAAATTTTTCAAGAATGACTTGCTTTGATGCATGTCCTAAGTGGTAAAGGGTCACTTTTGCCACTTTGGAATGTGATTTATGAGAAATTCTTTGTGCTTTTGTGATTTCTAGTGTTTTGGCAACTTTTGAAACCATGATTTGCTTTTCAAGTAAATGGGGAGAGAAATAAACCCACAATTGGATTTTTGCTTACTCCTTGTTTTGAGAAAAGAAAGTTTCTATATCATTAGTGCATTTAAAAGTTGAGCATTCTTATAACTTATTGCAATGTTTTGATTAATTGTGTTTGTAAGGTTAGCATTCAAATTAGTCAAGTGAATGCATTGTGGTTAACTTTCTAAGCAATTGATTGTATTAGAGTGAGCATTAGAGAGAAACCTTGTTGGAAGGTTAATTGAGCTTTAAATTCTTTCTATGTGTGCATGTTCACTTAGTTCTTCATCTTCTAGAACTTGTTTCAACTCTTTTTCAAAACGGCATTTGCATTAGTGTGATGGAAATGAAAGAGGCATTCATTCTAAACCCTTTCAACCCAAACACAAGCCCTCATTTATCACCATTTGTTTACCTCTTTGAGCCATTCCTATGTTGTATGCATGTCATTATTTATAGTGTTCATAGTATTCTAAAATCAAAGTAGTTTGTCAATAGAAAGTTGAACAATGTGTATATTGAAATGCCATGTGATAAAAATATATATATATATATATAGTTGAAAAAAAAATTTGAATTAAAAAAAAAGTATTAAAAAAAAGAAGAAGAAAAGTATTGAAAAAAAAGAAAGAAAAAAAAATTGAATAGAAAAAAAAGGAGAAAGAGAAAAGCAAAAGAAATATTAAGAAGGCATTTATTCATGATTTAGAAAAAAAAAAAGAATTGGCAAAAGGTTATCAAGTTATTTAGGTGCTATGAACTTGTCCACTAATTTTGACTTGCATTCAACTATTTCCTTTCTCTATTTAATTCATTCCATTTACCTTTCATACATCATTTCAAGCCTTAAAGCCCTCTTGATTCATTACATTTATTGCTATTAGTAGTGGAGATGTCAGAGTTGTTACAAGCCTATGGTAAGGTGTTGATTAAGTGAATAGAGTGAAATTATCCCAATGAGGTGAGATGAGTGAAACACTAATACTTTGAGAGTCTCTTGTGCTTCATTATAATACTTTGGATTGTGTAGTTAGCTAATTTCTTTGCATTGCTTAACTATGACTAGTGTTGACTTGAAGAATTTGATTAATTGATTTATTGCTTTCTAATTATGAAATTGCTCAAATTTCAAATGCAATAGTGATTTGAATTTAGAAAATTGTATTTAATTGCCTTTGTTCAGAAGTACAAAGGTCTAAGTGTGGGGGAATTGATTGAACCATATTTTTACATGATTTTCATGATTTATTTGGGATTTAAATGCAGTTTTATGAAGCATTATTGCATGATTAAGCATGAATTTTGATTAGGAACAATTGTTTTGAATTAATGGTAATTAGGGGCAAAATGATCAAAATTATTAATTATTTTGTACAATTGTTTCTTGAACTTTTGATGCTATTTGTGCTTAATTTTGTATTCTAGGTGTTTTGGAAGAAATTTTGAGATTTTGAAAAAAATGCAATTGGGTCAAATTAATATTTTTGAGGAATGGGGAAAATTATATGAAATGCCCAGAATTTCTGAAAATTTCCAATATGTGAGAGAGAGGGCTAGAAAATAAAATTATATAAAAAAACACCAAGGTTTTAAAAATTGAGTTCGGACCTATAGAAATTTCAAATAGTTATATGGAAGTCCCTCAACCAAGCTTTTAATATTTTCAGATTGGTCCCTGGTCAAAACTTGCGTTTTGACCAGGAAACAATTAGGTTCAGCACAGACTCGACAACAGCTGGGAGACCCGACACTAAAAATAGAGAGCTGAGAGTTCTTATACAGAGTTAGAGGCGCAGCGTGAGGGGGGAAAAAATCATCGCATCGGAATCATCATCATCAGCGAGTCATCTTCATTTTGCTTCCTTACTGCCTCTTCTTTGGTCGCCGGCGGTGACCTTCATCTGTTTTCCATAGCCGCCGGCGACCCTCCTCTGTTTTCCATCCGTGCCCACTGTCCACCACCACAAGACCACACCGTGAGAGAGAGAGCTTGGATACCGGATGAAAGTCGAAACTAGCTGGGACCTTGGGGGCGATTCTGAACAGTGAAAGGGAAGAGGAAGAAGACAACCAAACACCACTGTCACCGTTTCTTCACCACCATCGACCCTCTCTCAGACCACCACGTCAGCGCCGTCACTTTCGAACCTGGGTATTCAGTTTTGGAGGCGAACGAACAGAGGAAGAAGGAGGAGACCACCGTCATCCACCATCATTCACGACCATCGTTGCTCCTCCAATCCTTACTGTTTCTGTTCTGCTTCTGAATTCAAATCCAGCCCTGATACTTAATTGATTAAATGCTGATTTGTAATTTTTAATATGTGATTTCATGGCTGGGTGTTTGATTCAGAATGTGGTTATGTTTCTTGAAGTGATTCTCATGATTGACTAGGTAATTTTGGGCTCTTGGGGATGAATTGAAGATGGCTTGAGCTCATATGTGCTTTAAAGGGAAGTTTATTTTATCTATAGCTCATTGTATTTTTGATTTCTTAGGTTTAAGAATTTATTTATACATTGAGACTATAATTTTAGTTATGTTTTATTCTATGGATTGAGTTGTAGTGATTTGGAATTTGTAATGAGGATTTGTGCTCATCAATATATATGGTTATATATATATGTTTATCTATGATTCTATTGCTTTCTATCTATTTAACATGGTATTGTTGGATAGTTTGATTGAATTGGAATTGTAGTTGAACCTAAATGCATTGCTTATTCCATAGTCACTCTCTAAGAGGTTTTAATAATGCTTAAATAAATGGGTTCATGAGTTTAAGCATTAGACTCAATGGTAATTGGGGTTTGATATATTAGAAAACTTAGAGAAACTCATTACACTAAGAGGGCTTAATAGCATTTCAAGGGTAGGGGTTCCTCTCTTATGATGCTAGACTCAATGGTGATTGAGGTTTGGTATATTAGAAGCTTAGTGAATTAATTCCCCAAATATATTAATTGAGCAAGGATAACTATTGAAAACCATTTCCAAGAGCATATTTATCACTTGCATTTTTAACCAATTTCCATTCCATATCAATTTTATTCCAAAAATCCAAAAATATTAGTTTTAAAAACATTTTAGTTTAATTGCAATTTAGTTGTTAGATAAAGGCTCAAAGACCATTCTCAACTCATTTCATTTCAATCATTGCACTTAGTTTTTAGGTAATTAATAAAAGGCTCTTCGAGAGATGATCCGGGATTGTACCCTATATTGCAATCCTTGGTTTAATTTTTGAAGAGGTTACCAAGGCATAAAAGCCGACAAAGCCTTATTTCTTCACATGGCCTAAGAATTTTACTTCTAGAAGCCAAAACTCGCACTTACTCAAATTGGCATAGAGTTGCTTTTCACCCAATATCCCCAGCACAATTCTCAAATGATGCTTGTGCTCCTCCCTACTATTGGAGTATATCAGAATGTTGTCGATAAACACCACTATAAATTGGTCTAGGTATTGTCGAAAGACACGATTCATGTAATTCATGAATATAGCAAGTGCATTGGTTAGGCCAAAGTGCATTACTAGAAACTCATAGTGCCTATACCTATTTCTGAAGGCAGACTTCGGTACATCTTCTGCTTTCACTCGCAGCTGATGATAACCCGACCTTAGATCAATCTTTAAAAATACACAAGAACTAGACAGTGATCTACAAGGTCGTAGATTCTCAGGAGAGGATATTTGTTCTTGATGGTTATCTTGTTCAGTTCTCTATAATCTACACATAGTCTTAGTACCACACCCTTATCTTCTATTAACTTGTAGCAGACTATTAATGCATGATTCCATGGGCAACACAGGAATAGCATAAATATGTTGATAAAAAGTGCTTGATTACATAAATTCTCCATAGGGGTTCGTACATAATAATTACAATTAACGTAGCCATACAGGGCTACTAGGGTGTGTAAATTCGTCCGAGTGAAACGGAGACATCTTCCCGTCTTCGTTCTACCACCGCAATCCTCTCGTACAGTTCTTTTCTTTATTCTCAGCGTATCTTCTATCTCCTCTTGTCTAAATTGTTAGTAAGGCAGGGTGAGATTCGAGAGAATCTCAGTAGAAAAATAGTACCAATATGCATGCAAGATAAGTGCTTAATGCATGACTTGCTTGCATTACATAAACTCATGCTAACACAATGATATATCTGCATGCTCAATATTTCATGCAACAAAACTATGGCTACAGTATAAATAGAAATAGAGCTGCAATCATTCATATATGTTTTGCATAATCAAGCAAAGCAATAACATGCATCAATACACTAGCACAAATATCAAATACATGCAGAAGAGGTAAGTTTTCTACCTTAGACCTTTCCCACCTCAAACCATGTGCTTTGATTCACATGCCAATCCCTCGAGCTTTCAACTTGGTCCTAAAATGTCAAATATACCAGTTTAGTCACTTCCATAGTGTTTCTAGTTATTATACGAGTCTATCATAAAAATTTACCAAATGCCCCTAAGACCCGGCCCGGCCCGGCCCGGTTGTACTTGGTCCGACTATACATTTCCCGAAATTTTGACATGGCCTATTCTTACATATTTTCATCCTAGGAATCCATTTATGGACTCAGAATTATCAAATTCATTGTCAAATTAAAAAATACCCTTGACTACCCTTATTTCAGGGTTTTAGGGGCATTTTCGTAATTATGCTTTTTTAGGCTTTTCCGAAAAAGTGACCAACTATAACCCCACGTAATTTTCCCTCCTAAACTCAATAGAACCATCAAGTCATTAAAAATCCAACTCTAAGTCCATTTTCTAGTACCGGCTGAATTCTGAGAAACTTCGGGGAAAATTGGGGTTTTTCAAATTCGACTCCACAGACATGTTCCTTTCTACTCCTAACCAATTTATTAACTATTTAATTAGGTTACAACTACCATTTTGACCCAATTTTGGCAGCATAAGCCCCAGGCCATGTCATTTCCAAAACTTCAAACCAAAGACAATTCGGTGAAATTTCACCAATTAAATTGTCCACAGCAGTCAAAATAGTCAATATACGAAGGTTTGGAAGTTACCTTAAACTCCCTTTGGCTTTTCTCAAAATGGCTAAAAACCCTAGCCTTTAAACACCTAAATTTGTGCTTCCAACACCTTAAAATATATGAAAAAGAAGCTTAGGAACAAGGTTATACGCATTAGGTATGAATTCACCGAAGAAATCGACCTACCCCACGAGATTTCTTCTCTTTCTCTCTCTTAAAGCTCTAAACTCTTTCTCTCTCTAGTTGCAGCACTAGGAACGGTTTTGGAGTTGATGGAGGAGGTGGATAACAATTTAATATGATATAATATTATTTTCTAATTATTTACTAAATTTCCAACAATTTCGGATTGTTACAAAATTTTGGCAGATTTCTGTCCAAAATTTGAAAAATCATAACTAATTCTAGAGAAATCAAAATAGGGTGATCCCAAAGCCAATAGAAAGCTATTTAAGTCCTATTTACTGAAAAAATATATATCAATGCAATTCATAACCAAAAAATGCAGAATTGCACAAAAGTTCGTACTGCTCCAAAACAGATTCCAGTTTCAATCCCAAACTTTGGAAAATCATAACTCTTAGCTCACAAATCAAAATGACACAAATTATATGTTCATTTTGAAGCTTGGCATGTGAAATTTAATACTGGAGTTTTAGAATTGTTAGACATCATTTGCCTATTCAAAACATCCATACAAATCGATTGCCCTGTTCAAAGTTTCAATGGGCAAAATTTCCAACTTTTGCAAAATTGTTCCCAATGGTTCCAATTTCACAACAAACACTCTTCCCACACAAATTTTCACAAGGAAGCCATTGGAATCACTAAAACAACCAAATTCTCATCATATCCACTTTTAAAGTTATTAACCCTAAATCAAAATTTGGGATATTACACTTAGACTCTCGTCTTTCTTCTTAACAAACAATACTGGAGCTCCCCACGGTGAAACACTGGGTTAGAATAACCCTTTTTCAGGTAGGTCTTTGATTTGTTTCTTTAGCTCTACTATTTCATTAGGGCCATTCGTTATTGGGCTTTTGATATAGAATCAGCTCTAGGAACAATTTCAATTGGAAACTATACTTCCCTTTCCATAGGTAATCCGCTTAAATCATCTGGAAACACCTTAGGGAACTTCTTACCACAGGTATACTTTCTAAAGTTTCTTCTGTCTCTCCCTGCATAGAAAAGAATACCATGTACCCCTAGCACCCCTTCCCTAGATATTTCTTAGCTTTAGCCATTAAGAGGAAGTTCGAACTAGAATTCGCATTATCATCATTCCGGGAAGTAGGATATACTATTATCTTATTCCCACAATCAAGCAGCACATTATTCACCGTCAATCAATCAAAACCCAAAATGATCTCTAATTGGTGGAGCTGCAAACAAATCAAATCAACAGTATACTCATGCCCCTCAATGGTTATTACATAGTTCAAACATGCCTTAGCCATTATAGCCTTGACACCCATTAGCGTTGACACAACCAAATCAAATGTCAATTTTTGAACATGCAATCCCAGGCACTTTACACGGTCATAATCAATGAAGGAATGACTTACACCTGAATCAAATAACACTTGTAGTAAACTACCATTGAGAATAATTTTACCTTGAATCAGGTCAGGAGATTTCTGGGCTTCCTCGTGTGTCATCGCGAACACCCTTCCCTGATTCCTGGGTCTTGGCTCTATCGGCGGTTGTCGGCATTTAGTAAAAATATGTCCCAATTGTTTACAATTAAAACAAACCATTTACCTTGTACAAGTTCTGCCAGGATGTGACCTCCCACAATGAGTGCATATCAATACTGTTAGGGGTTTTTGATTATTAAGGCCCCTCAGGTTGATAAGGCTTCTTACTGTTGCCCTTATATGAGAACCCTTGTCCCTTCCACTTCTGGGAGGTATTCCCCTTACTAGGTTCACTATGGCTACTGCCATGCTTGGCTGGGTATAAATCCCTTAAATTGTTTTCGGTGATTCTGCACTCCTCCATCGCTTTATTGAATTCGGTAAATTGATGGGTGGCTAATCTCTTCCTCAACTCATATCTCAACCCTCAAATTAGCATGTCGGAGCTCCATTCCTTATCATCCGTATGCCGAAGGTAGCAAGAGTATCGAGCCAGCCGGATGAAGGGAGAAAGGTAGTCGTCGAATGTCTCTACATACCCCTGCTTTATGGATAAGAACTTAGATTCCTTATCAATCCTCACTAATTTGGTAAAATATTTTTCATTAAATTGTTCTTGAAACAATTCCCAAGTCACTGGCATATTTCAGTTCCGCATTGTCAGGCCGATATTCTGCCACAACCGGTCAGCATCCCCCTCTAACTTATACACGGCCAAGCATGCCTTTACCTCTGTTGGGCAATCCAGAACTTCAAAGATCTTCTCTAACTGGTTCAACCAATCCTCAGCTGCTTGGGGATTAAACCTCCCTCGGAACACTGGAGGCATATGCTTGTAAAACTTTGAGACCTAGTACTATAGATCTCTTTCCTCTCGAGTTGGTACCCCTTATAACTCCTGATTTGGTACAATATGAGATGGGGACTCTTAAGCACGATTCGAGCCCTCAGTAGTTTCCTCATGATGTGTTTCCCCTTAGGTCTCTTCTTGGGTAGATTGAACCCGGTCCTCATTTCATTTTGCCCTTTCTTCTTGGAGCTCTTCCCTCAGCTCCTTTATCATATCCATTTGTTCCCTTATCAAACCCATAATCTCTCGTATAGGGTCTGATGGATTGTCATTAAGCACCTCTACCTCTGGTTCTATTCTTCTGATTCTTAGGAGAACCATTGTGTCTTTTAATTCTGCAATGATTCATCATGTCAGTATCATAAAAAATGTATACACATAGTCATTAAAACTTATATATATCCGCAACCAGGAAAAATACTCAAGTATATATAACAAATAATCATAAGTCATCTTTTATGACTAAGGCAACAAACTACAACAACTATTCTAGCAAATCCTACCCTTGCCAAGAACTACATCTCTGATACCAAAAATGTAACCCCTACCTTAATCACCAAATTTATAGTTCGAGAATGTGTCATTAAGTTGAAATAAAGACCAACGGTTAATTTAAAAATTTTCCAAAACCCGTTTAGTATGGTCTCACATTCACATTTCGAATATAATTGGCATGTATAGTTTGGTTTCATTTATTCATATCAGAGTGCAACCAAAAATTCTCGACAACGCTCGGGTTTCTTTTACTTAATCCAATTCTTCTTTAATTCAAACACTAAAGTTGGTTATCATTAGGGACATTTAATCAAGTCAACTAAGAAGATAAAGTGGTTAATTAACCTAAAAGACCAATTCTTAACCTCAGAATTCAACAATAATATCACGTGCCGTTACCTTTGAATTTTCGCTCACTGGAACCAAATCTGCCAGAATTTTCTCCAAAATTTGAAAAATCATAACTAATTCTACAAAAATCAAAATGAGGTGATCCCATGTCTTATGGAAATGTATTGAAGTCCTATATACAGGAAATATATATATCAATGCTGTCCATAACCACAAAATAGAGAATTACATGAAATTCTATACTACTCTAGAATTGCTTCTAGTTTCAACCCCAAACTTTTGAAAATCATAACGCCCATCACACAAATTGAAATGACACCCATTATAAATCCATTTTGAAGCTTGGCATGTGAACTATTATATTGGAAAGTTTCATAATTGTTAGAGATCATTTGGTTATTCAAAAACACCACACCAATAGAGTACATTGGTGGAATTCTGTTCAGGCAAAAAATCCAGTTTTGCATTTTGAGTTTCAATGACCCAAAATTCACAACCTGGGGCTATTCCCACATAATTTTTCATGTAAAACACAATGGTAAAATCAAAATGAACAAATTCGCACTCATTCCTAATGTTTTATTTGAAAAAAAAATCAAAATAAATTCCAACAATTACCAACTTCCAATTTCAGCATCAAACTTATGTCTAATGGTTTCTAATCATCATAAACCACCAATAGCATAACCAAAACATCATGAATTACTCAAACCCTTGTTTAGCCAAAATCAGGGCAGATTTACACATGACAATACTCAATCAACCAACACAACCAATAGCTCAAATTGATGCTAATACTCACCTATTGCTCCTCTTAAAGTTCTTTATTCGATTATACAACTTTTGTTCTTGGATGACGGCCCAAAACACCTCCTCTTGAAATTCTAAAACCATAGAATGAAGCTCTCATCAAGAGGAACAATGTTTATGAGGGACACTTGAGCCATAGAAGAGGTTAAGGAGGTGAAAATAAAGATAAAAGTCTCACCTTCACTTGCTTCTTCTTGCACTCTCGTGTTGTAGCTGCAGAACCGACTTGAAGAAAGAGAAAATGTGTGATTTAATAATCAGATTTTTGGCACCTCCTATCTCTTAAAGTTCAGCCAAAATATGGGACTTGAAAGGGATAAATGATCTATAAAAAATATCACACTTCCACCTCCTCAAAATAATATATTTTAATGGCTTTAACATGTGCCAAATAAATTGATATCATCATCTTTCTCTTTCCTTCTTAACTCCATATGTAAGATGCCTCTTTTTAATGCAAGTCATCACCTCTTCTTTAGCCAACAATTGTTGACCGAAAATGGGACAAGAGAAAGAGATAAAATGGCTCCTTACTTTATCATATTTTCCTCCTTCTCACATATTGCTTTTAGAATGATATTTTTGACTTTTCTTCCTCTTTTAATACTTGGTCACAATTGAGTCCCCTCCTTCCTCTCTTTATGCGATGTGAATGTGGCCTTGTGAAGGAGTTAAGTAGCTTCTTGAATAAGCCATTCCACCTGCTTACATATTAATATCCAATTGTAATTAAGCCCATGCCAACTTTTCACTTTCCACCACATTTAGTTGGCCAAAATTGCTTCATCTTTTAGCATAATTATCTCAACATTTATTCCTCTCTTGCTCTCTCATGTTGGATAAAATTTATAGCCCATTGGAAGAGGATAATGATCTCTCAAAATATCCCAATTAGACTTTGTTATCATGATTAAATTTTTGACAATGGGTTTAGGCATTTTCCATCACTAATTCGGATCATAATTCACACTTTATTCCACAAAAGTGTTACCTAACATTAGTTACATTCTCTTCTAGAGTCATTGAACCCTTATACATATGTTGGGGTATCACAAAAGGAGAAGCTTAAAGATGAAACACAGGAGAGGCAAGAAACCGAGCTTGAAGAAGAAACCAATAAGAGGGAACAAACGTTGAGTCATATGGTATTGTATTCAACTGAATCTCTACGTTGATGGCGGTGTAGGTTAAGAACGGAGGGGCGACGTGGGAAGGAGGAGCTTCCATAAAAGGAGGGAGGGGTTTGTAAGAAGCTTGAGTATCATATTTTAGAGTTGAAATTAGGCGTGATACGAAGTGGTTGAAATATTTAGGGCACTTTTAAGACCGGTTATACATAAAACTGGTCTTAAAAGGTTAGTTTTCAAACCCGTTTTTTTAGTATAACTGGTCTTAAAAAACTTTTAGATTGGTTCCTAATAACAACTGATCTTAAAAGTTTAACATTTAAGACTGGTTATTTTTTATAACTGGTTTGAATTTTTTTTTATTTTTCTTTATTTCAGAAAATATATTAGACCTGTTACATGTCATACCCTTACTTATTTCAACTTGCAGCGGAATATTAATGCATGGTTCAGTTGGCAATACAGGAATAGCATAAATGTACTAATAATGAGTGCATGATTACAGAAATTATCCATAGGAATTCGTACTACAATTAATATAGTTGAGTAGGGCTACTTAGGTGTCTAAACCCGTCCTAGTGAAACAGAGACATCCTCCCGTCTTTAATCCACCATTTCAATCCTCTCTTGTAGTTCTCTTCCCTAATCTTTACGTACCTTCTGTATTCACCTTCTAAATTATTGGTAGGGGAGGGTGAGATTTGGGAGAATCTCAATAGGAAACAGATACCATAATGCATGCATGATAGATGCTATATTTTTGACATGTTAGCTTTAACCAGATGTATGATCCATAATAACATTTTTGCATGCTCAATGTTCCATGCTACAAGACTATGTCCATAACAAAAACAGAAACAGAGCTTCATTTATTCAAATATGCTCTACACAATCAAGTAAAGCAATCACATACATCACTACACAAGCAATGATGTCAAATACATGCAAGTAAGGTAAGTCCCCTACCTTGTGCCCCTTTTGCTAAATAGAAATAGTTCCTTGATCTACGTGTAAATAGCTCAGACTCCATATTCGATCCTATAATTCCAAATGAACCATTTATACACTTCCATAGTCTTCTGATGGTAATATGAGCCTATTATGAAAATTTACCAAAATGCCCCCATGGACTTGGCCCTGCCCCCGTACCAGTTCTAACCATACTTTTCCTAAAATGTTGACTAAGGCTATTCTATCATATTTTCACCCAAGAAATCCATTTTTGGACTCAGAATTAGCAAATTCACTACCAAATAATAAAAGTGCCCTTGGCAGCCCTGCTTTAAGGGTTTAGGGGTATTTTCATAATTATACCTTTTCAGGCTTTTCTCAAAAAGTAATCACATGTAACTCCACCTAATTTTCCCTCCTGAACTCAATGGAATCAAATAATTGAAAATCCAACTCTCTAAGGCCCCTAACTAGAGCTGGCCAAAATTATCACATTCCCCAGGAAAAATTGGGGTTTTTTTATTCCGACTTAGCAGGCGTGTTCCTTTCTACTCCTAACCACTTTATTAACTATTTAATTAGGTTACAACTACCATTTAGTTCCAATTTTGGCAGCATAACACTTCCAAAAACACATTTTCCATTTTCACAAACAAAGACATTCCGGTGAAATTTCAACAATTAAATTGTTCACAGCAGCTAGAACAATCAATATTTGAAGGTTTGAAAGTTAACTTTTGCTTCCTCTGGCTTATCCTTCTTATTGTTGAAACTCCTCCCCTTTCAAACCCTAGGTTTTGCTTCAAAACAACCTTGAATCATGTAGAAGATTAACTTGTTCCTTCTCTCTCTAGAAATCTCAAGCTCTCTCGCCCTCTTGCTTGAACATATTGCACGGTTTTGTGGAGAAAGAGATGAAGAAATATGATTTTTTATAACATTAGACTTATGTCATAATTGTCATAATTCTCTATTTTCCCAAAAATCCAAATTGTAGCTTTTAAGTACATAAAATATGGTCAAAAGCCCAATTAAATTGTAACAAATTCCTCTCCTCTCTTGGTCAGCCAAATTTCACGTCTAGGGGCCCAAGTTTGTGCCAAAATAGGATGATCACAAATTATCTCATAATTATAAAGTTACCATCACAAATTTTTCCATTTTCGGATTTGTTGGCAGATTTTCTGACTGAATTTTGAAAAATGATAACTAATTTTGTAGACATCGTATGTAAGCAATTCCAAAGGCCATAAAACCTTTATTGAGTCTAGTTTCAAGGAAAAATATAGCCTTTTGCTAGTTGGAAGGGCATCATTCCTAGATTTAATTTCTTTGAACACTGTTCCAAAAACTTTCTAGTTTTTCAAGGCTAACTTCAAAAATTCATAACTCTTTGTATATAGCTTTAAATAATTCATATGACCTATCAATTTAAAGCTTAGGATGTCTACTTCCATCTTGTAAATTTTCATGATTTTTGTTTATCATTTGGTCATACAAAATCACTTGACAAACTCACTACCTCTTCTGAAATTTCACTACATAAATGGTGTTTAAGACCTTATCCATTATAACTAGTCTAAATGTGCTGGTCTTAAAGATGCCCAAGACTGGTGATGCCCCAAGCATAGACTCACAAGAGTCCCTCGCTCTGCTATACTGGCTCTCATAATAGAGAACCCCCGATCTTGTATTCAAATTAGCCATCAACTGCACTAGCTCTGCTCTGCTACACAACCACACCCCAATCCCAGCTTGTTCACAATTGTCATAGATTCACAATCACACTCTACCCTCATCCCCTTTTACCGCCGAGAAGACACACAGTCTTTACCCAAACTGTTGTTAGCGACTCATGGACTATTGGTGTGGCAGTGCACACACATAACCATTCTGGCTCACAAATAGTAGATACTCAATCACACCCTACCCTCATCCCCTTTTACCACCGGGAAGACACATAGTCTTTACCTGAACCGTTGCTAGTGACTCAGGGACTATTGGCGTAGTGGTGCTAACACATAGCCTTTCGGCTTCCACATCACACTCCACCCTCATCCCCTTTTATCGCTGGGAAGACACATAGTTTTTACCCAAACCGTTGTTAGCGACTTAGGGACTATTGGCATGACAGTGTTTACATATAGCCTTTCTGCTTCCACAAATAGTCAATCCCCCGTAAACTACAGACCCAGTGGAACGATCCTCTGATATGGGAACCACCCCATACGGCCGCAGGTGAGAGACATCACAAATAGCCAGTCCCCCATATCGCCACCACCCCGAAGGCATGGTCCTCCCACCGGAATCACCTGATGGGCCACAGGTGAAAGACTCACAAATATCTGTCACATCCTGAGCCTATGCCTACCAGGTACAGCCTACCGGACCAACCTGATCCGGCCCAACCGAGGAGATGGACTCACAATACACAATCGCAACAAGCTGGAACCAGGCATCTTAATAATTTCACCATCAACACCATAAATTCTTTTCACATACTGGGATCCTTCGAGACCCCTTCTCACAAAATAATCTGAACTTTGAAGTTTTACTTCCTGAAGCCATCACTAACACATTGCACTTTCTGCAAACTCAAGCTTCTGCTCAATACAATTCTCAAACATCTCACACTCATCATGCTTCCACTACACACTCTGAGGTCTATCTCCTCATCTCTGCTTTAATAATGTCAAGTTGATTTAACAGGAGTCCTATTGGAATCTTCCACTACAACTGACAACATTCACAACGTACATTCATCTGTTCCAGACCTTGGCCCGTTTCAACTTGAATCATTCAGGGCCATATGACTTCTTATATCAAGAATACCCATTCACTGTGGGATTCATACAATACACCAACATTGAGAGTCAACACTTCCACAGGCTAATCTACGATTCAAAATCATGGCGGTTGCACTCCACGGTTTGTCGTCAAGGTGGCTGTACTCTAGGGTTGTCATCATGGTGGCTCCACACTACGGTACCATACTCTCAGCAGGTAGCCTTTTGCGATCATATTTCCCCATAGGTAGCCTTCTCTAATTAGAACTCTCCGTAGGTAGCTCTTTCCTATCAGAACTCACCGTAGGAAGCCCTTTCCAATCTAAATCCTCCATAGATAGCTCTTTCCAGTTGGTTGTCTCAAGATGAAGGTATCATTGTAATGAGAACTCAGAAGCCATTCACACATTCCATTTTCTGTCTCAACCTTGAGACCATATCTCATAATTATTCATTGGTTCTATCAAGAACCATCCTCAAGTCAATGGTATATTCCACTTTCATAACGTCAGGGCGATACTCCGCCACTAGTGATCAGCACCCTTCTAGCTTGTACACAGCTAGTTGTGCCTTAAATACTGGGTCTATTCTTCAAATTCTAAGGTGAACCATACTGATTCACCATATCCACATCACAGATAATGTATACACACAACCCTTAACACTCACATATCCACAATAGCAGGGTCACTAATGTATATACCACAAACAAACCAAAACATCATCTATGACTTAAGGCAGTAACTACTGCCATTATTCTAGCAAATCCTATCTTTGACAGGAACTGCAGCTCTGATACAAAAAATATAACCCCTTTTCATAATTATATTTGAAATACGCGATTAAAATGAAATAGACTAATAAGAATCAAAACTTATTTAAAATCCCATCTTCACGATAGGGTTTTCTCAAATGACTTTTGAAATCTAATTTACCTGATCTCATTTTCAATTTTGAATACAATTACATCACGTGAAATATCACATTTATACAAATATCAGAGTATACAAAAATATCATCCCAACAACTCCCGGGTTCATATCTTTACTAAATATACACAAGGTACAATTGCCCATTACAATTTCCACATAGGGATTACACAAATCCTCTCAAATACATCTACAAATATCGTATCCAAACACATTCCAACCCGTACATATCAAAATCTGAATCCAAATATACATAATACTCCCCACTATGATAACCAACCCCCATATCAAAAACTGAAGAAGCCTTTATTGCCCTTGATGCTTACTCCCTCCTCGAGCCTCTTGCCCTGACTACATGGTTAGTAGCGGAAGGTGAGATTCTAAAGAATCTCAGTAGGAAACAAATACCAGTATGCATGTAAGATAAGTGTTTAATGCATGACATGCTTGCAATATATAACTCATGCTCACATAATGACATATCTGCATGCTCAATGTTTCAACAATATACTCTAGCCATAGCATAAATAGAAACAGAGCTACAATCATTCATATATATTTCACATAATCAAGCAAAGAAATACATGCATCAATACACCAACACATTGATCAAATACATGCAGAAGAGGTAAGTTCCCTATACTTATTCTTTCTACGTAAGCTCCAGCATCGGCTATTCCCGATCCAAGCAAATATCAAACCCTATAACCAAATAAATGACATAGGGTCAATCTAAATTCCAAATCCTTACTTCCATATCACTTAAAGTTGGTTATCACTCACACCCTTTAAATGGCTATAACAAGCTCAACGAAAGCCTAAAGGATTGGGATGTACTAGGTTGGAAATCACCTTTCAAAATCAAAAAATATTGAAAATGGGGGTTGGCTGTAGACAAAATGTGCAAATAAGGTTTTTGGATGTAGCCAAGAATTTTTGGCTGCGGCCAAAACGCATATAGAAACTTTTGCGCTGCAGCCATGATTTTCTACTGCAGCCAAGGCAACTTCAAAAATTTATAATTAATTCTAGAAAAATCAAAATGAGGTGATCTCATATCCCATTGAAAGCTATTAAAGTCCTCTTGATAGAAACAATATGAGCCATTACTAGAAATCACCACAAAAATATAGAATTCCCCAAAATCCACTATTGCCCAAAACAGTGTTCAGTTTCAATCCCAAACTTTGGATAGTCATATCTCCTAGTTCCCAAAAAGAAATGGAACAAATTATGTCCATTTGAAACTTGGGATGTGAAATTTAAGACTGGAAAGTTTCATAATTTTCTGACATCATTTGCCTATTCAAAATGCCAACACGAATAAACTGCCCAGAATAAATTTCCAAAGGACAAATTTTCTAGTTTTGCAACCAATGTGTCCAATCCAATTCAAACCAATTACAATGATTAAACACCACAATATGACACCATTTTCAACATAAAACAACATCCCATTCCACCATTTACATTCCACACTAAAATACCACAAATTCAGGGCAAAATTCACAATTCACAATACTCAGCCAATAACCACAATAGTTAGGTCAATAGTCATCAAATACTCAACTCTTCCCCTTCCTAATGCCAATTCTTTGATTCCTCCACTTTCCAAATTCTGCAAGCTCTCAAACACCTTCTCTCACAAATCTAAAACTGTAATGCCCCAACTTGTGGTTAAGGGCTAATTATGATCTTAATGATGTAATTATTGTTAATATTGTTGTAAATATGTTGTAAGCAATGTTTAAGTTTATATGGGAGTCTAATGATGATTTGGAAAAGGTTATGATAATCAGGGGTAAAATTGGAAATTTACTTACCAATTGGTCGGTTACCGAAGAGGAAACTCATTGGTAACTTGAAGATCAACGGTTGAGATTAAAATTCAAAGGAATCCATGGCTAGGATTTAACCATGGGGTGGAATCCTATGTAAATGAAATCATGTGAAATCAAGGGGAAGGAACAAGATGATGCCAATTGTTATTATGAGGGTCCTTAAGGAATATAATTAGGGTGTTTTAGAAAATACATGTCATACTAACTAATTTTCTTAATCTAATCAAATTAGGTAAATATGTTTTATATTAAGGACATGAGTAGGCATCAAATATAATTTATTTTACTCAAGTTCTTTATATTTCACTATATATAGTTTGAGTAGATAAAAACAGAAAGAACATGCACTTAAGGCTGTATATCAATATTTTTTTTATTTGATCAAGGGTTCCCCCTTAAGGCTTAAAAGACAAAAGGTTCTCATATTTCCCAACAAGTGCTCCCCCAAGATTCAAATTGATGATGCTCCTTACCACCTTAATCAACAGCTTGTTGGTGGCTGTATATCAATTATGACAAATATGGAAAACATATTGTTTAGTCGCTTAGAGTAAACTTATTTTTATAGTGTAAGTAAAAAAATTAATAATTTTATCTTTATTTTCTACAATGAAAATTAATTTTTATCACTAGAGGAATCTAAATCTTCTAGGTTTTTATATCAAAATATGTTACTGGTAAAACAACTTATGAACCCTATTGTAATGTTCATTCTTAAGATTAAATTATTAATATAGAAATATATAAAATATAAAACAAATGTATTTTTCAAAAGTAATAAATAATAAAAATTATTTTTCTAACTTAATGTAATATATGAAAAAATTCGCTTATTATATCAATATATATATATATATATATCCTATCTTTATTGTAAAATAATATGCATTATATGAAAAGAATATAAGCTAATTTCTTTTTGGCTTGATAAGCTATATATTATTAACAAGTCATAATCAATACAATAGTTTATTTTTTTTAATTTATAACAATACAAAAGGACTTGTCTTGTTTATATCTAATTTGCATTGTTTATAATTTTTAAAAATACTTTTGAAGCTGAAAACTAGAAGAACATTTTTTTATACTTTATTTTGAAATAAAACTATTAAATGATAGAATAATATCTAAATCTAATTTAAATAAGAAAATTATAGGAGTATCATATGCTCGATCATCTAAGATTAGATAAGCATAAAAACCCAAGATGTGCTTGGAGATGTACACTTAATCAGGATGATAATTTATTTTTTTTATTTCCATTTCTTCTTGTTCTGTTTTTAACTTTTTATCTTGGCATTATGTTCATTGAAGGAAATATTGGATGCATGCATGCACTTCTTAAAATATTATTTTTCATGTATATCACAAACTTTATTGACTTTGTACAACCTGATCTGAATCAAGTTACTTGGGAATGTTGGTCCCAATTTATCTCTTTATCTTTATTATTTGTGTACGCCATTTTGGAGTTTTCGGTGATATATAATTAATTCAATTTGGCCCCATTATATAGATAATTAAATTAGTTAAGTACATGATTTTATTCTCGACAAGGGATCACGAATATGAGGAACGAGAGACCCACAATACGAATATTGTATTAAAATAATTCTAACAGAATCGTAGCTTTTTCAATTTAAAAATGAAATATCTCGTCATTTAACTCAAGCTAGCTTGGATAAATATTTGAACAATATTAGTTATTGTCATGCAAGTTGATAATAAGTTGATTTGACCAAAATAAAAACTCGGGACAGAGCAATTCGTATGCCTCTAATGACATAGCGCTGAATCACCTTATGTATCTCTGTGGGTACATATTTCTCTAATGACATAAATCGAGATGATGTTTATGTATCTCTGTGTGTACATATTTCACCTTATGTATCATTTATTTTTGGGTAATAAATCCTTATTACGTAAATCGAGATAAAACTCCTCTCACATATTTATCTCGTATACTGTAAATCACGATTTATAAGCACTTATAAATAAAAAATAAGCTATCACAAATGAGCATTAAAGCGTACACGGGGCCTTGAATTGAGTTTTTTTGCTTTAGCGACAAGTAACCTTTTTTCCACTTATTGTGTTGTTGGTATGCTATCTTGTGAGTACATTTGAACTGTATAATTGAGTGAAACTAAATCGAGATGATGTTTAGCTTCAAATTGTAGATCTAAATAGTGATTTGGCAAACTAGCACGGGGTCTTGAATTGAGTTTTTTTTGCTTTAGCGACAAGTAACCTTTTTTCCACTTATTGTGTTGTTGGTATGCTATCTTGTGAGTACCTTTGAACTGTATAATTGAGTGTAACTGTTATATGTATATTACAGTATGGAATCTGAGATATTTATGAAATTGTCTTGTGGGACTCAATTCTTTAAAACTATGCTTGCTTCACAATTCAAGATATTTTAATATATGCTCTGGAGTATGACTGGATTTAATATGCTGTTATTGTGAATTAATGATGATGGGAGGACTACTATGGAACTCTATTTTTGTAACCACATGGTATGACATCCATACGGTGCGATATAGCTAGCCCTTTTACTTGTCCCACCTGTTTATGAGGGACTTTGACACCCATCAGTTCATGATGGGGAACCCATGGTCCGGCATATGCTTTATGGTATTTTTGTCGGTTCATATAATACGTACGTAATATGTCACTATTTTGTTATATATTTTTATATCTATTTGTGGGATTTTATCATTATTCTTGTACTTAAATTTAATTATTATGATCATTCTGGATTAGTTGCATGAAATGAATTCTAAAAAGGGTAAAATTGTCGTATTTTTATATCCCGATTTGCACAAAAGCATTTTTGGTTGTATTTATTGTAAGGAAATATAAGAATTAAAGTTACAAAACAAGCAAACCAAGAAAGAGGATGAAGAACCATAAAAAGGATGAAAATTCGCATAGGTTAAAGGATCCATGAAAAACAAGGCGTTAAGAATGTTTTTGGGCCAAATTACATCATGGTTCGGGTCCATATGTGTTAACCTATCTCTTATGCCCGCTAAATGGCTCTATGACCATCACTTAGACCCAAATGCATGTCTTCCATGACCAATAAAGAGCAAAAACGTGGCCACTTATAATTAATGAAGGGTAGGAAACTGATTTTACAAGGTTATATCCTCTCAAAGTGGTAAGAAGGTGACACCTCATTAATCAAGGGCATGAGGTAATTTAACATGGTTTCTATTCTCACAAGCTATCACATGGCGCCACATAAGGAGGATGAAGACCAAGTCAACCAAGCCATGCATCCTAAGTTGCCACATGTCGTCATAAGAATTAATTAGAGATAATTCATAGAAATTGAAAAGATATGGTAACCAAATCTCAATTCTCATGATGCCATAGGTCCTCATAATCTTAAAGCATTGATTTGATTATAATTCAAAAAATGATTAAATTCAAATCATTATATCTTTTTATCATTTTAGAATTAAATTCAATTATTTTCCTCAAACATATTCAAAGAATTCCGCAAGTTAGAGGCTCTCTCCAGATTTCAAGGACTAAATCATCATCTTTCCAATATCTTTTCAAAGAAATCAAGCCATCTCATCATTCTTTATACAAGATTTAAATTCAAATAATTATCTCTCCAAGATCAAGCCAATCAGAGATGAGAAGACACAGAATTCAAAAAGGAGATAAAGAAAGATAAAGAAGAAGAAAAATATTCATCAAGATAGAAGAGATAGAATTTAAATTATATTATCTTGATTATCATTTTCTCCTTCAACACAAAATTGGTGCCTATAAAAGGGACCCCAAGGCTTCATTCCAAGGGTGTAACTAGACACCACAATTCTCTTCTTCTTCCTTCATCATGTGTGGTTAACTGTAACATCCCAAATTTTGGGAGTAGAGGTTTGAGAATAAGCCTGAATCAGGTGGACTGCTAGCCCCTGATTATAAATTCTGGGTCATTGGAACACAATTTGCTACCAGTGCATTTTCCTGCTTGGCAATAAGATTGTCATCTGTTTTTGGATAATCAAATGATGTCCAATGAATGTGGAATTTTTCAAAATAAAAGTAGACATATCAAATTTTAATTTGATAGGTCATATAAGTCAGTTGGACTTGTACACTAAGGCTATGTTTGGTACGTGGTATTGAATTTTGATGGATTGGGATAGGGATTGGGATTGGGATTGGGATTGGGATAGGGATTGGGATTAGGATTGGGATTTATACTTTAAAAATATGTTTGGTATGAGGTGGTAATTGGAGGGAATGATTTTACTAATATTATTTAATAAACATGTATTAATTATAAAATGACACCAATACCCTACTCAAAATCCCAAACAATCGATCGAAGGTCCGTCGCAACAACCACAATTGCAATAGCTTCTTCTACAATTCCTGCAGCTTTTGCCATTTCATCTCTTTCATCATCACCCTCCTCTTCTTCCCAATCTCTCAAAACCCCACACCTTCCCTTCCTCTCCACAATTGAATGTAGCGTGGATGGGACAATTTCGGGACAAATACATACCGTGTCTAACGTGAATGCTTGTTGGTCGAAGAATTTGACAATAAATTTGATCCTGTGCTTTGGGTGATGGTTTCTTTGGAGGGCAGGAAAAAAATTATGAATTTCTTTTGAGATGCTCTAATTTTGACGTTTGCTTTGAGCCAAGGGCATAATCAATTTAGTTCAGAAAAAGCTTCTAGGTTTTACAACGTCAGTATATATCAGTTCATACACCACAGATCGAGGTGGTGAAATAGTGAAGTTTAACATTTCCAATTACAAAAGATATTCAACATGATAATATAAAAGCATCCAAGGCAGTTAACGCCATAGATCGAAGGGTCCTCCCATCTTCCAATTGCTTTCCGGTAAAAATCGAAGAGGGAGTGATTGTGAGAGAGATTAATTAAGTTAAAATCAGGGTATTTTTGTCTGAAAAAATTTAAATCAAGGGTAATTTTGTCTCTACAATTTTGGAATCCAGGGATTGAAAACACAAAACCAGGGGGGAGGTGGCTTTGCAGCAATCCCTCTTTTGTGGCATTCCCAATCCCTGATTATTCATGATCCCTAATACCAAACGATATATTTTGACTTAATCCCTCACCCAATCCCTATCCCTACCCCCTGTTACTTCGTACCAAACATAGCCTAAGAGTTATGTATTTTTGCAGTTACCCTAGTGAAACTGGCAAGTTTTTGTGGCAGTGTCCAATAAATGATAATTATGGAATGTTGTGTGTCCAGTTGGCTAAAGGCAATATTTTTATTTAAAAATAGACTTAATGAGGATCACATAGCCTTTAGAACCACAACAATTGAACATCTATAAATAAGCAAAAGTTCTTATTTTCCCAATAATTAAGGGCCATGTGACGTCCAACAAAAGAAGAGGCAAAGGAAAATTAATACTTGGCTCACATTTAATCAAAGAGGAGCATTTTTGGCCAAGTAAATGAAGGTGGAAAAATCAAAAGTAATAACATGTGTTTAATGGCAATAAACAAATATATTTCTAGGAGCTGGAACATGATATTTTAAGAGCTAATTAAGCTCTTTTAAAGGCCACAAAATACGTCCAAGCACAAAGGAAAAGGAGAGAGGAAGTGGCCAAATGAAAAAGATGAAGATGAAGGCATAAGTCAAAAAAGTTGGCATGTGCTTAATTGTAATAAAATATAATATTTTAAGGAGGTGGGTGATGATATTTTAAAGATCATTAACCCTCCCCAAACCTTCATATTTTCGTCCAACACATGAACAAGGAGAGAGAAAGAGCTTTGAAGAAGCATAAACAAGAAAGAAGCACAAATGATTCAAGAAGCAAGATCAAGGTGAGTTAGAAAGTAAATTCACTTGTTCTTATCTTCAATATCTTGGAAACTCACTCTAATCTCTATGCCCTCTTGACATACACTTGTAGCAAGGAAAAAGTAAGAGCAAGAAGGAGGAGAGAGGGACGGTTTTAGAGGGAGAAGGAAGAGAAAACAAAGGTAAACCATAAACCTTGATTATCTTATCGGGTTCAAGGTTGTAGTTGATGTTATGGTTGATTTATTGGATTATTTTGGTTGCTTTTGTAATTTGGGAAACACAAGCCCTAAGGGGAGGTGCTGCCCAAATTCACATTAATCATGTTTAAAAGGTGTTTAAGAGGTTAAACAAGGGATTACAAGTAAAAAGGAAGTGTTTAATTGAGTGAAATCGTGAAACTTCTATTTTTCCCAAAAATCTTAGATTTTGTCTAGACCTGTTTTCACTTTGTTTGGACTGGATTTTGGTGTTTTTGATGATTCCATTGGGTTTAGAATGGAAAATTGTGTAGGGTACATGTAGAGTGTGAAGTATAAAGGCTTTAAGGTGTGAAATGACAGTCTTACCTCTAAAACCCCTAACATAGCGGTTGCCAAGGGTAATTATGTAATTTGATCATGATTTTGACAAATCTGAGATTAAAAATGGATTCTACACGTGAAATTTTGTAGGATTGACCTATGTCATAATTTTTGGTAGGGTATAGTTAGACTGAGTACAAAGGGGCGTAGATCAGGTCTCCGGGGCATTTTGGTAATTTTGCAGTTTTAAACAAAGATAACCAATACAAAGAGTTTAGAATAATACATGAATGAGTAATAACTCATTTGTTGTAAATTTGGGATTTTAGAATCAAACAGTAGCCTGAGCCAGACATAGAGTATTGGATTAATAGACAGGCAGGAGAAAAGCGATCCAAGTAGTGAATATACCTTACTTGCATGTATTTGATAGTTATGCTTGTGCAGTGATGTATGTGATTGTTGTACTTGATTGTGTAGAGCATATTTGAATGATGAAGCTCTGCTTCTGTTTATGTCATGGCCATGAGTATATTACATGAAACATTGAGCATGCAGAAATGTCATTATGTGGCATGCATATAATTAAGGCTAACATGTCATGTATTTAATATTTATCATGCATGTATTATGGTAACTATTTACTACTGAGATTCCCCCGAATCTCACCCTCCCCTAACCAACCATTTAGATAGGTGAACATAGGAGGTTTGTTGAAAACATGGAAGAGTACTGCACAAGGAAAATACAGAAAGTTTCAGTTCAGTCCAGGAGAGGCAGTTGGTTATCTATAGACTTTTATTATATTTTAAGTCTGTAAGCATTATATACAATCCTTGTGGGGAATTCCTGTAATATAATCATGTACATATTATTAGTATATTTATGCTATTCTTGTGTGCCCATCGAATTATGCAAATACTCTGAAAAATATGGAAATAACATAAGGGGCTGACATTAATTGATCCTTTTCTTAAGGATGGATCTTATAACTTGAATTTTTGTTCTTTAATTAGGAATTGTTATTTAGTTTCGTATTTTATTGATTATATGTGTTTTATGATTTTCTAGGACTAGGCTTGAATTTCTATTTTTAAGGCTTTGATTTCTGGTTGGATAATCCTTGTGAATAAACCTCTGTGGATTTCATGAAAACCAGAAATTAATCAACCCAAAAGGCAGCCCAATAATGCGTTCAAGCCCAAAAGAAATTAACAAAGTTCATAAAATTGAACCAAAACGCAGCCCAATTTAAAAGTCTCATAAACCAAAGCAAAAGGAAAACTACGGGGGAGCCTAAAACGCAATGCCCAAGACTTCGAAAGCTAAAAATAATAGAATTGGCAGTTTAATCAAACAAAAATTGCCGAGCTTAACACCTACAGGCCCAATTCTTAAATCTGATGCTGAAATAAAAATAAACGAAATAGCAAACCCAAGAGAAAACGATATTGTGGCCCATTTTTTAGTGAAAACAAGAGCGAAAACCTGATGTGCAATGGTTTCATGAAAGCATGCGAATTGCTAAATTTGGACTTTACGCAGATGGAGGTCTCACCTTTGTCCTTCAAATCGGAAATCCTTATTTTTGAAAACAAAGGAAATAGAATGTGATAATAACAGGAACAATATATGGGGACCAAGACAAAATTAATCATCATGAATTGATTTCAAATAAAAAAAATTGAACCAGAGACCATAGAAAATTTCCTCAAATGAGAAAAATGACAACATTTATTGGAGGATGAAGAACGCAAACTCCTCCTCCAAAATCCGATGTGAAGAAATATAACGATCAAGAATAAACCTGATGCTCATTATAAACTTTTTTACATATTATTGGATGGAATAAAATCTGTTTCTCAGATGCAAGAGATTGGCTCAAAATACACATTAAAGCTAGTAAATAACTTTTTAAAGGAAAAACAATTACACAATGCATTAGGAGAAAAATATTATGCCCAACTTCTTTCCCATTTCTGGAAAACATAACTCAGATATATTCAAAGTGGAAAACTGAATGGAATAAGGGAAAAAATATTCCCCAAACCCATGAGATATAACCTAGCTCAAATGAAATCACATATTGATGCGGGGAGATAATTTTTCCATTGAGAGGCACAACATCATCACAAAATATTTAGAAAACTCCAACGAAGAGGAATAATGGAAAACAACACATAGAAAATGCTTCACTAATATTCTCATATTATTTTTCAAAAAAGAAAAATAAAATAACATACAAAATGCTAGGCAGAGTGTAACACCCTAAATTTTATTTACCAATATGCCTTATAATCATTTATGGCAATTTATGAAATGAAATGGTGAATATTTAGGAGCTTGGAATTTAAGAAATTAATAAATTTCCATTTTTATGAGAATTGGGCTTGAACAAGTCATGAAATTAACTTTTGGGAAATTCAAAAAGTCCAATATTAAAGGCCTAAATGGAAGAATACCAAAGTATAATATTTGGCCCAATATTAGTTTCAATTTCGGCCAAATAAAGAGGAAAAAGAATAAGCTTCAAAAAATCCAAGAAATGTAGTTACAAAATTGTAATTTTGCCAATAAAGTACAAGATTAATTATTCTCCCAATTAATTGAATTTAATTTCAGTTAATAAAGGAAAATAAAGAATATATGTACAATTGGAACATTCATAGTCAAAATTAATCAAAGTTTGAAAAGTCAAAGTTGGAACAATTATTATTTCCCTATTTTCTTATGAATATGCATAAATAAGGAAAATTAGAGGGAAAATATTTGCTTTGATAATAAATATTTCAAGTGTCGTAACATTAAGTCAAAAAGGAATAAACAAAGAATTTATTCAAGGATGAGCATGTGGGAATTTCCAATGAAATATTATTTGATGTGTAATTGTTGGAGACAATTGGAGAAAACTAAATTGGTTTAAAAATGGACCTTGTGAGGCGTGTTTTTGGGCTGACTAGGGCGAGGAGAAAATTGGTTCAAGGTCCATGGGAATTCATGACTCAAGTCATTAAGGGATAAATAAAAAGTTGCCATAATTTTTAATTAAAAAATTCATATTTTAAAAGAGAGAGAAATGGGATATTTATTAAAAAGCTTTCACCATCCCTTCCCTCCTTCATTTTCACGATATCACTCAAGAAAACAGAGAGAGAAAGTGTCTTAAACACTTTGAGAAACCTAGGGTTCAAGAGAGGAAGAGGAAGCAAAAATCAAAGGTAAATTTTGTGATCCAAGTGTTTAAGCTTCCTAATTTGTGTAATTCCTCTTCTAAGTTATTCTTCTCCATGAAAAACCATGTTTAGTACGCAAATTTTCAAGGTTGAGAAAGGGGAAGGTGACGCCTAGAGAGAGAGAGAGAGAGAGAGAGAGAGAGAGAGATCAAAAGGTAACCATAAAACATTGATTTTCTTGTTGATTTTAGCTTGTTGTTCGTTGTTTGGTGGTTAATTGTGGATTGATTTTGTAATTTGGGATGATGAAACCCTAAGGGTTATGTTGCCCAAATTTCCTCAAAGTATGTTCAATTAGTGTTTAAATGGTTATACAAGTGGTTAGGAGTAAAAAGGAACAAGCTTTAAGGGGCAAAACACCAAAATTGCATTTCTCCTTTTCTTAGTGTAGGTTTTTGCCAAGGCTGGAAATAGGGGTAGGAGATGGAATTTCATCAATCTGATAGTTCCATTGTGTTCAGGAGGGAAAATTGTGTAGGGTTGATGTAGATCACTTCGTGAGAAAAGCCCTAGAATGTGAAGTTGAAAAAATAGCCCTAAAACCCTAATTAGGGGCTGTCAAGAGCAAAACTGTCATTTGACAGTGATTTTGTGAAACATGAGGCAAAAAAAGGATTCTACATGCAAAAATGTGTAGAAATAGCCTGGGTCAAAATTTTTGGAAAAGTACAGTCGGACCGGGTACAGAGGGACTTAGATTGGGTCCCTAGGGGTATTTTGGTAATTTTATAGTTTTAGACTAATATAACCAGCACAAGTATATTGGAAGAGTCTAAAGTGATACATGAATGAGTTTCAACCTAATTCTTGTAAACTAGGATTTTTAGAATCAGTCTGTTACGCCCGAGCCGGATCAAATTAGGAATTGTTCTTTGTTACAAAAAGGGATACAAGGTAGTAACTCTATCTCTCATATACTATGTGAATGTTGATATGCTAGTTGTGATATTTTGTGACATAAACACGGTGCTTGGGGCACATTACCATGGTGGAAGTGGCTACCAAGTTACTCTTGGGCCACTATATAATGCCCCAAATTTCAATTAAGGGCTAATGATAATTATTGAGGATAATTATCGAATTAAAGTGGAATAATTATGTGTTTGGTGGTAATATTAATTAATATGTCATGGTTAGTGGAAATTGAAAAAATGAAATTGTTGGGCAATTAGCTAGTGATTAATGAAGAAATTAATTACTAGCTAAGAGAAAATGAGAAGTGTAATTAAAATGGCTAATGGAGGGATTAAAGTAGCTAATTGGTGACTTATTTGGTGAGAACCAATAGGCTTGTGACATGTGTCAAAAGTGGGTATGATGAGTGTAGAGGAGAAAAGTCAAATGGGGGAGTATTTTATTTAATTTCTCTCTCTTCCTCTCCCTCATTTTTGCTGGACAAGACATGGAGGGAGTATCATTATTACTTTTCCTTCTCCATCCCTCTCTTCTCTCTCTTTCTTCCTCCATTTTCGGTGCCATTGGAGCTTAGGAGAGGGAAAGAAAAAGCTGGATTTTAAGGTAAGCAAATGGCCTCAAATGCCAAAATGCTCTTCTATAAACTTATTCCTTGTGTTGAGAGCTTCAATTTCATGGTTTTAGATTTGTCATTTGGTGTTGTTTGAGCTCTCAAGGGATTTTGGAGTTTGGAGAATCAAGGAACTCCTTTGGGAAAAGTTGTAGAGGTGAGTAAGATAAACCTTTCTATATAGGTTTTATAGCCATTGGTTGAGTTTTGATTTTCTGGAAATTTGGGCTTGAATTTTGAAATTGAGGGTCAATGTGTTATTGGCATGTTGTTGTCATAGATATGATGCTTTGAGGTGTATCTTGGATGGATAAAATTTGATTGAAGCTTAAATGTAAGGTTTGGCACCTTTGTGTTAGTTTTGGTGCATTTGGCAAAACAGGGCATGTGATTGGGTTGTGATTTTGGTTATTTTGAGGTTGTCATTGTGTTCCTTATGAAAAATTGTATGGGAATAGGCTTTATTGTTAATTTTGGAGCCATTGGACACTTTGGTAGAAAGTTGGAAAATCTGTCTGGTGTGAACTCTATCTGGGCAGTCAGTTTGTACGAACATTTTGAATGCGTAAATGGTGTTGAAAAATTCTGAAACTTTCCAGTATTAAAGTTCACTTTCCAAGCTTTAAAATGAACATATATTTCATGTTATTTATGTTAGATCCCAAGTTTTGATGATAACAAAAGATAATTGTATGCAAAGCATGGTTTTATAAGACTAAAGAATGATTACAAAGTTACCAAATGCATATGGCAAAGTTTTGTAATGTCTGCTATCAGATTTAATTGATGCACTCGAGCAAGAGAGCTAGCACTCGAGCAGATGCGAGTGTTAGACAGAAAGTGTTTGCCCAAGAGCAAACTACTGTCAATTTTACTGATGCACTCGAGCACTGGAGATAATACTCGAGCATCAGGATCTTTCTCACTCGAGCACATGCAAGTGTTGGACAAGAAGTGTTTGGCCGAGAGCAATTACTGTCATTCTTAATTGATGCACTCGAGCATTATAACCAACACTTGAGCATGAAGTTGGTTTGCACTCAAGCACTAGCAAGTGAGGGACTGCAAGTGTTTGGCCGAGAGGCATGAAGATCAGAGAAGCATAAGTATGCCCGAGTGACACAGCAGCACTCGCGAGTGTGAAATACAACTCTCTCAAAACTTGATGCAAGTGCTAATAATAAGAGTATATTACATGAGAATATTCTTCTCACTTGAGCAGGAGTATGTGTGCTCGAGTGAGGGCCCACATCACCTGCGAGTGCAAAATCACACTCTTGCTAAAATGGTATGCGAGTGTTGTCCAGAGACGGGTCTCTTAGTGTAAAGAACAAGGACACTCGAGCAGAAGGAGTTGTGCTCGAGTGAGGCCCCACATCACTCGCGAGTGAGAAAATGAAGTCTCTGAAATCATGTGGAAGTGCAAGTGAAAAACTGAACAACAAGGAGAAAATATGTGAGTTCACTCGAGTGAGCCCCATCCATGCTCGAGTGATACTCTGCCAGAAGACAAAATGCACTAGTCTTACAGCGTTCAATCTGAATATGGTTTAATGATATTTATTTATCTTATTATCACTTATTATTATTATTATTTAACATCATTTTGAATGTATTATAAGTTTGATACAGGAGGTTGAACGTTTGAAATAAACAGAGTCAAAGGAAGTCAAACAACAGCAGACAACATCATTACAAGCACGTACCTACCGTGTTCAAAGATTTCAAATGTACGCATGCCATTCCACAGTAACATGCCCCGCTCCACAATGATCATTATTCAAGCGAGCAAAAATCGAATGTCTATAAATATAGAGTTCTAGAGATCGTCAAAGATAACGAAGCACAAGAATTCATATAAGCAAATTCACGAGTCTCTGTTATTCATATTTTCTCTGTATTCATATTGTTCTTCAGTATTTATCATACTTGCTCTGTAAGAGAGTCTATATACATTTCAAATTCTATTTTCATTTAATCTCAAGGTATTGGGACCTTGAGAGGGTATATGTCCTTACGAGAAAAGCAGTTAAGAGAATTCCTTGTAAAACTTTCCACTCAAAAGACTTACAAGATACAAGCAGTAGAGAATGTTGCTGCTAATAAGACTTGTATATGTAAGCAAGTGAGAAAGGTCATAGGTTGTTTTTCTGCACATAAGACTTGTCGTAAGGGGGAGAGAAATTTCTTAGTGTTAGAATATTTCTGCTCGTAGTCCATTCGAGGACGATTGGTGTTTTGTGGCATTCTGAGAGCCTATTGAATCTTGGAAGCATAATGAAAATCTCAGTAGGTCTTGATCTCTGAGGACTGGACGTAGGCCTGGTTTTTAGGCCGAACCAGTATAACTCTCTGTGTACTAATCCTCTCAACTCTACTCTATCTACAATTACTATCATATCACCACGTCAAATGAAAAATTTATCACATCACCCAATTCACCCCCTCTTGGGTGAAGCTTGCCTCTTTCAATTTCAATTTGTGAGATAGGAGTTATGACTGTCCAAAGTTTGATATTAAATCTGGGAACAATTATGGAGCAGTGTGGACATTTCTTAAATTCTATATTTTTTGTGGTGATTTCTTGTAATAGTCCATATTTTTCTAGTAAAGAGGACTTAAATAGCTTTCAATGGGATTAGGAATCACCTCATTTTGATTTTTCTAGAATTAATTGTGATTTTTCGAAGTTCAGCCAAGAAACAGAATTTTCCTGGCCGCAGCCAGAAAATTCTTGGCTGCAACTTGAAACCTTCTGTACTGTTTCTGGCTGCAGTCAGAAACTTTCTGTGCTGTTTCTGGCTACAGCCAGAGGTTTCTTGGCTGCAGCCAACCCCCGATTTTCAGCACCTTGTGATTTTAAAAAGTGGTTTCCATCCCGATGTTTCCCAATCCTTTAGGGCTTTTATTAGAGCCAATTGTAACTACTTAAAGGACATAAATGATAACCAAATCTAAGTATTGTGAAGTCAATTGAGTATTGAAATAGAGAATAACTCTTCATCCCTAATTATAATTATAGGATACGATATTTGCCCTACTCGGGAGAAACCGACATCAGGACACGCAAGGAAGGATCAAGGTAGTGACTCTTCTCTCATGTTGTGTATAATGTTTTGGTATGCATAACTTATCATTGAACTTTGTGAATTGTGTGCCATGGTCTATTACGGCGTGAGCACTTTAGCGTGAGCCGTATAGGGATTGACGCTGGTCATCTCTAGGTCGGCCGTTGAACTGCCATCGTAATCGACATGGATTTTTGTGTATCCGACCTGTGGGGCGGCATTTGTGAATCTAGCCGTGGGCTGTGTGTTGATCTTGCCTGTATTGCTTGTGTTATGAAATGCTTTATATGAATCCTAGCTGTGGTGAAATATATTATGTGGATTGTATTGTGCAATGCAGCGTGAGCAATTCAGCGTGAGCAAACGTAAGAGTGACATGAGTCATACTTGCCTTTGCCATTGTAACTGCTGTTGTAGTTGTAATGTGTGTGTGATGATTTGCTTTCATACTTTATTATTGTGCATACTATGAGTGATTTGTTACTACAGGGATTCTTTAGAATCTCACTCTCCCAAAACAACTTTTAGACAGGGCCAAAGGATCAAAGGGAAAGTGAACAACAAAGAGTGGTTAGAGCTCTGGATTAGGAGTTTCATTTTAGAATATTTGGTTATCATATTGTATTTTGGATTATTTTATTGGGAAACCATTGTATATATATTGGAATTATAGTATAGTTTGTGTAATCCCCTGGATAAGGGAAACGAATTATGGGCATTATGCTTTGTAGAACCCTAATTTATTAAATGGAACCCGAGTGTGTCAGGAGTTTACATTACACTCTGATATATATAAATGGAATCGAATTGTACAGGCCAGTTGTGTGTTGATTGTTGATGTGAGACCATCGTTGAATATATTTTTGAAAAGTTTTTGCAAGCCCAGTTTTTGGGAAAATGAATACTTATTAAGTCCCAAACCGTATTATGGTCTCTAATTCAACCTAATTAAGTTTTTATGAACTAAACTCGGCCTAAGTCGTGAAGGGGGTTGCACACTAGTTATCCTTAGCTAGTGTGTTCGAGTCCTTGGGGAGGCGATTTAAATCTTCTAAAGGAGAGAACAATTCCTGCTTATGCCAAAAGACCTCCGGGAGGTGGGGTGAGGATAGGCCAGCCTGTGTAGATTGGTGTGAGTCCCTAGCGGTGCCAATGCCCTCGGCTGTAACAAAAAGAAGAATCGAAAACCTGCTTTGATGCCACATGTTAGAATAATCTAACAATGAAGATCCCAAATATATTGTATAAATTCCATAAAAGAGAGTAGCAATAGAAGACTTAAGGAAATACCTCTAGCCATAGTGATTCTTCGTGTAGTATCTCACAACCTTAAAATTGTAGAGAATAATGAAGAGTTATAATTAGAATAGAATAGGTCAGGGCTTCTCTTAATAGGAAGATGAGTCACAGTGATAGTCTGAGAATAGCTATCACCCGTCAGGAAACGCCTAAGGAGCAAGTAAGTAGGTTTTCCACATACTGCTTTAAGACCCAGCCTAGGCTATTTAAACCCTCCCATCAAGGCTTGTAATAACTTTACCGGTCAGGTAGGTGACCCTAAACCAAATCTCCATCTAAATCACTTTGCGGAACATAATCAGTAGATAGTTTATTTAAAATATATTAAATAGCTAATTTTTAAAGTAATCAGCTAATATTCATAATAACTTCATAATAATTAGAATATTCATTTGATCAAAATAATCAATTAGTATATTCTTTATATGATCAAAAAATAAATATATATATCTAGATATAATCTGAATAAACAAAACAAAGTAAAATATTATCATTTTAATAAAATATCTAACATGTAGGTCTTCTCCTCATGCTCTTTTTGTGGGTTCTGAGGTACCTATGAGTTTTGCATCTAAGCTTTAACTTGTCAATATTGCTTAATATTTTATTCATCAGGGGCTCATACTTGTCTGTTGATTTGCTTGTGGTGGGAGGAGTGATTCATAATATGGTTTATATTTTGATCGATCCATCCAAGTAGTGTTGTAGCCATTGCTTAGGTTGCCATATGAAGTTTTCCATTGAAAGGCCTTAGCTTCCTCTGTACTCATAATTCTAAGGGGGCAAAAATTTATCTTGTGCTTTGAAGAACTATATTGTACTCATGAGAAAGAATCATATCTAGAAAAGGTATGAGAGGGCATGGTTAGATAAGTATTACAACAACAACAACAACAACAATAATAATTAAACCAAGCCATCACCAAATTTAGATGAGGAGAATTGACTCAATGACTCAACTGTACACTAAGACTCTACTACATACTAAAAATAAAAATAAAATACACTTAATTAATCAAGGAATCAAATATATTGACTCATTGACAACGACGCCAAAATTTGATCATGGTTGTCATTATCGCTCAAATTAATTAATAACTAAATTATGTAGCATAGTGGAACAATCCAAGTTGTATTGTCTTGTGGGGAGTTAATAATAAATGGACTCTTTTGTAGCATTTTCTCAAAAAAGCGTTACAATAGGTATTTTTTTAAAAAAATGATTAATCATTTGTAGCGCTTCGTTGGAGTAGTGTTACAATAAATAACCATTACATTGTAATTACTTTTTTAAGAAAATTCACCTATTGTAGCCCTTTCTCAAAAAAGCGCTACAAAATGTATTATTTTTTTAAAATATTTGCATAATCAAATGGATAGTTGTTTTATATGTATATTGATTTCTCTAGCCACTATATCTAACAAATTTGTATCAGACAATCAATACCATAATTGCAATATAATTAACTTTCAATATGAATATCATCAACTTAATAAACTTATATCACTAGTTCTCAATGAAGTCAATCTACTCCTATTGAATTAATTCTAAAATAAACATTTGATAACCATAATTACACTAAAGTAATAAACAACATACTTAATTAAAGGCTTCGAACACATGGTTGCACCACTCTTCAATGGCTTCATTCACTTGGTTTTCAGTGTACTTTGGATAATATGCATCAACATAATACTGCACAATAATTGACACAACATATTATAAAAATAAATATTAACTATTCAAACTCAATTAATTTTTAAAACAACATTATAAAGAGAAATAAATAGCATACATTGTCAGGAACATAAATTTGATCTTGAGTTACAACATCTTTCATGAATTTTGATAATGTAATGTTCACAATCAACATTGTTTAGTTGGTAAGTACCTTCATATAAAACAAACAATTAAATTAACATGAATAAAGTTACATGATAAAGAAAAGGATGATAAGGTACCTAATCAAAGAATTAATCCATCATATCTTTATTCATTGCTAACAACCTACAACAATATAAATCATATTTATCAACATATTATATATAAAATAGAAAATAAGTACAAAAGTTCAAAACATAGCCAGAAAAGAAAGAAAGTGTCGCAATGATATATTATAGCTTCTAAAAATGAGAATGGCTATTTAAGGCTTACCTCAAACAAAATTAGTCTCCAATAAGTGATAAGCTTTTCATGATTATACTAAAAAACCCAAAAAAATAAACACAAGATTTAGAAAAGTGATAGGTTTAATAGATAACTTTAAATAAATACAAGGAGGTAATAGCGTTTATGTTCTTGTCATTCAGTGTTTGGTGGGGGGATAGGGAAAAAATTATCACTTTTATGCTATAGATAACTTCTAGGTGCTTTTATTTTATTTATTTTGCAATTCCTTTAAGCTGATGAGATCACTATGTTGATCAACCAAAACTACTTCAAGTAAAGAGTCGCACAAGGATCCACACACATAAGTGATTCAACAGTTAGAATTCGGCCATTTTCCTACAGATCAATGCATAGTCCACACATAGGGATCCATCCCATGATCTAAGAAAAAAACCATAAGGTATTTTGTCGGAGTATGATAAGTAGCCATTAACCTTGAACCCATAATTACTAAGAAAGAAATCAAAAAATTGTATGTCTAAAAAGGGGATGCAAATCCAACAATGTGAATCTAATTCCAAATTCCTCCATTAATTTTTGGAAAGCAACAAGAACATGAGAGAAGTGGAGTGGAAGAATAAGGGATAGGGGCTTTTTTACTATTGAATTTAAACTACATGACAATGAAAAATCAAGGATTAATAAATTTTACAACTTTGAATTTCTATACAGCCAAAAGGTGAACAGAGTTTCTTTAGGACTAAACAAATCTGTTATTGCTTTTATTTTTTTTATTTATTACTTATTATTTGTTTAGATATGTATAATCATAAGGGCAGCTCTACTTCATCCCCATAATCCATGACCCATTAAGATATATACTTTTTCACTTTGCACAAAGTCATGGGTTTCGACGTTGTATTCACACTTTATTTCATATCTGCACACTAACATACAATTCTTTGCTTTCAATTATTATTTTTATTTATTTAGTTATATTTTTATTAACCTATTCTACATATGGTATCAAGATCAAACCGAAGCCTGGAGAAGAGCTCTTTTAAAACAAAGCGTCCTATTGCCAGCATTAAAGCCCTTAAGGAACAACCGTTTACTGAATTAATCAAACTGATACTACTATTAGATTGCTTTTAAATGAGGATGGAAAAATCCATGGAGCCCAGAGGGGCATTTAAGCAATACTTCAGAGTGTGTGTGATCGTTTTAAAAGATTTACAGTGAGAGAAGCAGAGAAGAGAAATCAAATGAACAAGATGAAAAGTCTTGCTAGGATTCTCTAAAAAGTGTGGTCTTCGTTCAATCTATCTCTTCAATTGATTTGCTTTTTTGCTTGCTCTTGCAAGAGCCATTGAATTTAACCCATATAGTTGAATCTCGGGCAGCAACATTCATAGACAGTATTTTCTCTGGTTGACAAGTTTGAATTTTTTTATGGAAATATTCTCAAGGAATTTCATTTCAATAATACATCACAGGAATAGATCATTGAAAAGAAAGCATGTACCTGAATAAACGCAGAACTTCAACAAAGGCACAATCCTTGGTGGTGGCATGGAGCTTCAAGGCCACAGATGGCAGTGAGGCCATGAGTAGGGGCAAGGGACATAAATAGCAATATCAGAGAAGAAGATAATGATAAAAAGGGACTTTGGTTGCCAGTGTGGAGAGCTTTACGCCTAGAAGATGAGGGAAAAGGTTTCAGCCATTTGAGTAAGTGGGGCTGATAGTGGGGTTGGTGGAGTAGTATTAGGGTTCAAAAAAATATTAAAAAATACTATTGTAATGCTTTCCCAAAAAATAGCTACAATAGATCATTTTATTTTAAATATTAAAGAAAGCTAGTGTAGCTTTTTCTTAAACAAGCACTACATTAGATTATGTTTATTTCAATTATTTTAAAAAATATTAAAAACATATTATAATGTTTGTTGAGGATTTCTTTTAAATTACATAATTTGTGTTTAAAATAAAATTGATTTTCTTTAAAAAAATAATTAAACCTAAGGATTTCTTTTAAAATACATAATTTATGTTTAAAATAAAATTGATTTTCTTGAAAAAATAATTAAACCTACTGTAATGCTTTTCCAGAAAAAAGTTACAATAGATCATTTTAAATATTAGAAAAAGATATTGTACTCTTTCTTAAACAAATGCTATATTAGATCATTTTATTTTAATTATTTAAAAAGATATTAAAACATATTGTAGTGCTTGCCTTAGATTTCATTTAAAATACATGATTTAAAAAAAAATTTGATTTTTTTAAAAAAATAATCCAACCTATTGTAGCACTTATTTAATAAACTGCTACAGTATACAAATTGTTTTTTTAAGTGATTTAAGGAAGGATTTTGTAGCGTTTTGTCAAGTAGGAGCTACAATAGATATTAACCTATTGTAGCACTCAAGTTACTAAATGCTACAATATATTTGCTCCCTTATAATTATAGCACTTAGTAGAATAAGCGCTACATAAAGCGTGCTACAAAAACCCTTTTTTGTAATGGTGGATTTTCTTGAGAATAGATAAGTAGCTATCATAACTCAATAGTAGATATGAAGTTTATAAATGGTACTAAGTCTAATAGATATACCCTAGACAACTGCCATAGGTGCCAATTAATTAATTACTATACCTAGAACCCTAGCATATAATAACATTTCAATTAATTGGTTAAACATGACTTAGCATGTGAGAATCAATTCCAATTCCAATTCCAATTCATTCCTCTAATAAGGTTGTTCTAACATCAAACCCTGGAATAGACAACTATCACATTTGAAATATATAATCATCCATGTAATTAAATTAACAACATCATAAATCACAAGAATAAGCTTATATTTGACGTAAAAAAAAATGAAAATATCAATTAAAACATCAAATTGAAATTGTTCATGAAATCCATAAAGGTTTAATCACAAAGATGATCTAATCGGAAATCAAAGTCTTGAAAATAGAAATTCAATCCTAGACCTAGGAAATCGTAAAATACATATAATCAAAGACTAAACTAAATAACAACTTCTAATTAAATAACAAGAACTCAAGCCACAAGATTCATCTTCAAGAAGAGGATTAGTTAACCACACATGTTGATAGAAGAAAAAGAGAAGTGTGGTGTGTGGTTACACCCTTGGAATGAAGCCTTGAGGTCCTTTTTATAGGCATCAATAGTGTGTTGAAGAAGAAAAAGATAATTAGTACGTATTTGAGTTGTGAATCACATAGATAAAAACTTAGCCCATGGATTCAATAGGTAGAAATAAGGATATATGAGTGGAATTTGGTAAAATTTGTATGAGCATGAATTGTTGTAAAATGTAATTGTTGCTTTAAATTATACCATAATGATGTTTTATCTCAATATTGCTCTTGACGCCTAAATTGTAATATCCGAAATTTTGAGACTAGAGGCTAGAGAATAAGCTTAAATAAAGTAGACTACTAAGTCTAGTTTAGAAAGAATCCCAAACTGCACTCGAAATAGAATATGAATTTTGAAGCAAATTAGTCAAAATAAAATACCCGATTTCTTTAGGATGTGTCAGAATGACATAAAACCTAACTTGGAATCAAAAGAAACGGGCAATGGTGTTTTGAAAGAAGTAAGAAAGAGAATTAAAAGAACTAATGGCACAAGAAGTAATATTGCCATAATCAAGGGACAAAAAGATAATTGCCACTTGATCTTGAGGTTAAAATTGGAAAGTAAAATGAAGGGCTAGGATTTTCTATTAAATAGCAAGAGTAATCATGAGGATAATAAGCAAAATTAAACCTCCTCTTACATGCAAAAAAAATCCAAAGGGGCAAAGAAGGAAGATAGAAGGAGTTGGTTAAAGTTTTGAAGTATTTTTCGAAGAAGACTTTGGTCAACTTGAATATTTACACTAAAAGGCATTTGGACAACATTCTTCCATCCTTTTTGTTGTAGCATTTCGGTCAAGAAGATGGGGAAGAATAGAATTTAATTAAAGTCATTCCATACTCATTGACCAAGTCAAAAAAAAAAAGGAAAGAAGAAGGGAAGAAAAGTCAATAAGTCTTACAATTAGATTCAACTTGAAAGTTGACCAAAAAGGCAAGAATGCAAGAAAGACTTGGTCAACATAATTCCCTCCTTTTTGAATATTAATTTCAGTCAAAAATGAAGAAGAGAGAGGGAAGGAGTGAAGTTAAAATTAACCAAACCATTGTTGGTTAATTAACTAGACAACTTTTTGCAAGAAGCCACAACTTTGTGACACATAATCTCTTTTCCAATTCTCTATGATTTTCGTCCAAGTATTTGGAGGGGCTAAAGATTAATGATTAAATCATCCATTCACTCCATTTAACACTCCAAAAGTCATCCAAAAAGAAAGAAAAGAAAGGAAAAAGAAAAAGAAAAGAGAAGGAGCAACTTCAAGAACCAAGAAGAAGGTAAGGTGTTTTAGCTCAATTTTCACCACCTAAATCACCTTTCTAGCTCAAAACCTCTTCATAAACATTGTTTCTCTTGCTAAGAGCTTCATTCTTTTTGTTTCTCAAAAGGAGGTGTATTGTGCTATACACAAATTGTCAAAGTTGGAGAAACAATGAACAAGCTCTAGAAAGGGCAAGAGGTGAGTATGAGCTTTGATTTGAACCAAGTATCTTGTTGATTGGTTGATTGTAGTGAATTTTAGTGGCTGCCTTAATTTTGGTTTTCTTAAGATTTTTAAGGCTTCATCATGCTTTGGTCATATTCATATGGTTATATGATGTTTAGGAAGCATATGAGACTAGTTTAGTGAAGAAATTGTTACTTTGTGAATTGTTGTTTTGAAATCCTAATTTTTTGCTTTGAATAGGGCATGAAGAAGGAGCATGATTTTGCCATTTTGATGTCTCCAATGGATTCCTTGGGCAAAATTGTGTAGGAATAGGTTGTTGGCATAATTTTAGAAAGAGTGGATTTGAAATCCAAAAATGAGAATTGAACATAGTGCTGCCAGATTTCATTTTTTGGGAGGCAGCTTGGTTATAGTAAGGTTTTCAATAACCAAATGTTGTCCAATGGCCATGAAACTTTCTAGAATGAAATTATACTCATCAAGCTTTAATTTGATAGGTCATTTGTGCAATTCGGATCAGTACACTAAGAATTATGAATTTTTGAAGTTAAGTATTGAATCTGGATAGAATCCTGGACCAGTAAGGCTTTGGTCATGATTCAGGAATTTTGTGGCTAGAATTGGCTTTGAATAATATTTTATCTTTAAAATAGACTCAAAGAGCTTTAAGTAGGAATTTGAGCCACTCCAATTGGAGTTCTATAGAATTAATTATGATTTTTCAAAGTTTGGTCAAAATGTTGGCAGCTTTTAGCTACCATGCAAATTTGAGGGAAAACAGGGCCAAATGTAATTAGTATAAACTCCAAGGGTAAGAGGAAGCCTATGAGGCTAAGGCAACCTCATTGGGAATTTATTTGTCATGGCATTAGTAATGTGATATTTGTTAGATCTCACATGTTTTGATGATAATAAAGAATGGTATGAAAAAGATTTGATAAACAAATAAGTTTGAACAAAGTAATAAAAGAGAAAATCATCACTTGAAGTAAGCACTGGAGTAATGAAGAAAGGCCAAGAAAAAAAAGCTGAGAAACTTCATCACTGGAAAATTTCTAAAGGGTTACTCGAGTAAGTACTCGAGTAATGAGACAAAAACTTGAAGTAACCAGAGTCAACCTTCAAGTAACCTGCCTACGTTACTCGAGTAATTACTCGAGTAACCAGTTAAATGACTTGCAGTTGCTCTCGGCCTGCCAATGTTACTCGAGTGAGTACTCGAGTAATTAGGGAATTCACTTCCAGTTGCTCTCGGCCTGCCAACGTTACTCGAGTTCCCTGCTTCAAGAAATATGTTGCTCTAGGAATTTTCAATCCTGCCAATGTTACTCGAGGAGCTACTCGAGTAACTCACAGTGGTAAGCAAAACTTGAATGTAATACTCGATTAACTTGAAATGCTATTATCACACTTTACTCGAGGCACTACTCAAGTATGCAGGTATTAAATTGTTCTATGTCAAAGATTTGAAGGAGATTACTCGAGTCAGTAATCGTGTAATCTGTAGAATTATTTACAAAGCACTTGAAGTATCTACCCGAGTAAGCTATGAAGAAAATTGATGTTTACTCGAGTAACCAGGTAAGAAAACTTGAAGTACTCTCGGCCCTGTAATCCTGCCAACATTACAGGAGTAAAGCATCAAGTAACCTGAAGTTTATTTGAAAGATTACTCGAGTAGCCACTCGAGTAACCTATAAAGTAAATTGTACCATTCTCGAGTAAGTATCCAAGTAAACAGGTATTTCCAAGGTTTGTAAATTTGTTTACTACATGCACTACCCGAGTAATGTGATGTTCATTTATTAACTTGCTATTTATCAATATTTTCACGATGATACTCGAGTAGGTACTTGAGTAAACTTAATGAATACTCGAGGAACTACTCGAGTATCCAAGTCCAGAAATTCAGAAATCATTCCAACGTTTATTGATTTGTTTTCCTATGTGATTAACCCTTCATTGTATTAGTATTCTTAGCATATCCACAGATAAATAATGAAGAGATATTACCAAATAAGGAAAGTCAAATGCAATGTTCAAACGCTAACTACCACCACCTACTGCAAACGGAAATTTTTCAAATACTGGAAAAGTCAATAGTGGCTACGCACACTATAAAGGGCCAGAAGAAAATGTTCCAACCATCATTATCAACACATCTATATCTATGGGAACATCCAAACAGAGAAAAACAACAAGAACACACACACGAACGCATTATCAAGTTCACGTTCAATACTCTGTTTTACATATACTTGTAATTCTGTACTTCAGTGATTCTTATTCACTCTATGAGAGAGATATTTCATTCAAACTTAATATTTGTTATTGAGGTAACTTAAGGTTGTGGAACCTTGAGTTGGGATTGGATTACAACTTGTAAGGGGGAGCGAGTGTCCAGGCGAAGGAACTTGCTTGTACTGAGGTGCCAAGAACCCACTGAATCTTGGAAATTATAGTGAATCTCCCAGATAAGCTCTGAGGACTGGACGTAGGTCAAAGTGGTTATAGTGACTAGCATGCATTTGATATGTGTATGCTTGTGTGATGATGATATGTGTTATTGCTCTGATGAATTGTATGGAACATATATGAATGATTGAAGCTTTGTTTGTACTTATGCTATGGCCATGAGTGTAATGTAAAGCATTGAGCATGCAGATGTCAATATGTTGGCATAAATTTATGCAAGCAAGCATGTCATACACTAAGCATTATCTTGCATGCAAAAGTTATCATTGTTTGTTACTAAGTTTTCCCTGAATCTCACTGTTACTCACTCAACCATATAGGTACATTAAGAACAGAAAAGAGGATTACAAGAGAGAAATACTAAGGTGGAACGAAGATGGGAATGTGTCTACTATTTTTGTATTAGACTTGGACACTTTGGTAGACATGTGTGGCTAAACAATTTATATACGTAAATAAATGAATTATGTATGATAGAGAATCACTCTGATTGAATTAAAAGAAAAGATAAGAATCGATGAGTAATAACAAAGTTGCGAACTACTAGAATAAGCTTCCACAAGATTTTGAAATTTTAAGAAAAACCTATTCAACTACAAGTTTAAATCCTATCTTGGGGTTGGGAATAGAAAGATTTTTACAAAAGAATATTACTTAGTGGTTCAAATTTGTTGCGTAAAACTCAACATAACGATTACGGAAAATATGGTGTTACAATAATGGTTTGTATAGTATGTAGGAGACTGGTTGGTGAGGCATTTGTCTTACCCAAGGAACAAAATATTAGACCAAATTGGTTGGTTCGATTGGAAAACCAGTGAACTGGAGAGGTGTCTAGCCTGATTTTGTCTCCGAACCAGCAAACAAGCAAACCAATGTGACTTGGATTGAACATGGACAAAACCAATTATAGCTGGCAAAATCGCTGGTTTGGGTGGGTTGATCGGGCTACTTGTTTTGTCTTCTAACTAAGATCTCACCCAATTTTAGGGGGAACATGAAAATTTGAAGAAAACTGAAGACCAAGATAAAGAGAAAAGTAGACCAAAAAAGAATAAATCTAAAAAAAAAGATAATGATGCAAGAAATTATCTAGAAGGATATAGGATAATGCTCAATGCTTGACCAGAGGAAAATGAAAGACGAAAGAGGAAAACTGACAACACAGAGCAAAACAGCAAAAAATAAAGTGGATGAAAAAAAGAGAAGGAAGATAATGCTTGAGTGGCGGGATTTGGGCTAATTGGCCTTAGGTAATAATGACAATTAATAGGTTAAATATCATTGGGAATAATATTTGAAATTTGAAATCCAATCCTAGAATCCATACGTTGATTTGCTTATGCAGTAATGATAATTAATAGGTTAGATATCCATAGCATAATTATAGGCATCATAATTGATTCTAACAAATTTTAAGCAATTTTTTTCTAAAGATATGCGTTTTTATTTTTAGAAGTTTAAAAATATATTAATACATATTGGCACTTATTTTTTTATCATTTAAAGTATATTTTATATTATGTTTTTTGTTTTTATTGGTTTATCTAAAATATTAATTTTTACTTTTAAGTTAAATTATATTATTTTAATTTGATCGGTTTGACCTTGAGTTGAACTTGACTGGCTTAGCTCCCAGTTTTTTTTTGTTCCTTGGTCTTACCTGTAATGCCCCAAATTTTGTGTAAGGGCTAATGACTTCAAATGATAATGTAATTAATGTGAGAAAACACTTTTGGGGAATAAAGTGTGATTTGTGACCCGAATCGTAATATAAAATGCCCAAACCCCGTATTTAATTTTAATTATGTGGCAAAGTCTTTAGTAAACTTAAATGTGAGGGAATGACACATGGAAGGAGAAAACAAAATTGAATCATGTGTCAAGTGGCAATTCAAGTGAATTTGCCATAGTCAGGGGCAAAATAGGAAGAATAAAATTTATCAGCCAATTAGTCAGTAACTGATAAAGAAATTAATTACTAGCTAAAAGAAATGAGAAGTGTGACTAAATGGCTAATGGAATTAGTTAGTGTAATTATATGGTTACATGTCTTAAGAGGAGCCATAGGATTTGGACAAGTGGTATGACATGGACCAAGTTAGGAGTGTTTAAAAGTCAAATGCCATTTTAAATTCTTTTTCCTTCCGTCTCTCCTCTCTTGGACTGCTAAGTGCATGGAAGGAGTGGAGATATTTCATTTCACCATTGTTCTTTCTTTCTTCAAGCTCTCAAGTTTTCCAAGTGCATAGAAGAAGAAAGAGAAAGTGAAACCAAGGTAAATCAAGCCTTTCTCCTTAAGATTTGACCTTAAAAAATGGCTTCTATTGCCAAAATCCTCTTATTTAATCTTGTTCCTCTTGTTGAAAGATTTAATTGTATGGTTTTAGATTTTCAAGAGGTGGTGTTTGGTGAACTCAAGAAAAACTAGAGGTTGGTGAAGCAAAGAATAAGTTAGTAGAAGAGATAAAAGTGAGCAAAAACAACCTTTTGACATATATATTATGGTCATTGGTTGAATATTTGACCTTGTGGATTTTTGCCCTATTTTCGTGCATATAGGCTTTTAGTGAGTTCATGGTGTTTTGTTGATGGTCATGGTGTCATGTGATGTCCATTGGATGTTTGAAATTGATTTGAGGATTAAATGGAAAGTTTGGACATTTTGGATGTTGTGTTGAACTTCTGTCCTAAAATAGAATATGTGAAATGAATGTGAATTTGTTTGTTTTGATGTTTCCATTGTATTCTATGCGAAAAACTGTGTGGGAAGTAGCCCTGGTGGTGAATTCGGACCTTCAGAAACATTTGTTAAAAAACTGGAAATTCTGTTAAGTGAGAACTCTATGCCAGACAGTTAGATTGCATGGCAGTTTTGAATGAGTAAATGATGGCTAAAAATTCTAAAACTTCTCATTACACGTGTCAAGCTTTAAATTGATATATTATGGGAATTATTTTGATGTGTGTGCTAGAAGTTATGTATTTCCAATATTAAATGTTGAAACTAGAAGTCATTCTGGAACAGTATGGATTTTCATTTAAGTCTGTATTTTTGTGGTGGTGGATGGTAGTGATTCATATTTTTCCTGTATAAAGGACTTAAATATATTTCCATAGAACTTGGAATCACCTTATTTTGATTTTTGTAGAATTAGTTATGATTTTTGAAAGTTCAGCCAAGAAATAGGTTTTTTCTTGGCCACCGCTAGAAGGGTCTTGGTCCAGGCTGAAATGTTTCTAACCTATTTTTGGATACGAAAAAAGGTTCTTAGCCCCAGCCAAAAGGTTCTTAGCATTTTGTGATTTTGAAAGGTGGTTTTTGGTCTAGTTCTCCCCAACCCTTTGAAGCTATTAATTGAGCCTTTCATAGCCACCTAAGGGACTTAAATGATAACCAACCCTAACTGTTTTGAAGTCATTTGAGAATTGGAATAGGTAATAACTTTTCATCCTTATTATGATTATAGGATTTGACATCTACCCTGAACGTAGGAAGCCTGTGCCTGAACACGAACGAAAAGAACAAGGTAGTGACTCTTTCTCTTATATCATGTATAATGCATTGTATGTTTATGCTTATTATTGAATGTAATGATTGAATTGTGATGAATGTCGTGGCTGTGAATGTGACGAATGTCATGAAAGTGTATGTAACGACTGTCACGAATTGTTGTGAGCTTCACTAATGCTATGTATTGTGATGTATGTGACGACTGTTATGATTGTCATGCATATCACGTATGTGATTATTGTTATAATTGAATGATGTTGTGAATGCTATGATAATTGTCATGCTTATCACATTTGTGATGGGAGATATGACTGAATGTTGCTGTTAATGTTGTACTGAATGGTGTATTGTGATAATTGCTTATATGCTTTATTGAATTATATATCATATGAGTGAGATGTTACTACTGATATTCTTTTGAATCTCACTCTTTCCAATGATCAAATTTAAGCTAGGGCAAGCGGATCAAAAGACAAGTAAGTCCATAAGGGCGACTCGTATATGCCTGTAGAAGACTTTAGTTTTGGTTGTTGATTATCAATTTTTGGATAAATGTATATATTGACCACAAGAGAGTGATTGTATGTAATCCCCGATAAGGTAAACTGAGATGGGCAATGATGCCCTATAAACCCTATTAGTTAATAATTATATTCTAGGTATATGTCTAGAAATTTTGCTAAGCACTCTGATATTGATGTAAGAAACAGAACTGAATAGGCCAAATGGATTTAGAAGTGAATAAAGACTATATTGTACAGGTTTTGGAAAAAGTTTTGAAAAGTTGTAAATTGCTCTTGGTCTCTTATTTAATTTATGACGTGTTGAAATCATATTTACGGCCTTTACAGTACAGGGGTTACATTACCCCATTGTTTTTACCATTTTTTTGTCACAAATAACGCTAGAGCAGGACCATAGGTGAAGGCACTAAAGGAGTAGAGAGTGTGATCAATATCATTTTCATAAAATTTTTTCTTTATCATCATTTTCACAATCGTAAAATTCCATAGTCATTTTTTGGTACCTATCTCTCCTCTCTCACCTTGAACACCAAACCTTGCTCTCTTACATGAAGATTGCAACCTTGTTTCTTTTATTCAAGGAAGACTTTGTACCTCTAGTTTTGTTTTCTCAACCATGGTTAACTTTTATCAATCGCGTTTCAAACTTTTATTCCTAAGAAGATATATATTTTGAGGTTGTTTTCCCATGACAAATCTTAAGTCGTTATAGAGGAAAGGTGTTGCATGCGACAGTTTAATTCTAAGATCAAGAAAAATAATTAGGTCGAGGTAGCATAAATGGGCCAAATAATGAGCTCCATATGACGGCTCTACCATGTGGTAAAAGAAGTACCTCCTTAATCAATCTCTTCCCAATCACTATCACAATCATAAAATCAATGCGCTTCATGATATAACAATTAAAATCAAGATTCCAAAATATTTATCATAATTCCAATCCTTTCGCTGAGGAGCAATGTTACCCTAAAATTTTTTTTAGTTCAATGTTACCCCAGAAGTGTTAAACTGGAGCAATGTTGCTCCTCACCAATAAAACGTTAACAGTCAATGTCAATTTTATAATGGTCAACATTAGTTTTTAACATAATAAGGCAACATTGCTGCATTTTGAAACTTTTTGGATGACATTGAACCTGAAAAAACTTCCAGGGCAACTTGCTCCTTAGCAAAAACTTCCAAGGTAAATTTGCACATTAAGCTTGTTCACATATGACAATATCAAGTTCTAGCCACAAGATAAAGTTTCATAAAATACAAGCAGGCACATTAAATAAAAAGTGGTTACTTTTACCCAAAAGTCAAAATTGATCATGGCAACTTGCTACCCCTTGCTTTAGTCACATTTTAATAATTAATCTACATAGTCAATATTTATATTGATACCGTGTAACAATGATAATTAGAGCATAGTTAAAGTTAGCCCTTATAATCCCTAATGTAACATCCCAAATTTTATTGACCAAGATTCCTTTTACATTTGTAACATTAAATGAAATAAAAATGGTGAATTTTGATGCACTTGAAATGGCAAAACATTACAACTAGTGGTTACATACAACTTGGCTAAGTTTGGACACAAAAGTGTAATTTTGTTTCTTTAAAGGCCTAATTTTGTAACCCAAAATGAAGAAGGGAGAGCACAGCTCTTGGCCCAATTTATTGAGAAAGATTTGGCCAAAAACAAGAGGAAAGGAAAAAGACAAATTAAATTCAAAAATTGAAGAAATGTAAGGGCAAAATGGTCATTTGACTAATAAAGCAAGAAGCCTTTATTTTCTTCAAATTTAAAGGCCAAATTTTAGTCAAAAAGGGAAAGGAAGAAGGGAAACTGAAAACTTGTACAATAAACATGCCATGTGGAAGCATTTTTGGCCAAGTGAAAAAGAAGAAAATAAAAGTCAAGAAGCATATGCAAAATTCCATTAAATTATTATTATTTTAAGGAGGTGGAATGAGATATTTGAAGAGCCAATTAACACTTCTAAAGGCCAAACATTTCAGCCAAACAAGAGTGAAGAGAGAGAAAGAGAGAGACTTGAAGCAGGCAAGAAGGAAAGAGAGAGAAAACAAGTTTAAGGTGAGCTCTTTTACTTGAATTTTCACCTTGTAAATCACTTCTATGGCTCAAATACTCTTCATAAACATTGTTCCTCTTCATGAGAGCTTTATTTCTATGATTTTAGAATTTCAAGAGGAGGTGTTTTGAGTCTTTTAGCAAAAGCCAAAGTTAAAGGATCAAGAAATGAGCTCAAGAAAGAGCAAAAGGTGAGAAAGAGCTTTACTTTGGCAAATATATTGTGTTGGTTAGGGGAGTTTTTGGGACTTTCCTTTGCTGCCCTAATTTCTAGCTTTTTAGTGTTTTCTAGGGTTCATGAATATTTGATCATATACATGTGACTATATGTTGTTTTGGAAGCATATAAGTTAAGTTTGGTGGTTAAATTGTGAATTGCTGAATTGTTGAGTGAAACCCTAATTTTCAGTCTGAACAGGGAACCAAGAATGAATGGGAATCTGATAAAATATATGCCACTATTGTGTTCTACATGAAAAACTATGTGGGAATAGCCCCTGGTTATAAATTTTGGATGATTGGAACACAAATTTTAAAACTAGAATATGCTACCAGTGTGATTTCCTGTGAGACAGTAAGATTGTAATGTAGTTTTGAAAAATCAAATGATGTCCAATAAATATGAAATTTTTTAGAATAAAATTAGGCATATCAATATTTAATTTGATAGGTTATTCATATCATTTGGATCTGTACACTAAGAGATATATATTTTTGAAGTTAGCCAAGTAAAACTAGCAAGTTTATGTGATAATGCTCAATAAATGGTAATCATGGAATGCTGTGGCGCTATTTGTCCAAGAACAATATTTTTCTTAAAAATAGACTTAATAGGGGTCACATAACCTTTAGAATCTCTACAATTGGACTATGTATAAAAAGATATGAATTTTCAAAGTTTGATGAAAATTCTTCCAGCCTTTAGTAAATATGTGAAATTAAAAAAAAGGTAATGGCAAAATGTAATTTCCTCGAACTCTACGAGTAGAGATAACCAACTATATGAATTTAGAATGAGTAATAACTTATTTATTATAAATTTTGAATTTTTGGACTTGTAGTTGCTCGAGCCGGATTGAGTATAAGGGACTGATAGTTGAGTAAGAAAGGGAAATTCAAATAGTAACTCTATCTTTTATACACTATGTGATTATTTATATGCTGTGTATTGCTATGTTCTATGATATGAATGGTAGTTACAAAACCTAGCTGCGATATGCGAATAGCACAAGTACCGCCCAGTGGGAAAACACAAGTACCATTTAGCTCATTTGGGACCTAGCTGAGGTAGTGAGACAAGTAGGGATCTAACATTCATTTGATCCTGAATAATGTGCACAGTTAAGTTTGTTGTATGATTGTTCTATTACACTATATGGAGTATTGCATATTCATTTATCACATTTTATATGATTGATTGCATGTTACTACTGAGATTCATATGAATCTTACCTCTTTCCACAAATTTAAACTTATTCAGCTAGTAGAAGCGGCTCTAAGGGTAAGGATGTAGCTTTGCTTATTAATTTTGAGATATGTAACTATTTCGTACAAATCCAGTAGGGATTCTTGTAATATAAATAAGTAGTTTATATCAGTATGTTTATGCTATTTCTGTTTGCCCACTAAAATGCGCTTTGTTACTATGACAAATGTCGAAATATTAAGAGGTTTGACATTTTTGGTATCAAAGCAGTGGTTCTGGCAATATCATAATAGTATACTGACATGTCTTGTTTATATAGTGACAGGAAATATGCGCAAAGGTGTTAGAGGAGTGAGTCACCACCGTTGGTGAATAAATCTCTAAAACGTCATCAAATACCATAGGGACAATGGGTATGACCAAGGCTAATATTTGAGCCTCATCCTAGACAGGCACTAATACCAACAAAGAGCTCATCGGTATGAAACACTGAGCAACCACTGACAGATGGAACAGACTCAGATCCATATTATATCACCAGCTCTAGACCTGGACCGGTAAACGTTAGACATGATTTGTAGCCAGATCAGGAGTTGTGGGAACGCATCAAGGAAATATATCTACAGGCTGTCCTAGAGCGTGACACCCTTATAGACCAATACACAACATACTTGGATGATGTAGACACACTATATTATGATCAGAGTCTATCAGATTTGGATTTACACTGTGATGTACTTTTTCCTGGATACTGTATTTTGGCCTCAAAAGAAGAATGATATTATAGAGTAGAGTCTGAATGATAGTTTTATGGCATTTAAGGACTACATTACAATGCTCGTGTTGGAGTACATGTATTGGTGCTGATATACAATCTGATCATAGTGCGGTAGACTAAATACTGCCTAGAGACAGTTGGCATGACTTTTTGGAACAAGGGCAGTCACAAGTTACCAGTGCTAGAAGCAGTTGGAGTCGGTATCAGCTTTTTTGAACAGGTACATGAAGGTTAAGTGTGCTTGGACTAGGGAAATGTCAGGACGGGTGACTCCCTAGAAAGTTGTATATGTTATGTTAAGTCATATAAACAGATAAGAACATGTTGTACAGTACTTTATATATTGCATGTTGTTAAAGGCTTTCCCTAACTACTGTAGATATTTGTTGTATGTATTTCCAAAGTACCTGTGTACCCAAAATTTTTTGAAATGATAAGTATGTCCTTGTGTTTATGTGAAATTTACATCTTCCTTATTTCAATATAGTAAAATATAAAGATGGTAAGACTAAGAGGTAGACCAAGAGGTAGAGGTACTGGGCAAGGTTGAGGAGCTGGACCCAATGCAGCAATTATTGGGCATGATGGCTGAATAGCGGGCCATGATAAATAATCTTTGGGATGAGATGCGAGAAGTGTAGCAAAAACAAAATGCAGATATAGAAATGCATAATAATCCTAGTAGACATGGAAACAAACATGTACAGCCTTAAGAACTTGAATAGGGGCCTCTACTTACACCTATTGTTGAGGTCAAAATTTTATAGACATGTGTGGCACGGTTCAGTTAACAACAACCCCCTTTCTTCCAAGGGAAGTTTGATCCCCAGCCAGCAGAAGATCATCTATCTCAGCTAGAGAAAATTTTCAGAATTTAAGAATGTCCAAATGACATCAAAGTCAAGCTGGCAATTTACAAATTTGAAGGGGATGTAGATAGATGGTGGAAGAACACTAAGCTGATTCTTTAGGCACAAAATATTCCTATTATATGGGATTTATTTCAAGAATAATTCAATAAGAAATAGTTTCCTTGATCAGTCAGAATCACAAAGGAAGCAGAGTTCTTATCGATCCAACAAGACGAGAAAGAAAGTTTTGATGAGTATTTGACTCGATAAATTCAGTTGTCTTAATACTCTTCTTATTTGAGGTATTGGGATGATGAGAGCTAGAGATCAGATATGATGATTTAGGGACTGAAACCAGAGCTGAAAGAGAAGTTGGTCTCCAAACAATTCACAGAATTCAACAAGGCAGTAGAAAGTGCCGAATCACAAAAAGCAACATGTTGAATATGTATTCGGGAAGAAATGCTAACAGTAAGGGTGCATTTAGTAGTATAAATCCCTCTTAGAAATCTAAGATCTAAGTGGTCCATCTGGAAGAAGTAACAAATAGTCGTATCAGTATGATAGTTGCAATAACTAGAGATCTACTGGAAACAAAACATACTAGTACTATGGCAAGCTATTTCATCCTGGCAAGCCCTGTAGTGCTTCAGCAAAGCAAGCTCTAGTAAGGCAGATAGTCTGTTATGTATGCTAGGAACTGGGACATTTTGCTAGAGATTGTCTAAAGCAGTAAAGGATAGTCGACCCTAGATCATGAGTTTAGGGCAAAGTATTCACTTTGACTCAAGTAAAAGCTAAAAAATTCTTGAACTGATTCAAGGTACAATTTCTCTTAACGGTAATTCAATACAAGTATTGTATGATTCAGGTGCAAGTTATTCATTTATTACATATGACTGTGTAAGACAACTAAGTCTGAGTGTGTACCGATTTCCATACGATCTGGTTGTGTCTATACCCATGGGTGTTAGAATTGCCATAGCTGATGTTTATTTGAATTGCATAATAAACGCTAAAGGACACAAGTCAATAGTAGATCTGATATGCTTGATGTTACATAGACTAGAAGTAATTCTCGATATTGACTGGTTGACAGCAAATGATGTTTTGCTAGACTGTAGAAGCAAAAGGGTTATTTATCCTAATCTACAACCAAATGCTAGTATAGAAGTCAACCTTAATTTTCTCTCAGCAGCTGAGACCGAGAGATATTTACATAAAGCTTGTCAGGGGTGTATAGTATTCCTCTATATACAGTCAAAAGTTGGAACAATATTTGAAAATATCCTTGTAGTAAATGAGTTTCCTGATATGTTTCTAGAAGAAATCGGTAGATTACCTCGGGAAAGGGAAGTGCAGCTTGCAATTGAAACTAAGCCTTGAGTATGACTAGTATCCAAAGCCCCATATAGGATGGCTCTGAATGTGATAGAAGAATTGTAAAAGCAGATTGAGAAGCTATTAGAGAAAGGGTTCATCCAACCTAGTGTCTCGCCATAGGGAGCTCCAGTGCTTTTTGTCAAGAATAAAGACAAAAGCCTGTGACTCTGTATTGATTACAAGGAGCTAAACAAGCTGACCGTTAAGAACAAACACCCACGCCCTAGAATTGATGATTTGCTCAATCAGTTATCTGGTTCCTGAATATTCTCAAAAATTGATTTGAGATCAAGGTATCATCAACTCAGAATAAAAGCAAAGGATGTACCAAAGACTACTTTTAGAACCAAATATAGCTATTACAAATTTCTAGTAATGCTATTGGGGCTAACAAATGCACCTGTAGTATTTATGGACTACATGAATCAAATTTTCCATCCGTTTTTGGACCAATTCGTAGTAGTCTTCATTGATAATATTTTAGTGCATTCACGAAGCACATTAGAACATGAAAAGTATTTAAGAATAGTGTTGAGCATATTGAAAGATAAGCAACTCTTTGCCAAGCTGAGCAAGTATGAGTTTTGGCTTACGGAAGTTAAATTTCTGGGCCATGTAGTCTCACAAGAAGGGGTCTCAGTAGATCCTAGCAATGTGAAGTAGTATTGAATTAGAGAGGCCAGACTATTACTAAAATATGTAGTTTTTTAGGTCTTACCAGTTATAACAGAAGATTCATACACAACTTCTCCAGAATTGCCTTGTATTTGATAAAGTTTGCACAGAAAACTCAACCTTTTGTGTGGGATGATAGTTGTAAGAGGAGCTTCACAGACTTGAGGAGAGATTGACAACAATACCAGTGTTAACAATCCTCAATCCACAGTTAACTTATGTGGCTACAATGATACAAGCAAGCATAGATTAGGATGTGTCTTGATATAGTAGGGAAGAGTAGTTACATTTGCCTCTCGTTTACTAAAGCCTTATGAACTGAACTATCCCACTCATGATCTTGAGTTAGCAGCAATTATGTTTGCATTGAAAATCTGGAGACACTATCTCTATGGGGCAACCATAGAGTTGTACTATGATTACAAGAGTTTGAAATACTTGTATGATAAACAAGAGTTGAACATGAGACAAGAAAATGGATAGAGTTGCTTAAAGATTACAACTTGGAAATAAAATACCATCCAGGCATGGCTAATGTAGTTGCAGACACATTAAGCTGCAAGATAGTATAAGTAGCAGCCCCAATGATTTATGAGCAGAAACTAATTTAAGATTTCATAGATCTCAATCTATCTAATCAGATTATAAATTGTGGCAACAATGTCAGTCAAGTAGAAAATGATCTGAGAATAGCAATCGAAGAAGCTCAGATGCAAGATGGATGTTCATAGTTTATCAGGAACATGATTGAAAAGGGAGAACCTCAAAATATCTTGAAGTTTATGATTAAAGGCTTGAAAATAAGCTTGAATTAAGTGGACTGCTAAACCCCAGTTTAGCAAAAGTCCAGGAATGAGGATGTGTTGTTAGTGTATTTTTCCAACGTGGCAATCTTGTTGTGTGACATTTTTAAATAGGCAAATGATGTCAATGCCTATGATAATTTGTAGAATGAAAATAGACTTATCAAGCTTTAATTTGATAGGTCATATAGGTCATTTGGAGCTATACACAAAGTTATGAATTTTTGAAGTTAGCCTAATTAAACTGGCCAGCTTCTATGACAACGTCCAAAATTGAAAATTCTGGCAATTATGAGTTTCCAGTTGGTTAAAGACTATATTTTTTCTTAAAAATAGACTTAATAAGGGTCATACAGCCTTTAGAATCACATCAATTGGATCTCTATAAATAAAGATATGAATTTTCAAAGTTTGATGAAAATTCTGCCTAGTTTTCCAGCAAGTGCGAAAATGGAAATAAGTGTAAGGGAAAAATGGTTATTTGACCAATAAAACAAGAAGCCATATGTTTTTTCCTTTAATTGGGATAAATTTTGGCTGAAGTAAGGAGCAAGAGAAAAATATTTTGCTTGGCTTACATTAATTCAAGAGGAAAAATTCTTGGCCAAGTAAAATTGAGAGTTGAAAAGTCAAAAGGTAAGTGTCATAAAGCAAAGTCTTACATGTTAGTTAGAATGGAATGCATGGAGATATTACAAGACGATTTTCTCTTCCCCTTTCAAGATGCTTTACGATCAGTAAGGGAAAGTGAAGGGAAATACATTTACTTGGTCAATATTAAGTCAAAAGAAAGAAAAATTCATGACCAAGTATTTCCATTAAACAAATAATATGTTAAAAGTAGGAAGAGAGGTAAATGGATAAATCTAATATCCCTCATCTTCCTTTATCATTTTCATGTAGCAGCCACAAAATAGAGAGAGAGAGAGAGAGAGAGAGAGCTCAAGAGCATTTGAAGAAGAATAAGAAGGGTCTTAGGGTTCTAAGAGCAAAATCAAAGGTAAAGAGCTTGTAATCTTAGTGATTTTGTTTCTTAATCACCTTAGAACTTTGTCTAACCTCTTCTCCTTCTTGAAAATCATGGTTGGCAAGCAAAATCTTAAGGGGAGAGAGAGTGAAAAGTGATATCCTAGAGAGAGAAAGTGGTGAAACCAAGAGTTAATCACACTAAACCTTGTTATCTTGTTGATTCAAGGTTGTATATTGTTGTTGTGGTTGGATTTGTGGTTGTTTTTCTTGGTTTGTGATTTTGGGATGACTAAATCCTAAGGGGAGGTGCTGCCCAAATTCACTTTAATCATGTGTAGATAGTAATTAAATGGTTAAACATTAGATTAAGAGTGAAAAGAAGAAGGTTTATGGATTAGAATGAAGAAACTCTAATTTCACCTTTTTATTGTGAAATTCATTGAACTACTGTTTACCTAAGGTTAAAGCTTGAATTTGATCATTTTGATGATTCCATTGGAGTTAGAAGGGAAAATTGTATAGGTATACATGAGTTCATGATTTTTGGATGAGTGTAAGCAAATATGGAATTTTTAGAAGTTCAAAGTACATGTTGTTTGCTTGTTTCACTAGAGGCAGTGTTAATGTACAGTGATTCTCTTGGGTTAAACCTAGTCTAAATACCATGAAACTTTCCAAGATTATACTAGAGATTAGAGCTTTAATTTGATAGGTATTATATTTGGACCAGTGGATTGAAAGTTATGGAGTTTTGAAGTTGAGCCCTATTTTAGGGAATGTAATCTCGAACAGTGTGGGAATTCATGGAATTCTATAATTTTATCATTATAAATGGTATTGGTTTATATTTTTCCTATGTTGAGAACTTAAAGAGCTTTCCATAGAACTTGGAATCACTTCATTTAGATTTTTATAGATTAAGTTATGATTTTTGGATGTTTAGCCAAGAAATATGATAGTTTTTTGCTGCAGCCAAAATGTTTCTGGAAACCTATGGCCACAGCCAGAGGATTCTTGGACGCAGCCAAAATGTTTCGACCTCCTTTAGCCGCAGCCAAATAATTCTTGGCTGCAACCAAGACACCTAATTCCAATATTTCATATTTTTGAGAAACGTTGATTTGTTTAGCCTTTCCATCTTTTGGACATTGTTATACACTTCCAATGACTTGCTATAATGGCTCTAATTATGTGATTAGGTATCTAGGGCCATGAGAGGTAAAAGAAGAGGAATTGGAAGAATTTTCAAGATGCTATAATGGTTGGAAGAAAAGGGAACCAGAGAAGGGCTTAAAGACATAAATAAGGTAGGGAACTTTCCTAACTTGCATAACTTGATATGTGTGCTTGTTTATTGATGTGTTAATTGCTTTGATGAATTGTATGAAGCATATGTGATTGGTGAAGCACTATTTGTATTTATGTTATGGCCATTAGTGTATTGTAAAGCATTAAGCATGCATATGTTATTATGTTGGTATGAGTTTATGTAAGCAAACATGTTATGCACAAAGCAATTCTTGTATACATTTGTTAGCACTATTCACTACTGAGATTCTCTCGAATCTTACTCTCCCTCTCCCAACCTTATAGGTATGATGAGTACATGAGAAGAATGCATGAAGACATACAATAGGGAAATACGAAAGAGAATCAAAGATTTAAGTGCAATACATAGTTTATGTACTTAGATTAGATTTATGTATTTTTGAACATGAATGTATTTAAGAATAAGCAGAGAAATGACCAGACAATCACTCTGATTGAATTAAATGAAGATAAGAATCGATGAGTAATAATGAAGTTGTGAACTACTAAAAGATGCTTCCACAATATTTTGAAATATTCAAAAAAACCCACTCAACTACAGGTTCGAATCCTATCTTGAGATTGAGAAGTTAAAACAATTTTACGAAAGTAGATCAGACTTATTGTGTACAAGGTCATCCAATCGATTATGAGAATAAGGCAATACAAAACTCAGGAATATGACCTGTCACTGAGTAGACTAGTCATATACAGAAAGTAGATATATGTTCCACACAAACAGAACTGAGACAGAAAATCCTGGATGAAGCACAGAAGAGTTGTTAGATATAATTAGTTTTAATGATGTGAAATATAAGAGTAAAAAGTTTATATAATGTATTTTATTTTATGCATTGACTAATTACTGTGTTTAATGTGTAATATCATGCAAATTAATTAAGTTGAATTATGGAGGAAGAACGAGAAGACAAAATTATTAAATCTGGGAAAATGAACAAAGAAGTGATTGAATTGATGAGAATGGAAAATAAGGAGAAGAAGAAAGAAATTGAAGATAGTCAAGGAGCTGCCTACTTGGGCTATGAAGAATTATTATCAAGAGAAAAATCAAGAAGAAAGAAGAACTTGCAAGATCTCATGGGAATATCAAGATTCAAGTTCTTAGAAGTAGTTCTGGATATTTCTATGGTTAAAAGAAAAGGCGGGTGACACTGTGCGAGATTGGCACTGTTCGGCACTGTAGTAGTCAGCACTATCTGATACTGTAGCACTTGAGTGCACTATAGCAAGTGCAAATGAAATGCAGGAAGTGTAGCACTATAGCACTTGAGTGAAGGAAGAACACTCAAGTGATGAAAGCACTCTGTTCAGCTCTGTTTTTCATTCAGCTTGACAGAGGTCCAATATTTTGGCCATATCTCTCAAACCACATGTCAGATTGAACTGAAACTAGTGGCATATAAAACTAAAATCACAACACAAAAAATACATACCAAGATCACATTCAAAAATCTCAGATGAAAGAGATATAAATCTTGGAATTTGACATTGAATCACCATTATTTTTGAAGACAAGGTCAATATTTTGAACATAACTCACAAACAACACATCGGATTGAGCTGAAACTAGTGCCATATAAAATTAGACTCAAGGAGCTTTTGGTGGATAGGTAATTTGTCAAATTTGAAGCTATATGCTGAGAGATATGTCTTCTGGAAATTGATGCTAGAAACTTTGAAGACTGTCAGGAATAGTAGACACTCCTTCGATCATAACTTGTAAAATAAAATGAGTTTAAAGCTTATTCTTTTTGCATTGGAATATAGACGACATGAGCTTTCTAAAGATATATCATTTACCATATTTAGAGTCAAATGAATAGATCAAGTCTGACATGGCACCTAAACAACCGCGAGTGAAGAATCTCACTCTTGTAAATACTCGAGCAAGTGTGTTCCAGAAGTGACTGTGAAGTAAAAGAATGTTAGCTACACTCAAGTGAATGGCAATGAGCTCAAATTAGGAGAAAGATTGCACTCGAGTGAAGCAAGTGAGACATAGAAAGTGTTTACCTGAGAGTCAGCAAGAATGTGAAAACTTGAAACGCACTCAAGTATAGAACGTAGCACTCGAGTGAATAGCTCAACACTCGCAAGTGCAAAATCTCACTCTTGCAAAACTTGGTGCAAGTGCTATCCAGAAGCTAAAATACACTGATGTACTCGAGTGAGACACATGTATTAGAGTAAGGATCAGTTACACTCGCTAGTAAGAAAACACACTCTTGAAGAAAATGGTGCAAGTGCTCTTTAGAAGCTCAAGTCCATAGTACAATATACACATGAACTCGAGTAAGATGTTTAACACTCGAGTGAGAGCTTAGTACACTCGCAAGTGAGAAAACTTACTCTTGCTAATTCTCATGGAAGATCTACTCAAAATCTAAGAAGAAGTGGAAATATGATGATTCACTCGAGTGAGAAATAGAATACTCAAGTGCGACATTGACAGAAGCAGAATGCATTACAGAGTCATAGCGGACAATCCGAATATGGTTAAATGTTATTGAATCATTGTGTTTTCACTTGTTATTGTACCTAAATGTTAACTAACATATATTTCAAGTGTTAAATAGAAAGATGAACACTCATATTACAATTTCAAATGAGAAGGTCAAATGTGGTAAACATGCCGCTCCTTAACGGGATGCTCTGCTCTACAACAGACAGTTTGTAATGGCTAGTTTTTCAAATATGCTGAATGGCCAAATGAAGCAACAGGATTCTAATGGATGAATGCTTACGATAGTTATCTTCTACAACATAACTATAAATATAATAGCATTCAGAGAAGAGAAGAGCAGCAAACAGAGCGACGACACTAATATGTGAATATCATGAGTCATCTACCTCGACCCAAATACTTTCTGTTATTCAGTAGCTTCTATATTACTTATCTTTGAGAGAGTAATTATTTGTATTGTACTTCAGTAAGGATTATATCCACTCTGTGAAAAAGTCTGTAAACACTTTCAACTACATTTTTGAAATGATCGCAAGGTAAAGGGACCTTAAGAGGGTTGAGTTTCTTATAGGAGAAGCTGTAGAGAGAATTGCCAGTAAGACTTTCTCCTTATAAGACTTACAAGGTGCAAGCAGTAGAGAACATTGCTGCTCATAAGACTTATAGAGGTATAAGTAGGAAAGAATGTTGCTACTCACAAGACTTGCATGAGTAAGTGGGAGAGAAACATCTTTGGGATTGCTCTACTCGTAAGACTTGCCGTAAGGGGGAGTATCTTGGTGAGAGATTTGTAAAAGGCTACATAAGTTCTCGACTAAACTTGTGGGTTTTGTAATGGTTTTTGTTGTACCAGGATTAAACAAGAAGGTAGTGGATTTGAAAATCTCAGGAGGAGCATGGAGACTGGACGTAGGTCATCACGGATTGGACCGAACCAGGATAAATCATAGTTTACATATTCTATTCCTTAATCTCTTATATTTCCAGCATATATTATTTAATCTAACTATTGATTTATGATTCATTACTTTCATACTAATTACATTCATTAAGATGCGAAAAGATTTTCAAAGTTCTCAAGTTTTTATCTTACATCCAATTCACCCCCCTCTTGGGTGTCAGACGGTTCTGACATTTGGTATTAGAGCTAAGCTCTTGCTTGAAGGACTTAACCATCTCAAGAGTTATCAATGGCTGACTTTGAGTGTTACTTGCTTTTAGAAGGCGTTGACTATACAATTCCACCCCTTTTAAAAGATATTGATTTCTAGTTTTGGAAAGCTAGAATGACTAGTTTTATAAAAGCGATTTTGATATGCAGAATGTTTTTACAAATGCTTTTGATTACAAACTGAGAAAGGATTAGACAGAAAGAAAAATGAAAATGTTGTTATTGAATATTAGAGCAATGAAAATTCTGTATAGTGCTTTAACTGAAAATGATTTTGTGAAAATTAGATTTTGCTCTAAAGCTAAAGATATTTGGGACACTCTTGATTCTATTTATACTTCTAACATGTTAAAGTTGAAAGTATTGACAGTTCATGTGAAACTACAAGATGTGCATCTGTGGTGCATGAACAATTGGAAGTTGATGATGAAGAAGGAGAAATCATAGAACACTTCCATACAGTCAACATGGATAGACAAGAAGAAGAGGATTCCCGAAAAGAGCTCATTATAGACGGACATGAAAAATCACTCTCTGGAGGTCAAGATGAACTTAAGGTAAAAAGTTCCAATTGTTCTTGTGATTTTCGTAAAATTGATTTTCAAAGTCTACATAAGATTATTTTTCAACCAATTATTGATTCCATTGAGAAAAACAAAAATGTTTTCAAATATGCTAGAAAGTTTGTTAGGAAGAAAGAATGTTCAGATAAAATCCATTCGAGTTTATACTCTCATGATCGACATAATACTTGCATGATATCCCATAACGCATATTTTCATACAATTTGCAATTATTGTGGTAAATCCAGTCATTTTTCTCACATATGCTATATTAGAAGAAATTCCTATGTGAGAAATAAATATTTTTGGGTTCCGAAAGGACATGTAAAGTCCAATGATAACAATCAAGGACCCAAGTATATTTAGGTACCAAAATGTCCATCTAGTACTTTATGCATGCAGGATGATCCAAAAAGAAATGGACATAAAGGTACAGAGAAGATGAAGAAGCCAAGAGGTTCTCATGCACCAATTAAGAGGTTCATATCATCACAAAAAAGAACTCTTAAAACATCCATTACAGGAGCTACATAGCATAACCACAGAAAGAAGCAATGGATAAAAGGAGTATGTTTTACCTTAAGGAAGGGCTACCATAATATACCATTCAACTACCTTAAGGAGGACAAGAAGAGGAGGATCTCTCTTACATAAAGAAAATATACTATTGAAGCCTACATCATATAAGAGAGCTTTGCATAATCTTAAAAAGCCAAATTCACAAAAAATAGAGCTTCAAAGAAAGATGCAGTGGGTATGCAAAGGCAATCCTCCAAGCACCTAACATAAAAGTAAACAACACAGTAAAACCTCCTACACTATCATCTTTAATATTTATTGAGGTTTATACTTTATTACTTGTTACCTTAGGTATAATCATTGCATATACGTTTTCACAGTCTTAATAAAATTCATTCATAAAGATTCGCAATGTTCAATAGCTTAACACTTTATGCATATACGTATACTTCAAGAGAAAATACTTTTATGCATACAGTCATGCTTAATTCATTATGTTCAATTCTTTGAATTGACTATATTCTTAGAGCATGTGAATTATGATTCCTACAAGCTAACTGTGAGTGAATTCAAGTAAAATTGGATACCGTAGGAAGAAAAAGGATTATATGACTTTGTAGGAAGAAGAAAGGAATGCTTTGTTTTAAGTGAGTAAAATAGGGATGAATAGAGTATACATGAACTTTGAGTGAAAAATCAAGTACAAACACAAAACTTGAGTTCCAGAGGCAAACTCAAGTTCATAACTTGAAGGTTCAGTGGTGAATTCGAGTTTAGAAAGGAAATTGTAGAAAAACTTGATTCAAAGGCATGGGTTACTCAAGTGATCATGGAGGACTTGAGTACAAAGATACAAGAAAATGGAAATTAAATTAGGTGTCTACAAATTACACTCAAGCCAAGTATGTTGTATCAGTATGTGAACTTTTCTGTAGAACTCAAGTTCTTAGGAAAAACTCAAGTTCATATAAACTCAATTTCTTAGGTAGAAGTCGAGCATTGAGACTTTATCAGTAATTTCAAAACTCAACTGTCACACCTATTCTTCCTAACCCAATTTGAGTGGTAAATACTTGCTCATTACTACATACCATTAGCAATCAATCATTTATGGTTTTTCAAAATATTATTTTTAGATTGCTAAATATATCAGAAATAGAATTGTCTATAATCTTTCTATATATCTAAAATGCACATTTTGCAAATCTACTTGGATTTCAATTCATCCTGTTTATAAAAAGTGCATACACATTATTTGAAAATTATTCATATATTGTTTTTATTCAAATAATTTCAAAATTGAAAGTTAGTATTTTCATACTGGATGTTAGAAATGTTTCAATTTCATTCGCTAGAGTTTTCCTATTGATCATTAATCTTAAATGAGCTATCCAATGCTTGAACTCCTTAGTCCCATTCTCTAAACAAGTTAGATCTCATGTCAAACAAGTTGATCATCTATGAGTTTCAAGTCAATTTTCTAGAAAAGAATTCAATTTGTGAAAGCCTTATATCTAATACATGAATCTTTATTGGCCAAGTTATTTCAAGCATTATGATTGTTCATTAATGCATTAAATGTTAATACATTAACCATTTTAGTGGATAACTTACTGGGATGATATTCTAGTACTCTAGCCATTTGGACGAATGAGTATATACTTCATCATTCATAAATTCTTATACTCATTTTGTTGCTCAAACACATTAGCTATTGATATGATCTATCTTTGAGTAACCAGTGTCATGTATCTGAATCCTTGAGTTGAATATTCATATCTTTCATAACACAACTGTAAGTGTCAAGATTAGTCTATGAATCAATAGCAAAGTCATGATGCTCATATATATCTATTAAGCTAATACTTTTGGTTATTCATATGACTTTAGCACCTGGGAAAATTCTCTAACATGTTAACTTGGATGATTAACATGTTATCTTAGTAAAGCTTTCTTATACATATTTTATAACTATTAACCTCTATCAATTCTAACATAAACATTGATTATAAATAGGTTTCAAAAATGAGTTTTTCATGTATTCAGAATCTCATTTTCACAATGCATTGTTATAATTTGAAATTACATATGAGATTTGAAACAACTTGCATATTTCATTATCATTCTTAAAAAAAATTGATTTCAATCATGATTTATCTTAAAGATAGATATATCTATCTTGGATTGTATGAAAATCTTATCAATGACATATTTTTTATATAAAATGCATTTACAAATTGTCATTGCTTGTTGAGAATCATCACTCTTGGTATCACTTGTTCATTATGCTTCATGATTCAATAGCTTGAATTTAATAGGGTAAAATTATATCTCGGTCTTTGTTGTTTATTATACTCTTTGCTCAAATATCATATGATTTAATTGTATAAGAGCATAAGAGTTATAATGTCTAATATTGTAAGGACCCAAGAGAAAGTTGGGTACCAAAGAGAATATATTTATACTTTTACAAGAGTTGACCAAAATGCTCTACTTTTAGATACAAAGATCACAGGCTAACAAAGGTGGCATGATTGATAGTGTTGCAATGTGAGTGAAAGCAAAATATTTGATATTACTCAAGTGACACCTAAGCACTAGCAAGTGACCAACTATTGATGCAGTTAGAGAAAGAGATGTTCAGAGGAAGACACAGTATTCTACTTGAATTGGTCCTCCTGGTTTTTCAGTCTTTGGTCCATCTATCAGGGGCTATCTAAAAAAGAAGCTTCAACACTTTCACACTGAGCTTGCTATAAACAATACTAAGATCATCATTCAATAAATGATAAGATGAGGTAGCTGCGTGATTTAGTGAACCAGAACTTCAAAGCTCTATTTGCGATGATGGATGAAAAAAAATAAGGGAGCTATGTGCTATGGTGAAATTGAAGTTTCTTTGATGATGTTTGTTAAGCAAGAGGCACATACTAAGCTAATATGCACAAAAGGCCTTATTTCAAGCTCATCTTGGTATCCTTAAGTGTCCACAGAGATTACATCTTCAGATCACATATTCAGATGTGACTAGCCAACGATGTATCAATGGATTACAAAGGATTATGACTCGAGTGATTACAACATTACTTGAGAGAGGTATTATATTCTTTCTTAATTTTATAAGTTGCATCACTCGAGTGATGGTCGAGTAGGATCACTCAAGTGACCACTGAGGTGATATTTGGTTATATCTCTTAAAACCCCTTAATATCATTTTTATTTTCAAATTTGATTTCTCTCCAAATCTTTATATTTTCATAATCATTTTCTCTACAAAGTTACCAATGGTTTTTCAAATCCAAAAGAGTTATTAACTATTTTCCCCATAATGAATTTGTTTTAAACCATGCATCAATTAAGGGGGAGCTTTACATTCACATGTATTTTATATTCTGAAAACTCATCTCCTTTATTGGAAGAAATCCTTTTAACATACTCATCTATATTCACCATGACTTGATAGTTTTGATTATGAGTTACTCTTATGATCGTTTTTTTAACATATCAAATGAAAAGGAACTTTTTGTTACTTGATTGAACTAACAATTCCCTTTGCAAAGAAATATTTAAATTTGTGATAGGAGAATTTGTTTTGCACAATAATATTCCTTAACGTACTACAAGAAGAAACTATCAAACTTGAGGAAAGATGGTTCAATGTTTAAATAAGGGAAATATATTGGCTACAACATTCAAAGCAACAAATACATATGCCAATACAAACGAGCCTTGAGCATGCTGAATAGACTTCATGAAGCGCTTCATCATTTTTCAAAATCTACATGAGCATATCTAAACCTTTTCTCTTTATTTTTCAAGAATACGTTTCATATATTTAATTTCAATTGTCCTTGATGATGAAAGTGTTCTTGAAAGCCTCTCCAAATCTATTTTCCATTTCATCACATTAAAAATGAAAATACTTTCACATAGGGAGAGTAAACTGTTTTCTTGGCACATTCATTTTGGTTAATCAAAAGAAAGGCATTTTCACCTTGTTTTCAAATTTACTTCTCAACAAGTCTTACTTCTTTATATATTTCATACTTTTTATTGATGTCTAACAAGGGGAGAAATGGGCAAGAAAAATATGTTACACTTTATTCTTCATTTAGAATGAACAAGAGGGAGAAGAAGAAAGAAATTGAAGATAGTCAAGGAGCTGCCTATTTGGGTTATGGAGAATTATTATCAAGATAAAAATCAAGAAGAAAGATATTGAAGAAAGAAGAACTTTCAAAATCTAATAGGAATATCAAGATTCAAGTTCTTAGAAGTAATTCTAGAGATTTTTATGGTCAAAAGAAAAGGTGAGGTGACACTGTAGCGAGATCAGCACTGTTTGGCACTATAGCGGTAGGCACTATAGCAAGTGCAAATGAAATGTAGGAAGTGCAACACTGTAGCACTTGAGTTAAGGAAGAACACTTAAGTACCGAAAGCACTATGTTCAACTCTGATTTTCATTCAGCTTGATAGAGGTCCAGTATTTTGGCAATATCTCTCAAACCACACGTCGGATTGAATTGAAACTAGTGGCATATGAAACTAAACTCATAGCACAAAAATAACATGCCAAGATCACATTCAAAAGAGCTCAGATAGAAGAGATACGAATCTTGGAAAATGACATTAAAATCATCATTATGTTTCAAGACATGGTCGGTATTTTGAACATAGCTCACAAATGACACATAAGATTTAGGTGAAACTAGTGCCATATGAGACTAGACTTAAAACGCTTTTGATGGATAGGTAATTTATCAAATTAGAAGTTATATGCTAGGAGATATGACTTCTAGAAGTTAACACTGGAAACTTTAAAGTATGTTAGGAACATTAGACACTCCTTCGATCATAACTTGCATAATAAAATGAGTTTAGAGCTGATTCATTTTGGATTGGAATGTAGACGACAAGAGCTTTCCGATGATATGTCATTTGTCATAGTTAGAGTCAAATGAAGGGATAAAGTCTGACGTGGCACCTAAACACCTGCGAATAAAGAATCTCATTCTTGCAAATACTAGAACAAGTGTGTTCCCGAACCGGCTGTGAAGTAGAGGAATGTCAGCTACACTCAAGTAAATGGCAATGTACTTGAGTGAGGAGAAGGATTGCACTCGAGTGAAGCAAGTGAGACACAAAAAGAGTTTACTTAAGAGTTAGCTAGAATGTGAAAACTTGAAATGCACTCAAGTGAGGAACGTAGCACTTGACTGAACAACTTAACACTCGCAAGTGCAAAATCTCACTCTTGCAAAACTTGGTGCAAGTGCTATCCAGAAGTGAAGCTTGAAGCTGAAATACACTGATGTACTTAAGTGAGACACATGCACTCGATTGAGGATCAGTTACAGTCGCGAGTGAGAAAACACACTCTTGTAGAAAATGGTGCAAGCACTGTCCAGAAGCTCAAGTCCATAGTACAATATACACATTCACTTGAGTTAGACATTTAACACTCGAGTTAGAGCTCAGTACACTCGCAAGTGAGAAAAATCACTCTTGCTAATTCTCATGGAAGTGCTACTCAAAAGCTAAGAAGATGTGGAAATATGATGATGCACTTGTGTAAGAAATAGAACACTCTAGTAAGACGGTGACAGAAGCAAAATGCATTACAGAGTTATAGCGGACAATCCGAATATGGTTAAATATTATTGATTAATGGTGTTTTCACTTGTTATTTTTTCTAAACATTAACTAATATATATTTGATGTATGAAATAGGAAGATGAATGTTTAAATTATAATTTAAAATGAGAAGGTTAAATACGGCAAACATCATCATTACACGCCTACTGCCAGACAACTATCATAACATAAAGTAGACCCACCATAAATGAATGTCAAAAAATACAAATATCTTCATGCCGCTCCAAAACATGACATACAACTCATAATGAAACATGCCGCTCTTTAACGGGATGCTCTACTCTGCAACAGACAATTCATAATGGCTAGTTTATCAAATACACTCAATGGTCAAATGAAGCAATGTGATTCTAACAGATGAATGCTTACAATGGTTATTTTCTACAACATAACTATACATATAATAGCATTCAGAGAAGAGAAGAGCAGAGAATAAAGTGATGACACCAATATGCGAATATCATGAGTCATCCACCTATACCCAAAAACTCTATGTTATGTAGTAGTTTCTATATTACTTATCATTGAGAGAGTGATTATTTGTATTGACTTCAGTGAGCATTATATCCAATATGTGAAAGAGTCTGTAAACACTTTCAACTATATTTTTGAATTGATCTCAAGGTAAAGGGACCTTGAGAGGGTTGATTTTCTTACGGGAGAAGCTATAGAGAGAATTGCCGGTAAGACTTTCTACTCATAAGACTTATAAGGTACAAGCAGTAGAGAACGTTACTGCTCATAAGACTTATAAAGGTGTAAGGAAGAATAACGTTGTTGCTTATAAGACTTGCACGGGTAAGCGGGAGAGAAACATCTTTGGGATTGCTTTGCTCGTAAGACTTGTTGTAAGGGAAAGTATCCTAGTGATAGATTTGTTAAAGGCTACACAAGTGGCTGACTAAACTTATGGGTTTTGTAAAGGTTTTTTTTATGCCCAGATTAAACAAGAGGTAGTGGATTTGAAATTCTCAGGAAGAGCCTGGGGACTGGACATAGGTCATCACGGATTAGACCGACTCGGGATAAATCATAGTTTGCATATTCTCTTCCATAATCTCTTTATTTCCAACATATATTATTTAATCTAACTGTTGATTTATTACATTCATTAAGATGCAAAAATATTCTCAAAGTTCTTAAGTTTTTATCTTATACCTAATTCAACCCCTCTTGGGTGTGAACCAATTCTAACAAGAGTAAGTATACATTGCACCTAGGAGCAACTAAAATGTATGATGACTTGAAGTCCATGTATTGGGGCCAGAGATGAAAAGAAATGTGACAAAATTTATTGCTCATTATTTCACTTGTTAGAAGGTAAAAGTCGAGCATCAGTGACCATCAGGGCTTCTGCAAAATCCTAAAATTCCTGAGTGGAAATGGGAGAGTATCACCATGGATTTTGTGACCTGTTTACCTAAAATCAGAAATCATGTTGCAATTTAGGTAATCATTGATTGATTCACAAAGACAACCCATTTTCTATCAATTAGCATTCACTATTCTCTTGATAAGCCAGCAGAGATCTATATCAAGTAGATTGGGCAATTATATAGTACACCAAAGAACATAATTTTTGATCAAGATCCTCAATTCACTTCCACGTTTTGAAAAGCATTACACAAGGCTTTGGGTACCAAGATTAGATTCAGTACGGCCTATCATCCTCAGATAGATGGACAAATAGAAAGGACAATATAAATACTAGAAGATATGCTGAGGGCATGTGTATTATATTTCAAAGGTAGCTGGAATCAATTTCTTCTACTTGCAGAATTTTCATAAAACAACAGTTATCATCCGAGTATTCAAATGGCTCCATATGAAGCGTTGTATGGATGGAATTGTCAATCACCCTTGTGCTAGACAGAATTGTCTGAGAGACAGCCGTATGGGTCGGATATAGTAGATCAGACAACAGCACAAATCAAATTGATAAAGCAGAAACTATTAGCTGCTCAGAGTAGGTAGAAGAGTTATGACGACAAGAGGTGGAAACCTATAGAATTTGAAGTTGAAAACCATGTCTTTATGAAAGTTTCGCCTGTCATTGGTATTGTTGGGGCATTAAAGGTGAAGAAACTATGCCTAAGGTACATTGGTCTATTTGAAATATTATCAAGGATTGGGCCAGTAGCGTACCGGATAGCTTTGCTATCAAATTTGAGCAGATTACAGGAAGCATGTAATTGAATATGAAGATGTAGATGTGTAGGATGATCTTATATATGAGGTCACACCTGGCTGAATTATTGATCGACAGGAGAAACAACTTAGGCATAGGAGTATCCCATTCATAAAAATAGTTTGGAAGGGATTATCTCCTAGAGAAGCAACATAGGAAGTGGAAGAAGACATGCAGAGATGTTTCCCAGAATTTGTAAATATTTTCATGTAGCAAATTTCAGGGATGAAATTTTATTGAGGGGGGAGAGGTGTAACATCCCAAATTTAATTCACCAAGATTCCTTATACATTTGTAACATTAAATGGAATAAAAATGGTGAATTTTGGTGCACTTGAAATGGAAAAACATTGCAACTAGTGGTTACATACAACTTGCTAAGTTTGGACATAAAGTGCAATTTTGTTTCTTTCAAGGCTTACTTTTGTAACCCAAAATAAAGAAGGGAATAGCACAATTCTTGGCCCAATTTATTGAGAACGATTTGGCCAAAAACAAGTGGAAAGGAAAAAGACAAATTAAATTCAAAAATTGAAGAATGTAAGGGCAAAATGGTCATTTGACCAATAAAACAAGAAGCCTTTATTTTCTTCAAATTTAAACCCAAATTTTAGCCAAAAAGGGAAACGAAGAAGGGAAAATGAAAACTTAGACAATAAACATGCCATATGGAAGCCTTTTTGGCCAAGTGAAAAAGAAGAAAATAAAAGTCAAGAAGCATGTGCAAAATTCCATTAAATTATTATTATTTTAAGGAGGTGGAATTAGATATTTGAAGAGCCAATTAACCCTTCAAAAGGCCAAACATTTCCACCAAACAAGAGTGAAGAGAGAGAGGGATAGAGAGACTTGATGCAAGCAAGAAGGAAAGAGAAAGAAAACAAGTTTAAGGTGAGCTCTTCTACTTGGATTTTCACCTTGTAAACCACTTCTATAGCTCAAATACTCTTCATAAACATTGTTCCTCTTGATTAGTGCTTCATTTATATGGTCTTAGAATTTCAAGAGGAGGTACTTTGAGTCTTATAGCAAGAGCCAAAGTTGGAGGATTAAGAAAAGAGCTCAAGAAAGAGCAAGAGGTGAGAAAGATCTTCACTTTGACATATATATTATGTTGGTTGGTAGAGTTTTTGGGACTTTCCTTTGCTACCCTAATTTCTTGTTATTCAGGGTTTTCTAGGGTTCATGAAGCTTTGATCATATATATGTGATTTTATGTTGTTTTGGAAGCATATAAGTTAAGTTTGGTGGTTAAATTGTGAATTGTTGAATTGTTAAGTGAAACCCTAATTTTCAGTCTGAATAGGACACTAAGAAGGAATGGGAATTGATCAAATTGATGTTATCATTGTGTTCTACATGAAAAACTATGTGGAAATATCCCCTGGTTATGAGTTTTGGATCATTGGAACACAAATTTTAAAACTGGAATGTGCTACCAGTATGATTTCCTGTGAGGCAATGAGATTGTAATGTGGTTTTGGATAATCAAATGATGTCCAATGAATGTGAAATTTTCTAGAATAAAATTAGACATATCAATCTTTAATTTGATATGCCATTCATGTCATTTGGACCTATACACTAAGAGTTATATATTTTTAAACTTAGCCAAATAAAACTGGCAAGTTTCTGTGATAGTGTCTAATAAATGGTAATTATGGAATATTGTGCGTCTATTTGTCTAAGGACAATATTTTTCCTTAATAATGGACTTAATAAGGGTCACATAACCTTTAGAATCACTACAATTAGACATTTTTACAAAAAAGATATGAATTTTTAAAATTTGATGAAAATTCTACCAGCTTTTAGTAAATGTGTGAAATTAAAAAAAAGGTAATGGAAAAATGTAATTACTTTGAACTCTAAGGGTAGAGATAACCAACTATATGAATTTAGAATGAGTAATAACTCATTTATTATAAATTTGAAATTTTTGGACTTGTCAGCTACCCGAGCCGGACTAAGTATACAGGACTGATAGTTGAGCAGGGAAAGGGAAATTCAGGTAGTAACTCTATCTTTCATATACTAGGTAATTGTTTATATGTTGTGTGTTGCTATGTTCTTTGATATGAATGGTAGTTACAAAACCTAGCTGTGGTGTGGGCAAAGCACAAGTACCATCTAGCTCATTTTGAATCCAACTGAGGTATTAAGACAAGTAGGGATCAAATAGTCATTTGATCCTGAATAGTGTGCACAGATAAGTTTGTAGTATGATTGTTCTGTTACACTATATGGTGCATTACATGTTTATTTATCATATTTTATATTATTGATTGTATGTTACTACTGAGATTCATATGAATCTCACCCCTTTCCACAAATTTAAACTTATTTAGCTAGTGGAAGGGGCTCTAAGGGTAAGGATGTAGATACTGGCAATTGAGGATCATGGTCCTGTTCAAGTATTGCCGTTGGTTATTTGTAGCCTTTCTTATTATTTTTGAGATCTATAAATATTTCGTGCAAACCTTGTAGGAATTCCTGTAATATAAACAAGTAGTTTATATTAGTATGTTTATGCTATTCCTGTTTGCCCACTGAACTATGTGTTGTTATTCCCACAAATATAGAAATATTAAGAGATTTGACACCCAAAGTGCATAATTTCGGATTGTATGATCATTTGATCTCAAATGTCATCAAAGTTTATCTATTCATAATGTAGATTTTCAAGTGTACATGGAGTGAAAATTCTTACTCTCGAGATACCTATATGAATTGGGTCACGTCTGTATCACCCCAATTTTTATCACCAAGATTCCCTTTATGTAATGAGACATTTAATGGGATAAAATGGTAAATTAAAGAGTATGGAGAAATTTGTATACAAAATGGAATTTATTAAAATTGAAAGTGCATGCTATTTCACTTCTCCTTGTGAGGCAGTGAGTTTGTCATTCGACTTTGAATGATCAAATGATGAGCCAAAGTTATGAAATTTTACAAGATAATGGTAGACATCCTAAACTTTAATGTGATAGGTCATATGAATTATTTGAAGCTATATACAAAGAGTTATGCATTTTTGAAGTTAACCCAGAAAAATTGGAAAGTTACTAGTACAGCTTCCAAAAACTAAACATCTAAGAATGATGTGTTTCTAATTGGCTAAAGTGTATATTTTTCCTTGAAACTAGACTCAATAAGGGTTCTATAGCCTTTGGAATCACTCCGATACGATGTCTACAAATTTAGTTATGATTTTTCAAAATTAGGGCAAAAAATCTTCCAGAATTGCCATAAAATACGAAATGAGAAAATGGTGACACAAATATACATGTGACTTGAGCAATGTTATGAAGCCAATTTGGACCTAAAGGAAGGACCCTTAAGCGTCTTTTGCATAAACCAATAAGAGGGAAATATTATGTATATGTTAATTGGGTTAAATGACATGATACATGCACATAAAAGGCAATATTTTTAATTTAGGAAATTAGGGAATTATGACATAAGCATAATACTATGATGACATAAGCAAACATATTATAAAGCATATCTTCATCTTCCATGCTCATTTTCCCGTTGGTTTTGGCTGAAATAGAAGAGAGAAAACTTGAGAGTTTTAGAGAAAGAAGAGAAGAAATCTCATAAGATATGTCGATTTCTTTGGTGAATTCGTATATAATGTGTATAATACTTCTCCTAAGCTTCTCTTCTATTTTCTTAAGGTGTTTTGAAGCAGAAAATTCTGTCTTAAAGGGTTAGAGTTTTCAGCCACAAGAGGAAAAAGCCAGAAAGAGCTTGAGGAAACTTCCTACACTTCAATCTTTGGTTGTTCTAGCTATTGTGGGTAGTTTAATCAGTGAAATTTTGTTGGATTGTCTTTGTTTGTGAAATTCAGAAATGTGGTGTTAGAAACGTTATGCTGCCCAAATTGAGTCTAAATGGTAGTTTTAACGTAATTAAATAGTTAATAAAGTGGTTAGGTGTAGAAAGGAGCAAGTCTGCGAAGTCAGATTTCAAAAACCTTAATTTTCCCAGGAAAATCCTGGGATTTTGGCCAGGGCTAGATGCAGGGTTAGAATTGGATTTTTGGTAATTTGATGATTCCATTACGTTTAGGGAGGAAAATTAGGTGGTGTTACAGTTGATCACTTTTTTAGAAAAGCCCGAAAAAGCATAATTACAAAAATTCCCCTGAAACCCTGGAAGCAGGGCTGCCAAGGGCATTTTTGTCATTTGGCAATGAATTCAGTAATTCTGAGTGGACAAATGGATTCCTTGGGTGAAAATAAGTCAGTATAGCCCTTGTCAAAATTTTGGAAAAAGTACGGTCTGACCGGGTATGGGGGGTTGCGCCCGGACCCTAAGAGCATTTTGGTAAATTTTTACAATAGGCTCATTTTACCGAAACACTATGAAAGTGTCTAAATGGTACTTTTAGAATTGTAGGATGAAGTGGAGAGCCGAGCTATGACACGCTTTATGGGGCACATAATTCAAGGTGGAAAAAGGTTTAAGGTTGGGAACTTACCCCTCCTGTATGTATTTAATATTTGTGCTGGTATACTGATGCATGTTATTGCTTTTCTTGATTATGTGAAACATATATGAATGATTGAAGCTATGTTTCTGTTTATGCTATGGCCATAAGTATGTTGGTTGAAACATTGAGCACACAGATACGTCATTGTGTGAGCATGAGCTATGTTATGTAAACATGTCATGCATTAAGCACTTATCCTACATGCATATTGGTACTGTTACCTACTGAGATTCTCTCGAATCTCACCTTCTCCTACCAACAAATTAGACAGGTGAAAATAAGAAGTGTACTGAAAGAAGAGAAGAGTAGTACACGGAAGGAATACAGTGGTAGAACAAAGACGAGAAGATAGCTTTGTTTCACTGTGATGAGTTTAGATACCCTAGAGCCTTATGCAGCTACAAGGTTTGTAATTATTATGTACGAATCCCTATAGGGAATTTCTGTAATCATACTCATAATCTCAATATAGTTCTGCTATTCCTGTGTTGCCCACTGAACCGCATATCATTTTCCGCAAAGACTCTAAAAAAAGGTGAAAATAAGATAAAAACGTGATAACGTCGGCGTACTCCAGCTATGTTACACAAGACACACTGCCAATTGTTCCCACCAAGGTGTTTCAAAATAAATGGGGAATATTGCAAATAAATACCCCATAAATCTGAATACTATATTTTGGTCCTAAAACTAATAGGTTTGGGCCTAATCCACCAAAGGTAGATCAAGCCCATTTTCCAACACATAACTTATTCAACTCTTTGAAATTTTTAATTAATAATAAAGCCCCCTCAATTAACCAAATCCCTCAATTTCATACATAGGTTTTCCACCTAAATTTGCCCATTATCAAATTTAACACTACTATAAAAAAGCAAAGCTGTGGCGCTTATAATTGCATTAGCTGTGGCGCTAGCGAAATGCCACATATCTGGACGCTACTAGAAAAAGCTGTGGCGCTTGGAAGCGCCACAGATTTTTAAATTTTTTTTATAAAAATAACCAGGCGCCACATGAGGTGTTTTTTTTTTCGTATTGGTTTTTTTAGCATATTTTTTCCTCATATTTTTTGGGTTCTTCGTATTGGTGTTTTTAGCATATTTTTTCCTCATATATATCTCCCATGCATATATAATTATAGTCTGCAAGGTTTAATAAGAACAATAATAGATAACTTTAAAATGATACCAACAAATGATTGATTAGCTAAAGTAGTACTAAAAATTGTTATACAATATACTGTAAACCTAGCTGAATGAAATATAATACAATAAATTCAACCTCAACAAACATGCGTGACACAACAATTGGCAATTAGAAACAACACAAAATAGACCAGCTAGTGAATTTAATAGTATATATAGCTACCTAGAGATTTGCCTAAACACATATTCACACCATTCCTTGATCACTTCATTAACCTGATGGTCTGTCAAAGTGTCACAACGTTGATCTTCATAATACTACAGATATATACAATCAGACACAAGTTAGAACGAATTAAAATCAGTAAAACATAATTGTCAGGCACTAATTCAATTTCATTACAACACAATATGAAGTGCAACTAAATGACTTACTTTTTGAAGAATAAATGGTTGATCATGCATAATAACATCCTTCATAAATTTCATGATATAGTACCCACAATTATTGTCATTAGGTTGTAAAGGGCATTGCAAAAATATAATGCAATATTTAACTCTGTTCATGAATAAAAAGTGTTTACTAACAAAGTCTAAGTAAAGTCAAATATCAATACGTGTATCTTCTTCCAAGGATAGCTAAGGCGGGGGTCAGTAGCTTTAGAATAGTTTAACGAGACAGACGACCGATACGCAGTCAATGTGCTAACAAAAGAAACAGAAAATGATTACTTTTGGTTATTCAATCACGTTCGCAAATATTTATACATAGGCACGTATACTTACCTACTGATCAATAGCAACATATCAAAACGGTCTTGTGGAAGACCATTTTTTAGAGGATCCACATAATAAATGTGAGGGCCTGAAGGTTCCACTGGATTGATAACGATCAATATCCAATGGAGCCTAAAATATATTTTAAAAATTTTTTTTGAACAATCATGTTATGATAGAAGTTAAACAATAAAAACAAAAATTGTACCAATAATAACTTACCCCGCATTATACGGCACTAAAAATAATGTATTTGCTGTCGCTTTCTTGCTAAAGTAATCTTTCAGCTCATTAGACTGCGCAGTTACATCTAGTTTACCCTCATGATGACCAACGAGAAAAGGGTTGACAAATGCGAATTGGACCCTGTGTGTATCCATTAAAACGTCCTGGTCCAAATACCTGGTATAAAACATACAGTGTCATGAGAAACAAAATAAATGGAACGAGATATATTAATAACAGTGATAAATGATGATAGTGAAGTACCTTATCCAGATGTTGATAGCCGAAGCACTAACCCAATCACGAGCACATATGTCCTGCACGACCTCAGCAGTAACATAATCAACTAGACCACCAACATTGTAGATATGTCTTGGAATACATAATTGCACTACTCCCTCACCGATCAATTGTGGTGCAATTGATATTAATTGATCGAGAAATGAGGTCTGTCTTCTTCTGCTCTGTTGGCTAGCCGATGCTTTTGACTTGGGTTATGTTGTTGAAGACTTTGAAATCTTACCCTGCGCAAATCAGAAAATTAAATCACAGTTTGAGATTAAAGTTCGAAGGAAAGTGCAAGGAATTTTGAATGAACGACCTTTTCACATGGCTCGATAAGACCTATTGGCCAAGCAACATAGCCACCTATAACATCTGTCACCTTATTTTGCTCATCCGGAGACGGGATCGGTAAGAGGGCGTCTTCGTTCATGCAGACGTCAACCCTCACCCGGAGTGTGTTATCGGGCAAAGGTGAATTGTGCAGTATGTCCTCACCAGTGTTGTAGGCAACGCCCACTGCAACCGCGTGCTTGGATGCTTGCTCAGCATATAGCTTGCATTGAAATTCGCCCTACGGAAAATAGAGTTAATATGTTAAAGTTCTCTTAATTATAATTTAACATAAAGTTAAGTAGAAAAGAAATTAATTACCGAAGGAAAAGGGACTTTAGGCATAGAATTGCAGCTATCTCTGAAACTTGGGCTATCACAGAATGGAACATTTGGTGTTGGCCTACCCTGGACCAACTGTTGTATTTGCGTTGTTAACAACGCATTCTGTTCTTGCATCAAACACATTTGTTCGGTAAATTGTTCTTCTCGTTGTTCCTTGTAGCGCATTTGTTGTTGAAGTTCTTGCATTTGATGCTTAAAGCTAGCCATCTCGTCACGTAGGTGGGAAACATCACTTCTACTCGAGTGCTTTTAACGTATGAAGTATGCTGATGGGGTGACTGCAAAACTAGTACCCCGAACATGACCATCATACTCGGGTACTGGTAACGCTCTGCTCAATAAATCGTCCCGACCAACATAGGACGCCAACGCAGGATGCTCCTGTGTCATTTGTCGCTTTCCCAAAAAGAATTACAATGAAAATTAGTTATTATAAATGGACTTCATTTACATAAAGCCAATTATTTATTGAATGCATAATATAATTGAATACTTACACAATATTTGGCTACTCTTCTTGCTTCCTCACTACGAATTTCACCTTTCTTATTTGTGACACCGGCTACCCACAGATCATGTCGTGGAACCTGCGTAATATCTGAGCCTGATTCTTGTATCTGCACATCAAAGTTAGCCGAAGTTAAATGATATTCATACAATTTTTATTACTGATGAAATAATCATCAGTTCGTACCATTTTTTTTCTAACCGTGCGTATGAAACAGGTCCTTATGTGTACCGATATGGCATGTTGGTCGCGTTAGCTCAATTTTTCTCGCTCAACTCCTAGTTAGATCAAAATGATTCATATAAATATATGAATGTTACTTACAAATACGTACATTACACGTAATATGGGAGTTACAAACAAATCCCCTTACCAGGAAATCAGGAGTTGTATGTGTTCTGATAAACTCATCCCACATTTCTTGAGTGATGATTCCTTCATACAATGGATAAGGCGGTGTAGTAATGATATCATCATTATCATCCCTCAAGAAATATTTGAGAAGATCAGAACGAAACTTTCGCATAAGTTTTCCGGCTTTTCTTATTACAAAGTTCTTCCGATCATCATCAATAATAAAAATACTCTGTAAAGAAGTCAAAAAACATATATAATATGTAAGATTGAAACGAAATGAAACAAAGAAAACTGAACAATTATATAATGAAGGTGTTACCTGTACTTCAGCCCAGATCTCATCCTCATAATTTTTCTTTACCATTTTCCAATTTTGAACTATAATAGGGACTCTGTCTCGAACCGTAGTCCCGATGAAGTTATTTAAGGAGGTACTGTTCTCGCCAAACGGGTTTCCATTTTCATTCCACTCCAGTTGTAACTTGATTCCGTTACTTCTCAGTCTGATCAACCTCACCATAATTGTCCTGCCACGTCTGACGTTCTCCTCAAATCTTTGTCTACCAATGTGCCTGGGAACATTATCAATGTAATCATGTGGTGAGTCTATACTCCTGCAAGTGAAATAAACCAAATCAAAACATCAGTGCACAATGGTCTTGTATGTCAACGAAAGCAAATTATTTTGAAATTTATAATAACATACGTATAAGTAAACAAGTCAAGGCAATCATTATCTTTTCCTTTTTCTCGTCTGATTTAAAATTTTATTCTTCAGAATTCGTGTTGGATTGAGAATTGTGTTCCTCTTGACCCAAGTTCCCTCTTCATGATCATGTCTCACGTATACGGGTCCTTCTCCATCTTCATCTTCATCTCCATCTCCATCTATATCAATCTCTGCTGACCACAAATTCTCAAATGAAGGATCATCATTATTGATGTTCAAATATTCATTACTTTCAAAATCAACTTCTGCTTGACGATTCTTGTTGGATGGAAGTACAATAGACCAATTCTTCTTAGCAGGATCAGGAATGTAAAATGCTTGTTCTGCCTGTGCTACTAAAATAAAAGGATCATCTTCATACCAAACCTTAGAAAGGTCCACTCGCACAAAGCCTAAGTCATCTATCCGCAATCCACTGTTGTTGTTAACCCACTTACATTTGAAGACTGAGACCCTGAACATAGAGTAATCTAACTCCCATATGCGTTCAATGACACCAAAGTATGACATTGATGCATAGACAGGGTGTGTGTCTTTAGCACTGGATCTATGCCAAGAATCAGCAACAAGTGTTACCCCACTATTCTGCATCGTGTTCTGTGTATCATAGTCTTGTATATAGAATGTGTAACTGTTGATTGCATAACTATTGTAAGATAATACATGTAAGCTCGGTCCCTTCGACAGGCACTTCAATTTTTTAGAAACTGATTTAGGATTCCTCTCCATCTCATCGTTAATACGATTTTTCAACTAGCCTGCAAATTTTTTATTGTGTTCTGTTGTTAATAAATTTTCATTCCTATCATCATGTACCAATCGGAGAGCATCCTTGTGTTCTTCTACATACGGTTCGACCTCATCAATATTATGTAGGACATACAAGTGGGCTTGGTCCTGTTCAGTCGCTGATATCATTATTACATCGCTCCCCATTGTTCCTTTCCCTGATCTTCGGCCATCATGACGGGACTTGGGGATCCCTACAGGGTCAACATTTGATAGAAAATCAGCACAGAAGTCACTTGCTTCTTCAACCATGTAACTTTCAGCGATACAACCCTCTGGGCAGTGTCTATTTTTCACATACCCTTTTAATATTTTCATGAATCGTTCATTTGGGTACATCCATCTCAAGTACACTGGACCATACAATTGAGTCTCTTTGACCAAGTGTACAGTTAGATGTACCATAATGTCAAAAAAAGAAGGTGGAAAATACATTTCAAGTTCACACAGAGTACACACAATCAGCCTTTGCAAATCTTGTAACTTGGTTGAATCAACCACTTTACTGCAGATCAACTTGAAAAACACGCAAAGTTTCGTGATAGTGTTCCTTAAATTTTTGGGTAAAATGGATCGTATACCAACCGATAGGAAATTTTGCATGAGCACATGACAATCATGAGATTTAAGGTTCTTTAACTTCAACTCTTTTACCGATACAAGGTTCTTTATATTTGAAGAGTAGCCCTCGGGAACTTTAATTCCTTGCAGAAACTCACAAAACAATTTCTTTTCTTTCCTCGACAAAGTGTATGCCGCCGGCGGTAGATAGGTACAAGACCCTTGCTCAATCGGTGCCAACTCTTCTCTAATTCCCAAGTTCACTAAATCCAACCTCGAATGGACACTGTCCTTGCTTTTTCCTTGGATATTAAGCAACGTGCCAATTAGACTATCACAGATATTTTTTTCTATGTGCATCACATCAAGAAAATGCCTCACATATAAAGACTTCCAATATGGAAGTTCAAAGAAAATAGACTTTTTCTTCCAACTGCTTGTCTCGATTTGTTTTGCAAAAGGCTTGCCAAAATTGTTATCCAAGTCTTTTACCTTGGAATACACCTGGGAACCGGTCAACATCTTCGGCGGGCTACCTTCTTCTGCATCACCATTGAAAGGCTTTTTCCACTTCCTCCAACGATGTTGTGATGGTAAGAATCTTCGATGCCCCATGTAAACATTTTTCTTACAATGATGAAGTCGCACTGAATGAGTGTCATCTTCACATGTAGGGCATACACCATATCCTTTAACGCTGTATCCTGACAAATTTCCATAAGCAGGGAAATCATTAATTATGCCAAACAACATGGCTTTCAAAGTAAAACTTTCTTCCATGTACCCGTCATACACACTAACGCCTTCATCCCAAAGCAGCTTCAAGTCATCAATTAAAGGAGCCAAGTATACATCTATATCATTCCCAGGTTGCCTTGGCTCAGAAATTAACATGGACAACATCATAAACTTGCATTTCATGATTAAGTATGGAGGAAGGTTATAAATCATCAATATCACCAGCCACGTGCTATGTGTGCTACTCTGAACACCGTGCGGATTAATTCCATCAGTTGACAGTGTAAGGCGAAGGTTCCTGACTTCATCAGCAAAGTAAGGGTACTCATGATCAATTTTTTTTCCATTGAGGAGCGTCTGCAGGGTTCCTAAGCTTGGTGTCTTTAATTCTTTCATCTACATGCCATGTCAACTGCTTAGCAATCTCTGCATTACTATACAGTCGCCTGAATCTCAGAACAATGGGAAAATACCATAGCACCTTCAAAGGACTTTTTCCTTTCTTCTTCCTATATCGAGATGCGTTGCATTTAGGGCACTTCTCTAACATTGCATACTGATTTTGAAATAATACGCAATCGTTAGGACATGCATGTATCCTCTCATATCCCATACCGGTTGTAGAGCAAAGAATTCGCTTTGCCTCGTATGTCTTCGTAGGAAGTAATTTTCTTCTGGAAGCATATCTTGCAACAGTTCAAGCAATGCGGTGAAACCCGAATCACTCAATCCGTAGCGAGCTTTAAAGTTGTACAACTTCAACACTGTTAGCAATCTTGTGTATTTAGCACTTCCGACATATAATGGTTTCTCTGCATCACCTTTCAACTTCTCATATTCGTTAGGGCAGTAATGAAGCACCCCTTCAACCATATTTACCATTTCTTCAAGACCATCATCTTCATCAAACATGCTTTGATCAAATTCACCCAAGGCATCACCCGTGGTATGCACCCGATCACTATATGCATCGTTGGTCTCACCATGCCTTGTCCATCGTATATATGTTTGATCAATACCATAACATACTAAATGATCTAGCAAATCAAGTTGACTAATCCGCTTTCCAAAACAACAAGATAAGCAAGGACAGAAGATTTTGCCAGGATCTTTTGTGTGCTCAGTTGCAAATGTAATAAAATCCTTCACCCTATCTATATATTCCCTTGAACATCGATTAGATGACATCCATTTACGATCCATCTATGGGCTTCAATCTATTTTTTTAAAAAAGTACGTGGTTAGTTGTATGACTATTGCATTTACTAATTACTTTTATATTCTCTTACCAATTTTAATTTAAAATAACATACACCACATGAATATTCATAATTGAAGTTTTCTAAGTCTTAAACAGAATGTTTAAATTGCCAAATAATTCATTAATTATTCCCAGGTATTATAATAATTTTTTACAACTCATAACAAAAGTAACCATATTTGCCACAATATATCATAGTTAAATTAGAAAACATTACAACTCAATAAATAAAATACAAGTGTTAAGAATATATAAATAATTATTTTGCTTATGCAATTAATCAATAACAATAATTAGAACACCTACAAATTATAACTATTAAATTCAACTAAAATCACATTTGTAAGCTCACAATTTAAAAAACATACCGTAAATAGAAGCTTCAATAGACTGATGAAGTGAAACTACAAACACAAATTAAACATAAAAAAATCAATAAAATATTTGAGGTTCTAAGTTATTTTTTTTTAATAATAATATGTGTAATAAACATCAATATATAATAAAATCAAATATGATTAGCTTATTTCAAAAAATATGATTCAGAAAAAAATAAAGAAAATAAAATAAAATGAAAAAGAAAGCATATTCCTAACATTAATTATCTCCTTATTGTATGTTTTTCCCCTTACGGTTTTAGTTAATATATATAAAATTAAACAATATAGACAAATTATATTTTATTTTATTAAATATTAACATTGATATATTAAAGTCATTTTATCCATATTTTAAAATTATTAAATAAGTTAATGACTCAATTAACGAATTATTCAATTTATTATCCTAATTTCAATTTTTCCTATTTTCATTGGGTTTAGATGGGATTTTCTCTATTATAGTTTAATAAGATAATACAAAAAATTATTTTCTTACCTCTACAAAATAGCACTAACACAAATATATATTAAATACGTGAAATAATATTAAATAAATGATTTTGATTTTTGGAAAACAAATAATTTGAAGAAGTTTTAAAAGAAATAACAGTATTATTAAAAGTTAATTTGATTATCTAATTTCAAGTCACTTGTATATTAATTACTGTCGTTCAAATTTATGGTTATATATAACATATAAATTCAATTATTTCATTGTTCTTGTAACTTGTTGCATTAATTTCTTAGAACTAGTGAGAGCTAAAACACAGTACACACACACCTACAATGGGGATAAGTCTCTAGCAATGGGAATATTTATATAGTATACACGCACAAACAACACACACATTTGTATATTATATATATATATATATATAGGTGTTGTGTAAAGAGCAAAGAAACAAAACTAGAGATGGTCCACCCACAGAAAAAGAAAAATCTGACAAGAGAGAGAGAGAGAGAGCGCATGGGCACCACACATACACTTTGTATATTTACTTGTCTTCTCCTATCAATAATTTTATTTACATTCTTTATTTTGTTCTTGTGTTGATGAAATTACATACTATGTATATGCCTATTTCTAATTTGTTTTATGTACTAGTATAATAACACCATGCATGAAGAAGATGACTATATATGACATATAAATATACAAGCATGCGTGTCATAACCGGGAAAAAAAAGCATCGCAAGCATGCCATAAAAAAAAGAAAGCAGAACAACTTGAAAAAAAAATTAATAAAAACAAAACGCAAGTTGAACTTACAGGTTATCAGTGCAGTGGAGTGGGGGACCACATAATTGCCGTTGGTGACGCAATCTTCAATGAGGGAAGGAAGAAATTTGAGCTACCAAATGGAGTGGGGACCAAAAAGTTGTAGACAATACAAAGAAAAGGGAATAATAGGGACAGGAGTGGGGTTGGCAGTTGGGAAAAAACAAAGACGTGTGCTCGTGTGGGTGTAGTTTTAAGATATGAAGATAAGAAAATGGAAGGAAGGGGAGAGCACGCACAGATAGATGAAAGTGAAAATGAGAGAGGGAATGATTAAAGATAGAGAAAAAGGTAAAGAAAGAGATGGGGGTGTCGGCGGTAAAAGGAAAGTGATTGGGGGGGAGGCGGGAAAACAAAAGGATAAGACGGTGGGGCGGGATGGGTTATGATTGGTGGGGAAGGGATAGAAAATCCAAATTTTTTTTTAAAAAAGGGTCAGGGGTGGGGCCTGACCAGGCAGGGCCACCCCTGACAAAATTTTTTTTTTAAAAAAAATGGGTTAGGGGTGGTGCCTGCCTGGTCAGGTGCCACTCCTGACAAAAATAAAAAATTTTTTCTTTTTAAAAATGTGTCAGGTGTGGCGCCTGACCAGGCAGGCGCCACATCTGACCATAAAATTTTTTTTTTTTTAAAAAAAAAGGGTCAGAAGCTAGTGTGGCACCTGGCGTGTCAGGCGCCACAGCTGGCACCACCTGATCAAGTGTGGCGCCTGCCTGGCCAGGCGCCACACTTGACCATACCAGCTATGGCGCCTACCCTTCCAGGCGCCACAGCTGGTAAAAAAAAACATAAAATATAAAAAAAATAATAAATGAGCAGCTGTGGCACTTCATTAAGGAAGGGTCACAATATGTGCGCCACCTTTCAACCTTTTTGTAGTAGTGTAAGCCTAGTTAAAAGAAATCTATACTGATAGAAATTCAATTTAACTTCCAAACAACAAAACCCAATATTCATTGTGTCTCGAACCATTGATCATCAATCCCAAATTCTACCCAAACCCTAAATCTAATCTTCACTACATTTGAAATCCAACAAAACTAAACAATTATTTAACCATTTTATCTAGTTCCATTAGTCCATTTAAACCCAAAACATTCTGTCAAATCCTCAGAAATTTTGAATCCAACCAAACCCTAACCATTTAACCACGAACAAAACTCAAAAACTAAGAAGAGAAAGGTAGAAATCAACATTAAATCGCAAACTTTGATATTGAAAAGATTGAAACCACTTCCAAATAGTAAAAATTTGATGCCCTAATGCAGCCCAAGCATTTCTTACCCCTTTTTTATGTTGTTTTTGGGGTGCACTTAACTCCCCCATTTACGAAAATCTGATTTGAGTGCCCAGGCAATGATTATTGCTGCCAGAGCCTCCACCTATACGATGATTTTAAGAGCATGGGCAGTGATGCTTGCTGCCAAAACCTCTCCGCCTTGGCGATAAAAACTTTACCTGGGCCATGTTACCTATTATGTATATGAAAAATCTCTTTATATGATGAGATTGAGTCTAACGGAAGGAGCTAATCCCTCACAAAATAGCAAATCAAGGTTCAAATTCCCATTGAAAAATGTGCCTATATTTAGTATCTAACAGTATCTCAAACAAGATTGCTTCTAATAGGAGGATACTTATGCCTAGAAAAAAAAATTCTCTTCATATGTTTCATACTTTTTTATATACTAATTCATTCTTTCTCATTCCTAAGAATTATAATCTTAAATCCAATAATTAAGCAACTCTAAATGCCCATTTACTATGAAAATCATATACTAATGTCATTAACTTCTTTGAAAAAATTGGAATATTGTTACACTTACTTTTTTAGAGGAATTTTTTTCCTACAGATTTCATATGATTGTAGATCTGACTGAATATTTATTTTTTTGTTAACTTTTTTTTATACTGGTTGTTCATTAACCGATGTAGAAAGTCTTGCACTTTCTACAGTGGCTATATATATACTTGTTCGAGAACCAATGTTAAAGAGCTTTTCTGCACTAGTGTAACTACAATTTTCATTTGAGTGCCTATAATTCCTTAAGAAATAATTTTGGGACAAAAATAAACTATAACTGTTCAAAATTTTGATTTTTCATTCAACATATTTCAAAATTTTAAAAAATAACATTTGAATATTAAATTTTTAAAAATAATTATTAAATATACAATATATTATAAGAAATTGATCTTTTGGATGATATCCGTGTGATATAAATCAATACAAAAGATAATAACATACAAAAAATATATGGTTTTTCAAAAGTAGAAAAAAAAAATCTAAGAAATTCACATGGAATTTCCCGCATAAATGCTGGCACAAGAATCAGGGCAAGGCAATGAGGACCTATTATATAACTTTTGCAACATAATACGGCCACCAAGAAATATCAATTATAGATTATATATAAGAATAGGGTAAATTCCAAAAAACTACATTGAAAAATGGAAAAGGACATTTCAGTACAATGAAAATAGAAAAAGACAATTCAGGTGGGTATCAGATTTTCAGAGGAATCTGTCCTTTTGAAATCTTGGCCAAATTACGAAAATGCCCTTTAGCGCTCAGTCGAAATAAAAACATGGGAGTTGTTAATGGCGAGATAGGTGTTGTTATTAGCCCTGAAACTTGTTAATTGCAAAAAAAGAAATTGGAGTTGTTAATTTTGAATCTCGAGTTGTTAATTAAGATATGAGTGTTGTTATTGGCCTTGAAACTTGTTAAGTGTGAAAGAAGAAATTGGAGTTGTTAATATCGAATCCAGAGTTGTTAATTAAGAGATAAGTGTTGTTATTCCGAAGTGGAGGAAGAAAATGAAGTTGTTAATGTAGAATATGGTATTGTTAATAACGAGAAATGAGTTGTTATTGGCCCTGAAACTTGTTTAGTGTGAAAGAAGAAATTGGAGTTGTTAATGTTGAATCTGAAGTTGTTAATGGCGAGATAGGTGTTGTTAATTGCCCTGAAACTTGTTTAGTGTGAAAGAAGAAATTGGAGTTGTTAATATCAAATCCGAAGTTGTTAATGGAGAGATAGGTGTTGTTATTGGCCCTGAAACTTGTTTAGTGTGAAAGAAGAAATTGGAGTTGTTAATGTTGAATCCAGAGTTGTTAATTGAGAGATAGGTGTTGTTATTGGCCCTGAAATTTGTTAATTGTCAAAGAAGAATTGAAGTTGTTAATATCGAATCTGGAGTTGTTAATTACGAAGATCATGTTGTTATTCTGAAGTGGAGGATGAAGGGCTGAAGGGCATTTTCGTGTTGTTATTCTGAAGTGTCGAATCTGAACCACTACCCTACTGAGGAGAAGCTTACAAAAATAATGACAATATAGATATACATTAACAAAGTCCTTGCATTTACAATAAGATTTGGACACATAATTCTCTTGTGGGACATGCATGATCGTCCAGTTTATATCAACTAGGCCAATTACTGTTGACGCAATTACTAGTTTTTAATCCAACTATAATATGAAGACTGAAAAATAAAACACACTGTTAGTATCAAGAAAATTTTTAGCTCTTTCTGCTTTTTTTATTTTGAATGAACAAGGGCTATGGTGAAACGATATATACTAAGTAAGAGGACTAACTATCAAGTAATTAGGGTCATTATGCTCTTAACATATATCAACAATTAAAAATTTGGTTAATGCATCAAATCCACACATAACAATACGGAAGAAAGAAACAAAAAAATACCTCAAATACACAAACAGGATCTCAAAATTACTGTGAAATTCCTAAAGATTAGTTTGAGATTAAATTTTGGAGTGAAATTATTTAAATTCCCTTAATTTGAAAAAAATGAAAAGACAATAAAGGTCAAAGAAGAAACAATTTTAACTTATCAAATGATAAAAACAATTAAGATAGTGACAACTAATTTCATTTATGGCAATTAAGTCACTTCATAAAAATTTCAAAATAGTCCCGAAAGGCTTCATAAACATTAAGCCATTTCGAGGGACAACTTTGAAATTTTCATATTCCAATAGTCTTTTAGATGTCTCTCTCCCTAATTATAATCGTTCTCATTTATTTATCAGGTTCAATTTTATTAGAAAATTGTAAAAGGAAAAACGGAGGAGGGGCCAAAAAAAAAAGACAAAAAAGAAAGAGAGTGAATGAAATCAAAATTCAAATAGGCTTTTAAAGGGTGAATCTCAAATGGTCCAATGTGTGAATCACTATGGGAATAATATAAAACAGAGGCAAGGAGGTCTCTTCCCAGATTTAGAATGGTGCCGAATTTCACAGGTTTATTCTTTCCAATAAAGAGCTAAGTGCGGGAGGTGGGCCTTCCATAATCTATTCCCAAACATCTAAGATAAGCTCTTACAAAAAAGATGACCCAAATAAAGTTGTTCTCTCTTTTAAAAATACCGGGAAAAACATATTAAGACTATACAAAATATATGATAATGTGAAGTCCTTATTTATTCCGATATTAATCAGAGTAGTAATACGCAGTTCGGTGGGAACACATGAATAACATAGATATACTGATAATAAGTGCTTGGGTACAAGAATTCCTCATAGGGATTGTACATCAAAATTACAAATAATGTAGCCACACAGGGCTACTAGGGTGTCTAAACTCGTTATAGTGAAAAGCAGACATCTTCCCTTCTTCATTCCTCCACTACATTTGTAACATCCCAATTTCTGATTAAGGGCTAATGATAATTATTGAGAATAATTATGTGGGTTATGGCAATAATAACTAATAAGCCATAATTATTGGAAATTGAAAGAGTGAAATTGTTGGGAATTAGTTAGTGATTAATAGAGAAATTAATTACTAGCTAAGAGAAAATGAGATGTGTGATTAAAATGATCAATGGCTAGGATTGATTGTGTAGTGGATCAAGGGGCATAATCATGTGTATGTGTGTGCATGTGAGCCCATGAGAGTTGGAATGAGATGGTGACAAGTGGCATGTGGTGAGCCCTTGGATGAGACAAGAGACACATCACCATCATCTCCATCTCCTCTCTTCTCTCTCTCTCTCGTTTTCTCTCTCTTCTCTTCCTTCCTCCATTTTCGCTGAAGGTGCTTGGGAAAGAGAAAGGAAAAATGGAATATTGAGGTAAGCAAATGGCCTCTTTAGCTCAAACTCTCTTCTCTAATGTTAATCCTTGAGTTGAGAGCTTCATTGTGGTGGTTGTAGCTTCTCCATTGGTGGTGATTTGAGGATCACGAAAATATGAAGCTTGGAGAATCAAAGAGTGTCTTTGAGAAAGTGGATAAGGTATGTGAAACCAATCCTTCTATCTATGTTTCATGCCAAATGATTATGTTATGAATTTCTGGAATTATTGCCCTAATTTCGAAAATATGGGTAATGGGTAGTTTGGCATGATATGGCATTGGAAATGGTATATTGGTATGAGTTTTGAATAGATAGAAGGGATTTGGGATTGAAATGTGTGAGGTTAATGATTTTGGAAAATGGATGATTATATTGCCCTAGGCCAAAGCTTGTTAATGGAATGGGATTTTGGTAATTCCTTTGATTCCATTGAATTCAGTGAGTGATTTTGTGTGGGAGTGGCTTTGGTAGAGGTTTGTGGTCCATTTGGATCAATTGGGCAAGAGTTAGGAAAATGTGGTAAGTTTGCTGCGTTTTCTGGAATCTGATAGATTCACTCGAGCAGACAGGGGTGTGCTCGAGTGAGGGATGAATGTTGCTCGAGTGAGGAAGAACCTGCTCGAGTGATATGTGAGTTTTCCCTTGTTTTGCTTCGAGTGCACCTGGGTTTTGTGTGCAATGCTCGAGCACATCGCTTTGTGCTCGAGTGAGGGAAGAGCATGCTCGAGAGAGAGCATGGTCTGCTCGAGTGAGCCGAGTGTGCTCGCGAGTGAGAGGTGTGTGCTCGCGGGTGTGAGTGGTGTGCTCGAAGGGATCCAGTGCTTGGAGAGCGTTGGGTGCTCTCGGGTTCTCACTTCCTGGATTTCTCTCGCGGGTGCTCGAGTGAGGCTTTTGGCCTTGTGCTCGGGTGAGGATTTGTGCTCGAGTGAGCCAGTTCCTGAAAGTGAGAGTTGTGCTCTCGGGTGTTCACTCGCGGTCTCACTTTCTCTTGTGCTCGCGGGTATGGGCAGTGTGCTCGAGTGAGCCTCTTGTGCTTCGAGTGAGCTTGTGCTTCTGGAGTGGGTTTGTGCTCTCGGGCATGTGCTTTCTGTCTCACTTTCTCTTGTGCTCGGGTGTTGTCCGTACCAATGCTCGAGTGAGAGCATTTGTGCTCGAGTGATGTCCGTACTTGTGCTCGAGTGAGAGCTTCTGTGCTCGAGTGAGACAGTGAAAAATATCAAGTTTGAGTGTTAAAAAGGGGATCTTTGGGGATAGTCTTCCAACCCTTTAGAGCTATGGATTAAGGTGTTTGAGGGCACTTAAAGGGCAATAATGATAACCAACCTGAATATCTAAAAGTTAAGGAATTGGAAAAGGGATTAATCCTATGTCCTTGATCTTGGTTATAGGATTTGATGATTTCCTGAGCGTGAGCAGCCGGATCTGGAGCTTACGTGGAAAGAGTGTAGGGAACTTACCTCTCCTGCATGTATTGATAATTGTATTTGTGTATTGATGCATGTTATTGCTTTGCATGATTATGTGAAACATATGAGAATGATTGTAGCTCTGTTTCTATTATACTATGGCCATGAGTATGTTGTGTGAACATTGAGCATGCGGATATATCATGATGTGAACATGAGTTATTGTGATGCAAGCATGTCATGCATTAAATACTTATCTTGCGTGCATATTGGTATGTGTTTCCTACTGAGATTCCCCAGAATCTCACCCTCCCCTATCAACATTTTAGACAGGGAAGGAAGATTGAGGATGAAGCAAGCATCCAAGGACGAAGAGGACTCGTTTTGGGTGAGAGCTTAGTGTTGGTTATCAATACGTAGTTGGGATTATGTATGTGTATGTATGGATCAGTATTTGAGAATGTATTCGGATAAGTTGTGTAATCCCTGATATTTGAGTTGTATGGGCTAATGTGCCCTATGTTTATTGAGCGAAGATATGATCCCGTAATTGTCGGGAATTTAATTTGCGTACTCTGATATTTGTATAAATGTAATTTATCTTCGCATAGTAATTATATTCGGAGTGTAAATATGAGACCGGGTTTAAAATGATTTTGAAATGTAATTGTGAAAACCCCGTCTGGTTGATGGGTTTATAAATGATGTTTTATCTTATTGGTCTCTATTTCACCTTATTTGCATAATCCGGATATTAATTACGGCAGGGGGTTACAACATTCCTCTCGTGCAGTTCTTTTCTTTGTTCTCAGTATACCTCCTGTTTTTACCTGTCTAAATGGTTGGTTGGGGAGGGTGAGATTCAGGAGAATCTCAGTAGTAAACAATTATCATAATGCATGTAAGATATATAGTAAGTGTATGACTTGTTAGCCTTAACTAGATGCATGCCACATAATGACATTTCTATATGCTTAATGTTTCATATAACATAATTATGGCCATGGCATAAATTGTAACCCCCTTCACGATTAAGGCCGAGATTTAGTTCATAAACACGTAATTGATGTAAAATTAGAGACCTTAGATGATTTTGGGACTTAAACAAAATCAAACTTCCCAAAATCATGACTTACAAAAACTTTTACAAAACCTGTTCATAACGGTCTCATATTCACATTTCAATACTAAATGACCTGTACAGGTTGATTTCATTCACCAATATCAGAGTATAAAGCAAATTCCCAACACACTCAGGTTCCATTCATTAATAAGGGTTTTACAAAGGCACAAAGCCCACAATTCATTACCCTTAACTTGGGGATTACACAAAACTATACTACCAATCCCATTATATACAATTGTTTCCCAAAAACATCCAAAAGATATACATGATAACCAATAACCCAAAATATACTTCTAAATCAGAGCTCTATCCGCTCTTCGTGGCCCGCTTTCCCTTTGATCCTTCTGCCCTGTCTAAAACATGGTTTTTGGGAGAGTGAGATTTTAAGGAATCCCCGTAGTGTCAAATCAATCATAGTATGTACAACAATAAGGCATGAAATCAAATCATTATCCACACAAGCAACTACAACGGCAGTTACAACAGCAATGGTTAGTATGACACATGTCATCCCTTACGATTGCTCACGCTGTATTGCATCACAACAATCCACACAATATATTTCACCACAGCTGGGATTCATATAAAGCATTTCATCACACAAGCCATACAGGCAATATTTAGAACTCACAGCCCACGGCTGGATTAACAAACGCCACCCCACGGGTCGGATTCACAAAGTTCCATGTCATTACAACGACAGTTCAACGGCCGACCTAGAGATGACCAGCGTCAATCCCTACACGGCTCAAGCTAACTTGCTCGCGCTGTAATGGACTATGGAACATTCACAATTCACAGTTCAATGATAAGTTATGCATACCAAAATATCATACACAACATGAGAGAAAAGTCACTACCTTGATCCTTCCAGGTGTACTCTGGCACCGGTCTCTCCCGCCTAAGGCAAATGTCATATCCTAGAATCATGATTAGGGACGAAGAGTTATATTCTATTTCAGGACTTAATTTAACTTGAAACACTTAAATTTGGTTATCATAATTGACCCTTAAGAGGCCACAAATGCCTCTAATTAAAGCCCTAAAAGGTTGGGAAACAATAGGTTAGAGGTCTCCTTTCGAAAACTCAAAGTGCTGGAACACAAGGGTTGGCCGCGGCCAAAATATAGTCAAAAGGCCACTGGCCGCGGCCGGCCACCCTTGGGCCGTGGCCAGAATCAAGCCAGAAAGGTTTGGGCTGCAGCCAGCCACCTTGGGCCACAGCCAAGAAATCCCCTGATTCTTGGCCGAACTTCCAAAATTCATAACTAATCCTTGAAAAATCGAAACGAGGTGATTTCACAGCCAAATGAAAGGTATATAAGTTCTCTTTCAAGGAAAAATATGATCCATCACTGGAAATCACTACACAAATACAGAATCACCAAAAACTAAACACTACTCCAAAACAGAGTTCTGTTTCAATTCCAAACTTTGGACAACCATATCTCACAGAATACTAAACGAAATGACACAAAATATATGTCCATTTTGAAGCTTGGGATGTGAAATTTAAGACTGGAAATTTTCATAATTTTCCAACACCATTTGGTTATTCAAAACGCTTGTCCAAACTGACTGCGCAAAACAGGGCTCAAACCAGACAAATTTCCAACTTTTCCCAAGTGATCCAAATGAACCCAAAACCCCAACCAAAGCTATCCCCACACAAAATCACTCAAGGAATCCAATGGAAATGTCAAAATCACCAAAATCCTATTCCATTACCATGCTTTGATTTTGGGTAAGATTAAACACTAAAATCTCAAATTCTCCGAACTTAACAATTTCAAACCCAATCAATTCTATCTATCCAAAATGCATTCCAAACATACAAATTCCATACCAAATACATTCCAAACTCCCAATGGCCCTCATTTTTGAAATGGGCCCAAAATTCCAGAAAATTCAAACTATTTCAAATGGTATGAAACTTAGATAGATAGATTGGTTTCACTTACCTTATCAACTTCTCCAAAGAGAGTTCTTGATTCACTACTTTCCAAAATTTCGTGTGATCACAAACAACAACCAATGGACAAGCTACAACCACCAAAATGAAGCTCATCACTCAAGGATCAATATTAGAGAAGGAAGTTTGAGCAATAGAAGCCATTTTCCTTACCTTTTTCAAGCTTTCTTCTTCTTCCTTTGGGCCACAATGGCTGACGAGAGAGAGAGAGAGCAAGAATGAGAGAGAGAGATGGTGAGAAGAGATGAAAGAAATGATCACATACTCCCTCCATGCTTCCACCAGCGAAAATGATGGAGAGGAAGAGAGAGAAATTAATTAAAATACTCTCGCATTTGACTTTTCTCCATATCACTCACCATACACACTTTTGCCACATGTCCACATGCCATTGGTTTACACCAAATATGTCACCAATTAACTTATCTAATCTCTCCATTAGCCATTTTAATCACACATCCCACTTTCTCTTAGTTAGTAATTAATTTCTCCCTTAATTACCAACTCATGACCAATAATTCCATTCTTCCAATTTTTCAATAATTATGACATATTAATTAATATTGCCATAAAACACATAATAATTCAAATTAAATTCATAATTATTCACAATAATCATGATTTGCCCTTAATCAAAAATTGGGATATTACATAAATAGAAGCAAAGCTTTATTATTCAAATATGCTCTATACAATCAAGTAAAGCAATCACATACATTACTACACAAACATAAATATCAAATACATATAAATAGGGTAAGTTCACTATCTCTTGTCTTTGAGTCTTCCTCTTTTACCTTTTCTCCAACCATTGAGGATGCTTCTTCTTTGTCACTTTATGACCCTAGACATAGAACCATATGACTTGTTAGAACCATAGAAGTGAGCTATGTCTTCAATTCCTACATTCCCCTTTAAATGTCACAATTTCATAGGTCAAACCAAATCTGCCAGTTTTGATCCTCAACTTTGAAAAATCATAACCTATTCTCTAGAACTCCAAATAAGGTAGTTCAAAGTTCTAAGTAAAGATCCTTAAGTCTACTTTAAGGGAAAAATATTAACCACCGCCAATTATAAGGGTTATATTCCCAAAATTCTTGACCAACCTAATTGGTCCAGAATTAGCCCTAGTTTCTATACCTCAACTTCCACAACTCATAACTTACTTTATAGACATCCAAATCACGTATTATACCCATCATTTTAAAGCTTAGGATGTCAACTATTGTTTTGGAAAGTTTCATGATTTTTGGACAAGGTTTGATCATCCAAAACCTCGTCACAAAAATATGACCAGAATCTGGAAGTGTTGACCTTAGTAACATTAAATTTCAATTTTAGGGTTTTTAATCCAACCCTTCTAAAATCACTACCATACTATATTCCCACATAATTTTTCCCAAGGAATCTATTGGAAACCTTAAATTTGGCAAAATCATTCTCCTTCTACCTGCACTGCATCTAGCTGAAAATTTGGGAATAATGTCTTTTCTTGATTTTAATCCATAAAACACCTTCCTTTCTCTTGTAATCCCATAATTAACCCTTTAAACACTTATACATCATGATTAGTGGAAATTTGGGCAGCATAACCCCTTAGGGTTTGAGAATTCCAAATTACAAAACCAAGACAACCAAAGCCACAATCATCCACAACCACAACAAACAACCTTGAATCAATAAATAACAAGGTTTAGCGTGATTATCTTTGTTTCTCGGCTTTCTCTCTCTAAAAGGCCACCTCTCTCTCTTTATTACTCTTGATTTTGTGCTTGCTTAAGTGTATTTCAAGATGGCATAGAGATTAGAGGGAGTTTACAAGAGTTTGAAGGCAAGAACAAGTGACTTCAACCACAACTTACGTTGATTCTTGCTTCTTGATCACTTATGCTCTCTCTTTGTTCTTGTATGTTCTCCAAACTCTCCCTCCCTCTCCCTCTCTCTCTCTCTCTATATATATATTTGTTCATGTTTGGTCGAAGATGAGGGCTGTTGGGAAAGGATAATAGCCCTTAAAAATATCATCTCCACCTCCTTGAAATAATATTGTTTAATGGCAATTTTTGCACATGTTAAACTTTTGATTTTATTGCTTTATCTTTTCCTTTCTTTCCTCTCTCCATAATGACGTATAAAGGTTGGTGACGGGACCAAATAAGTCTCTTGAATTATCTTCATCCACCTCTTGAAATTAATGTGTAAGAGGTATTTAATACTTGCTTTACTTTTTTAACTTTTCAACCACAATTTGATCGGCTAAAAATGCACCATTTATATTCAAACATTTACTTTCTCTTTTCTTCCTCATGTTGGACAAAATAATGATATCAAAAATATCCCAATTCCACCTCTTTACATGTTATTACTTTAGTTGAAATTGTTAACTTTTCAACTACAACTTTTTGCTTGGCCTAGAATGCTTCATCTTGATTAAATGTGAGTCAAGTATTAATGCCCTCTTTGCTCTCTTGTTTGGACGAAATGATGAGGCTTTGGAAGAAATAATAATTCTTCAAATAACTCCTTTCCTCTGCTCAAAGTATATTATATTTTATGCTAATAAATCACATGTTTCTCTTTTGACTTTTCAAACTCCATTCACATGGTTTAAAATGCTTTAGCTTTTGGCATATCTATCCTCAATATTAATTTCCCTTCTTGCTTGCCTTTTTGACCGAAAGTTATCCCAATTAAACGGAAAAACAAATGACTTGCTTTATTGACAATTTACTATTTTGCCCATATATTTTTGTAATTAAATTAAGCCTTCTCCCCTTTTCTTTGTTTTGTGCCGAAAATTACTATTTATTGGACCCAACAATTGTGTTCTTCCATTAATCAATTTGAGCTCAAATAATAGGTTTTTATGAAGACATAAATTAAATTTTATATCTTATTATGGTCCAAAATTCATGTAGCCATCGATTGCACTGTTTGGTCATTTCAAGTGTGCCAATATTCACCATTTTATTTCCTTCAATATCAAAAAGGTGTAAAGGAATTTTGGTGATTGAAAATTGGGATGTTACAGATAATGTCAAATTGATACTTCTTTTTTGCATGAAGCATCCGGTATCTTGGACTTACCTCTTTTTAACTTGAAGGATTTATCGGGGTTTAAACTAATCCAGATCGTGTCAGGTAGGATCACAAGGACGGTAAAGCTCTTCCACCAAGTTTTTTAAAAGGCTTAATTCCTATAAAAATTTTAAGAACTAGTTTGTAATTAAGTTTTAATAAAATGACCTAATTGCTCTCAGTAAAATTAGTTGCTGGAGCCTTAGTTATTGTTGCAATTTGATGATTGCTACTTATTAAATTATTATTGTTATTTCAATTTTTTTTTGGAAATTAAAGGCATTTAGTTAATCTTGCCACAAAATTAATCCTACACTAGTCTAAAAGAACTTCACAATGATTAAGCTATCTTAGAGTAATATTTGCAAATTCATGGAATTTATGTGTCTTAGCTTTCTCTTTAAAAAACAACAACAGCAATAGCAGCAGCAACAACAACAAGTGTTTCTTTTTATTAAAGAAAACAATAATTAAATAGACTTTCTTATATTCATTATATTAAGTTCTTCACAGTCATCACGTTTTGGTATGGAGAAAGAAATGGTTGTTTTTATTAAAGGACAATAATTAACACTACTACAAAAAACACAAGTTATGATGCTTAGTTTTAGGAATACTATGGCGCTTCCCAAGCACTATAAAAAGAAGCTATGCTTCTTGAATATAGGGAAGCGCCATAGCTTGATTATTCATTTATTTTTTTTAAAATATCTCCCTATGGCGCTTCCTGGGGGTAGTCACTACAAAAACTATTAAATTTCTGACGGAGTTTGCCATGTAATTTGTTTCTGTGGCAAATTTCGTCAGAAATCCGTCAAAATTTCTATTGGAAAAGTTTCTAATAGAATTTTTTCCACTGCCATAGAATTAGCTACGAAAATATTCCATGGCAAATAATTTTGCCACGGAATTTCAGATAGAATATATCCGTGGCTAATTTTGTCACAAAATTTCTAACAAAATTTTCCGTAGCAATTTGCCAAAGAAAAATTCTGTGGCTAATTCAGTCGGAAAAATTAAAAAATTATTATTATTTAATTAAATTTAGTTTAAAAAAATATCTTTATAAAAATTAAAATTATGATATTATTAGCTATATAAATATTTAAAATTAGGGTTAATACCATTTTTCATCCATCAAGTTTTTCCTCTTTTTGGTTTTGGCTCCTCAAGTTTCCAACCATATGTTTTGGTCCTTACAGGAGCAAAATGGTCATATAAAAATTTATTTATAAAAAAATAAAATTTATTAATTAATATTAATAAAAAATTATTATTTAGTAATTATTTATTATTTATTAATTAATGTTAATAAAAAAGTTAATTTTAGAAATTAGACAAAAATATAGTCATATGAAATTTGTTTAAGATGTAAAATTTTTTAATTAGAAATTATTTTATTTTATTATTACATTTATATATAAGAAACAAATATATATTTATAAATAATTGATTATATATAATAAGATTATATATATATAATTATGTAATAATAAAATGCCAAAATAGTCGAGCCCATCTGGTAAGTCATCGCACGTGTACGGACGAGGTCGTGGGTTTAAACCAAAGGAGGCCAAGTTGAGTTGCATTTTCAGGAAAAATGAGGTTGTAACACATGGCGGAGTCAGACTGCACTATTGGTGGATCTGGGTGCCGACGATGAGGTGGAGGCCGTCGGAATTGCCACACATCACCGCAACGATGAGGTGGCAGCCGCTATAGTTGCCATATGGCTTTTAAAAATTTAAAAATAAAAATAAGTTTGCCACGAAATTTCTGGCAGAATTCAAATTTACGACAGAATTGCAAATTTTCGACGAAATCCATCCTGTCGTAAATCCGTCAGAAATTATGTGAGAAACTTTGAATTCTGTGGCAAATTCCGTCAGAAATTCAGTGTTTTTTTATACTGAGTGCCATAAGAAGCTGTCACTTCCAATGGCTCTTCTCCAGGGAAGCACCATAGAAGGTGCCTAACTTCCTATGGCGCTTTCTGATGAAGGGGCAGAGGAAGTTGGGTGGCCATAGGAAGTCACCCAATGTAATATCCCAAATTTTAGAACTAGAGGTTAGAGAATAAGCTTGAATTCAATAGACTACCAAGCCCAATTTGGGAAAAGTGTCAAGAATGTCCAAGAGCCATAAGGACCTTTAGAGACTAGTTTGGGAACTAAACTATGGGATTTAGTTCCAAATGGTCAAGGGAAAATACCCAACCCCTTTATCTAAAGTCAAATGGGATCTAAAGTCTAACTTAGATCCAAAAGTGAGGGAATGGCATCTTAAAAGAAGAAAGGAGTAGAGACAAAAGGAAAGAAAAGAATTAATGGCTTGTAGAAACCGCACCCTAAATAAAGTATGAATTTCAGTGCAGATTAGTCGAAAGAAAATACTCGATTCCTTTTGGATGTGTCAGAATGATATAAAACCTAACTTAGATCCAAAGGAAAAGGGAAACGGTTTCTAGAAAGAAATAAGAAAGAGAATTAAAAGAATTAATGGCATAAGAACTAATATGACTATAATCAAGGGCAAAAGAGTCAACTGCACTTGATCTTGAGGATAGAATTGGAAACAAAGATGAAGGGCTAGATTTTACTCTTCAAAATGTAAAAAGTGATTATGAGAATAAAAAGCAATTAACTCCCTCCCCTTAAGTCATAAAAAAAGTCCAAAGGGGCAAAAGGGGAAGAAAAGAGGAGTTGGTCAAAGTTTCAACTTACTTTTACAAGAAGACTTTGGTCAAAGTATATACTTGTACCAACAGGCTTTTAAGTGACATTTTTCCTTCCTTTTGTTGGACCAATTTGGTCAAAGAGTAAGGAGGAGATAAAGAAGACTAAATAGTTAACCAAACCAATTATAGTAATTAATTAGTTACTTACTTTTGGTGGAACCACAAGAATGGGACACTTGGCACATTGTGGGCTAAGTGTTTTGCTTAAGTAAGGATAAATATTAAAAAATTCCTCCCTCTTCATAATTTTTGTGCATCACCTAAAAATAGAGGGGAAAATAGTTGGGAAAAAGAAAGAGGAGGAAAGGAAGGTGAATAGTAAAAATTCCTGAGTACCGGAGTGATTTCATCTCCGATTCGACGTTTCCAGCTTCTAAAGTCTTCTCTATCGTTGCTCTACTAGACGAGAGCTTTCTTTCTATGGGTTTGGATTCTTGATTAGAGGTGTTTGGATCCATCTACCAAGGGGAAGTGCTACCAAAATCAAGAACCAGTTGTAGGATCGAGTAGTGGTATGTATAAGCTTCAATTTGAACCAATTGATTTGCGATTTTGTTGAGCTTAGAGCATGTCTTGGGTTGTCCTATGATTTCATCCAAGCAAGGATTTTAGGGCTATATTTTTTTTTTATCATGAAAATGATGATTTATGAGGGTTAGCGATGATAGTAGACTAATTTAATAGTGAAATTGCAAAACTATTGATTGCTAGGTTGAAGTTTCTAGGATGCAGTCTATTTGTGATGAAATTTTGCATAAAAAAATCATGTATAATGCCTATGATATTTTTCAAAATGAAACTATGCTTATCAAGGTTTAATTTGATAGGTCATAGAGGTCATTTTGATCTATATACTAAGAGTTATGATTTTTTGAAATTAGGCATGAAAAACTGGAATGATTCTAGGTAGTGTGAATTGAATTGTGATTCTGGAATTGTGGGCACATAATTGGTAATAGGAGGTATTTTTCCCTTGAAGTAGACTTAAAGGGGGTTATATAGAACTTAGAATCACTTGATTTGGATTTTTATAGATTAAGTTATGAATTTTAGAAGTTCAACCAAGAAATAGGAAAGTTTCTGGTAGCGACCAGAAGATTTCTTATCCACATCCCAAAGGTTTCTGGCCACCTTTGGCCACAGCTAGAGGATTCTTGGCCGTAGCCAAAATGCTTCTGACCTCCTTTGGCTGCGACCAAGACCCCTAATTCCAGTATTTCATATTTTTCCAAAAGAGTCGACTTGTTTAGCCCTTCCTAACTTCTTGGACATTGTTATACACTTCCAATGACATGCTATTATTGCTCTAATTATGTGATTGGGTATCTAGGGCCATGAGAGGTCAAAGAAGAGGAAATGGACGAATTTTAAAGAAGCTACAATGGTTAGAAGAAAAGGGAACCAAAGAAGGACTTAAAGCCATAAGGTAGGGAACTTTCCTAACTTACATAACTTGTTATGTGTGCTTGTGTATTGATGTGTTAATTGTTTTGATGAATTGCATGAAGTATATGTGAATGAGTGAAGCGCTGTTTTACTTATACTATAGCTATTAGTGTAATGTGTTGAACATTGAGCATTCATACATATCATTATGTTGACATGAATTTATGTAAGTAAGCATGTCACACACAAAGCATTTCTTGTATGAAATTGTTAGCACTGTTCGCTACTGGGATTCTCTTGAATCTCACTCTTGCTCCCCAACCATATAGGTAGGTAAGCTCAGAAGAGGAGCAGGGAGAAGCGCAAGCAGAAAAAAATGTCAAATTGAAGATTTGTATGTGATAATTAGTTATGAGTAAATTATCACTATATGATAATACTTTTATGAACATGCCTTGTTGAATAGTCTTGAGGAATATGTAAATGAATGATTTAAGTATGAGCAGCGAATCACTATGATTAAATTAAATAAAGATAAGAATTGATGAGTAATAGTGAAGTTGTAAACCTCTAAAAGATGCTTCCACAAGATTTGAAAAGTTCAGATCCTGTCTTAAGATTAGGAAGTTAAAATGATTTTACAAAAGTGGATAAGACTTATTGTGTACAAGCTTATCCGATCGATTACGAGAATAAGGCGTTACACCCAACTTATGAAGCACCATAGGAAGTAGTGTAACTTCCTATGGCACTTCCTCAAGAAGTGCCATAGGAAGTCATTTTTTTTAAATAATTTTGTGTAATGATGAAGTGCCATAAGAAGTCACCCAACTTCTCGATGAAGCGCCATTAGAAGTGGTGTAAATTCCTATGGCACTTCCTCAAGAAGTATCTTAGGAATTCATTTTTTAAAAATAATTTTGTGTAATTGTTTCCTTTCCTAGTTGGGTTCTGTATTTACATTCCAATTATCCATAGTAATTTGCAAAACAAATCAAGAGCAACAAACCAAACTAGAATCAAACCAAATTAGAATGAAATAACTCAAAACAAATAACTAATTCATAAAATCATTATTAATGTATTTAATTACAATGTAACAATTGTAATATGTACAACTAATTTTAAGTACCTACATATGTGCCTATATAGGTAAGAAACAATTTTAATGTATAACTAATTCATAAATAACACAAGAATAGGCAAGAGACAAACTATGTATGTACCTAAATATTAGCTAATTGCCTGACCATATATTCACCATTCCTCAATGATTTCATCCACTTGTTTGTCAGTCAATTGGGCATAACGTTTATCTTCATAATACTACATAAAAATATGCATAGAACGAATTAAAATTACTAAAAGTCAATTAACTTAGACACTTGTCAATTAAATTTAAAACACAACATAAACTGCAAGTAAAAGAACTTACTTGCACGGGAACATGTGTTTGATGATGAGTAAATTTCATAATGTAATAATCACAATCATTATTGTTTGGTTGGAATGGGCACTATAACAATACAATGAAATAGTTAAGTAAATTTGTGAAGAAAAATTTTTGAATAACAAAATTTGAGTAAATTCATATATAAGTACTATAGTTTTCCTCCAGTTATAGCTATTAACTGGCTCATTGCATTTAGAATAGCTCAATCCAACCTGACTTCTATAGGCGGTCAATGCACTAACAAAACAAGTAGTGACTGATTAATTTTGGTTATTCAATAATCACACACGCAAATATTTACACATACACTCATACACTTACTTATTAGTTATAATCAACATATCAGGCCGATTCTATGGATAACCAGCCTCTAGAGGATCCAAATAAAGAATGCGGGGGCCTTCAGCTGTCGCTAGATAGATAAAAATCAAAATCCAATCCCTAAAATATTTTGAAAATTTTACTTTGACAATCATATTATGATAAAAGTGAAAGAATAAAAAAACATTCATTAAAATACTGTCGTAAATAACTTATCCCGGATTGTATGACACAATAAAGAGCATATTAGGGGTTGCTCTTCGTATGAAGTAGTCCTTAAGATCGTTAGATTTTATTTCCAAATCTAAACTCTCCCTATGCTGGCTAAGGAGGTGTGGGCTGACAAATACAAATTTATACACCCTTTTCGTGCCCAGTAATAGATCATGGTACAAGTGCCTTTATAGAAAGCAAACAATGTCATTAAAACCAAAAAATTGAATGATGAACAATAATAACAGTGATAGATGATGATGATAAAGTACCTAATCCATATGTTGATGGCCGTCACACTAGGCCAATCATGACTAAGTACTTCTTTCAGTACACTACCATCGATATGATCATTTATAGCTGTATGATAGATGTCGATATTGAAAGGTATTGAATGACCTCCTTGGTGGATCAAATCTGGTGCCATTGATGCCAATTGTTGGTTATATAAGCCAATTTGTCTGTTGCTTCGTTTGCTGGTTGAAGGTTGGAAATTTTATTGGGTTGCTGACCACTTTGTGTTATTCCCATGCCTTTCAATTCGTTTTCCTTTAGGACGAGTAGCAACTTACAAAAATCATGAAATTAAATCATGTAGTTTTATATAGAAGTGCATAGAAAAATTAGAAGGAATTGTAAATTAACTACCTTTTGAAATGGTTCAATTAGACGTATTGGCATTGCAACATAACCACCGACAACATCTTTCACCATTGTTTTTTCATCCTGAGAAGGGATTGGTAAGAGGGCATCTTTATTTGTGAATATGTCAACCCATGCTAGTTGTGCAGCAAAGTATTCACTTTCCTTATATGTCTTAGTAGGAGGAACATTTTCTTCTGGGAGCATATCTTACACAAGTTCAAGCAGTGTGGTGAAACCCGAATTACTCAATCCATAGCATGCTTAAAAGTTGTACAATTTCAACACCGCTAGCAATCTTGTGTATTTAGTACTACCGGCATATAATGGTTTCTCTGCATCACCTGTCAACTTCTCAAATTCTTGAGGATAGTTATGAATCACTCTTTCAACCATATTTAGCATTTCTTGAAGACCATTATTCTTATCACACATATTTGGGTCAAACTCATTTGAAGCACCAATCATGGTATGCACCCGATCACTTCATGCATCATCTGTCTCACCATGCCTGTCAATCGTGTATATGATTGATCAATTCCATGACACACTAAATGATCTAGAAAATCAAGTAGACTAATCCACTTTCCATAACAACAAGATAAGTAAGGACACAAGATTTTGTTAGGATCATTTATATGCTCACTTGTAAATCTAATAAACTCTTTCACCCCATCTATATATTCTCTTGAGCACCAATCAAATGACACCCATTTTTTATCTATTTATACCTTAAACATATTTTTAAAAGTGGTATGTTGCTTGCCTCTTGCAGCTACTAATTACTTTTATCTTCTGTTATTTATTTTCAAAAAAATTCGGCAACATAACGTGCTGAAATTTGAAGTTTTCCAAGTATTAAACACTCTCTTTAAGTCATAAAGAATCAACCAATTAATGCCTTAGTATCATAATAATTGTTCACATCTCACAATAAAAGAAATCATATTTGTCGACACTACATATCATAGTTAAAGTAATTGGTTCCATAACTAGCCAACAAAAAAACTACTAGTTGCGTTTATCATAATAATTTTTCACATCTCACAACAAAAGAAAGCAGAGTTGAAGACAGAGTATTAAACTAGTATTATTATATTTGTAAGCTCAAAAATTAAAATACAATAGGGTTAAAAATATTATATCTTAACTAAAGCTAGTCAAGTAGATAAGAATTAAAAATGATAAATGTCACATCAGGTGTGAGATAGGGTCATATATTATATATAACCAATATAAGGGCTTTATTAGTAGATAATTTTTGAGTGGTGCAAGTTTTCAACCCTAGCTAATAAGTTTCTAGAACATAATCAAAGTTATTACCAAAACATTTTTTCATATGTGTGTGTATCTTTTGGACTAAATTTAATTTTGATGGTTAAAAAAGGTGTTAATTGTCAATATCCATTTCCATTTCGATAATCGAAGAGTAATAAAGATAAATTTCTATGGGCATACAGAGAAGTACAATTATACTGATAAAAGTATTCAACTACAACCCTTAAGTCGTTTGTCGACGAAATACAAAATAAAATGGAAGTTTTAATAATTACAGGATTCCCCAAAATATCTTAAACATAAACTAATTATAACCACTAGCTTGACCTTGCCTCAAGACACGTGCCAATCACTTCTCTATATTGGCACCTTTACCTTTCGTCCTACTGGCACCTGCTGAGATGTTTGGAAAAAAAAGGGTGAGATTTTAAAGAATTCCAGTAAAAACATGCTATCATTCATAGAAAATGCAAAAAGTAAATATGATATGCGCTAATTAATGAACAATATAAACAAATCATTATCATTTATACATTTGTAGAACCCAGCCTTGCAATCTACACCGGTTAGACTCTCACTAACTCCCAGTGTAAGTACACCCCGACACTAACTGCCCCTCTCTAGGCAAACCATATTGATTAATAAAGTGTATTTACAAACAATGACATCCACACAATCACATAACTATGGCATGATGTATGAAGGATAATGTTTCTACATCAAAGCTTTATAAACCCTTTTTTAGTGTGCCTCGTAAAACGTGTCATTTCTGGCTTCCAACTCGATCCTAAAATATTAAATGTACAAGAAATAGGTCATAACCTATCCAAGTATCATTTTAGACTCTTCCATAGTGTTTCTTGTGGTTATATTAGTCTATGGTGAAAATTTACCAAAATGCCCGAAGACCCCGGCCCGGCCCCACCTTACCCGGTCTGATGGCAGGTTTTCTCAAACTTTTTATTAGGGCTACCTTGAAGTATTTTCGCCCAAGGAATCCATTTCTGAGCTCAAAATCACCAAATTCAGTGTTAAATTACCAAAATACCCTTAACAACCCCGATTTAGGGTTTTATGGGCATTTTCGTAATTATGCTTTTTTAGCCTTTTCCAAAAGAGTGAGCAACTATATACTTCATACTTATATAGATCTAAGGTTGGTGAAGTTACCTCTTGAGTTCTTGGATTTTCTCTCTCTAGGCTTCCTCTCGTCTCTCTCATTGAGCTCAAGATGTGTCTTCAAAATCATGGATTCCATGAAGAGAAAGGTTTAGAGAAGGTCTTTCATGCATGCTTACAAGAAAAAGGCTTCAAAAACAATGTTTTACCTTAAGCTTTCTCTCCTTCTCTCTAGATCTCCAAGACTTCAAAGCTCTCTCTCCCTCTTCTTTTCTTATCTTGGCCGAATTAAGCAAAGGGAAGGGAAGAGAAAGTGTTTTAATGAAATGCCTCTTCTTTCTTGTGAGCCCTTGATTTCCAAGATTACATCTTGTTATGACACTTGGCAAATGGTCTCATCTCCTTCTAACTATGTCATTAGGCTTCCCATTGTATTTGAACTAATTTTCCTCCTCTTGGTTAGCTTCAAAAACCGTCCCTCTCTTTGCTCTTCTAACCAAATGAGTTTTCCTCCAACCACACCAACCTTATGCACTTAAGTAGTGTACCATTATCACCATTCCTTGTCCAAGAAACAATACTCAATTGCAATTAGACATGTACTCTTGGAAAATAAATTATAAACTAATCTCATTCCATAGGATAATGACACTTGTCATGTTTAATTTCATTAATAAATTTTTCTCTCCATTTCTTTGTGCTAGGCAAAATTTCAAGAGAAAAGGGAAGAAAATTGTTTCAACATTTTCCATAATTCAATAAAATGAATTATGCATAATTCCTTCTAATTTCACAATTCTTGATTTATTCTACCAAGAATATTCTAATTATACATTTTCTTTGATTAATTGAAATTAATTTCAATTAATTGGAAAATAGTTAATCTTCAGCTAAATTGGCAAAATTATGATTTTTCTATTAACTTTGTAATTTAATTCTTTTTTGAATTAATTTGCCCATTTTTCTCATGAATATGAATATTTCAAAATTCATAAGTTCCAAATTTCATGAATATTCACCATTTTATTAAATTTTTTGAATAATTACAATATATTTTTGGTGAATATAAAATTTGAGGTGTTACATAAATATACAAGCATATATATATATATAGACACACACACACGCTGAAATCCATCATATATAAACTTGTAGGTAGCTATGATGAAGGCCATATTAAGAAAATACAAAGTATTAAAAAGGACCCCTACTAAATATTTTTCTGTAAAAAGAAATGTGGATGATGAACATAGGTTTCAGTGCAAGCATGTATATGAATGAAGACTACTTATGTGTGTGAACAAGACTTTTTTTTATTGACCTAGAGGAGGAAAGGCGCATATTAATTATGAAGTTATCTTGCAACATAAGGAAAGAAGGAAAACAAGGAAGATAAGTAATGATGGTGATAAGTATCTTATTCCCTGATTTTATTCAATATAAACAAAGACATACAAACAAATAATGAATTTTTTCTCTCTTTTGGTTTTTTCTTTCTTACATATAAGATTCATGGCTGATTTTAACCAAAAAAAAAAGAACAAGAAAACATATGACTTATGCTTCATTCTATATAAAAAAAAAATTACAATCTAGGGAACTTCTGTAGGAGACCAAGACAAAAGGAAAAAACACATGGGAGACCAAGCTTTAAGAAGACTGTACAGTTGAAACTTCAAATAAATACCTGGAAAAAAAAAATTATGAGCCCACAAATAAGATTCATGATAGATTTTAACAAAAAAAAAAAGAACAAGAAAACTTGCAGACTTAAGCTTTTGTATATATATAAAAAAAAGACTTACAAGCTAGAGAACTTCCTGTAGGAGGCTGAGACAAAGAAAAAAATATGTGGGAGACCAAGCTTTGTACTGCAAGGAAAGTGGCGACTAAATGTTAAAGAAATGTGCACAAGGAAGAGACAAGTAAAAACAAAAAGTAGGGGGGGAGCAAGAAAGCTTCTACTTCCTGGTGTCAAAGAAAGGAGGGAGTGGGGATAATAGATAAGGAAAGGTGGTGGAACAATATAGTGGAGACCGAACGGATACAAGATGGTGGACCAATCGAGTTCTAGGAAATGGAGAGCTGGAGGGCATGCGAGAAGACAATAATGGCGAGCAAATGAAATTTTTTATAGCTTCTTGTATGGCGGTTGCTAAGCAAGGCCATACAAGGCATAAGGAAGTTATGACACTTGCAATCCAAGTGTCATTGCTTTCCTTAAGGGAGCTATGGCGCTTGCACTACAAGCGCCATTATTTCCCTTATTCAAAGGGGAGTTTTGGCACTTGCACATCAAGCACCATTACTTCCCTTTAATTTATAAAAAAAATTTAAAAATCTTACAGCAATTGCAACTTGGCAATGATTCCATGTCTCAATCTTCCTGAAAAACAAAAGGATGAAAAGAAACTAGCTTAAAGACAATGGACACCTTAAGTTTCAAACCCACAATTGAATCATAATTTCTGGGATATCACATATCTAATATATATTACGATATGATTCAAACTACTACATGCCAATTTAGATTGACAGATGATGCGAAAAAAATATTATACAAAACAAAATATGCATTTTTTAATGAGAAAAGAAGTATGTACTATACAAGGGTCAAAAGTTATCTAAGAACGTTTAATGCATTTGTTTATGAAATTAATCACAAAACACTTGATTATTGCGTAATGTGATAATCAAGTAGGAGAACAATGAAGAAACATTATTGTTGTAGAGACAAACAATGACTCAGCTACAGCTAGTGCGATAAATTATCTTAGTAAATATACCCATTAATTCAACACCTTACGCTATATAAAAAGACCAGCCATGAATTATATTGGAGCTATAACGCTATATTTACATTAATCCTACCACATGATGCAACCCCTTCCTTGTATTTTGATTGCATGCATTTCATTGCTCGTGGAACAGAGGGAGAAAAAACATTTAAGTTTCTTACTAATTACTAAAATCAAATTAAATTCAATGCCAAATGAATATGTGTGCTCACAGAAACACTACATTATCATGGCATTCATGTAGTTTTTTGTTCGAGGCTTATCACGCAAATAAAAATTATAGGAAAAATATTAACTAAAAGGAGATTAGGCGTACCTGGACGAATCCATGTTCGGATCTGGGTCAAAGCTCCAATACTCCATACTTGTGCCCACACAATTATTAGACTACTAGAGCCTAATTGTGATTTGCACAGCAGATCACCAGAACCAGAAAGATGGTAGGAGAGAAGGGAATTGCCAGAAAACTCAATGGCGGGGTGAATTGCAATTGAGGAGGCACACCCTATTTATAGTGGTTTATGGAGGCCACTAATTAGGAAACATGTGCACTCCTTCTTGCCCTCCAAGACTGCAATTAATTGTCCCTTAATTAATTCCCTAATTATGGTGATTTGTTCCTCTTTTAACAAATCCATAATTATTGCTGAAATATTCCTAAATCTGCATCTTATGCTGATTTTATTCTTATTTGATTAGGCTACTTATTTCCTAATCAAATAGTCCGGCCCATCAAGGGCGGACTTGGACCCAAAGTCCAATATCTCACACTCACACTTGATGGGCCTCCCATCGTGCGTGCGTTACTCTTTCTTGTTTCATACTTGGCGTCTACCGTGATTGCGTGGCAAAAACATCTTTAAGATTTGGTGCTTGTGATACCAGAAATCCTTTATATCGGATCAGCATCCAAGGACACCCTTTATATATAACCGTAAGCTATATGTTCATTGCCTCATATGCCCCAGATTCTCCTATACATATTACTCATGGCATATCTAATCCCTCTCGAGTTAATATGTTGATTAACTCAGATTTCCTTCCACGCACATAGTATCCACACTTACTAGCTACACATAGAGCTAGTAAGGGGTTAACCACAGATACTAGTACATCTTATGTATCTAGGAGTAAATCTTCCTTTTTGACTAAACATCAGTCCATCTTGACTTGGTCGCTTTCCTAGTTTTCACTTGTCTGACCGAATTGAGTGTGATCATGGAGCTTCAGCTAAAGTAGCTATCACCAAACCAAGCTTTCATGATGTCGCCTAAGTCTTAAGGGCATCGTGGAAAGATTCTTCCTTCCTGGGACTCACACTGTGGTGAACTAGGGATCTTTCACCCACATCCCGTGTTGCAGTTTAACTCTCAAGCACATGCAGTATGAATTGCATGCTACGGTGAATGGTTTGAGGTGTATGTCAATTTCTTTATCTTTCACTGTACAGACATTAGTTCCAAAATGTACTCAACATTTGAACCAGAACTTCCTTTTTCACAATATCTCTTTTACAATCTCGTTTGTGAAAAAAAGAGTTCTTTGCCTGGCTACAGGTCTATATTCATGCTTCGATTCATTTTCTGTGTATATACACACATGTAGATCTCATCTCAGTCTAACTGAGGTGATTCAAACGTAAAGATTCTTCTCAACCATCTCATGGTGATCATTTGCTCGTCTTACCTTCCCATGCCCCCGCAAAACATGAGAAGACGGTTGTTCGTGTGAGTGAACCAACCTCTTTTGACCTGTACGATATACAAAACTGTATACCTTTATGTATTTACTCATAACATACATACCATTTCTTTTATCTTCATATAAAAGAAGTTCACGACCTTATATTTTATTTGTGCTACTAGATTTTCACTAACTCAATGAAAATCAAGCTATGGGCTCAATAAGGGGATCTACCAATATTCTATCAGTAGAATGTCATTGAACTATCGCTTTCCCTCTTTGAAAGCATATCTCTCATAGAGATATATCAAAAGGTATGTTTCACCTTGCTGTAATACTTAGGATCCTCATCATAAGATGTTATCGTTTGGATCCTTCTATTCACCATTCATTCCCAATCTCTTATAGGAATTACTTTAGCCATATGGCACTTTGAATGATAGTGGAACGCGCCCTGCGTTCTATTTCTATGGATAACAGGAAAAAAATACTTTGTATATTTCCTTACTCCATCACCATTTGCTTAGGTCTTGTATTGGAGTATCCTTTCAAAAAGGAAAGTTGTTGTCTTGACAACTTAATCCATGATTATTCTCATAACCCATTTCACAGCAGGACCAAAAAGCAACTTCCAAGTCTGACCCAAAAACATTTGGTCTTATGTACACCAATGTGCACATTCATATTACCAACTATAGTCTCACATGGGACTCTATCCACCTTTCTTATGTTGGATTCCTTATAGGACATGTAACCTCTTTAGGTTTATACCCTTGACTTCAGGGGTGTCCATGGGTTTGCACATTGACATCCTAAGATGTCTAAGGATTACACTTGTACATGTCTTAGGTGAAAAAGACTGTATCTTTCTTGTGCAACTCTGTTTATCTTGTCAATCAAGATATTTGTTCAACCCATGACTTTCTCAACTCAGAATTTAAGGATTCTCTGATCCTTTATTCCTTTGACTCCCTTGACACTTGTTTCATTTGTCACTTGACAAAGTATGACTTCACAAAGAATCATCACTAGACCATTTGGAACTTATGTAGTGTTCTTCGATTATTTCAAAGTTGGTGAGACTTTCACCTTGTGAAAACCTCATATACTACTATTTAGGTGATTGCTTTTATGAAGCCCTTAAGCTGGCTCATGTAGAGTTCATCAACCAATTTCCAAAATTCCAAATTGGAAGGTGGTCTTTACATCATCTTGATGCAATTTTCAAGACTAAGCTTGTTGTCTGTAATATCCCAAACAGTGATTAAGGGCTAATGACTTCAAAAGTGGATGTAATTATTGTTGAATAAATACTTTTAGAGAATGTGTGATGGGAATTTGGATATTTTAATGATTCCAATGGCTTCCTTGTGAAAATTCATGTAGGGAGAGTGTTTATTGTGGAATTGGAACCATTGGGAACAATTGTGCAAAAGTTGAAACTCTGTACAGGGCAGCCGATTTGTATGGACGTTTTAAATAGACAAATGGTGTCTAAAAATTCTAAAATTTTCCAGTCTTAAAGTTCACATGTCAAGCTTCAAAATGGACATATAATTTGTATCATTTTGATTTTTGAACTAAGAGTTATGGATTTTTGAAGTTTGCCCAGCGAAATTAATTATTTTCTGGGACAGCATGCAAAGATTGAAATTCTGGGAATTTTGTGATTCCATGCAGAAAAATTCTATATTTTTCCTTAAAACTAGACTCAATAAGGGTTCTATAGGCTTTGGAATCACTCTATTTTTATTTTTCTAAAGAGAAGCGGGCAAACCGGAGTGATTAGAACCCCTTCGGGATATATTTGATTGTAGGGTGTTGGTTATCTTCTTTTGAACTTGGAATCACTCTATTAGGGCAGAAAATCTGCCAGAAATCTCATTAAGTCTGAAAATAAAGAAATAATGTGATGGCAATTTTTGAAATTATGAGGTACATGGAAAACTCATTTGGGCTGATGGAAGGACCTTCTTGGACGTCTTTATCATGGGCCAAGAAGAGAAAATATTATGCACATGTTATTTGGGCTTACAACATTATGTTTATGTACATAAAGTGTGATTTTTGGAATTTTACTTTAATGAATAATTAAAGTAAGACATAAAATATTATAAAATAATTTTTCCATCTTCCTCCTTAGCTCATTTTGTGCTGAACCAGCAGCCAAGAGAGAGAGAAAGTTTGAGAGCTTTTAGAGAGAGAAAGAGAAGAGAACTTACAAGGTAGGTCGATTTCTTCGGTGAATTCGTACCTAATGCGTATACCCTTGTTCCTAAGCTTCTCTTCTATGTTATTTAAGGTGTTTGACAAGCAAATTTGGTGTTCAAGGGGCTAGGGTTTTCAGCCACTCATGAGAAAAGCTAGAAGGAGCTTGAGGTAACTTCCAAACTTTCGTATATTGCTTATTCTGGCTGCTGTGGGCAATTTAATCGGTGAAATTTTGCCGGATTGCCATTGGTTTTAAAGTTTGGAAATGATATGGCCTAGGGGTTATGCTGCCCAAATTGGGTCCTAATGTTAGTTGTAACCTAATGTAATGGTTAATAAAGTGGTTTGGAGTAGAAAGGAACGCGTTTACGGAGCCGAAATCGTAAAACCCCGATTTTCTCCGGAGAGCTCATAAATTTCGGCCAGCTCTAGAAATGGGTCTTAGATTTGGATTTTCAATGATTTGATGGTTCCATTGAGTTCAGGAGCGAAAATTAGGTGGGGTTACAGTTGGCCACTTTTTCGGAAAAGGCCGAAAAAGCATAATTGCGAAAACGCCCCTAAAACCCTTGAAGTAGGGCCACCAAGGGTAAATTTGTAATTTTACATTGAATTTGATAATTCCGAGTCCGGAAATGGATTCCTTGGGTGGAAATATGTTAGGATAGCCCAGATTAGAATTTCGGGAAAAGTGCAACCGCATCGGGTACGGCGGGCCCGGGCCGGGTCCGTAGGGGCATTTTTGTAAATTTTCATTATAGACTCATTTAACCCCAAGAAACAATATGGAAGTGTCTAAATGGTGCATTTGGAATTTTAGGATTCGATATTTGCCCTGTTCGTGATCCGCCTGCGCTAGGGCACAATCGAAAAGAGTAAGGTAGTGACTCCTCTCTTATACTTTGTGTGAAACATTGTATGTATGTTTGTCGTGCATTGAGAATACATTGTGACATTGTGACATTGTGACATTGTGATTCTTTGTGATCGCAGTGAAAGCTGACGCCTAGTGAATACTTTGTGAATACATTGAGATCGCAGAAAAAGCTGACGCTTAGAGTTTACAGCCATGAGTGCTGTCGTTTGTGGTGTGAACCACGTTACATTGTGATGCTGCTAACATGACCTTATATGCTTTGTGTTTATGCACTGTATGAGTGATTTGTTACTATTGGGATTCTCTTGAATCTCATTCTTTCCAATGACTAACATTTGAGACAGGGCTAGTGGCGCTAAAGAGAAGCGGGCAACCCGGAGAGATTAGAACCCCTTCGGGGTATATTTGATTGTAGGGTGTTGGTTATCTTCTTTTGAACTTGGGATTACTGGATATTTTGGAGATGTAAATATTACTGTTGATTTTGGTTATGTAATCCCATAATAGAGACTTTTAAACCCTCAGATTATATATGTATAGAACCTGGGAGTTGCTGGGGATTTGGTTATACACTCTATTGTATGTGAATGTAAACTAACTGCGCAAGTAATTATATTTGAATTTTGAAATTGAGACCAGGATAGAGAAGAGTTTTTGAAAGTTTTTGGTGAAAACCCTACTATAGTGTAGGAGTTTGAAATGAGTTTAAGCTATCTGACGATCTCTAAACCAATTTAGTTATGTGATATCGAATTATAATTACGTGGTTAAAGGCAGGGGGTTACATTGTCATAGCCAAAGTTCAGAGTTAAAACACACAAAGGACAACCTTCCATTGTATTACCCCTTAGCACTAAGTGTTTTAGGTTCTATATGCCCCCAACAGATTTGAGAACCTACTTGTTCCCAATCGCCTCTTGGCTAGGTGACAAATTACCTAAACACATATTTAGCTTAAAAAGAATCCAAATCCTCCTACATGACACTTTGCAATTTATCTTAGCAGGTCCTTCTAGTGTCTTTCAGACACTTATAGGTACTTATCATCACCTTCTAAATGATGAAGATAGCATTCAATCCATTAGGGAATCTATCCCTTATAGTCATTCGTTAGATGACAATTTGCTCCGAGGTGGATTTCATAGGATTCTTTTCCTATGTATGAGTGAGGTAATTCTCTCGTAATTTACCTCTTACCTCTTTTAGTGTGAAAATGGTCTCAATTCTCCCACTCGGATCAGTGAACTTAGGAACACTTGGTTATTCCTTGTCACTTGTGAACCTCTTAAAGAGATTTATTGCGATTAATGCCCATTTCCTGCTAGGAAATCTGGGTTTTATGAACATTGTGTCCCAAGGTTTTCTCTCAGTCACTGAACCGCCATCATTTTCACTAATGAAGACGTGTCATGTCAAATTCTCATGTCATCTCAAAAAGAGATACTTTGTTTACCTTGACCCCAATCTTCCTTACTCGTAGGAAGAATTGTGAATATAAAGTTGATGACCCTTATGGTCTTAACGAGCTTGGCCTTGGTTTAAGGCCCATCTATGATTCATAGGGTAAGGTCGTGACTGACATAGAGGGCATTTGGTTAAGTGTAAATATAATTGCTGTGAGTCTACCTACCAACATATGGCTAATAGCCTCATTGATGCCATTATGTTCACAACCAAATCAAAGGAGAGGTCTATCTCTCCATTTCAACAACTCTATTATGTTGAAGGGTTCTAGGTATTGATAGTTGCCTAACAATGCCTTTCTTGTACACAAAACAGCTTGAACTAAACACATAGGTGTCTTTAACCTTGTTAGTTCAAAAGGTCTTATCTTTCCAGTTTGACTGATTCCTGACTAGATCATCCATTATCTAACAGCTTCACACTTGCCAAAAATCAAGTAAATATTACTGTATTTCGAGTAAACGTCCACAACGTCAACGAAAGACCAAGCTGTTTGTGTTTTGCCCTCACGTTCATTGGTTCACTAACGTCATAATTTACCAATTGCAGTGGATATTCTCAAAAAAATGTTTCTTTATCTTTCTTGCCAGGTAGAATAAGTTTTCAACTTATTTATAAGGGTATTAACCCTTTAGCACATGTTATTTAGCAAATACTCTTTTGCTAGTTTGATCATTCCCTTTGACCAAGGTGTACATATGGCAAGAAATGGAATCTTTTATCCCTAGAAAAGAAACATCAAAATCCAACAAAGGATTTGAGAATCATAGTCCCATCGATCCTTAACTAAAGAGATAGCAAAGATGTGATTCTATCAGTTGCAATTGCATGGAGTGAATCAGGGTGGTTTATTTATGTAGAGTTAACGTGCAAGTTCTAATCCTTTGATTCTATCTCTTTATTGATTTGCTTTGACATAAAGCCATATGCTTCATTTGAAACATCCACAACTCATGTGGATTGCTACTTTTACAACCCTTAAGGATTATCAATGTAGCTTTTCATCTTTGTAGAAACCATTGACCTCTTCTAGATCAAGTTTACCTCATAGGTTTCTTGCCCTTGGGCTTAGAGGATGAATCCTCCCACTCTTTAGCTAAGTTCGTCTGACTGATAGATCTTGAATCCTTCAGTTTTTCACATTCAAGTTCAATGTGGTGAATCACCTTGATGAAGGTTACAATATGCATATCAGAGGCAATCTTTACTTTTGTATACGCCCACTCACTGGAAGGCATGGCTCACTCCCACTCATTGAGAGACATAGCTTCCTCCCACTCACTGGGAAATGTCTTATCACAACATACACTTGTTGTTTGTTAGAAAGAACTTGGCATTTAGTTTGTCTCAACTTCTTAGTTTGACATCTGCCTCAAGTGTTGCCTAAACAACATGTTAGGACTTAGTACACTATGTTAAAACTTAACTTAGTTTTAACTTTATGGAAGAAGATCACTTATTTCACTATCTTCCAACACTATCCACACAGCTTGGATAAGGTTACATTGCTCAAACCAACATAAGTTTAAGCAATGTTGTTCTTTCTATGCTTGATAGCATAAACCTCTTGTATCCTTCAGTTGCTTCAGCCTCTAAATACTGAAGACTAGTTGGTAGGATGTCCCTAACATCTCATTCTTCTTGAATGAAAGAGATTTAAGAGTTTTTAACTCCACAGATATCTCTATTGAGCTTGTCTTCATAAGCTCAGTCAAATAGACTTTATCATAATTGGTCACTTAGACAATTATGGTATACAAATCTTATTTGTTCAAATAAGACAAAGGATAATTAGATAATAAGTTCACTAGTTTCATGTTCAGGAGACAACTATATTGACTCCCATCCCAATCATACTAGTTAGCTCATTACCCTTTTAACTACAGTATTCATTTGAGCACTTTCCCTTTTGGATTTCTAAACACATTCCAGAAAACTCCCATTCAATCAAAGAGAATATACTGAATTCAATTCTATAAAATAACAAAGAATTTAGTCTTAAATTCAATGGAAAAACAAGAACATTCAAAAGTTTAAGCCTCATATCATTGTCTCTTGACTAGGTTCTCCTTCTCATAGGCCCTTCTGACCATATTAACTTATGTAGCGTCTAGCTATAATGTTCAGCTTCTCTTTACCATGTCTACATCCACTCATTTGGATGTATTTGCAGCATACCTCCCACTTGATGAGATGATTCTCACATCTCTATCTGTCTTGTCCTTTGTCACAACATATGTGATAAAAGGTTAACTTTTAGAAGTCATTGCTTCAATCCAAGTGGATCAGTGTGGTTAGAAGCATGGGAAGACTTATTATTATTCAATAATTATTGAATAATTTTAATTTTCTGCAATTTTTCAGGTTTTTATCTCTAAGAGTTTGAGTCAAGGTTGGATAAGATTTTATATTCAAAAACTCATTTGAATAATCCCTTACTTTTAAAGAATCTTTCAGCATTTAACCTTATGTTGCAATTGAAAAAACTCTTAAAAAAAATAAGCCAACCTATCCCAAAAACAATAGAACCAACATTGATTCAATTCTAACATTTTTGGGACCCTCTAAATGCATATAAGCAACTTTTTGATTTAAATTACACCCAAACTTGCTTAAAATATATGCAAATTATATATCAAATTGAAGCTCTCAAATTTAGGGATTTTTAGGAACCAACCACATCTCAATCAGAGGTCCCACGCGCTCTCACGCGCCCCTAGAAGCTGTCTGGATGGAAAAATCCTGAAAATTGGAAAAATTCCAGAATCGGCCACTCTCAGCGGTGGCGCGTGACGTACACGCGCTACCTTGCCGCCACCTGCCAGCTCCACGTGTCAGCCCAAACAACTCCACGCGCCGTCCTCTCTCTGACGGTGCTTGCCACGTGTCAAACGGAGACCCCAGTGGGCCCTACGTGCCCTACACCTTTTTTTTTTGGGGTCAATAGTCAACGAATGACTGTTGACCGTTGACCAGTCAACGTTGACTGGTCAACCGTGTCCCGTCACCGCTAACGTGTCAGTGACGTGGTGCTGACGTGTCTCGGTCAACGTGGCTAGTCAACAGATAACGTGGCCCCGTTGACCGATGCTGATGTGGCACTTGACGCTGATGTGCCACCCTCTCATTGGTGCCACGTGGCATTGGTTGACCGATGACATGGCGTTGACTGCCACATCATCGTCTTAAACGTCCAGCCGGGTCAACCCGAAATGGTTGGAGCTTCGGTGGATCATCGCGACTCGCCAACTTCGGGAGGCCATATCTTCCTCGTTTTAGCTCCGTTTCTCGTGTTCTTGGTGTCGTTGGAATCGTAGTTTGGCGAACTACAAATCCATGGCATTTATTTGATCTTAAAACCTCTGTTTCATTGATCAAATTATGAGTGAAGTTATGGTGGCGACTAACGACCTGCGAGCTTCTTTCCTTTGTTTCTCCCTCATCCGAACTCCGTTTGACGTGTTCTAAGCATCGTTGGAATCGTCTCTTCGAGATCTACACATCCATGTCCTTACAAGGCGTGGGCGTTACCAAGACTGCGAAAGCAAGGGAAACAGAATATTTTGGTAGGTATATAGAAAAAAAAATATGCATTTTTTAATGAGAAAAGATGTACCATACAAGGCGCCAAGCATGTGCCTACAAAGGCATGCGCCAAGGCCACTGTGGCCTTGGCGCCTATATGAAAGTATGCCCGCGCATTTTTTCGTGTCCATATGATTAAAAAGACACATGTTGAGCAAATGCATGTATTATAGGTTAAGAATATAAAATTTAGGTTATGATTATGAATGTGTGAATATATATATGTCAAAATTTACATCAATCAAATATCTAAAACCATTCTCTTTATTATAATAATTTAATTTCCTTAATTGCAGGCGCCAAGGAAACATTTAGCTGGATTTTATTTATTTATTTTTTATAATTATCATTGTTATCATATGTGCATGATATTGCTCATCCCTCTTTCTTTTGATTAATTTTATTGTTAGTTTTCACTTTCTCATATTTAATTAAGTCATGGATCGAGTTCTATTATTAATTGTTTGTTTCATGCATCTTGCTAGCTAATTTAAATCGTCTTCCAAAATATATAAATAACTAAAATCTTTTAGTGAGAAATTAATTGTTTGTGGAAATCTTGATTTGAAATTAAGTCCCTTATATTTAATTCTATTTGGAGTAAATTTTTCCTTATTCCAATATAATCACATGATAAATCCTAATTTTCATAAAAATGTTTGTATTCAACTCAAATCAATATTAGTAATTATTTAATTTACTGCTTTTAAATTTTGTACCTATTCCTTCATAAGAAATAATTTGATACCTTAATTTAAAAAACAACAATTGAGCTCCATTTATTTCTTGTTTCAGGATTAATTTTTCTTGTAAATTTTCAATTATATTTCATTCATGTTTCAAATATCATATCTTTAGAATTCAAGCAATGAATTTAATTTACTCCAAACGTCGAGTTGATTAATAAATTAATTCCACACAATGTTACTTAAATTCCCAAAAAAAAATTATGGAACAAAAAACAAAAATTGGCCTTGGAAGGCACTTTTCCAAAAAGTGTCATCCAAGGCTATTGGGCCTTGGAAGGCACTTTCCCAGAAAACACCTTCCAAGGCAACACTTGAAAAAACAAAAACATTTTTTGGCCTTGGAAGCCAAGGTATATTATTCTTTTGTTTTCTGTGTTGTCCTTGCTTGTACTTGATTTTCAATATAGAAATATATTAAATATATAAATTAGAAATAAAAATTAAATATAAATAAATTAGGAATCAATATTGATATTTTATTTTCAATATTTCAAAAATAAAAAATAAATAAAAATAATAATTATATTATATAATAATAATATATATTGTAATACAAAAATTCAAACAAATAAAGAAAAAGCCTTCCAAGGCGCCTAACAAGCAATCGCCTTTCAAGGTGCATTTTTTTTAAAAAAAAAAACTATATTGTACCATGGCAAAAGCCTTTCAAGACATCACTTTATTTTAAAAAAAAAAAAATTGACCCCGGAAGTCTAGGTATATTATTCTTTTGTTTTTTGTGTTTTTCTTGCTTGTGCTTGATTTTCAATATAGAAATATATTAAATATATAAATTAGAAATAAAAAATTAAATATAAATAAATTACAAATCAATATTTATATTCAATTTTCAATATTAAAAAATGAAAAATAAATAAAAAATAATTATATTATATTTATATTAATTATATTATATTATAATAATAATATATTGTTAATAAAAAAATTCAAACAAAGTAAGGAAAAGGCTTGGAAGGTGCTTAGCAATCAAGTGCGTTCCAAGGTGCACTTTTTGTTTAAAACAAATATCGTGGCCTTGGAAGATACTTTCCCTAGAAAGCAACTTCTAAGACTATATTAGTAGAGTGTAATTCCCTTATTTATTTTTGACTTGTATCGGAATATTAATGTGCGGTTTGGTGGGCACAACAGAAATAAATAAATAGATTGATATTATTGATACAATACGTTTGATTGTATACAAAATTCTTATACAAGGCATTGTACAATAAATTATATATCTTAAAAATAATAAAAGGTCTTCAGATAACTACCGTCTCCTTTTGTCTCAGTTTGGAACCTTCTGTTTCCAGTAATTATGATTCTGCCCTCAGAGTCGTTGTCTGCTGCTAAAAAATTTTTATTTTTTATGGAAACGATGAGATTTGAAGGAATCTCAATAGCAAATAGTATCAATATGCATGCAAAAAAAGTGCTTAATGCATGACATGCTTTCTTTACATAAACTCATGCTAACATAGTGACATATTTGCGTGCTCAATGTTTCAAACAACATACTTATGACCATAGCACAAATAGAAACAGAACTTGAATCATTCATATATGTTTCACATAACCAAGCAAAGCAGTCATATGCATCAATACATAAGCACAAATATCAAATACATGCAGGAGGGGTAAGTTCATTACCTGAATCTCCCTTCTCTTACCTGTCTATCGGTTTAATACTGTGTCCGGCTCAGGCTATTGATATATCCTAAAATTCCAAATTTAGGATAAATGAGTTATTAGTCACTCATAATTTATTCTAAACTCATTGTGTTGGTTATCTTTGTTTAAGCGTGTGTTTGGTTCAACGTTTTGGGGGCATATAAGTCCGTTTTTCATTGAAAAATGACTTACTGAGTTGGGTTTTTTGTGTGTGTTTGGTTCAGCTTTTTCTAATTGCGTCATGGGTAGAATAAGCTACTTGTTAAGTGTGTGTTTGAAATAGTGGTAGGAAAAATGACTTATTATGATTCTGACTTATTCAAAATGACTTAATAGAAAAGTCAGTTTTTGTAATGTGATTTTTGTTTCGATGAGTGATTTATTTTTGGACAATAAGTGCTTATAAATCATGATTTACGGTATACAAGGCAAGTATGTGAGAGGAGTTTTATCTCCACTTACGTATTAAGTGACTTAATAGAAAAGCTGTAGTGAGGAGCTTATTTAACAAGTAGCTTATTCTACTCATGATGTAATTAGAAAAATTTGAACCGAATATAAAAAAAAACCCCAACTTAATAAGTCAGTTTTCGATGAAAAAGGGGCTTATATGCCCCCAAAACACTAAACCAAACACACGTTAAAACTGTAAAATTACCAAAATACCCCAATTCGACTGTACTTTTTCAAAAATTTTGATCCAGGCTATTTCTACACAATTTTGCATGTAAAATCCATTTTTGACCTCAGTTTTCACAAAATCACTACCAAATGATAGTTTTGCCCTTGAGGGTTTTAGGGGTATTTTGGCCATTTCACTTTCTATGGCTTTCTCACAAAATGATCAACTTCAACCCCACACAATTTCCCCTTCTGAACATAATGGAACAATCAGATGAATGAAATTCCAGCTCCTACCCCCGTTTCCAGCATTGGCCGAAACTTAGGTATTAAAAAGGGAAATGTGTGATTTTGTGTTTTAGCTTTTAAAGCTTGGTCCTTTTCACTCCTAATCACATATTAATATTCTTAAACACTAATTACACATGATTTAAGGAAATTTGGTCAGCATAACCCCTTAGGATTCCACTTCCCAAATTTACAAATTCACCAAACAATCTATAAATCAAGCCAAGAACAACAACAACAACATCGATACACCAAAGGATTTGAAGTTCTTGAAGTTACCACTTAGATTTCAACTCTCTCTCTCTCTCTAGGGCATCACCCTCCTCTCTCCTCAACCTTGAAGATTTGCTTGCTATACATGGTTTTTCATGGAGAACAAGAACTTAGAAGAGGAATTACATAAGTTAGAAGGCACTAGCTCTTGAAATAACAAAGCTTACCTTGGATTTTTGCCTCTTGAGGTCACCTTCTCTCTAAGTTTCGTTATCTGTTCTCTCTCTCTCTTTATATGATGCATGTCATGAAGATGGAGAAATAAATATGAAGGGAAAGCTCTAAAAATATCTCCACCTCTCTCTTTTAAAATATATTAATTAAATGGGTTTATGGCACAATTTTCTTTTCAACCTTATCTCTTCTTAATTCTAGTCATAAATCCAATTGACTTTGAACCCCTTTTTCCTCCTCCATTCTGTTAGTGCAAGCGTTTTACCCAAAAGAAGGGGTGAATTAGGTGATCCCAGAAATTTTGTTACGTATAAGGAAATTGACGAAATATTAAAAGCAGTTAAGAGCAAGGAGAAATATCACCGAAGTGTATACTGGGAGTTATACTGGTTCGGCCACAACCACTTTGACCTACGTTCAATCCTCAGAGCGTCTATGAGAGTTTTACTATATTCTCCAAGATTCAGTGGGTTCTTGGCACCTCAGTACACATCAAGTTCCTTCACCTGAACACTCACTCCCCCTTACACATTGTAATCAAAACCCCAACTCAAGGTTCTACTACCTTAAGTTGTCTCAATAACAAATATTAAGTTTGTAATGAAAAACTCTCACAGAGCAAATATGTAATCACTGAAGTACAATGAATGAGTATAAGTAAACAAAGCACTAAGAATGTGTTCATCAGTGTAATCTCAGTTCGTGTCTTGTTTTTCTTTTCTTTGAATGCTCTATATATATAGATGATTTGTAGTGTCCGTTAGAAGCAATTCAAACTTGTTTGTTAGAGTCGCGCAGCAATGGTTGACTATTCTTCGAATTTGAAAACTATCCGCTTGCGGTAGGTAGCCGTAGGTGAACGTTCAGACTTTTGTTTGACTTTTCACTTCGTGCATGATCTCATCATTATTTCTCTATAAATGTACTTAGGATACTAGTGAAATGAAGAGGTAATCATATAGATAACAAATCAAAAGATATTCAATGAAAAGCTTAATTTTTGGACTGCTTACTCGAGTGGCTACTCGAGTGATCAAGTTTGTTACTCGAGTGGTCCCTCAAGTAAACTTGTCAAAAATATGGCAGTGAGCAAATCAACATTTTACATCAAATATCACTCAGGTAAGACATGGAGTGATATATTGCAAACCTTGAAAATACCTGATTACTCGAGTGGCTACTTGAATGGCCATGTCTTTACCTGTACAGTTTACTCAGGTGCTGACTATGGTAATCTGGTTACTCGAGTAGTTACTCGAATGTCCTTCATATTTCTTCATACCTTACTTGAGTGGTCCCTTGAGTGGCTTTCAAATAACTCGACAGATTACTCGATTACTCCCTCGAGTAATTGCATCAATTTCTTGGCCGAGACTTTGCTTTCTGGCTACTCGAGTAATGCTTCAAATAATTCTGCAGATTACTTGAGTGGTTCCTCAAGTAATGGCTTTTTCTCACTGATTATTCGAGTGGCTACTCGAGTGATATGTTGCATTTCTTGGCCAAGAGTCACTGGAAGATTTTTGGCCTGGTTACTCGAGTGGTTACTCGAGTAATTGTCTATATAACTTTACAGATTACTCGAGTACTCCCTCGAGTAACTTCTTCCAAATTTTGGTAGTGCTTCACTGGATGAAATTTTTCTTGCTTACTCGAGTAACGGCTTCTCTTACTCGAGTGGCTACTCGAGTAAGCCTTCACAAAACTTGTTTATTACTACCAGTGCTTACTTCAAGTAAGTCTTTGCCAATTTGTTCAAATTCATTTGTTTGTTATCAAATCCTTTCATATTATTGATCCAATCTTTGTTATCATTAAAACATATGGAATCTAACATTCTCCCCCTTTTTGATGATGACAAAACTTGGTGATTTTGAACAAAGTGTTTGAAATTGAGTAAACATATGCTTCTCAAATAATTTTCATAGTTTATTAAAGGTTTTTTCAATGTTTTTGTTCTTATGTACTTGTTCACCTTGCATACACAATCAAAAACTCATTAGTCCCAAAATGCAATATAATTTCAATGAAATGTCATAAAGAAACAAATTGCATAATGAAGAATTCAATATATAATCAAATTTAAAATTGTTAAAATCAATCAAGAACAAATAGAAACAAAAACACCCTAAAACCCCATACACGCAAATCCCAATATAGAGACTCATCTATTCTTCAGAAAATCACTCAAGTTCTTCTCCCCCATTTTGTCTTCATCATAAAGGTGGAATCAATCATGAGGAGGAGTAGGTGGCTTAGCGGCTGAGATGGGAGTGACAGGAAAAGCCAATGACTCATATAAACCATCAGAACTTAAAGGATCTGATGATAATGATTCAGGTTCAGGAAGGTTCACTGGCGGTATCTGAAGATCATCTAGAGGATTCACCAGAGGAGATGAAGGATAAGGAACCAGAGAAGTAATTTCTACTTCCTCTGTAGCAACCAGTGAAGACTCAAGTACCTCCTCAGTGCGTGCAGGAGATGCAATGGGAGTAGGTATGAGCTCAGCTGAACAGGCTGAGGTGGTTCATCAGAGGTGATGTGGATTGGCTCAGATGTTTCAGGGTCTAGCATAGAGAATAAGATATTGCTTGGTCCACTCTCAGAGGGTATATGCTCAGTAGGGATAGAGGGTCCAGGTTCAGAGGTAGGTATGGGCTCAAGAATACCAGAAGGACCAGGAGTAGAAGATCCAGATGCCATAGCATTAAGTCTAGCAATAATGGATCTCAGAAGCTCACCTTGGACATGTTGTTCAGCAAGAAACTCTTCGTGCCTCTTGTCCATCTTTTCCATAAGTTGCCCCATCTTCTCATTCATGTGGGTGACCAACTCCGCATTGGTATTCACAATATCAATATGGAAGCTCCTCAGAATGTTCTCCATGAACGTTTACATTGCGGCACCAAAGAAGGATGGAGAAGATGTGTTGGCTGGAGCATAAGACTGTATGTCATCCATTCAGCTTATTGATGTGTCAGTCTTCTTCATTTTCTTGGAACTTGCTTCTAGAGGTGTCTTCAGAGGAATCTTAATATTCAATTTTCCTATTTGATTCCTTCCTACTGGTGCTAACCTCTATACTGGTTCCATACTCTCCAAATACCAAATCTTGTTCTTCTTGAGAAACAAGGAAATAAGTTGAGGATAGGGCATTACAGTAGTTGGTTTTCCCTCATATCTATACCTCTTGATCTTATTGAAGATATACTCTCTCAAGTCCTTTTACTCCTTGACGATCACTGAGGCGAATTTTCTGAAGTCTCTCTCAATGAAATGAGTGAAGTTGTTGGATTTATTTACCATGGCTCTAGAGTATATATACCATAGGACTCTATGGAAATCACTTATATCACTTGGATTAAAGTTGAGAGGTCCCACAATCTTACCAGGTCTTAGGATAGAAAATATTTGGTTTGAAGAAAGGTTAGGGTAATCATCATCAGGAGGATTTTCTATTCCTAACCAGATATTAATTATAGAGGGTGAGATTATAATTCTTTGACCTCTAACCTCATAAGTCATTTCTTCTTCCACAAACTTCCTAATAGGATTATTAATAGGTTCGAGGTTACAATAGAAATGTCTCACTACTTTATTGCAAAAAGGTAGCTTGACAGATAACCAGGGCATATAGGAATCAAGGTAGGGACTAAGATCAAATTTCAATACCTCTTGAAGCACCTTGTAGTCAATATTGTGCATCTTGCTCATATTCCTTCTTGCAAAATGACTCAGGTACTTCTGTGATTCCTCAAGCTTTTTCATATTGAATCCCTTTGGAGGAAATGTGATTTCTTCATCCTTCTCTTCAGTTTGCTTTAAATTTTACCCTTTCTTTGTTTCCTTAGACTAGAAAGCTTCCTCAAACATGCCTACTATGACTTTGGTAAGCTTCTCATCAACCTTGGGCTTCTTCAAAAGCTTAGGAGTAAAGGTTGGTGTATCGAATGAATTAAAGGAAGGAGGAGATGGTTCTTTTGTAGTTTTCCCTCTTCCAAGATGTGAACTCTTCTTTGATTGAGCTCTTGTGGCAATGGGCTCCTTAATCACAACCCCTTTTACCTTTGGCTTGGTTTGCTGTTTGGCTTTGGATTTTGGTTTGGGAGAAATTTTCCTCTTTTTGGTAGGAGGAGAGGAATGTGAATCAGAGGGTTGGTATGGCTGAGAAGACTCAGAAGGAGTGCTAAGGTTGGGAGATTTTGTCCTCACCATTATGATTTTAGAGAATGAGAAGTTTCAGGAAAAACAGGGATGAAAGTCGCAAGTTTCGGGAAGCTATTCAGAGCTATCTGAGAGGTTTTTGAAGCTGTAAATCGTTGGGTTTTAACGGTAATAGGAAAATTTTTTGTGAGAACACAGAAGAATCACTTGAGGGCTGACTTAAGTGATCATCATCATCACTCGGTTAGCTACTCGAGTGATCATAAAAAAAATTTGAGTGCGTACCTGGCATGAATAATATTATAATTATCCATGTATATTCCCTTGATCATTGGATGACCATTTAGAAAAAATTTGAACTGAAAATCAACTGATTTTAAATTTACATCTAGGTTCGCTCGAGGCCTTACTGGAGTAACATTGAATATCACTCGAGGCCTCCCTCGAGTAAGCTGTCTCTTCACCTTCTAACCATTCATTTTCAACCGTTGTGCCATTTCATTTGAAATTAATGCTTCACTTGCACATTTCCAAGTTCATTACTCGAGTGGCTACTCGAGTAATGCATCCATTACTTCAAGTTGTCACTTTAGTTATGCTCATTACTTGAAGTTGTCACTCCGGTAATGTTCATTACTTGAAGTTGTCACTCCAGTAATGTTCATTACTTGAAGTTGTCACTCCAGTAATGTTGTCCTCTATTAACCTCTGCTATTGAAACTCCAAAACAGAATATTATGATCCTGCAAAAACAAATTACTAGAAACTCTGATGCTTAAGTTAGTAATAATCAAAACATCAATAAATAATATCATCTAACATTTTGTAAACACTAAATAACTTACAACTCATTGGGATTTACCATTCCCAATTCTCGTCTAATATATAAAAATTGATCTTTTGTAAGAGGTTTTGTAAAGATATCAGCTAGTGGAAGATGAGTTGGAATGAATATTACTTTAACATCTTTCTTTTGGACATGATCTCTGATGAAGTGATGTCTAACATCAATATGCTTGGTTTTGGAGTGTTGAACAGGATTCTTTGCCAAGGTTATTATTCTAGTGTTGTCACAGTATAATAGTGTTTCTTTCAAATAAATACCGAGATCCTAAAGTTGTTGCTTTAGCCATATTACTTATGCACAACAACTTGATACTGCAACATACTCAGCTTCCGTTGATGAAAGAGACACTGTAGTTTGTTTCTTGCTAAACCATGATATAAGTGAACCTCCAAGAAACTGGCCTTGTCCACTTGTACTCTTTCTGTCCATCTTGTATCCTCCATGATCAGAGTATGAGTATGCAACTAGATATTCACTTCTTCCTTTAGGATACCAGAGACCCAATTTTAGCGTGTCAGCAAGATATCAGAAGATTCATTTGACGGTTTCAGCATGTGACTCTTTTGGTACTGATTGATATCTTGCACACATACCCACACTGAATTGAATGTCAGGCCTGCTTGCAGTGAGATAGAGTAATGATCCAATCATTCCTCTATATTTTGTGATATTGTAATCTTTTCCCTTGTCATCCACATCAAGTAGTGTGGTTGAGCACATGGGTGTGTCCGTTCCATTCGCTTCATCCAATCCAAACTTCTTTAATAGCTCTTTCAAATATTTCGTTTGAGATATAAAAATTCCATTCTTTCTTTGTTTGATTTGTAAACCGAGAAAGAAATTCAATTCTCCAATCATTGACATCTCAAACTCCCCCTGCATTATCTCAGAAAATTCTTTTCACATAGTTTCGTTAGTAGCACCGAAAACTACATCATCAACATATATCTGCACAATTAATATATCATCATGTTTTCATTTTGTAAAAAGTGTTGTATCAATTTTTCCTCGTACAAAACCTTGATCAATGAGAAATTACCTGAGTCTCTCGTACCATGCTCTAGGAGCTTGTTTTAAACCATATAAAGCCTTTTTAAGTTTGAAAACATGGTCAGGTTGGGTTATATCTTCAAAACCTGGAGGTTGTTCAACATATACTTCCTCCATGATGTAGCCATTTAGAAATTCACTCTTTACATCCATTTGATAGAGTTTGAATCCTTTGATGCATGTAAAGGCTAAGAGTACTCGTATAGCTTCCAATCTAGCCACTGGAGCATACATTTCCTTGTAATCAATTCCTTCTTCCTGATTATAGCCTTTGGCCACCAATCTTGCCTTATTTTTTACAATTATAACGGATTTATCAAGTTTGTTCTTGAATACCCATTTAGTGAAAATGATCGGATGATCCCTAGGTTGGGGTATCAAATCCCAAACTTGATTTCTTTCAAATTGGTTTAGTTCTTCTTGCATTGCTATAACCCAATCATTGTCTGATAAGGCTTCATCAATGTTAGAAGGTTCAATCTCAGAAATGAATGTAGAAAAACTTCATTGAAAATTCTATTTCTAGTTTTGACTCCTTCATTCACATCTTCTATGGCTTGATCTAGGGGATGACTCCTATTATATTTCCAGGCTTTAGGTTGACCTAGTGACTGATCTTCTTTCTTGGTTTGATCAACTTTTGGAATAAGAGATTTAGAAATAGATTGACCATTTTCTTGATTTAAAACAACTTCCTGCTCTTCATCAATGATTTTGTCAGAGGATTCAAATTCATCAAATACAACGTGAATTGACTCTTCAACAATACATGTTCTTTTATTGAAAATTCTGTGTGCTTTACTTTGGTTAGAATAGCCTAGGAAAATTCCTTCATCTATTCTAGAATCAAATTTTCCTAAGTTATCTTTACCATTATTATGAATGAAGCACTTACAACCAAAGACGTGTAAATGAGCAAGATTTAGCTTCCTTCCTTTGTATAGCTCGTATGGTGTCTTTCCAAGTTTTGTTTTAATATAGGATCTATTTGAAATATAGCATGTTGTGCTCATTGCATTGGCCTAGAAAACTTGAGATACGTTCTTTTTATTCAGCATTGCTCTAGCCATTTAGTGAGCACTCTATTCTTACTTACCTTCCTTTGAGGGATGTGCTTCTTAAGGAGTAGGCTTTATAGAAGGTTTAGATCGAATGTGCTGGGTTAAGATAGACTTAGATGTAGAAGGATCAAAAGTATAGGGCTCAAAGGCTAGAATGCCCAAATAAATTCTCAATAAGGCTTCAAGTGATCTTAATTGTTGAGTATAGGCTACTTACATGTCAAAGAGCTGCTGGAAGCTATGAGTGACTGCACCAACTAACACTCAGACTTGCTTATCTATCATGTCAACCAAATGAGTATTGGAAGACTTCATTTGATCTGTAGCAATCCTGAGGGCATCTTGGACATAAACCTAAATGGCTGAGACAATAAAAGATAGTCCAGGAGAGCCAACCCTAGTAGAGGATTGAGCTTTATCCACTTTAGATGTAGTAGGCTTCACTCTCTATTTCTTCTTATTAGGCTGTGGCTAGCTACCACCACCACCTAAAGGCAGTTCAATCTTCATCCTAACTAATTGATCCTTGTCAAACTTATGAATCCTAATAATCTAATCAGTAGGCTCTAAATACCTGATGCGATCCAGCAAGTTGTGTCAAATTCAAGCGATCCTTTACAAATATCTAGTGGACCAATCACAAGAGCAAGAGCCAAACAAATTAAGGAAGCATTAAATGGAAATTCAAGCGATCCTTTGCAAATACCAAGTGGACCAATCACAAGAGCAAGAGCCAAACAAATTAAGGAAGCATTAAATGGGCTAGTGAAAGGTACTTGGATAAAGCAAGTAGCAATTGGATCAAAGCTTGACAAATATGCTGAAAACGTCACTAACTTTATATGGGCTTCAAATGGGGAGATATTGATCAAGTTTTGGGCTTACAAACTTGAAACTAAAGAGCTTGGACCAAGGACTACACATGGGAGGACTCATTTGGGCCTAAATAAGAACATTTTGAGCCTGAATTTGCTGACTAAATTTTCTTGAAGTTAGGTGTGCGAAAATCAACAAGGAGTTGGTAGCAGATTTAACTTTTGTTTTCTTTAGCATGTTGTATTTGATTTTTCAACTTTATTCTAGACAATTTTTGGGTTTGTTCATCTTCATTTTTCCAGAACGTCCTAAAATATTATGTCCTTGTTTGACCTCTTTTCCTTTGTGTTTTACATCGTTCAATAGGTCATTTTCATAGTTTAGAATCTCATCTTTCTGTTCATTTTGGTATCATCTCAATCAAAAATTTCCACTATGAGTTATATTCTTTCCAAAATAGACGCTTTTCTGGAATTTCTGGGTTCAGATTTCTTGAGTTTTGTTGTTTGTGATAGATTCTGCATTCTCTTTAAATTTTAGTAGAGCAGAAAAATGAAAAAAAAGACAAGAGCATCAGAAAAAGAAAAAGAAAAAGAAAATATTTAATAACAAAAGAAAAAAAAATACTGAAAAACAAAAGGATTGTGTTGGAAGTGTTTTGAGTAATATCTATTGTCATACATAGAATTTGTGAAGTCTGTGTCATTTAAACTCTTGATATCCTTAAATTTCCTTTTCCAATATTCAGTTTGATATTCCATATTTCTAAGTGTTGTATTGATTCTGCAAATTATGATTGCTTGATTATGAATTGCTTAGTTCTTTAAAGCATCTCAAGAGGAATCTAAGAGTGGAAAAAGGCAAGAGTGAAATACATCAATTTAAAAGCCAAATTTGAGTGAAACACTAGTGTAGAGTGACATCCTTGAGGGAAACACGTGAGGAACTTGTGAGGAAAAATATTTCTCTAACATCTATTTTTTAGATACATGTCAAATGTAAAAGAAACATCCGGTGGTAACCTAAAGAATCCAGAAGACCACCTAAAGGCAATGCAGCAACATTTTGCACGTATGGATGTTGTTTTTGGAGAAATAAGGGATAGGAGGGATAGACAAGATGAAAGAATTGCAAACCTGCAAAGAGTTAGACCAAATCCTAGAAGGCACAATAGACGGGATACTTCTATGGATGAATTTGAATCTGAGCATGATGAGGTTAGTGGTGTTAGTGAGGAAGATTTTGAATCTGAATATGAAGTGGGAAGTAATAGGCATAGAGGAGATAGGAGGTATAGGAGAGGACATGACAGAAATATTCCTAGGGAAAGAAATAGACCCTAAGGAGCATCAAAATGAAAATACCACCTTTCCAAGGTAGGAGTGATCCTGAAGCATATTTAGAGTGAGAAAAGAAGATAGAAATGATTTTTGAGTGCCACAATTATTCCGAGGCTAAAAAGGTGAAGTTGGCAGTAATAGAATTCACTAATTATGCCATTGTTTGGTGGGATAAATTAGGCATCAATAGGAGGAATAATGGTGATAGACCCGTAGCAACATGGAGGGAAATGAAAACTTTAATGAGAAGGAGATTTATTCCTAACCATTACTATAGGGAGCTTTCTCAAAAGTTGCAGACCCTTACACAAGGCTCTAGGAGTGTGGAGGAATATTATAAAGAGATGGAGTTAGCTTTGATAAGAGCTAATGTGCAAGAAGATGGAGAAGCTACAATGGCTCATTTTCTGAATGGGCTTCATAAAGAAATTGCTGATACTGTGGAATTGCAACATTAAGTAGAGCTGGAGGACATGGTGCACATGGCAATTAAGGTGGAAAAGCAACTCAAGCGTAAAGGTGCTTCAAAATTCCATTCTGGATCAAGTTCTTCACAAAAACAGATTTAGACGAAAGGAGAAAGAGCTTTCTAAAAGGAGACAACTAAAAGCAAAGAAGAAGCTACATCAAAGAGCAAAGGTAAATCTGATTCCCACACTTCTAGAAATAGAGATATAAAGTGTTTCAAGTGTTTGGGTACAGGTCATATAGCTTCTCAATGCCCGAACAAGAGAGTTATGATTCTTAAAAATAGTGAAGTTGTGACTGAAAGTGAAAGTGATCCTGATTCCATTGAAGATGCTAGTGATGATGGCGTTGAATATGCTGTAGAAGGAGAATGCCTCGTGGTTAGAAGAACTTTGAATTGCCAAGTGAAGGAAGATGAGACGATGAGCAAAGGGAAAACATTTTCTATACTCATTGCCTCATTAATAACAAGGTTTGTAGTATGATCATTGATGGTGGAAGTGTAACAAATGTTGCAAGCACTACATTGGTTGAGAAATTGAATTTGCTTACCATTAGACACCCTAGACCATACAAGCTGCAATGGTTAAATGAATGTGGGGAAATTAAAGTTGATAAGTAAGTTCTTGTTTCTTTTTCAATTAGGAAATATTGTGATGAAATATTGTGTGATGTTGTTCCTATACTTGCTGCACATATACTTTTAGGAAGACCATAGGAGTTTGATAGAAAAGTCAAGAGGGATGGGTTTACAAATAGATATTCTTCTGTAATGAACAGCAAACCTGTGACTTTTGTTCCATTGACTCCAAAACAAGTGTATAAGGATCAACTCAAGATGAAAAGAGAGAAAAATAAGAGAGAGAAAAAGAAAAGAGAGTGAAAAGGAGAGAAAATCTGAAAGTTCAAAAAAAGAAATCCAGAGAAAAGAAAAGAAGAAAATAAGTTTTTATGCAAAAGAAAGTGAAGTGAGAAGTGCTTTTCTGGCTGAAACACACTTGCTACTCCTTGTTTACAAGGAATCCTTTTTGAACACTAATGACATTAACTCGTCCTTTCCTAGTGTTATTGGTTCTTTGTTGTAGGAATTTGATGATGTGTTCCCTGAAGAAACTCCACTAGGTTTACCACCCATTAGAGGAATTGAACACCAAATTGATTTCATTCTTGGAGCAACAATTCCTAATAGGCCAGCATATAGAAGCAATCTTGAAGAAACAAAAGAGCTTCAAAAGCAAGTGGGAGAACTCATGGCAAAGGGGTATGTTAGAGAAAGTTTAAGCCTTTGTGCAGTTCCAGTGCTTTTAGTTCCAAAGAAAGATGGAACTTGGAGGATGTGCTTTGATTGTAGAGCCGTCAACAATATCACTATAAGGTATCACCATCCCATTCCTAGATTAGATGATATGCTTGATGAATTGCATGGTTCTATTGTCTTTTTTAAGATTGATTTGGAATCTGGGTACCATCAAATTAGAATGAGAGAAGGGGATGAGTGGAAAAATGCTTTCAAGACCAAACATGGATTGTATGAATGGTTTGTTATGCCCTTTGGGTTAACTAATGCACCTAGCACATTCATGAGATTAATGAACCATGTTTTGTGTGCTTTCATTGCAAAATTTTTTGTGGTTTATTTTGATGATAATCTGATTTATAGCAAGAATTTGGATGAGCATTTGAATTATTTGCATTATGTGCTTGATGTTTTGAGGAAAATTTTTTTTTGTAAATCTGAAAAAGTGTGATTTTTGCATGGATAAACTTTTTTTTCTTGGTTTAGTGGTGAGTGCTAAAAGAATAGAAGTTGATGAGGAAAAGATACGAGCTATAAAAGAATAGCCAACACCTAAAAGCATAACTGAGGTGAGAAGTTTTCATGGTTTGGCTAGTTTTTATAGCCGATTTGTGAAGGATTTTAGCACACTTGCTGTACCACTCACTGAGGTCATTAAAAAATCAGTTGGTTTTAAATGGGATAAAGCACAAGAAGATGCATTCATTGCCTTAAGGAAAAATTGTGTTCTGCACCTGTGTTAGTATTGCCTGACTTTAGCAAAACTTTTGAGATTGAATATGATGCATCTGGAGTTGGGATAAGAGCTAATTTAATGCAGGAAGGAAAGCCAATTGCTTATTTTAGTGAAAAGCTAAATGGAGCAGCCTTGAAGAATCCAACTTATGACAAAGAGCTCTATGCACTTAAAAGAGCCTTAGAGAATTGGCAGCACTACCTTTGGCCAAAACAATTTGTGATTCACACTGATCATCAATCCTTAAAGCATATTAAAGGTCAAGGTAAGCTGAACAAGAGACATGCAAGGTGGCTGGAATTTATTGAGACATTTCCATATGTCATCAAATACAAGAAAGGTAATGAGAATGTGGTTGCTGTGCATTATCTAGAAGGTATAATCTTCTTTCAACTCTAAATACTAAGTTGCTCGGCTTTGAATATATCAGGGAGTTGTATGCAAATGATGCTAATTTTGCTGAATTGTTCCTTGATTGTGAAAAGAAAGCATTTGCTAAATTTTATAGAGTTGATAGGTACTTGTTTAAAGAAAATAGACTGTGTGTGCCTCAATGTTCATTGCGTGAATTGCTTGTTAGAGAAGCACATGGGGGAGGTTTAATGGGTCACTTTGTGAAAAAACTTTAGATGTTTTGTATGAGCATTTCTTTTGGCCTAAAATGAAACATGATGTGGAAAGAATTTGTGCTAAATGTATAACATGTAAAAAGGCTAAATCTAGAGTCTTGCCACATGGTTTGTATACTCCTTTACCTGTACCTAGTGAACCTTGGGTTGACATATCAATGGATTTTGTTTTGGGTTTACCTAGGTCAAAAAGGAATGGATTCCATATTTGTGGTTGTTGATAGATTTTCTAAAATGGTATATTTCATTGCATGCCATAAAACTGATGATGCCACATACATTGTGATATGTTCTTTAAAGAAATTGTGAGGCTTCACGGCATCCCTAAAAATATTGGTTCTGATAGGGATACCAAATTCTTGAGTCATTTTTGGAGAGTTTTGTGGGGAAACTTGGTACTAAATTGTTATTTTCTACTGCTTGTCATCCACAAACTGATAGAAAAACTGAAGTTGTTAACAGAACCTTATCACAATTACTCAGAATTGTGATTCAAAAGAACTTGAAAAATTGGGAAGATTGTTTGCCATTAATTGAATTTGCATATAATAGAAGTGTGCATTCATCTACTGATTATTCTCCTTTTGAAATAGTATATGGCTTTAATCCACTAACTCCTTTGGATTTATTACTATTACCTATTGATGAGAGAGCAAGTCTTGATGGGAAAAAGAAAGCTGAAATAGTGCAGCAACTTCATCAGCATGTGAAAACAGCAAATTGAAAAGAAAAATGAACACTATGCATTCAAGGCCAACAAAGGAAGAAGGCGTGTTCTTTTTGAACCTGGAGATTAGGTGTAGGTGCATATGAGAAAAGAAAGATTTCCAGCTCAAAGAAAACCAAAATTAGCTCCAAGAGGAGATGGTCCATTTCAAGTTCTTGAAAGAATAAATGATAATGCTTACAAGATTGATTTGCTTGGTGAGTATTTTGTTAGTGCTACTTTTAAGAACATTTTGAGCTTGAATTTGCTGACTAAATTTTCTTGAAGTTAGGTGTGCGAAAATCAATAAGGAGTTAGTGGCAGATTTGACTTTTGTTTTCTTTAGCATGTTGTATTTGATTTTTCAACTTTCTTCTAGATTGTATTAGACTTTTGTGTTTATTGTAATGACTTTAAGGTTCCCTAGCATATGGTTTTACAATTTGTATTAGCTGTTTTCAAAATTGCACTTATTGCAATTAGGTTATATTTTCCTATAAATACTTGGTGCTTCTTCATTTGTAACACACAATTCAGATTTGAATGATAAATGAAAGTTTCACTTCTGCACTTTGTTTCTTGAGAGTAGATTCCCTCTAGGGTTCTTTTTAGAACTAACAAACTTATCAAGGCTTGATCAACCTTGTGGCGTTTTCCAACACTTTGGGTCCTTGTTCTTTCGTGTTCAAGGGTTCAAGTGGATCGTCGATCTGTGTTTAGCTTTCTTGGGGTGTGTATTGTAATATCCCAATTTTTAATTATGGGTTAATCATGATTATTATGGATAATTATGAATTTAATTAGGATTATTATGTATTTTATGACAATATTAATTAATGTCATAATTAGTGGAAATTGGAAATATTAGTGCATATGTGTAGTATTTAAGATTAAGGGTTGTGATTCCTTGACCGTGGGTCGGGATCCAGTGTGCTTAGCTTGTGTAAGCTTATTGAGGGAATGAAGGAGATGCTGACATGTGACATTGTGGTGGCCATTGGATGAGATCATATGAGGACAAGGGAACACTTTTTCTCTTTTCTCTCTCTCACTCCATCTCTCCATCTCTTTCTCTCTCTCGTGCTCCCTCTCTCATTTCTCTCTTCTCTCTCTTTCTCCATTGTTGAAGGCAAGGGAAGGAAGAAAGCTTGATCTTTGGGTAAGTAAATGATCTCCTTTGCTCAAACTCCATTCACAAATGTTGATCCTTGAGTAATGGGCTTCATTTTGGTGTGTGTAGTTTGGTCATTTGGTTGTGATTTGTGCCATACGAAAATTTATTGTTGGAGAATCAAGAACTCTCTTTGGAGAAGTTGCTAAGGTGAGTGAAACTAACCTATCTATCTAAGTTTCATACCATTTGAAGTAGTTAATAATTGTGGGAATTTTGGCCTGAATCCGAAAATTTGATGCCACTGTTCATTTGGTATGTTTTTGGTATGAGAATGGTGTTTTGGAATGAGTATGTGATAGATAGATTGATTAGAAATTGAAATGTGAAGTTTGGTTAAGATTGGTATCTTGTTGAATTTATTGCCCAAAACCCAAAGCATGATAATGGAATAGGATTTTGGTGATTTTGACATTACCATTGGATTCCTTGAGTGATTTTGTGTGGGAATAAGCTTGGTTGGTGATTTTGGGATTCATTTGGATCACTTGGGAAAAGTTGGAAAATTTGTTTTGGTTAAGCTCTGTTTTTCGCTGTCAGCTTGCACGAGCGTTTTGAGTGATCAAATGGTATTGGAAAATTATGAAACTTTCCAGTATTAAAGTTCACATCCCAAGCTTCAAAATGGACATATATTTTATGTCATTTCGTTGAGTATTCTGTGAGTTATGGTTGTCCAAAGTTTGGGATTGAAACAGAACTCTGTTTTGGAGTAGTGTGTAGTTTTTGGTGATTCTGTATTTGTTTAGTGATTTCCAGTGAAGGGCTATATTTTTCCTTGAAAGAGGACTCATATACCTTTCATTTTGCTTTGGAATAACCTCGTTTTGATTTTTCTAAAATTAGTTATGGTTTTTCGAAGTGCAGCCCAGAGTCAGGAAACTTCTGGGCTGCGGCCCACGAGTGGCGGGCCGCAGCCCAAGGAATGGTGGGCCACGGCCCAACCTTGTGTTTTGGCACTTTGTGTTATCGAAAGGGGATCTTTAACCTATTGTTTCCCAACCTTTTAGGGCTTTTATTAGAGGCATTTGGGGCCTCTTAAGAGTCAATTATGATAACCAAAACTAAGTGTTTCAAGTTAATTAAGTCTTGGAATAAAATATAACCCTTCGTCCCTAATCATGATTCTAGGATACGATATTTGCCTTCCTCGGGAGAGACCGGCGCTAGGACACGCACAGAAGGATCAAGGTAGTGACTTTTCTCTCATATCTTGTATGATGTTTTGGCATGCATAACTTATCGTTGAATTTGTGAAATGTGTGCCATAGTCCAATACGGCGTGAGCAGGTCGGCGTGAGCCGTGTAGGGATTGACAGTGGTCATCTCTAGGTCGGCCGTTGAACTGCCGTCGTAATCGACATGGATATTTATGAATCCGACCCGTGGGGCGGCGTTTGTGAAACCAGCCGTGGGCTGTGTATATCTTGCCGGTATGGCTTGCGTATGAAATGCATTATATGAATCCCAGCTGTGGTGAAATGTATTGTATGGATTGTTGTGATGCAATGCAGCATGAGCAATTCAGCTTGAGCAATCGTAAGGGATGACATGTGTCATACTAACCATTGCCGTTGTAGTTGCTTGTTATGGATGATGATTTGCTTACATGCTTTATTGTTGCACATTATATGATTGATTTGTTACTACGGGGATTCCTTAGAATCTCACTTTCCCAAAAACCATGTTTTAGACAGGGCAGAAGGATCGAAAGGCAAACGGGCGACGAAGAGTAGTTAGAACTCCAGTTAGATGTATATTTTGAGTTATTGGTTATCATGTATATCTTTTGGATATTTTTGGGAAACAATTATGTATATTGGGATTGGTAGTATAGTTTTGTGTAATCCCCAAGTTAAGGGTATTGAATTATGGGCTTTATGCCTTTGTAAAACCCTTATTTAATGAATGGAACCCGAGTGTGTCGGGAATTTGTTTATACTCTGATATTTGTGAATGAAATCAACTTGTACAGGCCATTTAGTATTGAAATGTGAATATGAGACCGTCATGAACATGTTTTGTAAAAGTTTTTGTAAGCCATGATTTTGGGAAGATTGACTTTGTTTAAGTCCCAAAATCTATTGCGGTCTCTAATTCCACATTAATTACATTTTACGAACTAATCTCAGCCTTAGGCGTGAAGGGGGTTACATGTATATTTCAGAATTGGTTGTGGGTTCGTGGGATCATCCCTTGTGGGTATGCACCAATACCATACATTATGCAACTGTAAAGTGGAGGCTCTCGAGGCTCTTATATCATAATTCCTTTAAAATTTGGTGGAGGCTCTAATGGAATCTTATGTAGTACCTTTGGCTAAGAGTGCTTAGGTGATTTTGGAGGCTTGGAATACTTGGAAGCCTTAAAACTCTTCAATAGAAGTGACTTATCTCTATCATCAACATTTGTTGCCTTTGTTCTCACCATTTTCAAGAACATAAGAATATGAAGTATTAAGTTCTTTGGGCTTAGGGTTTTGACAAAGAGAGAGATTGGCGATTGGATAGGAATTTGGGAACAATTTTGAGTAAAATGATATGGGTTTGATTGATAGAGACATTTTGAGTATCAAAGAGTTGGTTTGAAATAAGATCACTCAAGAGGATTTGAATTGGGGATCAAGTGTGGTGATGATAAATGGATGTTGATTAGGGGATTTTAACTACAGAAACTTGACTTCACTTGAGTGTTCTATGCTCGGACTTATCACTCAAGTCACTAAATGGTCACTCGAGTGATACATACCAAAAACTTGTTCGCACCGGAAGTGCACAGGTCGCACCAAGTAATAAAGTGATAAGTGAAGTATTGTTCCCACATGGATTTGGTTCCAAAACCCAGTTAAGTATCGATTATCACACATTTGCCTAATTTAAGTAACACAAATATCAAGAGTGAAGGGAAACTATAAAATAAACCTAAACTAAAACTAAAGATTAATATAAACAAGTGATTCTTTGACTTCACAGATAAAATGTGGATTAGGATTTTTTATCCTCATTGTATTTCATAACATTCAATTAATCTCGTCTCATAGATGCTCTTAATAAAAATATGTGCTAGTCCAAGATTCAAAAAGTACTTGCAAAAGCTGTCAAGGACAAGTTTTTGATCTCATCAATTGCTCAAATCTCTTGACATAATTAATAAAATCAAATTAAGCTCTAATCCTAATGTGACTAAGTAAGGTTGGCCAGTATATCTCTATCTTGACAACAAAACCATCCATTCATCATGCAAACTTAAAGTTCTTACACAATTTACCAAGTTCTACACTTAACCTAGCCCTCTCAAGCATTAATCAAGAGAACAAAACATCTAAATGGTGATCAAATACTTAGAAGCATTAGGCAAAGAGTAAAATAAGCACATATTATAATTATTAACAAAAGGAGAGGAGTATTTAAGTGTTAATCCATAGAATAATTAAAAATAATCCTAGAGCTAGGTGTCTAGCTAACCATTGGTAGTCACAATCTATAAATATAAAAGAAAACACCAGCTATAGCAGAAAATAAGAGGGAAAGAGGAAGAAAATTAGAGAAACCAAGTGAATGTAGCTTGAATCTCTTCAAATCATCAGTCTTTGGCCTTCCAACCTTCAAGAGCCTCAAACCCTAGCACACCAACTCCTAATCTCAGCCTCTAAGTCTTAGAATCCCTAATTTTGATGCCCCTCTTAGGTTAAAAAGACACTAGAATCATCACTTTTTCAAAACACAGATCATCAGTTTTGCAACTTCACTTTTGTTTTGCTATAGCGAACCCACAATAAACGTGGTCAGAAAGGCCTATTTTTGGGGTGTTTTTTATTTTAATTCGCTGTGGTGTAGCAAAAGTGAATGCGGTCAGAAGGGCCTATTTTTTAGGTGTTTTCACTTTTGCACTGCTATAGCAAAGCAAAAGCTCCTTCTTCGATCTTCCTTTTTGAATTTTGTTCTTCTTTTTGTTGGAAATTGTGCCCTAAAGGCCAATCATTGTACTTTGAACATTATTATTTTAATGAAATTTCTCCATTCTGTTATCATATTATTTGCATGTTAACTGTGATAATTGTATCTTGGATAATTCATAAAGATTGTTCTAAAATGTCCCTGGTCGGTCATCTATGCGGGAGCAAAGATGAAACAAGACCAGTATGACTTTGATAAGATATGGAGATACGAATCAAAGTCTTAGGCACTTGTAAGAGTACAAGGTGCTGGACCGACCCACTATGAGAAAGCTATATAGATCAAGTCATAAGCTTTTCTCATGTATAACCACGTCACAATGCCCTTAGACCTGAGGTCATCATGGATTACTACATGAGAGTTGCTAAGCTTTGAACTAGTCAAAAGTCACTTTTGACCGGGTGATGATAAAGGCTATGATCGGGCTTAGTGATTTTTCATGCAGAGGAATATGAATGATCAAGATGGAATTTGTCCCTCACATTAATAGAGAGATATTATAAGGCCCCTCGATGAGTGAGTCTGAGAAATGTATGGCCATACTATGATAAAAGGAGTTTCTGTCTCTGTTATCAGTCTACTCAGGAATCAAGAAAAGTAATGGTCGGGAACAAGAGGATGACATTATCCATGCCTTATCCTTGATCGATATATCGTGTGACAAAAGGGACGTGACATGGTTGTATGACAGGTTGCATCGTGATAACGATACTCATATGAATTGGGTAGTCGTAATGTCTTGCTAGAGGCCGCTTGCGATTTTTGGGTTAGTATAGTTATTGGCCCACTGCCAACTTCATATGGGCCTACAGGGTCGCACACAAGAATGGCCCAACACGAGATAATGTTTAATTTAGGGTGGATGAATTTTATATTTATATATATATAATATAAAATTCATTAATAATATTATATAGATATATATATTTTTGAAATACATATCTTATATATATATGTATATATATTATATGATATTATTATATTGTGTTAGTTTTAAATTTAATTTATTAAGATATATTAAATTTAATAACTAACATGATAGAGATATAGTATATCAGATTTAATTTATGAAGATAAATTAAATCTAATGGCTCTTTATTTGGATTAAATAAATAGGTTAAATTAAAACTGTTGGACAGATTTAATTTAAACTGAATTTATTTAATTAGCTCATCAAGATAATTAATTGTCAATTAATTTCAAAATTAATGATGATTAATTTTGAAATTTGAAAATAGCCCTCATAGGTTATAAACTTGATAGAGCAGATATATTCATACGTACGTGAGAATTGAGAGCCGCAAGTGAAACCCTAGGAGACATTAGAGGCGCTAGCACGCAGTCTCGGTTGGAGAGCATTCGTGTGGATACCGGTAGAGAGAGCGGACCTGACGTGTTGGCTCCTAGAGATCGTGAAAACTCTGAATCCTCAAAAAGGTATGAATCCTTCCAACTTGGTTTCAACACCGTTGATAGATCATCGATTAAGATCGGTAAAATTTTAAAAATTCTTCCGCTGCGCCTACCGTTCCTAATAGTGGTATTAAAGCCAGATCAATTGTGCGTTTAAATTGAGTTTATTATTCTTATACATGTGATATATATGGGATGTGTACGTATGTTTATAAGAAACACTTGAATATGCATGTGATTTGGTTAATACAAAACGAAATTATTTAGAAAGATGTGATCTTGTAATTCCGTTGATTTTTGTTTTCGTTTAAATTGAATCTTGAAATTGTTTCTTTTTCGGTTTTGAAACATGTACGTGATTTTCGTTTTGAACAAGCATGAAATTGGGTAGGGTACCTGAGATTGTAGTTGGCGGCAATCAAATCGGGTCTAGGTTCGGATATTTATTCAGGTAATAGGGATCCAAACTATGAGGAAGACAATCTGGATCAGAAGCGTTCTAAGCCATTGTTGTCTAAACGAATTTTTTGAATTTTTGTTTCTGAAATTTTAAAAGGAATGTGCCTTTTTCAAAAGCTCTAGGGGCGCTGCCCCTTACAACCCCGCAAGGGTGGCTCCCCTTGACCCCGCTCACTAACCGGCTAGCGGGACCACCATGACCACCTCTGCGTAGATCAATATAATCTGATCACGACATTTATTGCTTTTCATATTGTATGAATTCTTGTTGTGGTTTATTATTTATCCTTGTTTGGGTATAGTGAACAACATGGCTTTAGAATTTTACAAAGGTTGTAATATTTAAATACGGCCTGCGTGCCGTGCCTTTCTCTAAATACTCTCGATGTACATTCTCTTCTCATCTCACTCCCCTCGAATGTTTAAACGAGGTTTCTCTCAATATATTTCCTTTTATTTAGAGAATTCCTCTCACTGGCTTGGGAGGATTTTAGGTTAGGTAAGCCATGTTGTGTCACGTTTAAATTATGCTTTTGATAAGATCATTGGATGATCACTTTTACATTTATATGTATTTATCTATATAAGATACGACCACGGTTGCATCCATATAAACAAAACTGATTAATTAAGCCCTCTGAATCAAATCTTAAGTCATAATGCCGTCAATTAATGAATACTTATCAAAACCTAGATCGCTCAATTGTGGAAACCACCAAAGTAGATGCACTTGAGTATCTTGATGAGACAAGCTTGAGTAATGGTGCTACTCATAATATTCATTATTGTTTTGACTTAATTGAGATTAACAAAACGGTTTTGAATCTCAAGGCATTAGATGGGGTTAAACATGCCGGATCATATGATGATTAAATCCCATAAAGATCTAAGAGTTACATGTGATATAATTGGTAAATAGGTTACCTACCTAAATAACTTGAATTTAAGTGTCTTGCCAAAGCGGAAGATTACTAACTAACTTTGCATATTTTAATTGTAGAATCATGTCGACTAGTAATACTGCTACACTATCATTGTGATCGGTCCTTGAGAAAGACAAACTCAATGGGACAAACTTTCTTGACTGGTTCAGGAACTTGAGAATCATTCTCAAGCAGGAAAGAAAGGCTTATGTCCTAGATCAACCTATTCCTGAGGAGCCTGTAGCCAATACTCTAAGAGCTCAGAGAGATGCTTACACAAAGCAAAAGGATGACTCTATGGATGTAGGTTGCCTGATGCTTGCCACTATGGTTCCAGAGCTCCAAAGAGATTTGGAACTCATGGAGGCTCATGAGATGATTGTACATCTCAAGGAAATGTTCCAGCAACAGGCAAGGCAAGAAAGGTATGAGACCACAAAGGCCTTACACTCCTGTAAAATGGCTAAAGGTGCATCAGTTAGTACTCATGTGTTAAAGATGAAAGGCTATATTGATCACCTTGGGAGGCTTGGATTTCCCATGAGCCAGGAGTTAGCTACGGATTTGATCCTCAACTCACTCCCGGAGAGTTATGATCAGTTTGTTATGAACTACAACATGAACAACATGGAGAAATCAATTTCTGAGCTGCATGGAATGCTCAAAACTGCTGAGCAAAGCATTAAGAAAAAGCCTAGCACAGTTTTGATGGTTCAGAAAGGAAAGGGTATGAAAAAGAAAGGGAAGGGCAAATGGAAGTTAATGGCTCAGGTGGTAAGACTAAAGAGTCAAACAAGCTCGAAACCAAGCCTATACCCAAGAAGGCAAAGCCTCCAAAGGAAGGAGTCTGCTACTTCTGCAATGAACCTGGTCATTGGAAGAGGAATTGCAAACTCTACCTGGAAGATCTGAAAAAGAACAAGAAGGATAGTGATGCTATCACTTCAGGTATTTATGTTATAGACATTCATTTTTCTACTTCCTCTAGATGGGTATTAGGTACTGTATGTGGTTCTCACATTTGTACAAATGTGCAGGGTCTAAAGGACAGTAGAAAGCTGAATAAGGGCGAGGTGGACCTACGAGTTGGAAATAGAGCAAGAGTTGCTACTTTAGCCGTAGGCACTTATGAATTAGTTCTGCCCAGTAGGCTTTTGTTAGTTTTGAACAATTGCTATTATGTTCCTGCTTTGAGTAGTAACATTGTTTCTCTTTCTTATTTGGATAAGGAAGGTTATACTTCCATTACTAGGAATGGTAAATGTTCTATTTTTTGTAATGACATTTTCTATGCTGATGGATTTGCATGTTGGTCATTATATATTAAATTTAGAACATCCTAATAATGGGAATATCTATAACGTAACTACTAAGAGGATAAAATCAAACAATTTGAATCCGACCTACCTATGGCATTGTCGTCTAGGCTATATAAATGAGGAACGAATTTCTAAACTTCATCAAGATGGATTTCTAAACTCATTTGATTTTGAATCATATGATACATGCAAATCTTGCTTATTAGGAAAGATGCCTAAGGCACCTTTTACTGGGCACAGTGAGAAGGCTATTGAATTATTGGGCCTCATACATACAGATGTATGTGGACCATTAAATATAGCTGCCAGAGGAGGTTATGTCTACTTCATTACATTTATAGATGACTTTAGTAGATATGGCTATATCTATCTAATAAAACATAAATCTGAATCTTTTGAAATGTTCAAAATATTCCAAAATGAAGTACAAAACCAACTTGGTAAAACAATTAAAGTACTTCGATCTGATCGAGGTGCTGAATATTTGAGCCAAGAATTCATTGACCATCTTAGGAGTTGTGGGATAATTGCACAATTGACTCCTCCAGGAACACCACAATGGAATGGCATTTCTAAACGGAGGAATCGAACATTATTAGATATGGTTCGATCTATGATGAGTCAAACAGATCTTCCACCGTCCTTTTGGAGACATGCCCTAGAGACAGCTGCGTTCACACTAAATCATGTTCCATCTAAGGTAATTGAAAAGACACCATATGAGATATGGACTGGAATGAAACCAAGTTAATCTTTTCTCAAAATCTGGGGATGTGAGGTATATGTTAAGCAACAAACCTCTGATAAATTAACACCCAGATCCATAAAGTGCCTTTTCGTAGGGTATCCTAAAGAAACGAAAGGATACTATGTCTACAATCCCACCGATAATAAAGTGTTTATTATTCGAAATGGCAAGTTTCTAGAAAGAGAGTTTGTCTCTAAAACAACCAGTGGGAGCGACATACATCTCGAAGAAATTTGAGAGCCATAAGATGGTATAGAACCACATATGGAAATTAGAGAAGACTCACAATAAGATGCTGAGCCTCCTCAAGTAACACAAGGTCCACGAAGATCTAATAGGACATGGCATCAACCTCAGAGATATGGATTTCTGATTATTGAAGGCCGTGATGTGTTGCTCATTGAGCAAAATGAGCCCACCACCTATCGAGAAGCCACAGTGGGACCAAACTCTGAGAAATGGCTAAATGCCATGAAGTCTGAAATGCAATCCATATACGACAATCAGGTATGGACCTGAGTCGAACCACCTGAAGGTGTAAAAACCATTGGGTACAAATGGGTTTTCAAGGAGAAAACTGACATGGATGGCAATGTAAATGTCTTCAAGGCACGACTGGCTGCAAAAGGATTCACTCAAACTCATGGTGTAGACTATGATGAAACCTTTTCCCCAGTTGCAATGGCCAAATCAATCAGAATCCTTCTTACCATTGCAGCATATTATGACTATGAAATATAGCAGATGGATGTCAAAATAGCCTTCCTTAATGGAAAGCTGCTTGAGGATGTGTACATGACACAACCTGAAGGTTTTGTGTGTCCAGAGGACTCTGGTAAAATTTACAAGCTTTAAAGATCCATTTATGGATTGAAGCAAGCATCTCAGAGCTGGAATAATCGTTTTGATGAAGTAGTTAAAGAGTTTGGATTCATTCAAAACATCGATGAACCTTGTGTTTACAAGAAGATTAGTGGGAGCATAGTTGTATTTCTAGTGCTTTATGTAAATGACATCCTACTCATTGGGAATGATATTCCTACCTTACAGAGTGTCAAGTCTTGGTTAGGAAAGCCTTTTCAATGAAAGACTTAGGTGAAGCCACCTATATCCTAGGAATTAGGATCTATAGGGATATATTCAAAAGACTTATAGGCCTAAGTCAGAGCACATACAAGACAAGATACTGCATAGGTTCAGTATGCATGATTCAAAAAGGGGTTACATGCCCATGTCTTATGGCATCCATCTTAGTAAGGATCTGTGTCCTAGTACACCTGATCAGCGAGATCGCATGAGTAAGGTTCCATATGCCTCGGCCATTGGATCCATCATGTATGCCATGTTATGTACTTGACCGGATGTCTCGTTTGCCTTAAGTATGACCAGAGATACCAACAAGATCCTGGTGAGGGTCATTGGACTGCCGTCAAGAATATCCTAAAGTACTTAGAAGGACTAAGGACTTATTTTTGGTCTATGGTGGATTGGATGATGAGCTCTGCGTAACCGGTTACACAGATGCAAGTTTCCAAACTGACCAAGACGACCTTAAATCGCAATCTGGATATGTATTCCTCCTGAATAGTGGAGCAGTAAGCTGGAAAAGCTCCAAGCAGAGCACTATAGCAGATTCTGTAACAGAAGCTGAGTATATAGCAGTATCAGATGCAGCTAAAGAAGCCGTTTGGATCAGAAAGTTCATTACTGAACTAGGGGTGGTGCCTACCATCTCAAATCCAATAGATTTGTTATGTGACAATAGCGGTGCTATTGCACAGGCCAAGGAGCCTAGGTCACATCAAAGGACCAAGCATATACTCAGGCAATTTCATCTTATTAGAGAAATCAATGATAGAGGTGATATAAAGATATGCAAAGTAGCAGGAGAAGATAATATTACAGATCCTCTTACTAAGCCACTTGCATAGGCAAAGCATGAGCGTCATGTTAAGGCAATGGCAATTAGGCAAATTAATGATTCCACCTAGGGCAAGTGGGAGGATGTTGGAAATTGTGCCCTAAGGGCCAATCATTGTACTTTGAACATTATTATTTTAATGAAATTTCTCCATTCTGTTATCATATTATTTGTATGTTAACTGTGATAATTTTATCCTTGGATAATTCATAAAGATTGTCCTAAAATGTCCCTGGTCGATCATCTATGCGGGAGCAGAGATGAAACAAGACCAGTATGACTTTGATAAGATATGGAGATACGAATCAAATTCTTAAGCACTGGTAAGAGTACAAGGTGCTGGACCAACCCACTATAAGAAGGCTACATGGATCAAGTCATAATCTTTTCTCATGTATAACCACGTCACAATGCCCTTAGACTTGAGGTCATCATGGATTCCTACATGAGAGTTGCTAAGCTTTGAACTAGTCAAAAGTCACTTTTGACCGGGTGATGATAAAGGCTACGATCGGGCTTAGTGATTTTTCATGCAGAGGAATATGAATGATCAAGATGGAATTTGTCCCTCACATTAATAAAGAGATATACAGGGCCCCTCGATGAGTGAGTTTGAGAAATGTATGGCCATACTATGATAAAAGGAGTTTCTGTCTCTGTTATCAGGCTACTCAGGAATCGAGAAAGTAATGGTCAGGAACAAGAGGATGACATTATCCATGCCTTATCCTTGATGGATATATCGTGTGACAAAAGGGACGTGACATGGTTGTATGATAGGTTGCATCGTGATAACGATCCTCATATGAATTGGGTAGTCGTAATGTCTTGCTAGAGGCCGCTTGCGATTTTTGGGTTAGTATAGTTATTGGCCCACTGCCAACTTCATATGGGCCTACAGGGTCGCACACAAGAATGGCCCAACACGAGATAATGTTTAATTTAGGGTGGATGAATTTTATATTTATATATATATAAAATATAAAATTCATTAATAATATTATATAGATATATATATTTTTGAAATACATATCTTATATATATATATATATGTATATATATTATATGATATTATTATATTGTGTTAGTTTTAAATTTAATTTATTAAGATATATTAAATTTAATAACTAACATGATAGAGATATAGTATATCAGATTTAATTTATGAAGATAAATTAAATCTAATGGCTCTTTATTTGGATTAAATAAATAGGTTAAATTAAAACTGTTGGACAGATTTAATTTAAACTGAATTTATTTAATTAGCTCATCAAGATAATTAATTGTTAATTAATTTCAAAATTAATGATGATTAATTTTGAAATTTGAAAATAGCCCTCATAGGTTATAAACTTAATAGAGCAGATATATTCATACGTACGTGAGAATTGAGAGCTGCAAGTGAAACCCTAGGAGACATTAGAGGCGCTAGCACGCAGTCTCGGTTGGAGAGCATTCGTGTGGATACTGGTAGAGGGAGTGGACCTGACGTGTTGGCTCCTAGAGATCGTGAAAACTCTGAATCCTCAAAAAGGTATGAATCCTTCCAACTTGGTTTAAACGCCATTGATAGATCATCGATTAGGATCGGTGAAATTTTAAAAATTCTTCCGCTGTGCCTACCGATCCTAATACTTTTCTCACTTTCCAATGATCCTTGTAAGCTACTATATCTTGTCCTCATCCTCTTACAAAGAGAAGGATTTTATGAGCTTTTTACTTTCTTCAACTTAATCTAAACCTCTATCTATGCATTTAGCTCAAAATTTGCAAGTTTTTAAAGTATTTTCATCATATCACAGTTTCTTTTATATGTATAAAGTTTATGTACAATTTGAGTTCAAAACCAATAAATATATAAGAAAAATGTGATGAAATATACGAATTTCTAGTGAATAACACTCCCCCAAAATAGGAACTTGAGAGAATATGCCAAGATAAATGCCTTATAATCTTTGAGCAAGTTTTTCAAGAGTTCTCTGAGTGTGAGTATGTATGGAATTAAAAGACATTTCTTCGGATTCCATCTTAGTCACACATAATACTCCAACTCATGCAAATTTTCAACTCTACATCTTCACTATCCTCTTTTTCATCTTTCTCTGCTTACAATTTGCCTCATATGATGTCAAAATCGAAAGGACTTTCGGCTTGTAACGTGGTCATGGGTTTAAGGTGTTTGAATGGAAGGGAAAAGGAATAAATACAAAAACTTTGAGATAAATGAACTAACTGAAGGATCGGTAAGCACAGCGGAAGAATTAAAAAAAATTTTCATCGATCCTAATCGAGGATCTATCAATGGCGTTTAAACCAAGTTGGAAGGATTCATACCTTTTTGATGATTCAGAGTTTTCACGATCTCTAGGAGCCCACACGTCAGGTCCGCTCCCTCTACCGATATCCACACGAATGCTCTCCAACCGAGACTGCGTGCTAGCACCTCTAATGTCTCCAAGGGTTTAACTTGTGGCTCTCAATTCTAATGTACCCTGAGTCTATCAGCTCTATCAAGTTTATAACCCATGAGGGTTATTTTCAAATTTCAAAATTAATCATCATTAATTTTGAAATTAATTAACAATTAATGAGCTAATTAAATAAATTCAGTTTAAATTAAATCTGTCCAACAGTTTTAATTTAACCTATTTATTTAATCTAAATAAAGAGCCATTAGATTTAATTTATCTTCATAAATTAAATCTGAGATACTATATCTCTAAAATGCTAGTTATTAAATTCAATATATCTTAATAAATTAAATTTAAAACCAACACAATATAATAATATCATATAATATATATATACATATATATATATAATATATTTCGAAAATATATATATCTATATAATATTATTAATGAATTTTATATTATATATATATATATAAATATAAAATTCATCCACCCTAAATCAAACATTATCTCGTGTTGGGCCATTCTTGTGTGCGACCTTGTAGGCCCATATGAAGTTGGCAGTGGGCCAATAACTACACTAACCCAAAAGTCGCAAGCGGCCTCTAGCAAGACATTACGACTACCCAATTCATATGAGGATCGTTATCACGATGCAACCTGTCAGTTTTCAAATTTCAAAATTAATCATCATTAATTTTGAAATTAATTAACAATTAATTATCTTGATGAGCTAATTAAATAAATTCAGTTTAAATTAAATCTGTCCGACAGTTTTAATTTAACCTATTTATTTAATCTAAATAAAGAGCCATTAGATTTAATTTATCTTCATAAATTAAATCTGAGATACTATATCTCTATCATGTTAGTTATTAAATTTAATATATCTTAATAAATTAAATTTAAAACCAACACAATATAACAATATCATATAATATATACATACATATATATATATATATAATATATTTTGAAAATATATATATCTATATAATATTATTAATGAATTTTATATTATATATATATAAATATAAAATTCATCCCCCCTAAATCAAACATTATCTCGTGTTGGGCCATTCTTGTGTGCGACCCTGTAGGCCCATATGAAGTTGACAGTGGGTCAATAACTACACTAACCCAAAAGTCGCAAGCGGCCTCTAGCAAGACATTACGACTGCCCAATTCATATGAGGATCGTTATCACGATGCAACCTGTCAGTTTTCAAATTTCAAAATTAATCATCATTAATTTTGAAATTAATTAACAATTAATTATCTTGATGAGCTAATTAAATAAATTCAGTTTAAATTAAATCTGTCCGACAGTTTTAATTTAACCTATTTATTTAATCTAAATAAAGGGCCATTAGATTTAATTTATCTTCATAAATTAAATCTGAGATACTATATCTCTATCATGTTAGTTATTAAATTTAATATATCTTAATAAATTAAATTTAAAACCAACACAATATAATAATATCATATAATATATATACATATATATAATATATTTTGAAAAAATATATATCTATATAATATTATTAAATATAATAATATAATATATATATAAGATATATATTTCGAAAAAATATATATATCTATATAATGTTATTAATGAATTTTATATTATATATATATATATATAAATATAAAATTCATCCACCCTAAATCAAACATTATCTCGTGTTGGGCCATTCTTGTGTGCGACCCTGTAGGCCCATATGAAGTTGGCAGTGGGCCAATAACTACACTAACCCAAAAGTCGCAAGTGGCCTCTAGCAAGACATTACGACTACCCAATTTATTGAGGATCGTTATCACGATGCAACCTGTCATACAACCATGTCACGTCCCTTTTGTCACACGATATATCGATCAAGGATAAGGCATGGAAAATGTCATCCTCTTGTTCCTGACCATTATTTCTCAATTCCTGAGTAGCCTGATAATAGAGACAGAAACTCCTTTCATCATAGTATGGCCATACATTTCTTAGACTCACTCATCGAGGGGCCCAGTAATATCTCTCTACTAATATGAGGGACAAATTCCATCTTGATCATTCACATTCCTCTACATGAAAAAACACTAAGCCCGATCGTAGCCTTTATCATCACCCGGTCAAAAGTGACTTTTGACTAGTTCAAAGCTTAGCAACTCTCATGTAGGAATCCATGATAACCTCAGGTCTAAGGGCATTATGACATGGTTATACATGAGAAAAGCTTATGACTTGATCCATGTAGCTTTCTCATAGTGGGTCGGTCCAGCACCCTGTACTCTTACAAGTGCCTAAGACTTTGATTCGTATCTCCATATCTTATCAAAGTCATACTGGTCTTGTTTCATCTCTGCTCCCGCATAGATGACCGACCAGGGACATTTTAGGACAATCTTTATGAACTATCCAAGGATACAATTATCACAGTTAACATGTAAATAATATGAGAACAGAATGGAGAAATTTCATTAAAATAATAATGTTTAAAGTACAATGATTGGCCCTTAGGGCACAATTTCCAACACTAACGTCTTCTCTTCTTCTTTTCTTTTCTTTTTTTTTTGTACTCACCTAACTTGAACTAACTTGCTTTCTTTCTTCTACCAAGCCTCTTTGATTTTTTTTAAAGAGAGTATTGGCTTGGTTTCTGTACACTTTGTTCCAATTAAACCCTCAACAATTTACACATTTCACATTCATAACTTACCCATTCACACATCAAACCATTTTTTTTATCTCAAAGTAGGGTGTTTCATGGTGTTTCAGGCTAGGGGTTAGGGAAGTGAATTGGTTTTCAAAAGAACATTTATATTGGTTTTTCTATAAAGGCTCAAAATTGGGCACAATGGAAGAATAACAATGTAAGTTAGCTTGAAAGGCTTAAATGCTTTTTAACGAAATGCCTATATCATGTTTCAAAATCATATAAGATGGACCATAAGCTTTGAAAAATTCTAAAGTACATTTGGAAATTGTATCTTTGAAAATAGATATATAAGCTAGTTTACTAAGAGTTTTCTCAACAAAAACCTTCAAAACGTCCCTAATTCCAATAGTGTAAGATTATGCTCAAGAGAATTCCTTAGAAACCCACTCCAACATTATAACTCACTCAACCAAGAACATTAATCACAATTTCCTGTCAAGCATAATGCTAAGTAGCTATCCAATTATAGGACCATTCATGCAATCCTAAACAAACAATTAACCAATTTAAAAATATTTTCTTCACTATTTTCCAAAAAAAATGCTTAAAATTGTGAAATTTCATATATTTTACACCTTTTTTCAATTAAACTATACATGAAAACCGATTGTATATTCATGTGCACTCATTATGTTTCAAAATTTGTTTCTCTTTCAAAATTTTCAAAATTGTGACACAATCTCACCCCGAAACTTAAGATTAACAATGTCCCCATCATTAACCTTAGCAAGAAGGGATTGAAACTGAACAGTACCTGTACAATATATAGCTCATTCCATAATATTCACAAAGATCAAGAATTATAGGTAACAAAGTCTTCAATGGCCCAAATAAAGCTTGGAATCAATGTGAACTCTAGCCATCAGTAGCTAGTTCCATAATATTCACAGCAAACATAAGACCATAAGAAACAACATATATGAATAATCACATTGGCCACACGAAGGAAACACATTAAGAAGAACATGGCTATTGGGACCTATTTCAAAAGCAGAATAGTCACTGTGCAATATGCCCTCAATAGCTCATATCCAAAACAAGAAGTCTAAGAGCAAGGAAGAAACCATCAGTAGTCTTATGCGAATAGAGAGTGTAAGCAGCTAGCATAGTCAAGGATATGAAGAAAACACATAAACACACATTGAAGAACCAAAAGACAAGCCTAAAAAGAAAAGAAAATAACCTAATCTAGAAAAAAATTTCCCCCAAACTTAAAGTCTATCTAGTTCCAAAATTTCCAGACATAGTTTCATACTTAAGCCTATCCTCACTACCTTCAAAATCTATTTATTCCCCTAATGGTACTTTTGCAACACCTAAAACGTAGCTAATTAAACCATTTCATTGTGGTAAGCCAAAGAAACCTATTTCGTTTAAGCATTGCTTAGTCAAAATCACATGATCTAAGGCAGAAAATAGGTTCAACTAATGTAGTCATCAATAATTGCAGGAAACAAAATAATTTCAAAGTGATTCATATTATTCCTTGGACTTAGTGACTAGAAATTTGGTTTTCGACAATGAAAGGTTTTGAGTAAAAGCCAAGGGTGCAAAATAGATTGACCAAGCACTATTTCATAACCTTGCAATAGCTTGCTAAATCATCCAATTTGCGGAGTTATTTTGAAATCTCTTAGAATTGTACACAAATTGGGCTTTCTAAAAAAATACAATGCCATTTACATCAGTATGTAAATGAGTATTTTTTTGGTTAAAAATTAAGTTCAAATACCTAGAGATTGCAGAACATCACCATTTAGTGGCATGAGACAGTGCTTAATTAACATATTGTGCACCGAACAGTACTACAAATGTACCAAAAATGATCCATCTACTTCACAATATATTTTATACCAGAAACCATTAGTAATTTCAATCAGCTAGTCTTCAAATCACAAAGCATATAGCTATTCAGTCCTGATTTCAAAATTTATAAAGAATTGCATATGTAATCCCCTCCGTAATTATATCTGAAATACGCAATTAAAATGAAATAGAGACCAATAATAATCAAACTCATTTAAAATCCCATCCTTGAGATAGGGTTTTCAAAAATACCTTTTAAAATCTAATTAACTTGGTCTCATATTCACATTTCGAATACAATTGCTACGCGAAGATAAATCACATTCATATAAATATCAGAGTGCACAACATAATCATCCCGGCAATCCCAGGTACATACCTTCGCTAAAGATACACAGGGCACAATTGCCCATTACAATTCTTCAATGGAGATTACACAATCTCATCTCGAAGGAGTCCTAGTCGCTCCCTCCATGAGCCACTTGCCCTGTCTAAATTGTTGGTAGGGGAGGGTGAGATTCGAGAGAATCTCAGTAGGAAACAGATACCATAATGCATGCATGATAGATGATATGTGTATGACATGTTAGCTTTATCTAAATGCATGCCCCATAATGACATTTCTGCATGCTCAATGTTTCATATAACAAAACTATGGCCACAGCAAAACAGAAACAGAGCTTCATTTATACAAATATGCTCTACATAATCAAGTAAAGCAATCACATACATCACTACACAAGCAAAGATATCAAATACATGTAAGTAAGGTAAGTCCCCAACCTCTAATCTTTCTCCTCGATTTGCGTGCCAACAGATTGGGGCTTCATATTCAATCATACAATGTCAAATATACCATTTAGACACTTCCATAGTGTTTCTGGGGGTTATATGAGGCTATATTGAAAATTTACTAAAATACCCCTGGGACCCTGGCCCATTGTACCCGGTCCGGTTGTACTTTTCTCAAAATTCTAACCTGGGTATCCTGACATATTTTCGCCCAAGGAATCCATTTCTGGACTCGGAATTATCAAATTCAATGTTAATTTACAAATTTACCCTTGGCAGCCCCACTTTAAGGGTTTCAGGGGCATTTTCGTAATTATGCTTTTCGGCCTTTTCCGAAAAAGTGCCCAACTATAACCCCTCCTAATTTTTAATCCTGAACTCAATGGAATCATCAAATCATTGAAAATCCAACTCTAAGACCCATTTATAGAGCTGGCCAAAATTCTCAAGTATTCCAGGGAAAATTGGGGTTTTTCGGTTTCGGCTCTATAAACGCGTTCCTTTATACTCCTAACTACTTTATTGATTATTCCATTAAGTTACAACTACAATTAGTACCAATTTGGGCAGCATAACAGCCCCACACACCCATTTTCCAATTTTGAAACCAATGACAATCTAGTGAAATTTCACCGATTAAATTATCCACAGCAGCCAAAATAGTCAATACACAAGAGTTTGGAAGTTACCTCAAGCTCCCACTAGCTTTTCTCAAGAGTGGCTGAACCCTAGCTCACTTTAACACAAGAAATGGAGCTTCCAAACCTTAAATTACATAGAAGAGTAGCTTAGGAACAAGGTTATACGCATTAGGTACGAATTCACCGAAGAAATCAACCTACCTTGTAAGTTCTCTTCTCTTTCTATCTCTAAATGCTCTCAAAATTTCTCTCTCTCTTGGCTTCTAGTTCAGCACGAAAATGAGAGCTGAAGATAATGAGAAAATGTTTTAATTTCCATGCTGATGTCATCTTTTAGTTTGATGATGTCATAATTCCCATTTTCAGATTTTCTAGCAGATTTTCTGCCCAACTTTGAAAAATCATAACTAATTCTGGAAAACTCGAAATGAGGTGATCCCAAAGCCAAATGAAATTTATTTAAGTCTTCTCTATAGGAAAAATATGGGCCATTACCCAAAATCACCACAAAATTCCAGAATTACATAAAATGCATCACTGCCCCAAAACAGAGTTCAGTTTCCATCCCAAACTTTGGACAGTCATATCTCCTAGTTCACAAAATGAAATGGCACAAATTATATGTCCATTTTGAAGTTTGGGATGTGAAATTTAAGACTGGAAAGTTTCAAAATTTTTAGAAACTATTTGGTCATTCAAAACGTTCACACAAACTGACTGCCCAGAATAGAGTTTCACTGGACAGAATTTCAGATTTTGCATCTTTGCTTCCAATGGTCCCATTTTCATACCAAACATCATTCCCATATAAATTTTCACAAGGAATCCATTGGAAACACCAAATCAATGAAATTCATATCTCCTTGACATGTTTTCACAACAATCTCAACATGTCAACACAATTCACATTTCAAAACCTAACATTGCAACTTTTCCATTCCAAAGTTCCAAACCAATTTCAATGACATCAAAACACACTATGACACCATTTCCAACACAATACCCCATTCAATTCTTCCCTCTATTCTAAGTCAATTTGGATGTTAATCCACAATTGAACTTAAATACAGGGTTTCGGCGCTGCTCACAACACACACGAATCACATTTGAGTGCCAAGTCACATCATATTCTCCAAAAGGGTTATTTATCACTAACCACATCCACTTTTCAAGTCATTAACCCTTAATCACAATTTGGGATCTTGCGAAACCAGGGCTTAGCAATCCACTAATCTCAGGCTTATTCTCTAAGCTCAAGTCTCAAAAGTCGAGGTATTACAGAATACAACAAGCTGAGAATGACTTGGAAATGACAAAAAGGCCATAAGAGACTAAAGTATTTTGAAAATTGAGTTTAGAAATCCATGACAATTAAGCCCTAAAGTACTTGTGACCCAAGAGCCTCATGTCTATTCTTAAACTAATATGTGAATGGATAGTTGGAAACTTCACAATCCAATTGAGAGCATTTTTTGAAATTTCAGATTTGTTTCATGTGTCAATTCTCATAATAGCCTACGATGGGCAGTAAGGATAAATAAGTATCTCAAAACTTTTATACAATCAAAAAATGCACTTATACATGTAGGAAAACAATAAGTTCAAAGTCGACTTGGTTCAAAATAGGGGTATTTCATGACTTTAAACTCACCGTAGCAAAGATATCAAAGGATTATTTTCAAGGAAAAAAAATCCAATTTTTTCAAACCCCATCATGAATAAGAACACTATTACGACCTTAAAATTGTTTCTTCAATGGATTGTAAAATGTGCAAGACTCTAATTCAAGAAATCATAGAACTGAAACAATAGCTACCTATATGAACACACACCAATTCAAGCCAAGCCTAAATTTCCACAATCCTAATCACATGACCAAACAAACTCTAGAACAGACTCAGCTAATGCCTGCTACCAAGAGAACTTTTTGAAAGATGTATAATTTATCAAATGCCCAATTTTTATGTATAATTTCTGTGAGAACAACATTGAGTTCTGGAAATATGGGATCAAGATGAGAATTTGCAAAGACTTAGTTCTAATTTTATGACAAGAGTTAAATGAACTTTCATGAGTGGACTTTTTCTCCTATAAAGCCTTTTTCACGAAACTAACAAATTCCAGAGCGAAAAGGCCTTTCCACTTCTCATAGTGACGAAACATCTTATTGTGAAAATGCAATTTATTCTTGCAACAAAATTAGAAATAGTTTTTTAAACAACCTAACATGTTCAGAATTCAATAATGTAAGTCAATTCTCATGGATACTAAGTATGAAATGAATAACCAAACCAAACCAAATATCTGAATCCTAAGACCAAAGACAAATTGCAAAAACTTAGGGTAATTGCCAAAAGGAGGAATGTCATAATCAATACATGAAAGCAAAATTGGACAATGATTAACAGGGTAGGGAACATGCTGCAACCTACAAGCTATCTAATAACTATGCTTCCTCTATTCAATCCTAGGTTCTAACAATTTTAGAACTTGGGAAAAACATAATCTTTAAAGTTACTTAGTATATGTAGGGTGCCAACAAAATAGTCCTAAAGGTGAACAATTATCAAATTCCCAAGTTTCTATTTAATTATTGTGAGTTCAGATTTGAAATCTAAATATTTGGGAATCAAATGAATATGTGCAAAGTCTTATTTCTAATTTTATAACATGAGTTAAATGGATTTTTTTAGTGACAACTATTTATAGCAATGAATCATTTTCCAAAGTAACCACAAGTTTCAGAACTAAATCAGCCTTTGGAGTTCTTAAAATAGCCATACATGCAATTGAAAAATCATTGAACTCCTGCTATAAATTTAGAAATAAAATCTCTGGAGTAACCTCAGGTTTTCTTTAAATCAATACTATTATTCAAATCTCTAGAACACCAAGCATACACAAGCAATCTAGAAAGTTAAGAACTTTTATTCCTAAATTTCGGAAAAAACTATCCAAGCAAGCAATGCAAAACATAATAAACCGTACACCAACATTCATCAGTTCAAACCTAATATCAGCATGCTTTACCAGTTAAACCTCAATCATAGAACATTCATTAGTTGAAGCCTAAGCAAAATCTCCACTGTAATCTAACCAAAACTCAACACAGAAATAGAGATTCGCACGAGATTTACCTCAACGTGACAATGGGATAAAACAAAGGTGAAAGTTATAGAGCTACACTACATCATGCTAAGAGAAGGAGATGACTAAGACTTGAGCGTCGCTGCCATGTCTCGATGGAGCGGCAGAGATGCAGATCTATGAGAATGATGGTTGTGGTGGGTGAGTATAAGAGCTAGGAAATAGACCGATAGAGGGATGGGTCATATAGCAATGGAGTGTTGTAATAAGAGGTGATTCGGTGATGAAAGTGAAGAAGGAGATTGTGGGGCTTGAGGGCTGAGATAGAGTGATAAAGGTGGCTTAGGATATGGTTTAAATAGGAGATTGAGAAGAAAGGGTGACAGATCTAGAGTGAAATGGGGCAAAGATGATGGTATAGGTGAGGGTATGGGGAATTTTGGGGGTGGCGGCTAGCAGTAATTATGGCATAATACCAGTAATGGTGGTGGAGACCTTTGGTGGGGGAGAAGGTTCAATGAAGTGAGAGAGAGAAATGGAGGGATGGAGCTATGGTAAAGGACTAATTGTGGAGCATGGTCGAACTAAGGGGAATGATGAGTTTATTGTATTAAACTTTTTTGTTTCCTAGCACATGGTGTTAGACTTTGTATTTGTTATTTTCTAAGTTGCAATTATTGCAATTAGGTCATATTTCCCTATAAATATTTGTTGCTTCTTCATTTGTAAGACACTTCAAATTTGAATGATAAATGAAAGTTGCATTTCTGTACTTTTGTTTCTTGAGAGTGTATTCTCTCTAAGGTTCCTCTTAGAAATTACAGACTTATCAAGGCTTGATCAACCTTGTGGCGTCTTCCAATACTATGAGTCCTTGTTCTTTCATGTTTAAGGGTTCAAGTGGATCCTCGATCTATGTTTAACTTTCTTGGGGTATGTAAGTTTAGATTAGTTGTGGGTTTATGGGATCTTCCCTTGTGGGTTCGCACTCTCTTGGTATCAGAGCTTCGGATCTAAACTCAAATCATATCTATCTATTCTTTGTTTCCATTTTTGTTTTAAGTTTTGTGCTTTGTTCTTGTGTCTGTTCGTGTCCAGATTTGTTGCTTCTGTTCATCAAGCTTTTCCTTGTGTTTTCTAGTATTTAGAGAGTCTTTTTCATAGTTGAAAATCTCTTCTGCTATTTCATTTTGGAATCATTTCAATTTGATTTGTCATTTGTGAGTTTTATCCATTTTAATCTAGTTGTGCTTTATAGAAAATTTCTGGGTTTGTTCATCTTCGTTTTTCCAAAATTTCCCCAAATATTTTGTCCTTGTTTGACCACTTATCCTTTGTGTTGTACATCATTCAATAGGTCATTTTCATTGTTTAGAATCTCATCTTTCTGTTTATTTTGGTTTCATCTCAATCCAAAATTTCCATTGTGAGTTATAGCCTTCTCAAAAAGGTCACTTTTCTATAATTTCTGGGTTTAGATTGCTTATGTTGTTTTATTTGTAGATTCTATATTCTCTTTATATTTCAGTAAAAAAAACAAAAGAAAAGAAAAGAGCATCAAACAAAGAAAAAAGATACTAAAAAATGGATTGTGCTAGAAGTGTTAGAGCGATATCTATATTCATACCTAGAATTTGTGAAGTCTGTGTCAATTGAACTTCTAATTTCTGTGAACCCCTTTTTCCAATATTCACTTTGATAATTGAAATTTCTAAGTGTTGTGTTGATTCTACAAATTGTGATTGCTTTGATTATAAATTGCTTAGTTCTTTAAAGAGCCTAAAGAGGAATCTAAGAGTAGAAAAAGGCATGAGTGAAATACATCAATTTAAAAGCCAAATTTGAGTGAAACACAAGTGTAGAGTGACATCCATGAGGGAAACACATGAGGAATTTGTGAGGAAAATTATTTCTCTAACGTCTTTCTTATAGATACAATGTCTAATGCAGAGGAAGCATCTGGTGGTAATCCAACGAATCTAGATGACCACCTCAGACCATGCAGCAACTTTTTGCATGTATGGATATTGTTTATGGAGAAATAAGGGATAGGATTGATAGGCAAGATGAAAGGATTGTAAACCTGCAAAGATTTTGACTAAATCCTAGAAGGCATAATAGGTGATGGGATGCTTCTATGGATGAATTTGAATATGAGAATGATAAGGTTAGTAGTGCTAGTGAGGAAGATTTTAAATCTGAATACGAAGTGGGAAGAAATAGGTATTGAGGAAATAGGAGGTATGGGAGAGGGCATAGTAGAAATATTCATAAGGAAAGAAATAAAGTGAATGGGAACCTTTGGAGCATCAAAATGAAAATACCACCTTTCTAAGGTAGGAGTGATCTTGAAGCATATTTATAGTGGGAGAAGAAGATAGAAATGATTTTTGAGTGCCATAATTATTCTGAGGCTAAAAAGGTGAAGTTGGCGCTATAGAATTTAATGATTATGACATGTTTGGAGGCATAAATTGGGCATTAATAGGAGGAGTAATGGTGAGAGGCCCATAGCAATATGGAGAGAAATGAAAACTTTAATGAGGAGGAGATTTATTCTTAGCCATTACTATAGGGAGCTTTACCAAAAGTTGCAAACCCTTACACAAGGCTCTAAGAGCATGGAGGAATATTATAAAGAAATGGAGTTAGCTTTGATAAGAGCTAATGTGCAAGAAGACAGAGAAGCTACAATGACTCGTTTCCTAAATGGGCTTCATAAAGAAATTGCTAAAATAGTGGAATTGCAACATTATATGGAGTTGGAGGACATGGTGCATATGGCAATTAAGGTGGAAAAGCAACTCAAGCATAAAGGTGCTTCAAAATTCCATTCTGCATTAAGTTTTTCATAAAAACAGATTTGGAAGAAAGGAGAAAGAGATTTCCAAAAGGAGATAACTAAAAGCAAAGAAGAATCTACATCAAAGAGCAAAGGTAAATATGATTCTTAAACTTCTAGAAATAGAGATATAAAGTGTTTTAAGTGTTTGGGTATAGGTCATATAGCTTCTCAATGCCCCAACAAGAGAGTCATGATTCTTAAAAAAAATGAAGTTGTGACTGAAAGTGAAAGTGATCATGATTCCATGACCTTACTTGAAGATACTAGTGATGATGGGATTGAATATATTGTGGAAGGAAAATTCCTTGTGGTTTGAAGACCTTTGAATTGCCAAGTGAAGGAAGATGAGATGAATGAGCAAAGGGAAAACATTTTCCATATTCGTTGCCTCATTAATAATAAGGTTTGAAGTTTGATAATTGATGGTGGGAGTGTAACAAATGTTGCAAGTACTACATTGGTTGAGAAATTGAATTTGCCTACAATTAAACACCCTAGACCATACAAGCTGCAATGGTTGAATGAATGTAGGGAAATTAAAGTTGATAAGCAAGTTTTTATTTCTTTTTCAATTGGCAAATATTGTGTGATGTTGTTCCTATGCATGCTGCACATGTACTTTTAGGAAGACCATGGGAGTTTGATAGAAAAGTAAAGAAGGATGGGTTTACAAATAGATATTCTTTTGTAATGAATAGCAGACCCGTGACTCTTGTACCATTGACTCCAAAGCAAGTGTTTAAGGATCAACTCAAGATTAAAAGAGAGAGATATAAGACAAAGAGTGATATGAAAACTGAGAGAGTGAAAAGAAAAGAGATTGAAGAAGAGAGAAAATCTGACAATTGAAAAAAAGAAATCCAAAGAAAGGAAATGAGTGAAGAGAGAAAAAAAGAAGAAAATGAGTTTTTGTGCAAAAGAAAGTGAAGTGAGGAGTGTGTTTCTTGCTGAGACACACTTACTTTTCCTTGTTTACAAGGAATCCTTTTTTAACACTAATGACATGAACTTTTCCTTTCCTAGTGTTATTGGTTCTTTGTTGCAGGAATTTGACGATGTATTCCTTGAAGAAATTCGACCAAGTTTACCACCTATTAGAGGAATTGAATACCAAATTAATTTCATTATTGAAGCAACAAAAGAGCTTCAAAAGCAATTGGGAGAGCTCATGCCAAAGGGATATGTCAGAGAAAGTGTAAGCCCTTGTGTAGTTCCAATACTGTTAGTTCCAAAGAAAGATGGAACTTGGAGGATGTGCATTGATTATATAGTTGTCACAATATCACTGTAAGATATCACCATCCCATTCCTAGATTAGATGATATGCTTGATGAATTGCATGGTTCTATTGTCTTTTCTAAAATTGATTTGAAATCTGGATACAATCAAATTAAAAAGAGAGAAGGGGATGAGTGAAAACTTCTTTCAAAACCAAACATGGATTGTATAAATGGTTAGTTATGCTATTTGGGTTAACTAATACACCAAGCACTTTCATGAGATTAATAAACCATGTTTTACGTGCTATCATTGGGAAATTTGTTGTGGTTTATTTTGATGATATTATGATTTATATCAAGAATATGGATGAGCATTTGAATCAATTACGTTATGTGGTTTATGTTTTGAGGAAGGAAAAATTGTTTGCAAATATGAAAAAGAGTGATTTTTGAATGGACAAAATTTTTTTTCTTGGTTTTATGGTGAGTGCTAAAGGAATAGAAGTTGATGAGGAAAAGATAAGAGCTATAAAAGAATGGCTAATACCTAAAAGTATAACTGAAGTGAGAAGTTTTCATGGTTTATCTACTTTTTATAGGCGATTTGTGAAGGATTTTAGCACACTTGATGCACCACTCACTAAGGTCATTAAAAAATCTGTTAGTTTTCAATGGGATAGAGCACAAAAAGATACATTCCTTAAACTTAAGGAAAAATTGTATTCTGCACCTATGTTAGTATTGCCTGACTTCAGCAAAACTTTTGAGATTAAATGTGATGCATCTGGAGTTAGGATAGGAGTAGTTTTAATGCAGGAAGGAAAGCCAATTGCCTATTTTAGTGAAAAACTAAATGGAGCAACATTAAAGCATCCAACATATGACAAAGAGCTCTATATACTTAAAAGAGTATTGGAGAATTGGCAACACTACCTTTGGCCAAAACAGTTTGTGATTCATATTTATTATCAATCCTTGAAGCATATTAAAGATCAAGGTAATTTGAATAAGAGACATGCAAGGTGGCTGGTATAACCCCCCATTATCATTAAAGCCGTGATTAGTGTTTAAAACAAGTTTTGTAATTGAATAAGAGATCGAGGATAATTAAAAACCTTTTACAAAACCTGTATAATACGATTTACATTCATTTTTAAATAAAAATATTTGGCCGGTTCGGTTTGTTACATACATAATATCAGAGTGCTAGCAAAATTCCTGACATTCACTCGGGATATAATAATTAACCAAAGGGTTTTACAGGGCTTCATTGCCCATCTCAGTTTCCTTTATCAGGGATTACACAATAATACTATTATAAGGTCAATATTTATTTAAATTTGTCCAAACTGATAACTAAAAACCAAAAAGCTAAGATCACTACGGGCAATCCTAGTCACCTTTGTTCACTTGTTTGTCCCTTGATCCACTTGCCCTAGCTAAAATTGTTAATTGGAAAAAGTGAGATTCAAAAGAATTCTAGTAGTAACATTTCACATATATGATGCATAATGAAACAAAAGCATGCAATATATATCACAATTCAGCAACAACAGCATTCAAAGCCGGGCTATCCACCACGACTCAATCATTCATTCAATGTCGGGCTAACCGTCACATCCTAATCAGTAACATTCAAAGTCGGGCTAACCCCACAAACCCAATAAGCAACATTCAAGGGCGGGCTAAATGCCACAGACCCAATCAGCAACATTCAAGGCCAGGCTAACTACCACAAACCCAATCAGCAATAGCAGCATTCAAGGTCATGCTACTGGCCACGACCCAATCGATCATTCAATGATAAATACAAACAAGAAATGCATTACACATGATATAGGAGAAAGTGTCACTACCTTGGTCTTTCCATTTTTGTTCAGGCACAGGCCTTCTACGTTCCAGGCAAATATCAAATCCTATAATCATAATTATGAATGACAAGTTATCACTGTTAGTGCAAGCATTTCACCCAAAAAGGGGGGGTGAACTGGGTGATCCTAGAAATTTCGTTGCGTATAAGAAAATTGACGGAATATTAAAAGCAGTTAAGAGCAAGGAGAAATATCACCGAAGTGTACACCGGGTGTAATTTCCCAAAAAGCCTTTAAGGGCTAATGACTTCAAAAGTGGCTGTAATTATTGTTGAAATAACACTTTTGGAGAATAGGTGATGGGAATTTGGATGTTTTAATGATTCCAATGGCTTCCTTGTGAAAATTCGTGTGGGGAGAGTGTTTATTGTGAAATTGGAACCATTGGAAACTCTGTCTATTGAAACTCTGTACAGGGCAGTCTACTTGTATGGACGTTTTAAATAGGCAAATGGTCTCTAAAAGTTCTGATATTTTATATTCTTAAATTTCACATGCCAAGCTTCAAAATGGACATATAATTTTTGTCATTTCAATTTTTGAGCAAAGCGTTATGATTTTCCAAAGTTTGGGATGGAAACTGGAATCTGTTTTGGAGCAGTATGGACGTTTGTGCAATTCTGTATTTTTGAGGTTATTAAATGCAGTGATCCATATTTTTCCAATAAATAGGACTTAAATAGCTTTATATTGGCTTTTGGATCACCCCATTTTGATTTTTCCAGAATTAGTTATGATTTTTCAAAGATTGGGTAGAAATCTGCCAGAATTTTGTAAAAATCCGAAATTGATGGAAATTTAGTAAATAATTAGAAAATAATATTATATCATATTAAATCATCATCCACCTCCTCCATCAGCCCAAAACCGTGACATTCAGCTGCAACAAGAGAGAGAGGGTGTGAGAAATTCTAGAGAGAAGTAGAAGAGAACTTGTACGGTAAGTCGATTTCTTCGGTAAATCCTTACCTAACACGTATAACTCCGCTCCTAAGCTATTCTTCTATATTCTTCAAGGTTTGTGGAGCAAAAATTTGGGTGTTCTAAGGCTAGGGTTTTCATCCACCTTGAGGAAAAGCTAGTGGGAGCTTGAGGTAACTTCCAAACTTTCGTATATTGCTTATTCTGGCTGCTGTGGGCAATTTAATCGGTGAAATTTCGCCGGATTGCCATTGGTTTTAAAGTTTGGGAATGATATGGCCTAGGGGTTATGCTGCCCAAATTGGGTCTTAATGTTAGTTTTAACCTAATGTAATGATTAATAAAGTGGTTAAGAGTAGAAAGGAACACGTTTACGGAGCCGAAACCGAAAAACACCGATTCTTCCCAAAGTATGCCAAGATTTTGGCCAGGGCTATATCTGAGGGTTAGAGTTGGATTTTCAATGATTTGATTGTTCCATTGAGTTCAGGAACGAAAATTAGGTGGGGTTACAGTTGGTCACTTTTTCGGAAAAGGCCGAAAAAGCATAATTAGGAAAACGCCCCTAAAACCCTTAAAGTGAGGCTGCCAAGGGTAATGTTGTAATTAGACATTGAATTTGATAATTTTGAGTTCAAAAATGGATTCCTTGGGCAAAAATATGTTAGAATAGCCCATGTCAAAATTTCGAAAAAGGTACGGCCGGGCCGAGTCCCCGGGGGCATCTTTGTAAATTTTCATAATAGCCTCATATAACCCCAGAAACACTATGGAAGTGTCTAAATTATATTTTGGAATTGTAGGACCAAGTTGTGAGTCTAGTGGTTAGCACGTTTTTCGATGCACACTAAAAGGTGGTCTTTGAGATAGTACTCCCCAACCCTTTAGGCATATCTACGCTTCTAGTAGCCACCTAAAGAGTCCAAGTGATAACCAACTTTAAGTGTTCTAAATGTGAGAATTTGGAATAGAGAATAACTTTTCGTCTTTGACTTTGGTTTATAGGGTTCGACATTTGCCCTAATCGCAAGCAACCTGTGTCGGCGCACGTCAGGAAAGAACAAGGTAGTGACTCTTTTCCCTTATACTATATGTGATACATGGTATGTTTGTTTGATCATTGTTTGTGTGTCTATCACCTGCGGCCCATCGGTGTTGACAGTGGGAAGATCGTACCTTCGGGACGGTGGAATCAGGGGGATGAGACTATGTGAAAGCCGTAAAGTTATTTGTGAAAGCCGAAAGGCTATTTGTGAAACCTTCACCCGCGGCCCATCGGTGTTGATGGTAGGAGGACCGTGCCTTCGGGGCGGTGGAATACGGGGGATGAGATTATATGATTATGTGCATATGTGGCAGCCTGTGTGCTGTACTTTATGTTGTGATACTGCTTAATGATTTTCTTGCATGCTTTGTGATTACATGTGGTATGAGTGATTTGTTATTACTAGGATTCTTTTGAATCTCATTCTTTCAATTGACAAACCTGCAGACAGGGCAAGTGGCTCCAAGGGAAAGGAGACGACCAAGGGCGGATAAGGCTCCTTAGGGAGATTTATATTTTGGTGTTGGATATCATGTTTTGTTGGGAGATCACTGTATATCTTATAAATGTTGTTTTGGAGACAGTGGTGTAATCCCCTAATGGGAATTTATAAACCTTTAGTTTATGTATGAAACCTGAGGGTTGTCGGGATTTTGTTGTACACTCTGATATGTGAATGTGAAGTAACTGCATAGGGTAATTATATTCGAATTGTGGAATTTGAGACCAGGGTAAGGTAGAATCTTTGAAAATATTTGTGAAAACCCTTCCATAAGGAAGGGATTGTAAATGAGTTTGATTATTATTGGTCTCTATTTCATTTTAAAATAAGTATTTCGAATCATAATTACGAAGGGGGTTACACCAGGAGTTATACTGGTTCGGCCACAACTACTTTGACCTACATCCAGTCCTCAGAGCGTCTCTGAATGTTTCACTATATTCTCCAAGATTCAGTGGCTTCTTGGCACCTCAGTACACAACAAGTTCCTTCACCTGGACACTCGCTCCCCCTTACACGTTGTAATCAAATCCCCAACTCAAGGTTCCACTACCTTAAGTTATTTCAATAACAAAAATTGATTTTGTAATTAAAAACTCTCTCACAGAGAAAATATGTAATCATTGAAGTACAATGAATGAGTATAAGTAAACAAAGCACTAAGAATGTGTTGATCGATGTAATCTCAGTTCGTGTCTTATTTTTCTTCTCTTTGAATGCTCCATATATATAGATGATTTGTAGTGTCCATTAGAAGCAATTCAAATATGCCCGTTAGAGTCACGTAGCAACGGTTGACTCTTCTTCGAATTTGTAAACTATCCGTTTACTATAGGTAGCGGTAGGTGAACGTTCAGACTTTTGTTTGACTTTTCACTTCTTGCATGATCTCTTCATTGTTTCTCTGTAAATGTACTTAGGATACTAATGAAATGAAGAGTTAATCATATAGATAACAAATCAAAAGATATTCGATGAAAAACTTAATTTTTGGACTGCCTTACTCGAGTGCCTACTCGAGTGATCAAGTTTGTTACTCGAGTGGTCCCTTGAGTAAACTTGTCAAAAATATGGCAGTGAGCAAATCAACATTTTATATCAGATATCACTCGGGTAAGACATGGAGTGATATATTACAAACCTTGAAAATATCTGATTACTCGAGTGGCTACTCGAGTGGCCATATCTTTACCTTCATAGTTTACTCGGGTGCTAACTATGGTAATCTGGTTACCCGAGTGTCTACTCGAGTGGCCTTCATATTTCTTCATACCTTACTCGAGTGGTCCCTCGAGTGGCTTTCAAATAACTCGGCAAATTACTCGATTACTCCCTCGAGTAATTGCATCAATTTCTTGGCCGAGACTTTGCTTTCTGGTTACTCGAGTGGCTACTCAAGTAATGCTTCAAATAATTCTACAGATTACTCGGGTGGTCCCTCGAGTAATGATTTTTCTCATTGATTACTCGAGTGGCTACTCGAGTGATATGTTGCATTTCTTAGCCGAGAGTCACTGGAAGATTTTTGGCCTGGTTACTTGAGTGGCTACTCGAGTGATGCCTGTGAGAATAATGTTACTCGAGTGGCTACTCAAGTAATAGTCTATATAACTTTGCAGATTACTCGAGTACTCCCTCGAGTAACTTCTTCCAAATTTTGGCAGTGCTTCACTGGATGAAATTTTTCTTGCTTACTCGTGTGGCTACTCGAGTAATGGCTTCTCTTACTCGACTAGCTACTCAAGTGAGCCTTCACAAAACTTTTTTATTACTTCTAGAGCTTACTTCAAGTAATGCTTTGCCACTTTGCTCAAATTCATTTGTTTGTTATCAAATCCTTTCATATTATTGATCCAATCTTTGTTATCATCAAAACATATAGGATCTAACAATCACTTATCTCAATACTCAAATGACTTCAAAGCACTTAGATTTGGTTATCATTAAAGTTCCTTAGGTGGCTATGAAAGTCTCTAACATTAGCCCAAAAAGATTGGGAAGTACTAGGTTAGAAACCACTTTTTAAAATCACAAAGTGCTAAAAATAGGGGTTGGCTACAACCAAGAAATCTTTGTCTGCGGCCAAAAATAGCATAGAGAGTTTTTAGCTGCGGCTAAAAAGAGTTCTAAAAGTTTTTGGCTGTAGCCACAAATCCTCTGGCTGTGGCCATAAGCAGGACAGAAGCTTTTGGGCTACAGCCAAGAACCTTTGACTACGGCCAAGAAAATTTCTGCCACTTGACTCAACTTCCAAAAATCATAACTAAATCTAGAACCATTGAAATGAGGTGATCCTAAGTCCTACTTAAATATTTTTAAGTTCTCTTTAAAGGAAAAATAGGAATCATTGCTGCCTATAACCACAAGAATACATAATTCAACAATTCTCTTTGCTGTTCTAGAATTGATCCCAGCTTTGACATCAAACTTTGGAAATTCATAACTCTTAGCACACATATCAAAATGACCTCCATAGTATATCAAAATAAAGCTTGGCATGTATTCTATTAGATTGGAAAGTTTCAAAATTTTTCATCACCATTTACCAATTCAAATGTCCAAGAAAACTGACTACCTACAGAGGGTTTTCACTAACCAAAACTTGCAACTTTTAAACCTAGGTTTCCAATGCTTCTACAGAAACACTTCAGCTTTCGCCATTTGCAATAATACCTTAGATTTTGCTATATCGACTTTCACAGCATTACCCTCACCTGTACACCCACCAATGACTCCGCTAGTGGTAATCGGGACTTTTGGGCATCAACAACAATATCACTTCACCGTATCAACTTCCACGGTGTTACCCTCACCCATACATCTACCAGTGACTCCGCTAGTAGTAATCAAGACTTTTGGGCATCAACAACAACATTGGGCCACTCTGTAATCTCAATCTCTTCTATCCAAAGCACCCTACTGTAATGGCCTACCTGGAGTCTTAGTCTCTTCTATCTAGGCGGCCAGCCAGGAGTCTCAATCTCCATAACCCACTCCTATCCTCTTTCACCCACCGTCACCACGGCTATTGTTAGCTACCGAAGGACTCTTGGCATGGTCACTACAAATTCATAGCAGACTCACATCAGACTTAAGTTTTACACACCGCCTTTTGGCCTGGGGTCAACACCGGTACAACTAGCCTATGGCTAGCCATACTGGCCATGCCGGGGTAAGTGCCCTCACAAGTGAGAACCCCTGATCAAGTAGTTGAATTCGCCATTAGCTGAACTAGCTCTATTGTCCTGCATACTGCCACACCCTAATCCTAGCTCATTCACATCATCGTACACAATATAGTTCATATTATGGCACACAACAGAATTAAGCTGAGTAGGGCACACCCCAACCCTTGCTTATTTACATCACATCACAATACACAATAAAATCAAACTGGAACTAGGTATATTCAACACTGGTGCCTTTAAAACTTCACTTTAGGCCTCGTGAACTCTTTTCACAATATTCACATCATTCATCCCTCTCAAATGATTGATCCTTTCACGTGAGCTTGATCATCGGCGAAACAAGTCGAAAAGAATTCTGAACAAATCCTTTAGTACTACAGCAAGATTCAAAGCTGTACCGTTCAATAACAGATTCTGGCCTCTACCAATGTAGCATTACTTCTACTATACTGGGATCCTCCAAGACCCCTTCTCACAAGATAACATGGCCTCGAAGTTTTACTCCTAGGAGCCAAAACTAGCACATTGTTCTTACTTCCTTGATCCCCTGCTCAGTGCAATTCCCAAACACATGACATTTAATATGCTTTCGCTGTGCACTCTAAGGTCTATTTCCTCATATGTGCCTTAATAATGGTAGGTTGATTTAATAGGAGTCCCATAGGAACCTCCCACTACACCTGACGACCCTCACAATCTATGTTCTTCTGTGCTCGCTCTTTACCCGTTTGAACTCGAATTATTCCGGGCCATTGATATGGGCTTCTATTACCAGTTCACGCCTGGTATATTCACAAATTATACTACCCTTAATGAGGTACTCTACCTACGTTATACATGGAATCCAAAAGCCACTCATATATTCGATTTTCTGTCTCAACTGTGAGACCATATGCTATAGCCACTTATTGTTCTATCGAGAACTATTCTCATTTAATATGGGAATATTCTATTATCAATATCTTTCCTTATGCTAGATTAGCAACTAGCATCCTCGAGAAACTTTATACATATTTCAACATATTTTCATATCATGTTTTAGTACCTCTACCCTCCAGGTTAAATCAAATTCCTAAGAACCAGTTCAACTATTAAGTTTAATCCTTGGATCACAATTCAACTCTTAAAACCTCAACATTAGTTGAGCAGGGAAATCATTGTTCTCATCTCTACGGAGCATCACCAACCCAACACAAGTTTAAGTATAGCTACCAGCCTAAAGGCATACTGGTCCCCTAGGTCTTAGGGGCTTTGGACACACAAGTCTACTATAACATCATTGATATATAACATCATACAGCCTAAGGTTTCTAACCCAACATTTAAGTTCATCATAAAATCTAGAACTTTAATATCACATACATTGGAAATCATTTTCCTCAATTATACCAAATAGGTTCTGATAAGAATCAAGATCAATAGCACCTACTCTACTATTCACGGTATTTGGGTAATAGCCTTAAAACATTACTGAAGGTTCAACACTATCCATAAGGTTCACATGGTTTTGCTTCTGTCATGCACCAAGACCATAATGCAACCAATTCGCATTTTGACCTAAGCATTATTTTAACTTAGATCAATTTAGGCCTATTCCCAACCTTCAGTATCATTAGATTGGACCTCCTAAGATCAATAACTGGTATGGTCACCACTCCTCATATAGCACCATATATCGTATCTACATTCCTTTGACCCTATAGTGTTACTAAGAATCATTACTTAGCATAGAGAAATCACAAAACATTTACTATGCCTCAACTTGCCATATCCCCATCAAGTGGACCTTTCTGGCAGTATTTGCCATGACAAAACTATCCTAATTCAAAATCAATGCTTCTAGGATTTTTTGGGGTTGAGCATGCTTAACTTTCGAATACTCCTCCACAATTTAGCTCTCCTCCATAGCTTTTTAAATTTAGTAAACTATCTAAAGGCCAACTGTTTCCTCATTTCACACCTCAATCCATCAATCTATTAGAGTTCTACTCCTCATTATCTATATGTCACAGGTATAAGGAGTAACGGCCAGTGGCACCCTCACCATAGTTGGAAATTCTAACATTTCAAAAATTTTCTCGAGTTGTACTAGCCAACCTTCAATTGCTTGGGGATCAAATCTTCCCTTTAACTGTAGGTCTTGATCCTTTTGGGGTAGTACCACATATGACTCTTGATTCAGTTTAGAGTATGGTTCTAACTCCTGAATTTGAATCATCCCTTTTGTCATTTATTCGTAATTCATCTCGTCTTGTGTCACTTGAACTCTCTCTTCATTCCGTTCTACTATCACCTTTCAAGCTCATCTCTTAATTTATAGATCATATCCTGCTGCGCCAATAGCATACCCATCATCCACTGTATGAGATTAGGTGGATTATGGATTATTTCTCTCACCTCCGATTTTACCCGTCAAATCTCTAGTCAAATCATTATGTTCTTTCCTCTCTAACACAAATGATTCACAACATCAATATCACACTACGTGTATACACATGTTCCTTAAAACTCATATACCATCTAATAGGAATATTCATGTGTATACACAACCACTACCAACTATCTTCTATTACTAAGTCAAAGAACTAAGGCCACTATCCTAGCAAACCTACCCTTGCCAAGAATCACTGCTCTGATACCACAAATGTAACATCCGTCATCATTAAGGCCATGATTAGTGTTTGAAACATGTTCTGTAATTGAATAAGAGAAAAAGGATAATTAAAAACCTTTTACAAAACCTATATAATACGATCTTCATTCATTTTTAAATAAAAATATTTGGCCTGTTTAGTTTTACACACACAATATCAGAGTGCTAGCAAAATTCCTGACATTCACCTAGGATACAATCATTAACCAAAGGGTTTTATAGGGCTTCATTGCCCATCTCAGTTTTTCATATTGGGAATTACACAACAATAATATTCTAAGGTCAATATATATTTACATTTGTCCAAAATGATAACCAAAAACCAAAAAGCTAAGACTACTACCGGCAATCCTAGTCGCCTTTGTTCACTTGCTTGTCCCTTGATCTACTTGCCCTGGCTAAAATTGTTAATTGGAAAGAGTGAGATTCAAAAGAATCCCAATAGTAACATTTCACGTATATGATGCATAATCAAACAAAGCATGCAAGTATATATCATAATTCAACAATATCAACATCAAAGCCAAGCTACCCGTAATGACTTAATCATTCATTTAAGACTGGGCTAACCGCCACATCCCAATCAACTATAATAAAGGCCAGGCTAACTGCCACAGACCCAATCAGCAACATTCAAGGCTGGGCTAATTGTCACAGACCCAATCAGCAATATTCAAGTCCGGGCTAACTACCACAAACCCAGTCAGCAACAATAACATTCAAGGTCAGGCTACCTGCCATGACCCAATCGATCATTTAATGATAAATACAAACAAGCAATGCATTAGACATGATATAGGAGAAAGTGTTACTACCTTGGTATTTCCATTTTGTTCAGGCACAGGCCTTCTACGTTCCAGGCAAATATTAAATCCTATAATCATAATTAAAAACAACAAGTTATTACTTATCCCAACACTCAAATGACTTCAAAGCACTTAGATTTGATTATCATTAAAGTTGATAAGGTGGCTATGAAAGTTTCTAACAATAGCCTAAAAGGATTGGGAAGTACTAGGTTAGAAACTGCTTTTCAAAATCTAAAAGTGCTGAAAACAGAGTTTGGCTGCAGCCAAGAAATCTTTAGCTGTGGCCCAAAATAGCACAGAGAGTGTTTGGCTGTAGCAAATAGTCTTCTAGTTGTGGCCAACAAGAGGTCCAAAATTTTTTGGCCATAACCAAGAATCCTCTGGCTATGGCCAAAAGCAGGACAGAAGCGTTTGGGATGTAGCCAAGAACCTTTGGCTGCGGCTTAGAAAATTTCTGTCACTTGACTTAACTTCCAAAAATTATAACTAAATCTAGAAAAATTGAAATGAGTTGATCCCAAGTCCTAATTAAAGCTTTTTAAGTCCTCTTTACAGGAAAAATATGAATCATTGGCTGTCTATAACCAAAAAAAGACATAATTTAACAAATCTCTTTGCTATTCCAGAATTGATCCCAGTTTTGATATAAAACTTTGGAAATTTATAACTCCCAATACACACATTGAAATGACCTCCATAATATAACAAATTAAAGCTTGGCATGTCTACTATTAGACTATAAATTTTCAGAATTTTTCATCGCCATTTACCTATTCAAAAAGTCCAAGAAAACTGACTTCCTGCATAGGGTTTTCACTAACCCAAACTTGCAACTTTGAAACCTAGGTTTCCAATGGTTCAAAATTCACATCCAATGCTACTCCAACACAATTTTCTACAAGGAAACCAATGGAAACATCAAAACAACCAAATTCTCACTCCATCTATATGTTCTTTTTTGGGGCAACAATTAACACAAAACCCCAAAACTTTGAACTCAAATCAATTCTATCTATTCAAAACACATAACAAGACACCATTTCCATAACTATAACATGCCAAACACTCAATGGCCCTAATTTTTGAAAATAGGGCAAAATTCTAGAATTTCAAGACTTAACCAAATGACCACAAAACTTATATGAAAGTGTTCATCTTACTCACCTCTACAACTTTCTCAAAGGTGTTCCTTGCTTCTCTAATTACTAGATTTCCTTGAGTGCTCAAAACACTACCAATAGAAAATCTAAAACCATAGAATCGAAGCTCTCAACATAAGGAGCAAGATTAAAGAAGAGAGTTTTGGCATAGGAGTTTATTTAGAGGGTCAAAATGCTCACCTTAACTAAGAGCTTCTTCTTCTTTCCTCTTCAAATATGGATGCTAAAATTTTGAAAAGAGAAGAGAGAGAAATGAGTGAGATGAAAGTGTGAAGAAGGAGATAAAATGATCATTCCTCACTTGCCCATACCATGCACCCAAAACAAGGGAGAGGGTGGGGGAGAGAAATCATTTTAAAATGCAGTATTTGACTTTCTCCCAACTACTTCATCATTTCAACTTGCCACTTGTCCAATCTCATAAAGTAAGTAACTAATTAGTTACTCTAACTACTACCTTAGTCATTTAGTTACACTTCTCATTTCTCTTAGTTAGTAATTATTTCTCCATTAATAACTGACTAATTGGCCAATAATTTCCATTCTTTCAATTTCTCCACTAATTATGGCATATTAACTTAAATTTTCATATAACACATAATTAAATTCTTTTCCTTCTTCCATGCACCTTTTACCCCTATTTTAGCTCCAAAAATCACTTTGTTACATAATTATGCTAAAATACAGGGTGTTGGGCATTTTCAATAATTAATTCGGGTCTCAAATCAACTTTTATTCACAAAATCATTCTATAAATATTCATTACAACCTCTTAAAAGGTCATTCACCCTTAATCAAAATTTAGGGCATTACACTGGAATTTATTGAGACATTTCCATATGTCATCAAATACAAGAAAGGTAATGAAAATGTGGTTGATGATGCATTGTCCAGAAGGTTGTCCAGAAGATATACTCTTCTTTCTTCTCTTAATACTAGGTTGCTTGGCTTTGAATATATCGAGGAGTTGTATGCAAATGATGCAGATTTTGTTGAATTGTTCCTTGCTTGTAAAAAGAAAGCATTTGATAAATTTTATAGAGTTGATAGGTACTTGTTTAAAGAAAACAAAATGTGCGTGCCTTAATGTTAATTGCATGAATTGTTTGTGAGATAAACACATGGGGGAGGATTAATGGGCCACTTTGGTGTGAAAAAGACTTTGGATGTTTTGCATGAGCATTTCTTTTGGCCTAAAATGAAACGTGATGTGGAAAGAATTTGTGCAAAATGCATAACATGTAAAAAGGCTAAATCTAGAGTTTTGCCACATGGTTTGTATACTCCTTTACCTGTACCTAGTGAACCTTAGGTTGACATATCAATGGATTTTGTTTTGGGTTTGCCTAGGTCAAAAAGAGGAATGGATTCCATATTTGTGATTGTTGATAGATTTTCTAAAACGGCACATTTTATTGCATGTCATAAAACTGATGACGCCACATACATTGCTGATTTGTCCTTTAAAGAAATTGTAAGGTTCATAGGGTCCCTAAAAGTATTATTTCTGATAGGGATACCAAATTCTTGAGTCATTTTTGGAGAGGTTTGTGGGAAAACTTGGTACTAACTTGTTATTTTCTACTGCTTGTCATCCATAAACTAATGGACAAACTGAAGTTGTTAATAGAACCTTGTCTCAATTACTCAGAATTGTGATTCAAAAGAACTTGAAAAACTGGGAAGATTGCTTGCTATTCATTGAATTTGCATATAACAGAAGTGTGCATTCATCTACTGATTATTCTCCTTTAGAAATAGTATATGGTTTTAATCCACTAACTTCTTTGGATTTATTACCATTGCCCATTGATGAGAGAGCAAGTCTTGATAGGAAAAAGAAAGTTGAAATAGTACAGCAACTTTATCAACATGTAAAACAATAAATTGAAAGGAAACATGAGAATTATACATCCAAGGTCAACAAATAAAGAAGGCATGTTCTTTTTTAACCTAGAGATTAGGTGTGGGTGCATATGGGAAAAGAAAGATTTCTAGCTCAAAGAAAATCAAAATTAGCTCCAAGAGGGGATGGTCTATTTCAAGTGCTTGAAAGAATAAATGATAATGCTTACAAGATTGATTTGCATGGTGAATATTCTGTCAGTGCTACTTTTAATGTAGCTGATTTATCTCTTTTTGATGCAGGAGAAGATTCGAGGATGAATCCTTTTGAAGAGAGAGGGAATGAAGTGATTTAGCAAGTTGTGCCTTCAAATTCAAGTGATCCTTTGCATATTCCAAGTAAACCAATCACAAGAGCAAGAGCCAAACAAATTAAGGAAGCATAAAATGGGCTAGTACAAGATACTTGGATAAAGCAAGTAGCAATTGGATCAAAGCTGAACAAAAATGCTGAAAACGTCACTAACTTCATATGGACTGCAAATAGAGATATTCATCAAGTTTTGGGCTTACAGACTTGAAACTGAAGAGTTTGGGCCTAGTACTACACATAGGAGGACTCATTTAGGCCTAAATAAGCACATTTTGGTCTTTAAATGCTGACTACATTTTCTTGAATTTATTTGTGCATAAATCAGTAAGTAGTTAGCAGATTTGACTTTTGGTTTCTTTAGCATGTGGTATCAAATTTTTCAATTTTCTAGAAGATTGGATTAGACTTTTGGGTTCATTATATTAGAATTATAGGTTTCCTAGCACATGATATTAGACTTTGTATTTGCTATTTTCTAATTTGCAATTATTGCAATTAGGTCATATTTTCCTATAAATACTTGCTCTTCATTTACAAGACACACTTCATATTTGAATGTTGCACTTCTGCACTTTTGTTCTAAAGAGTGGATTTTCTCTAGCATTTTTCTTAGAATTAACAGACTTATCAAGTCTTAATCAACCTTGTGACGTCTTCTAACACTTCAGGTCCTTGTTCTTTCATGTTCAATGGTTCAAGTGGAACATTGATCTATGTTTAGCTTTCTTGGGGTGTGTATATTTCATATTGGTTGTGGGTTCGTGAGATCTTCTCTTGTGGGTTTGTACCACTAGGCCGATTGTGGAGGATGAGCTGTGGGTCGGATGGTGAGATTTGAAGTTGAAAGAAAAGTGTGAGGGAATTAGGGGCTAGGAGGGAATTTACAAAAGAGGGAGGAGTTTTAAATTTTAAAAATATATGTGGTCCACATGTAGGGTATGTTCAGAAGGGTAAAGAGGGAAAAGAAAAGAAAAATAAGGATGAGATGGAAAATTTATTTTTTTAAAAAAATTTAATTAGTTTCTTTTAATTTTTTAAAAATATTTATTTATTATTATTTTTATTTATTTATTAATTTTTTAAGAGACATGTTGCTTCTCAAGCACAGAAAGGGAGAAAAATGGAATGAGTTCGTATTGGCCTTGCTATAGTGAAAACTCAAGGAAAATTGGACAGAAGGGGTGGAAAAATGGATGATTTTGCTTTTGCTACGCAACAACGAAGTAAAGACAAAAACTGGAAAATTGGACAGAAACATGAAAAAATGGGTTGCTTTTGCCTTCAGTATGCCATAGTGAAGAAACAACAACCACACACACATCAACTCACAGAAAAACACAACATTTGTTATAGCTTCGCCACAACAAAGCAAAAGCAAATGATGACAACATAACAGCAAAAAAAAACTCTGATAGCAAAATAAGATTCCTAAATCACCCAAATTCCACAAGCAGCACCCAAATCTCTTCTCAAACCATTCAAGCACATTAAAATGCATAAGAAACACTATCATGTACTCCTCAAACATAGTGAAGCAAGGATTTCCAATTTCAAGGCTCGAATAACAACATGCAAATTACATCTTAATTCACATTCATCTTTGATATAATCAGACAAGTAGCATCAATACTACTTAAATGATAAGTTTCAAATGCAAAATTTGATGTGTACTTCCCTTTGTATTGCCAACTCCTTGTATCAAAATGCTTATTGTGGCACCAATCCAATGCAATTCAAATGGTTCAACCATTAGGAACTACAAAAAGGTAAAACTAAACATAAATCCACTAAAACACACAAAAATCAAAGGAAAATGACAAGATAAAGTGTTAAGAACTTAGGTTGCCTCCCAAGAAGCACTTGATTTCTAGTCTATCAGCCTGACTCTTCAGCATAAATTATTAATCATAAGTATCAAAAACCAGAACCACCTTGTCTTCATTCCTCCTATGACAAAAGGATTTTAACAACAAGGGAAGTCCATTGAGATAAGAAACATGCATTTCTTCAATATAAAATGACTTTAGAGTACATGTTTTAGCCAAACTAATAGAAGGCTCAAATTTAACATTTTCACAATTGTCATTGATGCCTTCTAAATAATTTGAACAGCCAATAAAATCTACTTGACTCTCATCAGTAAGAGTAAAAATATCAGTAGGAGGATCAAGATCATAAATATAAAGGATTTCCTCACTATTCTCTTGTTCAAAACAATAAAAGTTGGGCTCTAAAATTGAAACCTCAATTAGATACTCAATACTGTTCTCTTCCTTATTGATGTCCAACTGACAATCATCTCCAACATATTCACAAAGCTTGTAGTATCACTTCTTCATTCCCTATGGTCAATGTTTCACTTGAGACCTCATCTTTTAGAGAAGAATCTTTTGATTTATCATTTAAAACTTCTTTTTGTTTCAAATACTCGAGACTAGAAGTCATTTCATCCACTTGAAAATGCTTGATTTTGGGTGTGATAATTAGTTTTCTCTTTTTGAAAATTTCTCAAGAATTTAGTTTGACCATCTAGAAGATGTAGAAGCAAATCCTTTATTGTAAGCTCCTCCTTATTAATAGGGTTAATCTCATCAATATGAAAATTGGGTGATATATGAGAATGTGATGCATATGAAGGAAGGGAGTTAGGATCCTAAGACAAGGGTTATTCATTATTCAATCTATGGCTACAAGTATTATCATGAAAACCAAAATGAGCCCTAGCAAAATCATTCTTTATATACTCCAATGATAAGGCATGGGGACATTGCTCTCTCAAGTGATAATCTCCACAATAATTACAACAAGTGTAATAGTCATAATAAGAATTGTGGTGATCATTTTCATGCTCAAATCCACCAATTGCCCCATTAGTCCACCAAGGATAATCCATAAACAAAGTTTAAATAATAATAACAACAATAAAACTAACAAACATAAGAACAACAAAACTCAAGCTTAAGCTAATAATGCTCTAATCAAGATCAACCAAAGACAGTTTTGGGACATAGATCTTCGGCAACGGCACTAATAAGTTGTTCACACCGCAAGTGTATGGGTCACGCCAAGTAATAAAGTGATAAGTAGAGTATCGTTCCCACGAGGATTTGGTTCCAAAACCCGGTTAAGGATTGATTATCACACCTTAGCCTAATTTAAGTAACACAAATATCAAGAGTGAAGGGAAACTATAAAATAAACCTAAACTAAAACTAAAGATTAATATAAATAAGTTATTCTTTGACTTCACGGATAAAATGTGGATTAGAATTATTTATTCTCATTGTATTTCATAACATTCAATTAACCACCTCTCATAGATGCTCTTAATAAAAATATGTGCTAGCATAGATTTCAAAAGGTACTTGCAAAAGCTCTCTCAAGTCAAAGACAAGTTTTTGATCTCATCAATTGCTTTATCTCTTGACACAATTAATAAAATCAAATTAAGCTAATCAAGTCTTATAATCCCTAGTTTCGATGCCCTTCTTAGGTTAAAAAGCACTAGAATCGTCACTTTTTCAAAATGCACAGCATCAATTTGACAACTTCGCTTTTTCTTCGCTATAACGAACCCACAGCAAATACGGTCAGAAAGGCCTATTTTTGGGGTGTTTTCACTTTTGCGTTACTGTGGCATAGCAAAACTGAACATAGTTAGAAGGGCCTATTTTTTACGTGTTTTCGCTTTTACACTGCTGTAGTGAAGCAAAAGGGACTAGGAGTATCTTCAAGCACCTTCTTCGATCTTACTTTTTGAATTTTGTTCTTCTTTTCCCAACTTCTAATAATCCTTGTAAGCTTTTATATCTTATCCACATCCTCCTACAAAGAGAACGATTTTATGAGCTTTCTACTTTCTTCAATTTAATCTAAACCTCTATACATTTAGTTCAAAATTTGCAACTTTTCAAAGTATTTCCATCACATCACATTTTCCTTCAGATGCATAAAGTTTATGCATAATTTGAGTTCAAAACTAACAAATATATAAGACAAATGTGATGAAATGCATGAATTTCTAGAGAATAACAGTTTAGAAGATGATACCAAACTTAAGTGCATTTAGTAGTCACTCGAGTCATGTTCCTCTTTAAATACAATTACCTTTGAGTCAATTCACTAATCGCTTGAGTCATAGATGGTCACTCGAGTACTAATTATCATCTCCAGTCATGTCTATCACTCGAGTGCTTCTAGATCACTCAAGTTATATGCCTTCTGCAGCATCTCTGACTTGTATCACTATCAAGTCACTTGATAGTGATGTGATCACTTGAGTGATTTCTTGGTCACTCAAGTGATCCATTACTAAATGCTTCACTCCATAAGCTTATCACTATCTAGTCACTCGATAGTAACTTGGATCAATCAAGTGTTGGTGGGTGTCACCGAAGTGGTGTCCCCTCACTCCAGTATACTTTTGCACATCACTTTTTGATTACTTAAGTGCATCCTACTAGTGATGACTCCTCTGTTAGCCTCTATTTTTCAGTACGTAACACATGGGAATCTTGTAAAACAAATGGCTAGCTACTCCAATTCCTAAGTTAGTATATAAGTCATCAAAACATACATAATAATTGAATAAAATTAAACGAAAAAGAATTTTGTTACAATTCATTGGGATTTGCCATTCCCAATTCTCCTGTTATATATAAGAATTGATCTTTTGCTAAAGGTTTGGTAAAGATATCAACTAATTGAAGATGAGTAGGTATAAAGACTACTTTAACATCCTTTTTTTTTGCACATTATCTCTGATGAAATGATGTTTAATGTCGATATGCTTGGTTCTTAAGTATTGGACTAGAGTTTTTGCTAAACTTATTGTACTTATGTTGTCAAAATAAATTGGTATCTCCTTCAGATTGATGCCTATATCTTCTAGCTGATGCTTTAACTAAAAGACTTGAGCACAACAGCTTGTAGCAGCTATGTATTCTGCCTTAATGGAAGATAATGACACTGTATTTTGTTTCTTAATGAACCATGAGACTTTGGAACCATAAGGAAACAAACATTGACCAGTTGTGCTTTTTATCAATTTTATATCCTCCATGGTTTGAGCCAGAGTAGATACAATATTATTCATCAAACATCATAAACAATATATTCTAATCATTCAGAAGTAACTATATCTTGATGATAACAAAAGTAACCCTAAAATTGAAATACTTAGCTACTCATAGTCTTAGGTACAAAAACTTCATACAATAAAACTAAACCCATAGCTAACTATCAAGAATGGAGAAGGAAATCCCAAGTAGAAACTCCAAAATCTCTCTTGAAGTGACCACCAACACCCCCAAACTAGCTCAAAACTCCTTCCCAAGCTTTCTGCTTTTGTGCCTTAAGGTTCCCAAGGGCAGAATGAATGATTTTTGGCACCCTCCATCAATAAAAATCCTTGAAATTAGCTTCAACAAGTGAAATACATAGTTATACTTTTTGTCGTTCGCTTCAGCAAACATGTCATTGGCTAAAGCATACAACACAAAGTGTACATATCCTTGTTTGCTTTGGCAAATATTTTGTTGGCTGAAGCCAATGACACAGTAAGCTCCTTCACTATTTAGTCTCTTTAGCTTCAGCATATGTATTGTTGGCTGAAGCCAACAACACAACAACTTTCTTTCTACTTTAATGAATTAATCTTTCCTTGACCATTGTTGCTACAAACTTTATTCCTTGGTCCTTGAAAAGCTTCCCAATTTGTCTTTATCCTCCTACATAAGGGATGATTTATAAGTTCTCACTTTTTCTTTGAAGTAAAGAACATTTTCTTATATAAGCTCTTTCTATGCACAATATTAAATCCACAAAGATTTAAAAAGAGAACAAAATGTGTTGGAATATTATCAATTTCTAAGAGTTAACATCTATAATGGTCAATTAATTTTTTTTCTTTCAATATAACTATGATGTTTATTATCTTTTTCTATAAATATCATATATACAAGTTCTTTATTGAAATTTTATTATTTTTATATTTTATTAGTTTTTAAGGCACAATAATAAGAGTAAGGTTTTAATTTGTTATCTATAAAAATATTTTTTTATATTCTTTTTTTATCATGGGAAAATTTTATAAGCAATTGATTAGTACACGTAAGATATAGGCTTGTCAAGTTATCAAGTAACCTAGAAAGCTCATTATGTATTAATAGCATGCAAGAAAGTAAAAGCATATGTTTACAGATAGCAAAAACAAAAAAAATGTAAAGATATGATAGTAGACCCAAACATTAGCTAGTAACCATGAGACAGGCCAAAGCATTCATCCCTCCTTGCCGCAGCCATCCCAATCCCATGTACAACTTCCCTATAAACTCCAACACACTAAGAAAATCATCTTGTGAACATCCTTTCATGCATATTTCCAAAGAGTGATGCAATGTTGAGGCATTAAGGGAATTTTTTTTGGAGATACAAATTGAGGAAACTTAGTGTCTCACGATGTTTGCACCCATAGGAGGTTGAAACAGACCCCATAATCATGTATTAGAGATTGAAAGATGAAGCCATTCATAAGTTGAGATGAAGCTAGACCATGACTATTGATATTATCTTACTGCAACCAATGTTGTCAACATTGAGAGTTTAAGTAAACTCGTGGAAAGGAGGTAAACTCGAAGTGTTATAGCAACTCTCTTATTTATTGAAACATCAATTGAAAACCTTCTATTAATAAACCACCGGTTTGCCCAATAGCTCAATCTCATCAATATGAATCTTAAAATTATGTGCATGTTTCTTATCAAGACCCCATGAACTTCTGAGTCAAGGATCTTAGTATCTCAAATATTTGTTCCTTGTACATTTATTACCTCAATATTTGCACTAATCACTTTGTTCTTTCACCATTTTCTTTCATCATTTGCACCTTTATTATTACCTCTTCCAAAACCATATTTCTAACAATGATTTTCATAATACCAGTTACTTACTTGAAACAAATATGAATAACACTACTATTGTAGAAAAGGAATCATGATTGATAAAGGACTACTATAGTTGAAAGGATTTAACCTCAATAGGAAAATGAATAAGCTTGATATTTGAAATACCATTCTCTATAGTGGTGCTTTTTCTCTAAGAACTATTGTTAAGGGAAATGAAGATTTGAATGCCAATTCTTCCATCAAATAAACATTAGCTATGTAGAAAGAATAAAACTTAACTATAAAACATCTATCATACTTAAAAGAATTAATTTCATTTCAATAATCTATCCTTAATAGAAAAATATAGAGAAGCTAAACATTTAAAGGCTATCATGGATATTAAGGCATTACTAAAAATGACATTAAAAATGATAGTCTAATATGGTTATGAAACAATTCCCTAAATAAATTCACCATGTACAAATGGGCACTAGGCATCTTAAAGCTCATAATATCAATTATAAAATAAGCTGAACTCAAATCCTTTTTGGATAATACTCATGCATAATTCATTATCACAAAAATTCAATATTTTAAAATATCTGAATTAGGATGTGAATCAATAAATATCATATAATCCCAATGGTCTTCGACCAACTACCAACACACAATCCTAATAATAGGTTTAATCAAAAGTCACAAATCAGATAATAAGAGTCAATGAGCCCTAACATGGCAATATACAAATCATTCTTCACATATAAAAAACAAAAAATGTACAAGATTAAACAAGGTAGCTAAGTCTTTAGAACCTTCCCTGAAGCACCATCTTTAGAGCTTTCACCAAAAAAATGTTAAGAGTAATAGGATGAGACAAAAGTCTTAGTGATTTTTAGTCCAACTGATCATGAATGCCAATATATGCTCTTATCATGCCAATTGGGACACTTAAGAAGTAAAATAATAGAGATTTATATCCTAATCTCATATATAAATGATTCAAAGATGACCCCAAAACTACCTCCCATCAATTCATATGAGTCACCTTATTCCTACCTAATGATTTTATAGGCTAAGTTACAATTCATATCACTGGTTACTTATAAAGCACTCCTATCATGTAATAAAGAAAAACCAAAATCCTCAGACCACACAACTGGACCATGTTCTCTCTTTGTTGAACTATTGGGGGTGTTGTAGTTTATTGAACTAGTGGAGCAATCCTTCATTGAAAAAGTGGGACAATCAATGAGTTGACCATAGTGGATACCACATAGTGAGATAATCTACTCCTTTACTTACCAAGTCAATAATAACAACAATCCACAAAAATAAATCTTAGCAGAGATTTCTCAAGATATCATAATCATGTCATGTTTACAACATATATATATATATATATAATATAGGATTATCAAATTTTAAAACATACTTTTCAGAAGGGTTAAGGTGCTAAAATAATCTTCAACTTTTATCAAAAGTTCAAAGTAACCATAACCTATTTTTTGGAGAAAAAGTAACCATAAACTTTCAAAATTGGAGCAAAACCATTAAACCCAGCTAACTTCCATCTATTACAATGAAAAAATTAATATTTTGACCCTTAAAGTTTTGACTCACTTATAACTCAGTCCTTAAACTTTTGACTCGCTTGTAATTTAGTCTATGACATTTCTGAGTCATCCTATAAGGAAACATTATGTTAAAATAATGTTAAAAATTGTTGAGGTGGATTTTACATAAATTAAAAAATAAAAAACAGCGTCCTTATCCCTACCAACTCACGTCCCTTCTTCCTTTGTTTTCTAGAAACCTCGCTGGGTGACAAATCCCTATTTTGTTATATATTTTCAAACTTTATTTGGGAATTTTTTCATAATTATTGAGCTTAAAATGTCTTTCTTTAAAAAACATCACGTAGTTATTCAAATGAAGAATTGTTCACAGTGGCAAAGTATCATCCAATTTTGAAAATTTGTCTCACATGTCTATCTGATCAAGCAAACAATATTCACGACAAAGGTATTTTTGAGTCAACACTAAAATGTACAGTCCCATTTTTGTTCTCCTTTGTCGGGGAATGGGGCTGAAGCTTGCTGAAAATTTCACGAGTCAAAAGAACAAATTAACACCAGTATTGAGTGATGACCTCTTTTGAGTTTTACTTACATAAACCCATTTAGTAATCCACCACCAATTCATAAGATGAAGGAACTAACCATGAATTGTAGAACACATCTTAATATTATTGGTTGTTTAGTTATGGGTTTGGCATATGGAGTGTAGGGTGGTGATTATTGTAACCCCTTACCTTCATAGCCGTTAATATGGTTCAAAAATGTGTCATAAAGCAAGCGAGAGACCAAAGAACAATTTAAAAATCATTCACATTCCCAACTTCAACATAGGACTTGGGCCTGTAGTAAAGTAGGTTTTCTCAAAACTTTTCACAATATGTTTTAATCAGGTCTCATGCCCACATCTCAAAACTATTTGGCCTGCTTGATACTGTTCCATTCATTCTTATCAGAGTACTCAATGAAATTCCCAACAATAATCGGGATTCAACCTTTAACTATAAGAGCCTACAGGGCATTTTTGCCCATTTCAAATGGGGATTACAGACAATTACACACAATCTACTACATCGGTCTATATTTACATATACCATTATCCTAACATTTGATAACCAACACAAAACTAGTTACCCAGCCACAAACTCTAACCGTCCTTGTATACTAGCTTCTCTTTTTATCTATCTGGCCAAGCTGTAGGTTAGTAATGGAAAAAGTGAGATTCATAGAAATCTTAATAGTAACAATTCCAATCAAATGATATATAATAAATAAGGCATGTAAGCAATTATCACCAAGCAATTACACCACAACATTCACAATAATGATAACATACCCAGTGATAAATACTCAACAGCATTCTTAGTAGTTTCCGCATTGATTCGTGATAAGTGTCACAACAACTTTTGCTATATTCAGCTACCACATTGATGCATGACCCGCAAGTCACAAAACAACAGCTTTCTCTGTATTCACAATGCATAAACAATAACCGCTTTCATCTTATTCACTTCCACGACATCATGATAGCTTTCACTGTGTTCAAAATGGCATAAACATGTAATGACTTCACCCATACATTCTACCAAGACTTTTGGCCTAAACAACAACAGCATTTGCTGTATTCATTTCCATGGCATCACTACAACTTTCGTTGTATCCACAGTGGCATATTTACGATAGCTTTCGCTGTAATCACAATGATACGTGATGATTGTCACAACAGCTTTTGCTGTATTTAGCTACCACTTTCTTCACAATTCAATAATAAACACAAACTACAAGTATTATACATGATATAAGAGAAAGAGTCATTACAAGACGTCAACACAATCAACAAGATGCCATAACCCTCTAACAACCTAATTACACAAAAATTAAGGCAAATTCCACAAGCCAAAACACTAAACCAAACATCACAATATATATGTCAAAAGTTAGCTTTTGCTCACCTCTTCCTCTTCTACTAGCTTGTTCTTTAATTCACCAACCACCAGTCTCTTGAGTTCTCAAAACACCTCCTTTTGAAAATCTAAAACCATAAAAATGAAGCTTTCATCAAGAGGAACAAGTTTAGAGAAGAGGTTTTGAGAAAAAGGAATCATCTACAAGGTCAAAATGGCTCACCTTCATCTTGATTCTTTCTCTTTCTTTCTCGTTCCATGGCTGACCAAAGGGAGAGCTAAAGAGAGAGGGTGAGTAATGATGACGATCAGATTTTACTCCCTCCTTGCCCTTTTTAACCAACTTGAAAGAGAGAGAAAGAGAGAAAAAAGAGTTTGAACATTTGACTTCATCCAATGGACCAAATGATGCCAAGTGTCATGATCTTGTGTGTAATGCCCCCAAATTTTAATTAAGGGCTAATGATAATCATTCAGGATGATTATTGAATTAAAGTGGAATAATTATGTGTTTTGTGGCAATTTTAATTAATATGCCATAATTAGTAAGAAATTGAAAGAATGGAACTATTGGTCATAAGTTGGTGATTAATAGAGAAATTAATTACTAACTAAGAGAAAAATGAGAAGTGTGATTATATGGCTAATGGAGAGATTAGATATGCTAATTGGGTGTTTACTTATGAGAGCCAATAGGGATGTGACACTTGGCAAGCTCACATGTGGAGAGAGATATGGAAAAAAGTCAAATATGATTTCTTTTAATATTTCTTCTCTCTCTTCCCTCCCCATTTTTGGCTGTGCATGGTATAGGGGGAGGGAGTGTCATCATTTCCTTCATCTTCTTTACTCAATCTCTCTCTCAAACTAGTGCAGCCATTGAAAGAAGAAAGGAAGAAGAAAAGTTTGATTTTTGGGTAAGCAAATGGCCTCAAATGCCGAAATGCTCTTCATTAATATGTTCTTTGAGTTAAGAGCTTCATTTCTATGTTTATAGTTTAGCCATTGGTGTTGATTTATGCCCACACAAAATTTTGGAGGTTGGAGAATCAAAGAACCTCTTTGGCAAAGTTATAGAGGTAAGTGAAATGAACTTTTCCATATAAGTTTTGTGGCTTTTGGATTACTTTGGAAATTCTGGAATTTTTTGGCTTGAATTTGAAAATAATGACCATTAGGAGTTTGGTATATTATTGGCATGGAAGTGGTATCTTGTGGTGAGTTTTGGATAGATAGATTAGTTTGGTTTTAAAATGTTGAGTTTGGTGATTTTGGAATTTTGGTATTGATTATAGCCTATATGACCAAAGTATGGTAATGGAATAGGATTTTGGTAATTCTAATGGTTCCATTGAATTACTTAGGTGTTTTTGTGTAGAAGTAGCCTTGAGTAAGAGTTTGGGACCATTAGAATCGCTTGGAAAAAACCTAAGAAGTGTTGTCTATTTTCTGCGTTTTCTGGTTTCTGATAAGATTACTTGAGTGATTTAGGGTTTACTCAAGTGTAGGATGAATGTCACTCGGGTGAGGTTGAGCATCACTCAAGTGCTGTGTGTATATTCTATTTCTCTTTAGCTTTCTGTTGTGCTTCCGTGATCAAAATCCAAAAGTGTGTCTTGACACTCACAGGTGTCAAGCCATCACTCGAGTGCTCTTGTCCCTACTTGAGTGATGTTCCCTTCTGAAAGTTTCTTGTGCTCTCGGGTGAGCACTGTTAGAGCAAGCGTTTCACCCAAGAGGGGGGTGAGTTGGGTGATACTAAATTTTTCGCTGCAAATATAAAACTTGATGGTGAATATAATGCAGTAAAGAGTAAGGAGAAATTTCACCGAAGTATATACCGGGAGTTATACTGGTTCGGCCACAACCACTTTGACCTACATCCAGTTCTCAGAGTATCAATGAGAGTTTCACTATAATTTTCAAGATTCAGTGGGTTCTTGGCACCTCAGTACAAGCAAGTTCCTTCGCCTGGACACTTGCTCCCTCTTATAAGTTGTAATCCAATCCTAACTCAAAGGTTCCACAACCTTAAGTTACCTCAATAACAAATATTGAGTTTGAATGAACTATCTCTCTCACAAAGTGAATAAGAATCACTGAAGTACAGAATTACAAGTATATGTAAAACTGAGTATTAAACTTGATAGTGCGTTTATGTGAGTGTTCTTGTTGTTTTCTCTGTTTGGATGTTCCTATATATATAGATGTGTTGGTAGTTATCGTTGGAACATTTTCTTCTTGCCCGTTAGAGCGTGCGCAACCACTGTTGACTTTTCCAGTATTTGAAAAATATCCGTTTGCGGTAGGTGGTGGTAGGTAGCGTTTGAATGTTTCTTTTAACTTTCCTAATTTGGTAATATCTCTTTATTGTTTATCTGTGGATATGATAAGAATACTAATACAATGAAGGGTTAATTACATAGGAAACAAATTAATGAACTTTGAAATGATTTTTGAAGTTCTGGACTTGCATACTCGAGTAGTTACTCAAGTATTCATTAAGTTTACTCGAGTTGTTACTCGAGTATCATCGTGAGAGTAATGATAGCAAGTTAATGAATGAACATCACATAACTCTAGTAGTATATGAAGTAAACAAATTTATAAACCTTGGAAATACCTGTTTACTCGGGTACTTACTCGGGTATGGCATACTTTTCTTCATAGGTTACTGAGTAGCAAGTCAAGTAATGTCTCAAATAAAACTTATGGTTACTTGATGCTTTACTCCAATAATGTTGGCAGGATTTCATGGCCGAGAGCACTTCAAGTTTTCTTACCCTGTTACTCGAGTACTTACTCGAGTAAACATAAATTTTCTGCATAGCTTACTCGGGTACATACTTCAAGTGCTGTGTAAATAAGTCTACAAATTACTCGATTACTGACTCGAGTAATCTAGTTAAAATATTTGATAAAGAATAATTGAATACCTGCATAATTGAGTAGTGCCTCGAGCGAAGTGTGATAAAAGCATATCAAGTTAATCGAGTATTACCTTCAAGTTTTGCTTACCACAGTGGGTTACTCGAGTAGCTCCTCGAGTAACATTGGTAGGATTAAAAATGCTGAGAGCAACATATTTCTTGAAGCAGGGGACTCGAGTACAGACTCTAGTAACGTTGGCAGGCCGAGAGCAACTGCAAGTGATTTAGCTGGTTACTCGAGTAGCTACTCGAGTAACGTTGGTAAGCCGAGAGCAACTGGAAGTCATATACCTTATTACTCGAGTACTTACTCGAGTAACGTCAGCAGGTTACTTGAAGGTTGACTCTGGTTACTTCAAGTGTTGTCTCATTAATCGAGTACTGACTCGAGTAACCCTTTAGAAATTTTACTAGTAAAGACATTTCTTAGCTTTCTCTCTTGGCCTTTCGTCATTACTCCAGTGCTTACTTCAATGATGATTTGCCCTGTTATTACTTTGTTCAAACTTATTTTTTTATCAAATCTTTTTCAAACCATTCTTTGTTATTATCAAAACATGTGAGATCTAACAAGCACTTCCTGGACCTCACTTTGGGGGACTCAGGTGAGCATTAGGCTTCCACTCGAGTGATTGAGTTTGTGCTCGAGTACAGCGAGCAACTCTGGGTTTTGTTGTTCCTTTGTGCTCTCGGGTTATCACTTTCAATGTTTCACTCTCTAGTACTCGAGTATTGACCGTACCATTACTCGAGTGTCCGTACAATGTCACTTGAGTGTCTTAGTAAAAAATATCAGTTTTGTGCTTTTAAAAAGGGGATCTTTGGGAATAGTCTTCCAACCCTTTAGAGCTATTGATAGAGTTAATCATGAGTGCTTAAAGAGCAATAATGATAACCAATTAAGTGTTAAGAAGTTACTGAGAATTGGAATAGAGAAACAACTCTTCATCACTGGTTATAATTATAGGATACGATATTTGCCTTATTCAAGAGCGACTAGTGCCAGAGCGTGCACGGAAGGAACAAGCAGGTAGTGACTCTTCTCTCATGTTGGGTATGATGTTTTGGTATGCATAACTTATCATTAAGTTTGTGAACTGTATATGCCATGGTCTATTACAGCGTGAGCCGTTTAGGGATTGACGCTGCTAATCTCTAGCTCGACTATTGAACTGCCGTTATAATCGACATGGATCTTTATGAATCTGACCTATGGGGCAGCGTGTTATGAATCCAGCCATAGGTTGTGTATCCTATATCTTGCTGGTATGGCTTGTGTATGAAATGCTTTATATGAATCCCAATTGTGGTGAAATATATTGTGTGGATTGTTGTGGTGCAATACAACATGAGCACTTTAGCGTGAGCAAATGTAAAGGTGACTCATGTCATACCTGCCCTTACCGCTGTAACTGTCGTTATAGTTGCCATGTGTGGGTTATGATTTGCTTTCATGCCTTATTATTATGGATACTACAAGTGATTTGTTACTACAGCGATTCTTTAGAATCTCACTCTCCTAAAACAACTTTTAGACAGGGCCGAAGGATCAAAAGGAAAACAGGTGATGAAGAGTGGGTAGAGCTCCGGAATGGGAGTTGTTTTGAGTATTTGGTTATCCTGTATATCATACAGATATTGTGTTGGGAATTGCCTGTATATGAAATGGCAATATTGGAATAGTTTTGTGTAATCCCCAAGATAAAGGAAAAGAATTATTGGCTTCGTGCCTTTGTATAATCCCTTACTTGATTAATAGAACTCGAGTATGTCAGGAATTTTGTGATGTACTCTTATATTTGTAAATAGAATCAACCTGTAAAGGCTAATTGTGTATTTGTGATGTGAATATTAGACCTTTGTGAACCGATTTTAGAAAAGTTTTATAGACCTTGATTTTGGGAAGTATGATTTTGTTTGAAGTCCCAAATCATCTAAGGTCTCTAATTACAATTAATTACTTGATTATAAACTTATTCTCGGCCTATTATTGGAAGGGGGTTACATTGTGCATTCTTCCATGTGCATGAACCATTGGATTATTCTCACTAATTCCATTATCCATTTAATCACACCTCTTACTCTTTTAGCTATTAGTCAGTTTCCTTTTCGGTAGCTGACTAATTGGCCGACAAATTTCTTTCTTTTCGTTTTGCACCTAACTACAGCAATTTTAACTAAATTACCACTTAACACATTATTTGACCCTCCATGTACCCTTGCCTTCACTTTTAATTCCACTTAAGCTTTGTCACCATAACTGAGCTTAAATACTGGTTTTAGGCACTTCTGCTGCTAAATTGGGTCATTCTGGTCAATGCTCATACTGTATTCTCCAAAAGTGTTTAGCTAATGTTCATTACATCCACTTTTGGAATCATGAGCCCGTATTTACATTTTAGGTCATTACAATTCTCCCCCCATATAATAAATTTTGTCCTTGAAATTTGTTACACAACTTGGGACATAAATCTTGAACGCCTCTTCATGACGGCTTCCATTCCTCAAATTGCTTCTCTCTGGGACAGTCCCTTCTAGACCACTTAAACAAATGGTATGCTACAAGTCCAACTCTCACTAGAATTTCAAATGGACCAATACATAGTGGCTCAATGTAATTCCCCTAATTTTGAGATTTGAGGCTAAAGAATAAGCCTGAGATATATAGACTACTAAGCCCGGTTTAGCAGGATCCCAAATTTCGATTAAGGGCTAAGGACTTCAAAATTAGAGATGATTATAAGGACTCCAAAAGTAGAGATGATTATTGATAAATAAACCCTTTTGGAGATTATGATGTAGATTGTGATTCATATGTGTTATGCGCAGTGTCGAAACCCTGTATTTAAGTTCAATTATGGATTAACATCTAAATTGACTTAAAATAGAGGGAGGGCACATATTGTGGTGATATGGAAAGATATGATGTGTTTGGTAGTGATTCAATGAGAATTACCATAATCAAGGGCAAAACGGTAAAGTTACTGACCAATTGGTCAGTTACCAAAGAGGAAACTCATTGATAACTTAAAGATCAATGGTTGTGATTGAATTGTGTAAGAGATCAAGGGGTGGAATCCCATGTGTGTGAGTTTAGTGAGCTCATAAAGATGAAACAAGAGTGTGACAAGTGGCAATTTGTGGACTCTTAGATTGGGTCAACATTTTCAACTCACTCTCCCGCTCTCCTCTCTTTTCTAGACGGTCAAGTGTATTTGGCTCCCCAAAATGCTGATTTCTTTATCATCTTCATCACTCTCTCTACATCCTCCATGGTGTTCCAAAGCTAGGAAGAAAGAGAAAGGAACAAGGTAAGATTTGGCTTGTTAAATGTCCTCTAATACTCAAATACCCTTCTTTAATATTGTTCATAGTGATGAGAGCTTTATTGCTATGGTTTTAAATTTGTGAAAGAAGGTGTTTGGGAGCTTGTGGACAAGTTGAAAGATAAGGAATCAAGGAATAGATTTGGGAAAGAGGAAGATGTGAGTATTTGAAGCCTTTTGATCTAAGTTTTGTGATTTATGGATGAGCTTTGTGAATTTTGAATTTTGCCATGATTTTCTTGTGATTTTGGATTGGATGAATTGGGTTGTAATCTTGTAATAGTTGGTTATCAATGCATGTTTGGGGTAGTGTATATTTGGATTTATGATTGTATAGGTTAGAATGTATATTCGAGTATGTATTTGGTGTGAGAATTTGTGTAATCCCCTATTTGGAAAATTGTAAAGGCGAATGTGCCCTGTAAAAAGCTTAGATTAATGTAAGGAATCCGGGATTGCCGGAAATTTATATTGTATACTCTAATAGTTATACAAATGTGATTTATCTTCGCAGAGTAGTTATATTCGATATGGGAATATTAGACCAGGTTAATTAGATTTTGAAAATATTTGAGAAAACCCTATATCAAGGATGGGATTGTAAATGATTTTTAATTATTATTGGTCTCTTTTTCATTTCAATCGTATATTTCGGATATAATTACGAAGGGGGGTTGCACTCAACAACTTCTTTTGCTTGATTGCTCTACCCGCTCCCGTGACCAGAGATGCTCTCAAGAACACGTGATCTCTGACTTTAAACTCTAGAGGTCTTTGCCTTACTAGATCATTATTTAGATGAGCTGTACAAGATCATCCTGGCTTTAAGCCTCTCCAATCTCGGACATCAAGTCCCTTTCCCTTTGGGGAACACTATGACTAGCACATACGATTTACTTCGAGAGATTTAAATTCTGAAAAATCCTCTATCATCATTGCAACAATCTATACCGCCTTCCAACTAAACACATCCATGATGACATCAACTTTACTTGTATGGTACTTGATCTCCAGGTTGTAAGCTTTCAGCAACTCCATCCACCTGCGCTGTCTCACATTCAATTTTTTCTAATCACACAAACACTTGAGACTTTTGTGGTTGCTTACAATTCTATCGTCAAACTTTATAGGCAATATCACTATATCTTTAACACAAACACTAATATAATTACAAGCGCCAAAAGCTCTAGATCATAGGTAAGATAGTTCACTTCACACAACTTCGATGGTCGGGAGGTGTAGGCTGTAACCCCCTCCATAATTATATTCGAAATACGTGATTAAAATGAAATAAGGACCTATAATAATCAAATAACATTTACTAACCCATCACATGATGGGGTTTTCAAAAATACCTTTCGAAATCATTTATAAACTTGGTCTCATATTCACATTTTGAATATAATTACTACGCGAAGATAAATCACATTCATAAAAATATCAGAGTGCACAACATAATCATCCTGGCAATCTCAGGTACATACCTTTGCTAAAGATATACAGGGCATAATTGCCCATTTCAATTCTTCAAATGGGGATTACACAATCTCATCTCGAACGAGTCCTGCCGCTCCCTCCATGAGCCACTTGCCCTGTCTAAATTCTTGATAAGGGAGGGTAAGATTTGAGAGAATCTCAGTAGGGAAACATTATCAATATGCAGGCAAGATAAGTGTTTAATGCATGACATGCTTGCATCACATAACTCATGCACACATACAATGACAAATCTATAAGCTCAATGCTTCGAACAATACACATATGGCCATAACATATATTGAAACATAGCTTCAAATCATTCATACATGTTCCACATAATCAAGCAAAGCAATAACATGCATCAACACATTAATACAGTTATTAGAGCATGCAGGAGAGATAAGTTCCTTACCTTAACCCTTTTATGCCTCGAAATGTGTGCCTCAATCTACATGCAAACAACTCGGGGCTTCATATTTGATCCTACAATGTCAAATGTACTATTTAGACACTTCCATAGTGTTTCTGGGGGTTATATGAGGCTATATTGAAAATTTACTAAAATGCCCCCGGGGACCTGGCTCGGCCCCACTGTACCCGGTCCGGCTGTACTTTTCCCGAAATTTTGACATGGGCTATTCTAACATATTTTTGCCCAAGAAATCCATTTCTGAACTCAGAATTATCAAATTCAATGTCAATTACAAAATTACCCTTGACAGCCCCACTTTAAGGGTTTCAGAGGCGTTTTCGTAATTATGCTTTTTCGGCCTTTTCCGAAAAAGTGCCTAACTGTAACCCCACCTAATTTTCGTTCCTAAACTCAATGGAATCAACAAATCATTGAAAATCCAACTCTAAGATCCATTTCTAGAGCTGGCCGAAATTCTCAAGTATTCCGGGGAAAATTGGGGTTTTTTGGGTTTCGGCTCCGTAAACGTGTTCCTTTCCACTCCTAACCACTTTATTGACTATTCCATTAGGTTAAAAATACCATTTAGTACCAATTTGGGTAGCATAACAGCCCCACACACCTATTTTCCATTTTTGAAACCAGTGACAATCCGGTGAAATTTCACCGATTAAATTGTCCACAGCAGCCAGAATAGTCAATACACAAGAGTTTGGAAGTTACCTCAAGCTCCCACTAGCTTTTCTCAAGAGTGGCTGAAACCCTAGCCCTTCTTAACCATGAAAGTTTAGCTTCCAACACCTTAAAGAACATGAAAGAGAAGCTTAGGAGCAAGGTTATATGCGTTAGGAGCTAGATCGTCGGAGAAATCGGCTTACCTTGTGAGATTTCTCCTCTTTCTCTCTCTAAGAGCTCTCAAACGTCTCTCTCTCTTTTCAGCTGAAACTCACGACAGAAATGAGAGAAAGAAGAAGATGGGAAATATTTTAATTCCATGATGATGTCATCTTTTATTTTGGTGATGTCATAATTCCCATTTTCGGATTTTCTGGCAGATTTTCTACCCAAACTTTGAAAAATCATAACTAATTCTATAAAAATCAAAATGAGGTGATTCCAAATCCAAATGAAATATATTTAAGTCCTATTGATATGAAAAATATTGGCCATTAATAAAAATCACCACACAATTCCAGATTTACATAAAACTGATCACTGCCCCAAAACAGAGTTCAGTTTCCATCCCAAACTTTGGACAGTCATATCTCCTAGTTCACAAAACGAAATGGCACAAATTATATGTCCATTTTGAATCTTGAGATGTGAACTATAAGATTGGAAAGTTTCAGAACTTTTATACACCATTTGGTCATTCAAAACGTTCACACAAACTGACTGCCCAGAATAGAGTTTCACTGGACAGAATTTCAGATTTTGCATCTTTGCTTCAATTTGTTCCATTTTCATACCAAAACATCATTCCCACATAAATTTTCATAAGGAATCCATTGGAAACACCAAATCAATCAAATTCACATCATATTCTCCAAAAGGGTTATTTATCACTAACCACATCCACTTTTGAAGTCATTAACCCTTAATCACAATTTGGGATCTTGCTAAACCGGGGCTTAGCAATCTAATAATCTCATGCTTATTCTCTAGCCTCGAGTCTCAAAAGATGGGGTATTACATAGGCCTCCACTCTACCCAATCTAGACAACCCATCCAGAAAAAACTCAATGTATCATAGTCTCACCATAAACTCATGGCAGACTTACAACAGACTCTAATTTTAAATACTGCCCCTCAGCCTCGGGTCAATACCAATGCAACCAGCCTAGTGGCTAGCCATGTTGGCCATGTCGGGGTAATTACCCTTACATGATCTAGTGAGAACCCCCGATCATATAGTGGAATTAGCTATCAGCTGAACTAGCTCTACCCTACTGTATTTAGCCATACCCTAATCCCATCTTATTCACATCACAGTACACAATAATATCATATCGCAGTACACAATAAAGTCAAGCTGGGTAGGGCATACCTTAATCCTTGCTTATTTGCATCATAATACACAACATTTATCAAGCTAGGATCGGGTATACTCAACACTGGTACCGTCGACAATTTCACCTTCAGCTCCGTGAGCTCTTCTCACATTATTCACATCATTTATCATACCTAATGATTGATCCTTATGCATGAGCTTAATCATCAGCAAAACAATCTGGGAAGAATTCTAAGTGAATCCTCTGGTAACAATAAGCAAGACCTAAAAAATTATGAATCAAAATAACAATTTCTGGCGTCTTCCAGTCCAATACTACTTCACTATACTGGGATCCACTGAGACCCCTTCTCGCAATATGACATGGCCCAGAAGTTTTACTTCTAACAGCCAAAACTAGCACATTATTCTTACTACCTTGAGCCTCTACTCAGTACAATTCTCAAGCACATCACATTCACTATGCTTCCACTGTGGACTCTAAGGTCTATCTCCTCATATGTGCTTTAATAATGTCAAGTTGATTTAATAAGAGTCCCATAGGAACCTCCTACAACACCTGACAACGCCCATAATCTATGTTCCTCTCTACCCGTTCTTTTCTCGTTTCGACTCAAATTATTTCGAGCCATTACATATGGGCTTCCACTATCAATTCAACTCCTAGCATATTCATAAACTCTATCGCCCTTACCGGGGTACTCTATCCACGTTATATAGGAAATCCAAAAACCACTCGTATATTTGATTTTTTGTCTTAACCATAAGACCATATTCCATAGCTACTCGTTGTCCTATTAAGAACTATTCGCAAATGATACCCATGCTCTTCATTACTCTAAGAGTATATCAAGATGGCTCACCTTCATCTTGATTCTTTCTCTTTCTTCCTCCTTCCATAGCCGACCAAAGAGAGAGCTAAAGAGAGAGGGTGAGTGACAATGATGATTAAATCTTATTCCCTCCTTGCCCTTTTTAACCAACTTGAAAGAGAGAGAAAGAGAGAAAAAAGAGTTTGAACATTTAACTTCATCTAATGGACCAAATGATGCCAAGTGTCATGATCTTATGCATTCTTCCATGTGCATGAACTATAGGATTATTCGCACTAATTCCATTAGCCATTTAATCACACCTCTTACTCTTTTAGCTATTAGTCAATTTTCTCTTCGATATCTGACTAATTGCCTGATGTAATACCCCGAATTTTGAGATTTAAGGCTAGAGAATAAGCCTGAAATTAGTGGACTGTTAAGCCCTAGTTTAGCAGGATCCTAAGTTTCAATTAAGGGATTATGACTTCAAAAGTGGGTGTGATTATTTATAAATAACCACTTTTGTGATTTAAGTGTGTTATAGGCAGTGTCAAAATCCAGTATTTTAAATTCAATTATGGATTAACATCTAAATTGACTTAAAATATAGGGAGGGCGCATATTGTGGTATAATGGAAAGATATGATGTGTTTAGTGGTGATTTAAGGGAATTACCATAATCAGGGGCAAAATGGTAAAGTTGTCGACAATTGATAGGTTGATGAAGAGGAAACTCATTGGTAACTTGAAGATCAATAGCTAGGATTGATTTGTGCATAAGATCAAAGGGTGGAATCCTATGTGCTTGTGTGTATGTGAGCTCATAGGAGATGTGGTAAGATTGTGACAAGTGTCACAATATGGACCATTGGATTGGTCAAATGTTCAAAAGCTCTTCTCTCTCTCCTCTCTTTCTCTAAGTCAGTTTATGTGTGTGTGGGGAGCCAAAATCTATTTCTTATCATCTTTTCTCTATCTTCTAGTTTCCATGTTCGTACAAGCAAGGAAGGAGGAAAGAGAAAATGGAAAAGGTGAGATTTAGCTTGCCTAATGTCATCTTTAGCTCAAACACTCTTCTATAAAGTTATTCATAGTTATGAGAGCTTCATTGCTATGGTTTTAGATTTGTGAAAGGTGTTTTGAGAGGTTGAGGAATTTGAAAGATGAAGAATCAAGGATTTGGCTTGGGAAAGAGGAAGAGGTAAGTATTTGTACCCCTTTATCTAAGTTTTGTGATTTTTGATTGAACCTTTTGAATTATGAAATTTGCCCTGATTTTGGTATAATTGTGAAATGAATGATTTGAATGAGTATTGTGGTTAAAATGGTGTCATAGTGTATTTTGATGCCATTAGAATTGAGTGGAGTCATTGGGAGTAAAAGTTGTGGAATCTGGGTAAAGTGTGTGAAAAGTGTGACCATTGGGGGAAAATGCTATTATGATGTGATTTTGGTTGTTTTGAGGTTTCCAATGTGTCCTTATGTGAAATTATGTAAGAATAGCTTTATGTTAAAGTTTTAGGACCATTAGAAAACATATTGGTTAAGTTAGGGAAATTTCTGATATTTGCTGCATTTTGGCTTCTAATAGAGCATCACTCGAGTGAACAGGGGTCTTACTCGAGTGCGGTGTTATATTTTCCCTTTCCCCTTTGGTTTAGTTACACTTGTTCATGGAAAAAGCAAGAGTACATTTCCTTACCTGCGAGTGATGTGGGTTATCACTCGAGTGAAGGTGGTCTCACTCGAGTAATCATGTAATTCTGCACTAAGAGCCACTTCTCAGGCTATCACTCACAATTGGTTTAGCAAGAGAATGGGCTAGTACACGCAAGTGTTGTGCCATCACTCGAGTGCCAGAGCTAGTGCTCGAGTGCACTTCTAGCTCTGGGTTTTCTATTGCTCTCGAGTGGTCACTTCTTAAGCCTCACTAGGTGCAACTCGGGTGAGTATGAGGCCATCACTTGAGTGCTATGGGTATTTTCTATTTCTAGTTGTGCCTTCGGTCAAGCACTCACATGAGTGAGCCGTCCTCACTCGGGTACGAGTCGTCCATCACTCAAGTGCGCCATCCATCACTCGAGTGATGAAGCTAAAAATGAGATTGTGAGGTTTCAAAAGAGATCTTTGGTTAAGTTTCTCCCAACCCTTTAGGCATGTGTTTAGGCTTTGAGTAGCCACCTAAAGATCATAAATGATAACCAACTTAAGTGTTTGAAAGTTAAGGAATTGGAAAAGGGATTAAACATTTATCGTACATGCATATTGGTATTGCTTTCCTACTGAGATTCTCTAGAATCTCACCCTCCTTTACTCACCTTTCAGACAGGGTAGTGGATCGAGGATGGAGTAGGCACCAAGGGTGACAAGGACTCCTTCGGGTTGTCATTTTGGGTGTTGGTTATTATTGTTAGGAGTATTATGTATTTGGATCTAGACATGTCTATGTGGATGAGTATCTAATTTGGTATTTGGAAACAACTTTGTGTAATCCCCGTATGAGAAATTGTATTAGGCAAATATGCCCTGTAAGGCTTTGATTAATGTATGGAACCTGGGATTGGCTGGGAATTACCTTGCGTACTCTGATATATTTAAATGTGATTTATCTTCATGTAGTAATTTTATTCGGAAATGTGAATATGAGACCAGGTGTATTAGACTTTAAAAAGTATTTGTGAAAACCCCGTCTAATAGATGGGATTGTAAATGTTATTTGAAAATTATTGATCTCCATTTCACTTTAATCGCGTAATCCGGATATTAATTACAGCTGGGGGGTTACACCCGACAAATGTCTTTCTTCCTGTTTTGCCCCTGACACATTATTTGACCCTCCATACACCATTCGCTTCACTTTTAATTCCTAAGCTTTGTCACCATAATTGAGCTTAAATACTAGGTTTGGGCACTTCTGCTTCTAATTCGAGTCATTCAAGTCAATACTCACACTGTATTCTCCAAAAGTGTTTAGCTAACTTTCAATACGTCCACTTTTGGAGTCATGAGCCCATATTTACATTTTAGGTCATTACAATTATGGCCCTAAAACTTGTGGTTTTCCTACAATTTACAATTTTTGGGACTCAACTTTGGGTAACAAATCCCAATTTTGTTATATTTTCAAACTTTATTTTTGGATTTTGCCCAGTGAGGTTTCTAGAATATAGAAGCAGAGGGGGATGCAAGTTGTTAGGGATGAGGATGCTATTTTTTATTTTTTAATTTATGTAAAATCAACTTAAGCAAGTTTTTATAGTATTTTAACATTTTTCTGCCACATAGGATGGTTCAAAAGCATTAGGGATGGAGTTGAAAATTAGTCAAAAGTTTATGGACTAAGTTATAAGTGAATCAAAAGTTTAAGGGTCAAAAGATTAATTTTTCCCATTGTAATAGATGGAAGTTATTTGGATTTAACGGTTTTGCCCGAATTTTGAAAGTTTATTGTTACTTTTAGTTTATAGTTACTTTTGCATTTTTGATAAAAATTGAAGGTTATTTTAGCACTTTAACCCCTTTTCACAATCCCATGTAATCAAATCCCACAAGGCAATTTTATGAAAAGAAACACATAATATTGTTGTACCATTTTCAATCTTAAATACACTTAACAATTACTTACAAATAACATATTAAAACACACACAAAACAAAGTTAAAAGTGGTTATCTTTCACCAAAATTTACAAAGTTACCACCCAAGCAAAGCCTTGTGCTCAAACCAATAATTCACAATCAACCTACAATAATGACATGTAACCACAAATTAATTTGCATTTAATTGAATGGTTAATAGGAAACATAAAGGCTCTAAGTCCCTCTAGAACTCCAAGCACTCATCTTAGCCTTAATCCAACCGATTCAACATTTAAACTCAATATCAAATAGCTCTCACAACTCATCCAAATCAATCATTCACCTCTAATCGTGCAAAACAATCTAAACTAATGAATTTCACGAGGTTCTCGGCCGGCCGCCACCACCGCCTTGAGAAGTGGGGTATGCCCACTAGGTGGGCCGTTACATATATATATACCAAACACCCAAACATATTCACTTCTAGCTGGAGGTATCACAATATATAGAATAACTAATTCCAACAAGTGACAACAAATTAAAATATATCATCTAGTACTATATATACAATTATCAGTACATCAATAACAATATGGATAAAGTGCATGTACATAACTAGCTGCATATCATTACTACTGGAACCATGTATCAAAAGGAAGACCTATCTATAACAAATCAACAAACAAAACAACATCATCATTAAGATCACTTAAATCAAACAATGATTAACACAAACCATAATTAAATAAAGCAACAAAGGTAAGGGAATTTACATGATCAAGTGATCCTTTTTCTTTTCCTAGTCTTAATATTTTTAATGCTCTTTTTAGTAACAATTGTTTTCTTTAATTTGTGAAGCAATTCCCCCCCTTTGAAATCCAAATTCCTTCATTGTGGCCATACCTAACATACAAAGCATCGTCCTTATTGAAATGTGTTTCAATTGATGTCCCATATAAAGGATTATCCTCAGCCAAATTGACTTCACCTCCTACATCCTTATTTATTTTATTTGATAACAAAACAATAGACCATTCTTTATTAGCAGGATCAAGAACATAGAACACTTGTTTAGCTTGAGAAGCCAAAATGAAAGTCTCTTCTTTATACAATTATACCCTTTCTTGTTCAATTTCAATTGTATCAACCCTAACTCATCCACTTTTAAAGTATTATTATTATCAACCCATTTGCACCAAAAAAATCGGAACATGAAAATCCTACGTAATCCAACTCCCAAATGTGCTCAATAACCCCAAAGTATGATATATTCGCATAGATAGGATTTTTATCGTTTGAGCTTCACACATGTATGGTGTTAGCAACAACATTTACCCCACTATTTTGTATTTTGCTCCAATCATCTTGCTCTTTAGTGTAGAAGTTGTATCCATTGATGACATAGCTTGAGAAAGAAAACACTTGTTCATTCAAACCATTTCCAAGAACATTACTTTCTAAGGAACTAAATTCTATTCAACAGTATACTCTCAACCATGATGTGAATTGTTTATTATGTTCTTTAGCATATTAACTCTATACTTTGTTTTGGTTTTCCCTCCTAAGCTCATCCATATGAATATTTACATACTCGTCAATCTCTTCAGAGTTGTGAAGTACATATAGGTGTGTTTACCCTACATTTGTTATGAGATAGAGATAAATTTCATTCCCATCAACCCTTGTTTAGATGTCCTTCCTTCATGCTAAGACACCAGAAAGACAATATCACAGGCATATTTTAAGTAAATGATAAACAATTTAGCAACATCTTCATAAATATATCATTTAACAATGCAACCCTCTAGCTGACTCCAGTTTTTCACATACCCCTTCAAATCCTTCATCTTACGCTTGACTGGGTACATCTATCTCATACAGACTGGACCACACAGTTGTACCTCTCTAACCAAGTGACAAGTTAGGTGCACTGTTACGTTAAAGAAAGCTGGACAAAAAAACATCTCTAGCTCACATAGCGTAGTCATGATTCAGGGTTTTCAGCCTCAGCAATTTCTTGGGGTCAATGACTTTACTGCACAATGACTTAAAGAAGCAACATAGCCTCGTGATCGCAACTCACACCTCATCAGGTAAATACCTTATATTTCTACTAGAATAAAGTGTTTTATCAATACATAGCAATCATGTGATTTAGAAAAATGGCAACTAACGAGCCAATTCATCTACAAAAATGAGTGAACCAGACTAAAGCTAAAAAACTGGCTAAGTTATTAATTCAACTAATTCATAATATTTTTTTGGTTATTATTACAAAGTAGCATGCTTTTTTGGACAAATTTTTATTTCTATTCTCTTTATATTATTATGAATTATTTACATAATTAATTTACAAATTGGATTGCTAGTTGACTATTTTGAGCTCAATGTGTGATTATAAATATTTATTTCACAGAATATTTAAACTACAAAGTATAAAAGTCATCACAACTCACAAAGTAACAAGAAGTAAATAAAGATATGTGAGATTCATGCTGGAGAAGTATAAATATGGGCAAGACTTAATGCCAAAGGTTGGATGACATATATTAGAGTCACGTACATGGAAAGGGATTAGCTCTACTTGGGATCAAGTCCAGGCAGGTTTGGCTTGGCATATACAAAGTGGTCAGTTTACTTCCTTTTGGCGTGATGCATGGGTCCCGTATCATAGACCACTTCAATCACTAGCTATCAGACCCATACCAGATGCAAGTTTGGAATAGAACGTTGCATATTGTCTTATTCCTTCGGGTGCTTGGAATTAGGCAAAATTTGAGGAGCTTCTTCCCCCCTCTGTTGTTAACGCTATTCGTATAGTGCACCCAAGTTCATCTACCGAGAGGGTTAGCCATGTTTGGTGCTAGTCTATGAACGGGTTATTCAGTTTAAAATCAGCCTATGGTTATCTTTCACAACAAGGGTCGTCGGTTCAAGACCCAGTGTGGAAGATGGTTTGGAAGCTTCAAGTTCCTCAGTGATATCATACTTTTCTTTGGCTTTGTTGTCATAACGAATCAAGCTCAGCATGACCGTAGGCTCTATTCTACCGGTGTCTGCGAACTTTGCTCTTCTGGCCAGGAATCTCTAGTCTATGCTTTATAAGATTGCTTAAGCACGAGACGGGTTTGGGACACTTTGCTACCATATAAATGGGTTAGCATGTTCTTTTCTCTATCCGGTCTGAAGAATTGGATTCGGTGGTGCCTTTGGTTAAAGGAGGTAGTTTGGGGATTCGAATTTAGACTGTGGTTTATGGTGGTTTGTCGGCAGATATGGCTTGGGAGGAATGAGTACATCTTTAATGAGATGATATGGAGCCCAGAGATGATTCTTGCCCGATCACATGCATGTCTGTATTGGGGAGCTGTGGTTCCAACGGGTTCACTGCCGGAGGGGAGATCTCGGTCTCACTGGTGCCTTCCTCCTTTAAATGCCATGAAGTATAATATCGATGGATCCCATGAGGCCTCTTCTAGCATATGCACTTGTGGTGGTATTATAAGGGATAGCCAAGGGAACTTTGTCCAAGGTTTAGGCTTTCGTGTGGGCCACGGTAGTGTTATTACAACGGAAGCATGGGGAGATTTATGGGCTTTAAAGCTTGCATGGGATCATGGATATCGTTCCCTTATTGTGGGGAGTGATGCCAAGAGTTTATCGATGGTGTTATGTCAACTGTTCATGATGACCATCCCGATCATGCAATTTTTATATAGATAAAGCAGCTGATGGGAAGGTCATAGAGTGTTGAACTTTACCACTGTAATTGTGATGCCAACTCAGTTGCCGACGCATTGGCTGCCAACATGAGGAACATGGCAGTGGATATGCAAATCTTTAGCTCACCACCTGATTACATTCGGGCTATGTTGTGCTTGGAGTTGAAGGGTTTATCTGTAGTGTCTTAGTTTGTTTCTGTTTCTTTCCTTCTATTATCAAAAAAAATAAAGATATCTTCATGGAAGGATTTGGCATTTAATTCCGATATAGTGCTAATATCACACGCTGGCATTGATTTTAATGTTTAAGAGTTAAAACTTCACAGTGAACTAAAAGTTATAAAAATGAGAATAAAATATCTTTAGAAAAATGAGAATAAGCAAGGTTTCTATAATTTATAAAAAAATGGATAGGTGGTTAGTACACTTTACTAGGAGAACTATTATACTTAAATTTAATTATATTTTAATATCACAAATTACTCTCTCTTAATTACAATTATTTCTTCATTCAGTACTTAATATAAGAGATATTTAACTAATTGAATAGATTAAAGAAATAAGATAAATTAGTTAACTATAGTAAATATGACATTTTCTCTTTAAATATACTTGTGTAATCTTATAAGTTAGGAATACCAGTTAATTATATATTTATTTCTCCAATCCATAGTGATCCTCCATTTCCCTGAATTTCTTGTTTCTTTATTCATCTATATCACTTATAGGTATTGTTGTCAAACTCGTGAATTGACTCTCCAAGTTTACTATTTTTACATTTTTATCTTATAAAATCATGTCGAGTTGCTAATAAACTCATACTAGTCATAAACTTAGTTAAACCCATAAGTTTACACACCGAGTTTACCATTTTTAATTATGTTTCTAGCTTACAAAATTTGTTAGTCATCTTAATTCACTCTTAAACCCTGTGCTAACCTTTTCGATTTGATCATGTTTAATAACTTTATCTATAAATTTTATAGAAATTTGTTTGTTAAATATAATAGATTATGAATATTGTGGATTCAATTTCAATTATTTATATTTAAAATATACTTAAATCAAATTATTGTCATTTTTATATTTTAATTATTTAATTATACACTATTAAAACCTATTTAATTTAATGATAAAAGTAAACTCTTACGAGTTTACAATTCGAGTTCATGACACGTGTCAAGCCCCTTCTTTATTTTGACAATTATCAGAGTAACAATGCGCATTTTAGTGGGTAAACAGAAATAACATACATACTTATATAAAATACTTGATTACATTACAGGAATTCCCCATAGGGTTTGAACTAGATATTTACAGATCTCAAAATTAACTAAAAGCTACAGATAACCAACAACTCTACTTGATCTGAACTGAATCCCTCAGTTGCCAGTATTTACATCTTTGCCCTTAGAACAACTTCCTTCAGCTGGATAAATTTTAATTTTTTGAAAAGGGTGAGATTCATATGAATATCAATAGTAACACACAATTAATCATATAAAATATGATAAGTAAACATGCAATACACCCTATAGTGTAATGGAACAATCATACTGAAAACATGTTTGTGCACACTGTTCGGGGCCAAATGACTGTTTGGTCCCCTATTTGTCTAATTCGCTACCTCAATTGGGTCCTATAAGGCCAAAATAGTACTTGTTCTTTTCCCATCAATGGTACTTATGCTTTTCCCATACCACAGCTAGGTTCTGTACTGTGTATCATAGCTGGGTCCTACTTGGCTGACTTGTACTTATGCATTTCCCACTAGGTAGTACTTGTGCTTTTCCTACACCACAGCTCGATATTGTATCAACCATTCACATCACATAATATGACACACAAAAAGCATATAAACAATCTCATAGTGTATTAACGATCAAGTTACTACCTAAAATCCCTTTCCCTGCTTGTACTATCTGTCCAATACCTTTGATCCGGCTCGAGTTACTGACAAGTCCTAAAATTTCAAATTTATAATAAATGAGTTATTACTAATTTATGTCTTATTCTAAACTCATTTTATTGGTTATCTTTGCTCAAAATTATGAAATAACCAAAATACCCTTATGGACTCGGTCTAAACTCCTTTATACCCTATCTAACTGTACTTTACCAAAAATTATGACCTGGGCTATTTCCATACAATTTCATGTGTAGAATCCATTTTTGACCTCAAATTTGACAAATTCATGCTCAAATTATAGAAATACCATTGGCAGCCACAAAGCTAGGGTTTTAGGGGTAACATTGTCATTTTACACCCTAAAGCCCTTATACTTCATATTTCACATGTTCCTTACACAATTTTTTATTCTAAACACGATGGAATCATGAAATTCTAGCTCTAACCCTATGAACAATGGCAGGTAGGAAATCATAGAATTTAAGGAAAATGAAGTTTCATGCTTTCAATCAACAAAACACATCCTTTTCACCTTAAATCATTTGTTTAATCACTTAAACACCTCTTGAACATGACTAATCAAAATTTGGGCAGCACCTCCCCTTAGGGTTTATGCATCCCAATCATGAAATCAAACCAATAAAAGCCACAAATTAAACGACAACAACCTTGAATCAACCAAGAAAACAAGGTTTATTGGAATACCTTTACCTCTCTCTAGTGCGAAATACTAATTTAACTACATTATTTTGCATCAGTCACTTGAAGAATAGAAGTGATAATTCATGTGACATAATTTTGCTTCTGTTTTACATGTAACTGACGCTGTAATATACAATATGGCATCAGTTACTTGAAGAACAGAAGTGATAATTCATTTGACATAGGTTCGCTTCTGTTTGAAGTGTAACTGACACAGTAATGTATAATATGGCATCGATAGTATATTCAACTGATGCCATAAATAAGATGTTATAACAATAATAGTTATGGAATCAGTTTAGTAAGCACCAGAAGCCATAATTAATATAAAGTTTTGGAATTTAATTGTGAAATAAATAAATTTGAAATATAACATATCATAACTGTAATTAAATACTATAAATAAATTTTAAAAAATATTTTTTCCAAAAATATAATTATATTATAAATGAATTTTTTTAAGTGGGTCATTTATAGCTCAGGACCATCTAGTAGAGATTAGTGAATTTCTTTTAACTATTGAACTATACCTAGTTAATTATTAAAAAAATGGATGATCAATTTATGGGTAGAACTTGACCCATAATTTATAATTTATTTATCGAGCTTACTTATAACATCAGTTCTGTGGCCAAAATAGTCACGGAATTTCGTCAAAAAATTTTATGGAAATTATTTTTGCCATGGTGCCACGGAAAAATTCTGAAGCAAAAATTTAAAATTTATATAAAAAATAATATTATAAAATTAATTAGTAAATAATTTTAATTAAAAATGAAATATTATTAGTAATGAATATTATATTATTATTTATTAATATTCTATTTAAGATGTTTGACTGAAATAATATTTTTAATAATATTTTATTAGTTATTATTTAATTTAATTTAAAAATAAATTATTAGATATTAATATTATATTTATCATTTTATATTAAAAATAATATTCATAATATTAAATTATTTGCTATTAAGTAATATAAATTAAAAATATATTTAGATTTAGAAAATTGATTAAAATATAGTTATAAAAATGTTTATTAAAGATTTAAAATTTATTGAATATGAAATTAATTAATCATGAGTATATAAAATTTATTGAATTTGAAATTTATTTATTTTATTTTATTTTTAATAATATTATTTTTATATATAATTAATTACTTTTATATTATGATAATGTTATATATATAACATTATGCACTAAAATGAGGCAAGTTTATCTTGGCGCAACTGGCAAAGGCTCAAGCGTGAAGGCATTAGAAGCATGAGGGAGCGGGTTCGAACAAAAGGGGAGACATTTTCAAGATTTAAGAGGCGCAGACACATGACAGTGCTCGGAGGTGACACTTGGTGCACTGCGAGGAGGGTGGACACGTGGCAACGGTAAGAGGTGACATGTGGTAGTGCAAGGAGGAGACACTTGACGCACTTCGAGGAGGGATACGTAGTGCACTGTGAGGAGGGTGGACACGTGGCAGTGGTAGGTGTTAGATCTCATATGTTTTGATGATAACAAAGATTGGACTAATGATAAAAGAAGATATAATAACAAATGAATTTGAACAAAGTAAATAAATGGTAGACAAAGCTTTACTTCAAGTAAGCACTAGTGTAATGAAGAAGATCTGAGAGAAAGATCAAAGGAAGAACATCACTGGCAGTTTTTGTCTATGTTTACTCGAGTGACCACTCGAGTAATGTTGAAAGAAAATGTTTTTGAAGGCACTGCCAAAATTTGGAAGAAGTTACTCGAGTAATCTGTAAAGTTATATGCACCATTACTTGAGTGGCCACTCGAGTAACACATGAGAAAGGCATTACTTGAGTAGCCACTAGAGTAACCAGGTCAAAAATCTTCCAATAACTCTCGGTCAAGAAATGCAACAATTTACTCTAGTAACCACTCGAGTATCCAGGTGAGAAAAAGACTTTACTTGATGGAGCACTCGAGTAATCTACAGAATTATTTGAAGCATTACTTAAGGGGTCACTCGAGTAATCAGGTAAGCAAACTCTCGGCCAAGATTTGAATGACATTACTCGAGGGAGTACTCGAGTAATCTGCAAACTTATTTGATATCTTACTCGAGGGAGCACTCAAGTAACTTGTGAAGAAAAGACATGGCCAATCAAGTAGCCACTTGAGTAATCAGGTATTTTCAAGGTTTGTGTTGTATCTTACTCCATGTCCTACCAGAATAATACCTTCTGAAAAATGTTGAATTACTCACTGTCATAACTTTTATAGGATTACTCGAGGGACTACTCAAGTAATGAGCATGATCACTCGAGTAGCCACTCGAGTAATGAAGTCCAGAAAACATATCTTTGATCCAATGTATATTGAATTATTTTCTATATGATTAACTCTTCATTGCACTAGTATTCTAAGTACATTTGCAGAGAAACAATGAAAAGATCATGCCAGGAGTGAAAAGTCAAATAAAAGGTCCGAACGCTTACCTACCGCTACCTCCACAAACGGATAGTTTTCAAATTCGAAGAATGGTCAACCGTTGCTGCGCGACTCTAACAGACATGTTTGAATTGCTTCTAACGAACATTACAAATCATCTATATATATGGAGCATTCAAAGAGCAAAGCACAACAACTGAGAACACACAAACATACACTTATCAACACACTCTTAGTGCTTTATTTTCTTATACTCATTCATTGTACTTCAGTGATTATATATTTGCTCTGTGAGAGAGTTTTTCATTACAAACTCAATATTTGTTATTGAGATAACTTAAGGTTGTAGAACCTTGAGTTGGGGATTTGATTACAACGTGTAAGGGGGAGCGAGTATCCAGGTGAAGGAACTTGTTGTGTACTGAGGTGCTAAGAGCCTACTGAATCTTGGAGAATATAGTAAAACTCTCAGAAACGTTCTGAGGACTGGACGTAGGTCAAAGTGGTTGTGGCCAAACCAATATAACACCCGGTGTACACTTCGGTGATATTTCTCTTTGCTCTCAACTACTTTAAATATTCTTTTAATTTTCTTATACGGAACAAAATTTCTGGTATCACCCAATTCATCCCCCTTCTTAGGTGAAACACTTGCACTAACAGTAGGGGTGACACATGGCAGCGGAGGAGGAGACATGTGGCTGAACCAATAATGAGGTGGCCTCCTAGGGACGTGACATGTGGTATTTGAAAATTTTTAAAATAAAAAAATATCCAATGGATTTCAAAATTTATTTCTCACGCATATATTACGGCATCAGTTTAGTTACACTACGATGCCGTAATACATTCATTTATGGTGTTATATCTTGAGCAACTGACTCCATAATATATTCATTTACAGGACATATCTTAAGCAAGTGACGCTGTAATATATATTTTCCACTACAGCTAATTCTGCTACACCCTAAATGTTGTGACGAAAATGTAATTTTAACTGATGCCAAATTAACTTTTTGCACTAGTGTCTCTCTCTTTTCTTCACAAAACCATGGCCCTTCCTCTTCCATTTCTCTTGATTTTGTTCTTTCTACATGTATGTTCAAGGAGGATATGCAGATTAGAAGAGATTTCTAAGAGATTGAAGACTAGAACACATGAATTTTACAACCAAACTTACCTTATTTGGCTTCTTGATCTCTTGCTCTCTTTCTTGTTCTTGCTCTTCTTCAAAACTCTCTCTTCTTGCTCCTTAATTTGGCCAAAAATAGCATTTGAGAAAGGGTTAAGGGCTCTTAAAATATCACCCTTCCACCTCCTTAAAATAATATTATTTTAATGCTAATTGGTCACATGATTTTTGACTAATAGCATCATCTTTTTGAACTTGTCTCAAATGACTTCCATTGGCATGATGTATGGCCAAATATTTATTTTCTCTTTTCTTTCTCTTGTTTGACAAAATATGGCCTCTTTGAAGGAGTAAAATGGCTTCTTGAAGAAGCTAATTTTCACCTCTTCAAATAATATTTATTTAATGATGCAACCCAGAATCGGTAAATTGTCTCTCCAAATTCAAGTGAAGATTCGAGGACGAATCCTTTAGAGGAGAGAGGGAATGATGCGATCCAAAATCAACAAGTTGTCTCTTCAAATTCAAGTGTCAACTCTTCAACTTCAAATGATCATTTTCAAATTCTAGCTTAACAAATCATGAGAGCACAAGTTAAAAATATTCAAGGGAGCATTGATTAGGCTGGTTCAAGAAGTTGTTGCAAATCAAATGGCAATTGGATCAATAAATCTGATTTACAAAACAAATATGCTGAAAAACGTCATTAAGTTCATTTACGCTAAAAATGGAGTTGTTGATCAAGTCTTGGGCTTGGAGACTTCAAAACAAAGAGCTTGGACCTAGTACTACACATGGAAGGACTCATTTAGGCCTAAATAAGCACATTTTGAGCTTTAAATGCTGATTACAATTTATAGCTTTTATTTGTGCGAAAATAAGTAGGTAGTTGCCAGATTTGACTTTTAGTGTTTTCTAGAAGATTGTATTAGACTTTTGAATTCCTTAGCACATTGTAGTAGACTATTGGGATTCCTAACATATTATATTAGACTTTGTGGCTGTTGTTTCTAAGTTGCAATTATTGCAATTAGGTTATAGTTTTCTTTAAATACTTGGTGCTTCTTCATTTGTAAGGGACATGACTAGAGTCGGTAATACGGGTCCAACCCACGGGCCCGCGGGTTGGGACAGGGTTAGGGTTGGGAAAATCCCAACCCGCAAAAATACGGGCTGCACAGGCCTACACCGCTGGTTGATACAGGCTAGCCCGCATAATTTTTTTTAACATAGATGCTTTGCTTGGTCGGACAGCTGGACTTTGGGTTGTTGCCTATTAGGTGTTGGGCTTTAACAGTTAGGATTGGGTTGTTTGGGGTGGATAGTTTTTTTTTTGTTAACAATAAGCCCATAACCTCACAATCTTCACTCAATCATTTATCATTGGATCCAACTTCTAAGTCCAATTCTCAAAACTTATGGGAAGGTTAAAAAAATTATGCGGGCTGCGGACCAGCCCGCGAACCCGCACTTGTGGGTGAGGGTTGATGTTTTTCCATCCCGTGAAAGTATGGGCCGCACAAGTCTGCACCGCACAACCCTCGGGCCAGCCCGCAACCCACTAGTTGGCCTGTATTACCAGCTCTAGACATGACACAATTCAGATTTGAATGATAAATAAAAGTTGCACTTTTGCACTTTGTTTCATGAGAGTGGATTCTCTCTAGGGTTCTTTTTAAAACTAATAAACTTATCAAGACTTGATCAACCTTGTGGCGTCTTCCAACACTTTGGGTCCTTGTTCTTTCGTGTTCAAGGGTTTAAGTGGATCGTCGATCTGTGTTTAGCTTTCTTGTTGTGTGTATATTTCAGAATTGGTTGTGGGTTCGTGGGATTTTCCCATATGGGTTCGCACCATTTAATTAGAATTTTGCACATGTCATCAAATAAAATAATATTTTAATATTCTTTTTCCACTTGGCCGAGAATGCTTCCACATGTCATCATTGGTGTCAAAATCTCATTTCCCCTTCTTCTTTTCTCTTGTGGCCGAAATTGGCCATCAATTTAACAAAAAATCAAGAGCCTTCTTGATTATTCAATAAATGACCATTTTGCTTTTACATTTTTCCAATTTTTGAATCACACTGTCTTATTTCTTTCCTTTTGTTTTGGCCGAAAATCACCTAAATAATTGGGCTAAAATTGTGCTCTTCCCTTCTTCATTTTGGGCTTTAATATTAAGCCTTCAAGGGAACCAAAATTGTACCTTTATGTCCAAACTTAACCAAGTTGTACACTAATTCCAATGTTTTGCCATTCTTTCCAATGTGCCCAAAAATCACAATTTTCTTCCTTTTAATGCTACAAAGGTGCAAGGAATTTTAATGAATAAAATTTAGGATGATATAATACGAGTTTATATTACTATCATGAGTTTGCTCAAACTTGCGAGTCTGACAACCTTGGCAAATTGCATCAAAAGTCAAATTCAAAATTCTTCTAAAACCCTTGATTGAAAATATATGAATTAAAAAGATACGAAATGAAAATCATATAATTCTATAAATTATATTAATAGCATCCTCATAATTGTATATATTGTATTAACAGGATTTAGATATAGGTATTATGCTATAAAATACTATATTTTAGTAATAAATCTTTAACTTTTTTGCATAGCATTTTAAATTATACAATTAAAATATTCTAATTTAATTACTATCAGTACAACCATGCATGGTTGAGAAAGTAAATAGGAAAATCCCAAGAAAAGAATTTTAAAATATATAAAAGACATATCAATGACTCTAATATCCCAAAACCCATCTCAGACTATAGGGGAATCTAGGATTAACAAATGTCTCCAAAAAGACCTTTGTGCCGCTGAGTTATATGGGGCTTTCCGGATCTCTCTCTATCAATCAATATTCTCCCTCCTTTTTCTCTCTTATTCTCTATCTCGTCGTCACCACACTCCGCCTCCTCCTCCTCCTCCTCTATTCACCCATCCACGGTGAAGTCCTTCTCTTGGAACCGAGACATTAGGATTGACAGGAACATCACCAACAACATCACTGATGATCATAGTGCCGCCAGAGACACCACTATGAAGATATTGAATAGAGGACATCCTTAGAGCAGAGGCATACCGATATTTCAGTTAGATCCTTCAAGGATGACTATCGATGTCATGAATGTCACGTCGCTACAAGTGTTGCCACCACCAAGCATGATTCCACCATCTTCATCAGTCGCTTCCACCATCTTCTACAAGTGATGCCGCCACTTAAGAAGATGTGCTTCGCGGTTTCGACTTGAATGTTGTATTGAGAGAAGAATTTTGGTGGCATCGAATCCTTCACAAACTGAAAATCACAAATCAACTTCAAAATTGACGATCGATCTCTCTCTTTCTCTCAAATTCCAGAAAAAGCAAGATCGGAGTTATATATATACAAACCTTATGCCATTTGTATTCCCACTGCATTTGCATCGTAGCATCAGGAAACCACCAAGGCTTGTGATCCTTATAAGTAATTGTAACAATGATATTGAATTCATACAAGATTAGATGGATTTCCAGTGCTATAAATGCGACAAGCGTGAGGCTTTTCTTCTAAGTGGTCTGCTCGGATTCTTGAGCTATTGTAGGGGAGTGATATTTGAAACTCATGATCCTCACAACCCCACATATCTTTTAAAAGGAAGGTCTAATATAGAGAATATTAATGACTTAAACCCTAAGGATTTTCGATGCCCAATTTCTCTTGAGCTAATGATTCATGGATGGCAACAACAGAGATCAAAGGCAGGCATAGAGCTAGAATGAGTGAAGGTGTGATAAGGGTTGTAGGAGGGGACAAATAGGAATGTCTCCATTGATCTTCCACTCCATTTACTCTCCATTTAATATCTCCACCATTAAATTAAATTTTAATGGTTGAGATTTATTCTATGAGGTTTATTACATTTAATGTTATAATAATATTTTTAAATAATATTAAATCTCATCCATTAAAACTTAATCTAATGTTGCATAAATTATATGGAGAGGGAAATCAATGGAGACATTCCTCTCCCATTGAAGGAGCAGATGGATGAGCAGAGGAGGAGGTAGTGGAGGGTGGTGTAGATGATGAGAGATAATGAGAGAGGGGGGAGAAGATTGAGTGATAGAGAGATCTATAAAGTATCATATAACTCAAGGGCACAAAGGAGTTTTTGGAGACATTTGTTAATCCAAGATTCGTCCTATGGTTTGACATGAGATTTGTGATATTATATTAATTGATATGTCTTTTATATATTTTAAAAGTTTTTTTATGAGATTTTCCCAAAGTAAATCTTCAATTTTTTTTGGAACTATTAAAAAAAGAATATGATAAAAATCCTTGACATTTATTAAAAGCCCACCATATTCAAATGAAATTTCTTAAAAGCACAAAAACATTAAAATATTGATGAAAATTTCCCATTACAAAATTTAAGTACCTCAAATTAGTTTAAGAACTCATGTGTAACCAGTGTTACTATTGTTGTCAAACTTATGAATTCACTCTTTGAGTTTACTGTTTTTTCGTTTCTAACTTACAAAATCATGTCGATTCGCTATTAAACTCATTAATTGTAAATTCAGTTAAACTCGTGAGTTTACACAGAAAGTTTACAGTTTACATTTCTTGTTTACAAAATTATGTTAACTCACTTTTAAACTTGTGCTAAATTGTTCAATTTGATCATACTCAATCTCTTTATATATGACTTTTTATATAATTTTCTTTGTTGAAAGTGATATATTATGAATGTTAATGGATCTAATATCAATTATTTGGATTTAAAATATATTTAAATCAAATTGTTGTCATTTTTAATATTTTAATTATTCACTATTAATATTTATTTATTGATAAAAATAAACTATTGTGAGTTCACAACATGAGTTTTCGTCACTTTCATGAGTTTATTTAAACTTGTGAGTTTGATAGCTTTGTGTGTAACTTTTCTTCACCTATATGCATCCTATCTTCAACCATATAAAAAACTAAAGACATGTAAGCATAAATAAAGATATGTTGCATACAATTAAAAAAGAGCTACACCCCTTCAAGAACCTGAATCTTAAATGCCTTTGACAGTAAATTTTGCAATAACCAAGTTTTCAATAATTATCCTTATAATCTTCCAAATGAAAATAATGGTGAGTTAGATTATCAAACTTATGAATTTAATTAAATTGGTAATAATGATGTAAATTTGTATCGTGAATTTTAATCATAAACTCATAACAGCTTACTTTAATAAATAAAACAAATGATAAACTATGATAGTTGAAAGAGTTGATTTTAATTATTTTGATTTAAATATATTTAAAATCAAAATAATTGAAATTAAGTATTTCAACTATCATAGTTTATCATGCTCAATAAAGAAATTTCTATAAAATTTATATATACAGTCATTGCGTATGATTAAACTAAAAAATTTAACACTAGTTTAAGAGCAAATTAACATGATTTTGTAAGTTAGAAATCTAAAAATAATAACCTTAATGTATAAACAAGCAAGGTTAACCAAATGTATATCTAACATGAGTTAATGTGTAAACTGACAGGGTTAACTGAGTTTAAATTTAGCACGAGTTTAATGACAATTTGACACAATTTTATAAGCCATAAAGATAAAAGTGATAAATTTAAAGAGTAAACTGACAAATTTTACAATTATATAAACGAAAGTGGGAGATTAAGTGTTTGTTTAGAATAATTTTTTTTTGATAATAAATATTTATAAATCATGATTCAAAGTATACGAGGTAAATATATGAAAAAGATTTTATCTCAACTTATGTAATAAAAATTTATTATCTAAAAATAAATAATACCAAATACATACTAATGACCAGAAATATTTGACCTTGTTTAGAACCCATTAAATGCCCTCAGATCCTCACCACATTGCAAATCCACGTCGAGCCAAGTGCGTGTTCACCACATGCCGACATCCTCCCGCCGGCCTAACGTAAGGAGCGTGAATCACACGACACGAAAGAGAGTGGCAACTGCCGCTGGTGGTGAATAGTAAACCTGTCACGTCGCTAGGGGCCACCATGTGAGATGAGGGATCACTGTTCACATTGCTACCTCTAATCTCTACTCCCACTCGCACAGCAACCCCTCCGGTCTCATTCTTCTTCATTCATTCATCTCTGCTTTTCAACGTCCCATCAATAAGGCCCCTCTCTTTACATTCACTCTCTATCTCTCTCTCTTTCATTTTCTATCTTCCTTGCTTCTTCTTTCTTCTTTCTTCTTTCCTTCTCACGAAAACCCTTTTCCCGTGAAACTCCCCTTCTCCAGATACGCAAATCTCAACCCTGTTCCTATTCCTGATTACGCCCCACAACCCCGAAAGTCTTCATCTTCACCTCCAAATCAAGCTCCGCATATCGTGTCACTAGTTAAGTTCTGGATCGTGTATTTTGCTTACTTGGTTTTCAATAATTGGATCGGTTTATATATTGATTGTGGATCATGGACTCGGCGTCAGGAGGAGGAACGGGGAAGAGTGCATCCGACCCGAATAGTGCTGCTGCGGCGGGGGCGGTGGTGCCGCAAGTAGAGGCGTCGTCGGCAGAGGCGCCGCCCAGCCGGTATGAGTCGCAGAAGAGGAGGGACTGGAACACGTTTTTGCAGTACTTGAGGAATCACAAGCCGCCATTGACGTTGGCGAGGTGCAGTGGAGCTCACGTGATAGAATTCTTGAAGTACTTGGACCAATTCGGGAAGACTAAAGTCCACATCACCGGGTGTCCGTATTTCGGGCGCCCTAACCCTCCGGCGCCATGCGCTTGCCCGTTAAAGCAGGCGTGGGGGAGCCTCGACGCACTGATCGGACGTCTCCGAGCCGCCTACGAAGAGAACGGTGGACGGCAGGAGTCCAACCCGTTCGGCGCCAGAGCCGTCCGGATTTACTTGAGGGAGGTCAGGGAAGGGCAAGCCAAAGCTAGAGGCATCCCTTACGAAAAGAAGAAGCGAAAAAGAAGCACCGCAACGACCACTATGGTCAGCACCAATGTGTCGGCAGCAACCGATATCGGTGGTTCTGCCGCCCCTTCAAGCAGTGCCGACGGTGGTGGAGGAGGAGGAGTTGACACCGGTGGCGGTGGTGTCCTAGTTGCTGCTAATACTACAGCTCTATCAGTTAGGACTACGACGACAGCTACTATAGTATAGTATATCTAGCTAATAGTGTAATTCTTATCAAATTCTCTGACCTTTTTTTAGCTACCATTATGTAAGTGCTGATCTAGGTTAGTTTATTTTTTATTTATAAATATTTAGAAATTGTAATTTATAATGAGAAGTGTTTTATTTTAATTTATATAATAAACCCTTATTATTTAAAAATAAGCTATTTTTTACTCCAATAAATTTGTTCTCAATGATATTAATTATTATCTATCACAGCGTCATCAAACCCATATCTAAGGCCATTTTCTCAATTGCAAAAATTCAGTTTAAAACGCTGTTCTTGACTGCTTCGGGCTTGTCATTCTCTCCCACTATATATATATATAACCACGCACACGTTAATAATTATAATATGGGTGTGTATTGTTTTGGTTTTGTTTTATTTTAGGTTATCGGAAGGGAAAGATCCAAAAGCAAGGCTTTCATTTTCATATGTTGAACCCATTCTTCGTCTTCCTTTCTTCACTTCTTATAAATTTTCTTCTAATTCATTCTCTTGGGCTGTGTTAATTCGATCTCTAAATTATATATTCAGCCTATGATAATGCCTGGCGAGGGGAGCCCATCACTCGTTGATTTCAGTATTTTGCTTTCATTATTATTATGACATTTCGTTTTTGTCTTGACCTGATGCTCATATTGCCGTTCCAATCAGTGGCCTGCACTTGGATCACAATTTGCTGAAAGTAAGAAGAAAAAAGAAGATACAGGATTTGACCCTTCCACTAACTAATTAATTTAAATTTCTCAATGATGCAGCACCTATATTAATTAATTAATAACTAAATTAAACTCTCTCTCTCTGAGATAGTAATCATCCTTGGGACTACCCTTCTCTGCAACCGTTTATATGGTCCCCAGGGGGCTGAATCTATGTAGATATATAGATCTGCTGGGCTCAAAATCTTCATGTCTCTCAGTAACGAAGCACACGTGCGGCTATCATTTACATATTTTTTGAACTTCCGTTTCAGGTTCTGCACTTCATACTTACGTTACTGTAGCAAGTAACCTTTATTATTATTACAACGCCATTAACCTTCCTTTATATAAATTTTTTTCTCCCCCAATCTTTAGGTTTCTCTAATTTGTTGTTGTTATTGTATATTTGGGGCATTAAGATTTTGGCTTATTATTCTCTTCGTTTTGGATCCAGTAGTAGGTTTTATGATTTTAGGTCATTATATTCATCACTTCCCCTTCCATCTCTCTCTCCCCCTCTCTCTCTCTCGGATATATTCAGATCAAATGTTCGTATAATTTTCAGAATGCATTCAAAATACTCTATATACGTGTGTGTGTGTGTTTGGGGGGGGGGGGGTTAAATACAACCACAAAAGCCATATTTTCTAAATGCCTATTTGGATTAGCGGTGGAAAAGTAGTCATATTTATTCAAAAAAGTTAGATTGTAAATATGATTTGTGTTTTTGATTGGCGGTGGTAAAAGTGACTTTTTTTCTAACCTTAAATTTGTTTGGATTGGTGTTTGAAAAGCTCATTTAGATAGAAAATAACTAAAAAGGACATAAATCTTATTGAATACTATATATATAATAGTTGTATATATTGTGATAATTGAAGTGAAAAAATATAAATAAAATTTGATAAAATAATAAAAGTTCAATTATTAATGAAAAAAATAAAAATACACTAAAGCCACTTCAATTAAAAATGGATAAATTTATATCTAAATTAGAATGCATACATGAAATGTCTCATTATTGGATCATCTACCCCTAACAAGTTGGTCTCTGATTGTGTCATGAACATGATTCATTTGTGTTGAAGATAATCTACGTATAGTTGATGTGGATGCGACATCAATCGGATCATTAGTATCTTGACTAGGTATATTTCCTCATTCAGCTTCTTGAAAATCCATATCTGTTTGGGAATTTCTCCAGATAAGATTATGTATTGCCATTGTTGACAAACTATATGGACTTGTGTTTCAGAGCTATATGACTTCATTTCCCCTGAAACCCATTCTTCCAGACTCCAAATGTCCTATGTATAGTAGTTCACAAACTTGAATGACAATAATTGAACATCTCGTTGGGATTTGCAAATCCCTCACGTCGCCTGAAGTCTAGAAGATGAGAACGCTTATGTCTATATGGATCAAGATATCCAATTGGTGTTAGATATCTAGCATCAACCAAATAATATTTCCTTGATAAATAGACATAATTAAAATTATAGCAAATGTGAGGGGGGGGGGAGACACAAGTATCATGTGCAGTTCCCTCTTACCCTGCCAACACAAAAGTGAAGCACATATCTCAATCATATACGACCATGATATTCTGTGTTAGATATTCCTTTCTTCTGATATATCTCTCTTGTTCAGACTGACTGATCACACACTTGATGTGAGTTCCATCAATTGCTCCTATTGCATCCTAAAAATATGGGTAATATCGCCAATCATTGCATATTTTTGGGTGACAATGATGGAACTCGAGATCAAGCGGTTTGATAATTTCTATCGATAGATTGACACAAGCATTTAAAACCATATGAAATATCCTACTGATATTTTCTCCAGAATGTTGAAATCGTTCCTATAGGATTCTATTTCCTTGTGCATGTCCAACTATATTTAAGAACATGGAAACCATTTTTTCAATTCCAATGTATTTAGTTTTCCATAACCCATGTTCTACCAATTTATAGCACAAGAGAAAGAAGACATTTTTCCCCTAGGAAATTTTCATGACAAACTCCATTGTGCCCTTGCAATACCTCTTGCACTCACTTTGCACTTGTTTGCTTGCTAGTTTTGCATGGGTCTTTGCAAATATAAGGCATGAGATATTGAGTCATCAAGGCACCTACGTGTTCATACTCTATCATCTCTTCATCTAAAAGGGATATGAGCTAGGACCTTCTCTCTGTACAAGACGATCATACTTCCTCCATTCACTCCAAAATATCTTCACCACTCAAACTTGCCATAGATGATGTAACCTGTGTTTTTCCAAGATTGTATGAAATCAAATACGACTGTAAAATGTGCAAGTAAATTCACATCATAAAGCAAAAGTTAGTAACATTCACAACTGGCTTAAATTATAGCTGTGTCATCTAACATAAGTACTATCAAAACATACATAAGGTCAGCCATATCGATATAACTACACATGACCAAGATTTCAAAAATAACATACATATAGTCAGGCATATCGATATAACTACATATGACCAAGTTGTCAAAAGTAACATAAAATGGAGTTTAAGGCTTCAGGGCAATCTGAGGATATGGGCTATTGTAGGCATGTTCCTACAACCACTCTAGCAAGGCATCTTTATTATCTTTCAATCCAACAAACATGTCGTGAGGCATCTGTTGCATCATTATATTACAACATTGGCAGCGAAAGTCCCTATCATTAACAATTTTTGGAATGGTCAGTAATTTAGCTACGACATCACTCGCTTGTGTATAATTCATGGAGATCTTTTTTATCACCTGTGCTCTATCTGTTGATGCCTCAGCTATTCTACTAACCACATCTGCTATTACTTTCGAAGTTGGTGTTTGTTTCCTTTTTGATTTCTCAGACCCTTCAACCCTCTTTCTCTTCCTATTGCTTCCTGAACCACTAGGTGCACTAGGTGTAGTGTTCATTGTCAATGTTATTCCTTTGAAATCACTTGTCACTCCCACACTACCTCCAGTAGCAGGACCTTCAAGACCTTCCTCACTATTTCTTGATCCTTCTTCTAGGTCCATTGTGGGTCGGTAGACATCATCTTCATTATCACCCAGTGATATCCATTGTGTAGAAGATGGTGCAAACATGTTGGCACCTGATGCCATAACATCCTTTGTACCTTTACTTGGCATACTGCGCATTCTCCTGCATGCATACAAGCTACTAAAATCAATGCCTTATATAAAATAATAAAATAGTAATCTAATATTGTTCTTCATAATAAGAACAACAACAATAACATTTGCACACCTTTATTTTCCTCTCCCACCAATCATCTTCAACAATCACCATATCCCTCATAGAGTCAAAAGATATGCCTGTCTCTTTTGAGAATAACTTATTCCACACCTTTCATTCTTTCCTTAAGTTATCAAACCTATTTTTTAGTTGCTTCTTATCATATAATTGTCCTGTTTTTTCATTGAATGCACACGTAATGTTCTTCCACCCATCCTTTGTGAATAAAGATCCTTGGCATTCTTCTTGTAAATTTGATCAACGCATTCATGTATGAAAATCCCTATGGTATTTACATCACACGTTATTTTTTGTTTCTCCTTGTTCATACTTCTATGTCGACTATGAACAAGTTAAGATTAACATATATTAAACCATTTCATTACAATTCAAGCACATATAAAAGGTGAAACTTTATGGGATGATGGACAATGAAGCACATATATATAATCATAAAGAAGCACCAACATTATGGGATGATGGATAATGACACTTTCCTAATACCTCCTGAACATAGAAAACAAATTAAAAAGGTGAAACATCTATTCAAGCTTGCATCTACACCCTTCTGAAAAATTATCAAGTGGTCTTAGTTCTCTTGCATCTTATAACAAAGTAATAAAGCACTTAGAAGCAAGTGAAGATGATGAACAATAATGAAAAGCAAACATATGGAGAACACACAAAAACAAAAGAAGATAAAAGGCATACAAAATACACCCTTAGACTTATAGCCAACAGTGGATCACATTCCTATATATATTTTGTGACCAGAGATGGAAATGATGAAGCACTATTTAGATTATCTATGTGAACCTATAGAGCTTGTTCAGGGTTGTGTATCATTGTAACAAACACCTATATGCACGAGTAACTAACAGTTACTATAAAATATTAGATAATTTTCACTTTCAAGATCAGACGACTCAATTCAAATTTACTTGTATACGAACAATTAAGAGACACGGCACATAAGTGTATGGCTAGATATGATTATGTAATTAGGACTGCAAATTGCACATTTGCTTGTAATATCCCAATTTAGGATTAAGGGCTAATGACTTTGATACTGATTGTAATTCGTATAATTAAGCACTTTTGGGATTAATGTGATGTGAATTTGGTATAAATGTGTGTGGTATTTAAGATCAAGGGTTGAGATTCATTGTTTATGGGTCGGGATCCTATGCTTTGTGATTGTGTGAGCTCATGGTGGGAGTGAATAAGATGGTGACAAGTGGCTCTTTGGTGGACCATTGGATGGCATTAGAAGATAAATGTTCACTTTTCTCTCTCTTCTCTCTCTCCTATTCGGTTGAGGGGGAGTATGGGCAAGGGAAAGTTGTACACCATCATCATCATTTGCTTTATCTCATCATCTCTCTCTTTCTTCTCCATTTCTGGCGCTCAAACAAGAAAAGAGGGAAGGGAAACTTTGATTTTTGGGTGAGTTGTGATCCTCTTAAGCTCAAATCCTCTTCTCTAATGTTGTGAATCTTATTGAGAGCTCCATTGTGATGGTTTCAGAATCTTGAAAGGTGGTGGTTTGTGTGTTGAATAATTTTGAAAGTTTGAGAATCAAGATTCTGGATTTGGCAAGTTGAAGAGGTAAGGATTTTATGCATTTTGATATATATGTTATGAGTTTTGGATAAGTTTAAGAAATTTTTGAAAATTGCCCTAATTTATGGTTATTTTGGAATGAATGAAATTTATAGTAATTGATGTTGGAATTAGTCTATTGTGGAGTTATTTGATTGTTGGAGTTGATTTGGAAAGTTTGAATTGAGTTGAATGAAATTTGGACATTGGGTGTGTCATAGAGACATAAGTGTTTGATTGTGGTTAGAATGGTATTTGAGTGTTTTAGAAGTTGCCAATGTGTTCCTTAGGCATGGTTAAGTGTGTATGAGCTTTGTGAGAAGTTTGGGGGTCATTGGCATTAGTTTTTGCCCGTTTGGGAATTTCAGTCATATGCTGTGATCTGGGTATTCTGATAGCAACACTCGAGTGAGGGAAGATCATGCTCAAGTACTGTGTGTATTTTCCCTTTTCTGCTTCGAGTTTTGCCTGGGTTCTATGGGTGGAGCTTGAATGCACTTCTATAACCGCGAGTGATGTTGGTGATCACTCGAGTGAGTAAGGGATTGCTCAAGTGATGGTGTGAGTCCAGAGTTAGGGATACTCTCGGGTCCTCACTCGTTGGCCGATGCTCAAAAGTGTGATATGACACTCACGAGTGCAGGCCTCTCACCCAAGCACTAGGGGGTATGCTCGAGTGAGCTTGTCCCTCTGTTGTTGCTTGTGCTCTCGGGTTGTCACTCTTTGTGTTGCACTTTCAGGTACTTGAGCAAATTTGGAGTCATCACCCGAGTGCAAAGTTTCATGCTCGAGTGATGTGAGCACTTTCGGGTCACGGTAGTTAGTCACTGTCAAACACTCTCGAGTGAGAGTCGTTCTCACTCGAGCACGAGTCGCTAATCACTCGAGTGAGGTCATCTTCACTCAAATGAGCCAGTCTAAAATTACTGTGTTGCCTTTCGAAAAAGGGGTTTTCAGGGTAGTTCTTCTAACCCTTTAAGCATAAGTTTAGGCCTCTAATAGTCACCTAAAGAGTCCTAAATGATAACCAACTTAAAGTATTATGGAAATATACATTTGGAAAAGAAATTGATTGGTTGTCCCTAATTTGGTATAGGATTTGATATCTGTCACCCTCGTGAGCCTGCGGAGCCAAAGAAAGTCAGGAAAGATTCAGGTAGTGACTTTTCTTTTATATCTTATGTGATGTATTGTATGTGTGTTACATCATTGGTTTGTGATGGATTCGTATGCTGCAATATTTGTGAAATTGTGTATGCACCACTATACCAATAGTCCCTGAGTCGCTAACAACGGTTCGGGTAAGGGCTAAATGCCTTCCCGGTGGTAAAAGGGGATAAGGTTAGGGTGTGATATTTGTGATTATGTGAGCCAAAAGGCTATTTGTGGGCCGAAAGGCTATATGTGAGCTGTAAGGCTATTCGTATGCATTGCCATACCAACAGTCCCTGAGTCGCTAACAAGAGTTCGGGTTAGGACGGTGTGCCTTCCTAGCAGTAAAAGGGGATGAGGGTGGAGTGTGATTTGTGTTGCTGCTGTTATGTGATGATTTGCTTACATGCTATGTGATTTTGTGTGGTATGAATGATTTATTACTACTGGGATTCTTTAGAATCTCACTCTTTCTAAATGACTAACATTTTTAGACAAGGCGAGTGGTTCTAAGGATAAGCGGCCAACCAGGAGTGGTTAAGGCTAGTAGGAACATACTGGAGTTCGGACCGTTGGTTATCTGTTTTGGATTTTGGATTTTGGGATTAATTTGTATATGAGATGTAAATATGAATTTTTGGTCATGTAATCCCTATTTTAGGAAACCTTTAAACCCATTATATATATATATAAGTAACCCAAGGTTGCCGAGATTTCGGTTACGTGCTCTGATATTTATTATGTGAAATAACTGCACAGGTAATTATATTCGAAAGAAAATGTGAGACCAGATGAATTCTGTTTTAAATGTTTTGATTGTTAACCCCATATCTTGGAGATGAGTGATTATAAAAATGATTTTTGTCTTATTGGTTTCTATTTCCCTTAAATTTCGTAGTTCGAATATAATTACCGTGTGGGGGGGGTTACATTTGCCTCCCTATCCTTAAAATGGCATAATCAATTTCCCGACATAACATGTTAAAAGAGAATTGCATATAGAATAAATAATGTAGACAAAGCAACTATATTTGTTGCCTTTCATATCAGTTAATATTCCTTTCTATATTTGTCCTGTTCAACTCGTTCACAATCTCATTTATAAGGATGCTTTTCAGTGAAGTTAGTTTCAAAGTTATGTTCATTTTTCATTGACTAGGATTAAGTATTTCATCAAAGCCCCTGTTTCCTAGTCATTTTCCTCAACCACGTATATACAACCCCAGGCATACAAGACACTACACGACAACTCTAAGCGAAAAGCCTGAAGTCTGGTATTTATCATGAAAGCAAAAAAATGCTAATATCTGACTCTAATCCTTGCTACCAGACAAAGAAGAGGAAAAGAAAGGAAATAGAGATTGCTATTCATCAATGGTGAGTGAAAAGCAAGTTGGTGGTATTTATCATGAAAGGAACTTAAATATAGAAAGAAAACTGTCAACACACAGCACCCATAAGCATATATATATATATCCCTTTCTTCCACAAACCATGCTAACAAAGCACAGAGCTCAGCTTCAGTAATTTAATACAGACATGAATAAACCATAGACTTCACCTCAGAGGAAGATGCAAAGACATAAATGGCATCTAACCAACAGCGAGCACCGAAGCTGGTTACTTGTGAGGCTGCAAACTGTAACCCCTGCTTTGATAATTAGGCCGAGATTAGCGTTTGAATGCATTTAATAATTGAATAAGAGATCCAGGATAATTAAAACTTTTATAAAATATCTTTACAATTAGATCTCTGTTCATTCAATTATAAAATCAATAGGCCTATTCGGTTTGTCACATATATAATATCAGAGTATCAGCACAATTCCCGACGTTCACCCGAGATAATAACATTAATCCAACAGTTTATACAAGGCATCATTGCCCATCTCAATATCCATACCGGGGATTACGTAAAACTATAATACTATAAATCTATTCAATATATACACTTGTCCAAAATGATAACCAGTTCAGTATAAAACCAAAATATCTAACTAAGACTACCGCCGGCAATCCTAATCGTCCATTGCCACTTGCTTGCTCTTCGATCCACTTGCCCTGTCTAAAAATGTTATTTGGAAAGAATGAGATTCTAGAGAATCCCAGTAGCAACATTTTATGTATATGATGCATATATACAAAGCAAGTAAACATATATCACAATGCAGCAATCAATATTTGAGATCGGGCTTTTGCCACGTTCCCTTCACTATATACGAGGTCGGGCTTACACCACGCCCCTTCACTTTATCTGTATTCGAGTCCGGGCTTTCACCACGTCCCCTCACTGTATCTGTAATCAAGGCCGGGCTTTCACCACATCCTTTCACTGTAACTGTATTCAATGACTAATGCAAACAAGCAATACAATATACATGATATAGGATAAAGTGTCACTACCTTGTTCTTTCCGTCCTTGATCAGGCGTAGGCCTTCTACGATCCAGGAAAATATCGAATCCTATAGTCATAATTAAGGACGACGCGTTATCACTTATTCCAATACTCAAATGACTTCAAAACACTTAGTTTTGTTTATCATTAAAGTTCCTTAAGTAGCTATGAAAGTCTCTAACAATCACCTAAAAGGATTGGGAAGTACTATCTCAACGACCACCTTTTTAGTGTGCCTCGTAAAACGTGCCGCTTTCGACTTCCGACTCGGTCCCAACATATTAAATGTACAAGAAATAGGTCATAACCTATCCAAGTATCATTTTAGACTCTTCCATAGTGTTTCTTATGGTTATATTAGCCTATGGTGAAAATTTACCAAAATGCCCCCGAGACCCCGACCCGGCCCGGCCCTGACGTACCCGGCCCGATGGCACATTTTCCCAAAATTTTGACCAAGGCTATTCTAAGGTATTTTCGCCCAAGGAATCCATTTCCGGGCTCAAAATCACTAAATTCACTGTCAAATTACGAAAATACCCTTGACAGCCCTTATTTAGGGATTTCAGTGGCGTTTTCGTAATTATGCTTTTTCGGCCTCTACTGAAAAAGTGTCCAACTGTAACCCCACATATTTTTGCCCACTGAGTCCAATGGAACCATTTATTTCATGAAAATCCAACTCCTACTACCAGATCTGGTCTTGGCCAAAATATTGAAGGAAAAATAGAAAAATGAAGCTTTGTGTTTTAGCTTCCAAAACTTGTACTTTTCCACTTCTAATCCTTGATTAACTCACTTAAACACTTCTTAACCATGATTCAAAGAAATTTGGGCAGCATAACCCCTTAGGATTAGGACTTTCCAAATTTACAAAATCAACCAACCAATACCAAACCAAGCTAAGAACAACAATAGCAACAACAATAAACCACAAGAGTTGATGTTCTTGAGATTACCTTGGTTTGCTTCACTTCCTTTCTCTAAAAAATCGTCCTCCCTTTCTCCCCTAAACCTTGAGATTTTTCTTGCTACCCCATGTTTTCCATGAAGATCAAAAGGTTAGAGGAGCTATTTGACAAAAAGGGAAGCTTAATCACAAGATCTACAAGACTTACCTTTGGATTTTGCTCCTTGTTCTCTCTAGCTTTCCTAAACTTCTTCTTGAAGCCTCTCTCTCTCTCTCTCTCTCTCTCTCTCTCTCTCTCTCTATGTTTGGTCATGTAATGAGAATGAGAAAGATGAAGCATTAGCTTCATAAATATCTTCCTATTTTTGCTCAATTTACTTTACTTCCAAAATTAAGTTTTATGACTTCACCTTGTACTTTGATCTTATCCTCTTCCAACTTTAGCAATTATAATTTTAATCTCTTGGCTTTGGATGATGCCACTTGGCATATTTATCTTCCAAGTAAATGTTTCCCTTCTCCTAAATATCCACCAATAAAAATATGGGCTTTTACTTTCTTCCACAAATCTTAATTTATTCCACCAAGAAAATTCAATTTATACATTTTCCTTTATTAATTGAAATTAACTCCAATTAATTGGAAAATAATTAATCTTGGGCTAAATTGGCAAAATTATGATTTTGCTATCACCTTTGTAATTTAATTCAATTCTTGAATTAATTTACCCATTCCTTATGAATATGAATATTTCAAAATTCACAAGATCTAATTTCCATGAATATTCACTATAATCATCATTAGCCCTTAATCAAAATTTAGGACGTTACACAAACCATGAACCCAAATCAGGAAAAGTGAAAGGCGACTCACATCCGGCAACCACAAAGTAGAGGAAAAAATTCAAGACAAGTAAAAAAAACCTGTCAGACCAGAGAAGCTTCGACAACCACAGGACATCCATTGACCTCAGATCGAAACACCCACCAACGGATTTGGCCAACAAACCACAAGGTGAAGCCGCAGATCACAACACGCAGCACTACTCAATTGAACAAGGGATAGATTAGAGAAGGACAACCGACCAATGCCCAACCAGTGACGGATGGCGATAAGCTTTACAGCGTCCAAGCACACCGACACCAAACGGCGACTACACTATCACAAGCATGACGGACACCAAGATCAAGGAGAACAAGCACAGTTGAGGGAGGCGTCTGTGAGAAAATGAGAAGAGATGAAGCATAATGCAAGGATAGGTAGGGAAATAGAAAGCATTTATTGCTCCATAATAATGGATTTCTGCCGTGCCGCTGGGATAAAGCTAGAGCTATGAGCTTCTGATCTTAGCCCACTTTTTATAGAAAAGCTCAGTTATATTATCGTGAACCCAAACAAGGTCAATTACCGTCACTGGGCTTTTTTCTCTTTACTGCATATTTTCCCCTCCTTACCGCTTTGACAAACAGACCCTAAATTGGAAAGAAAAGCACCCACCCTCCACACGCTCTCCAGGACTCAAGTCTACAACCTTCCTGTTATAGGAGGTTAGGGATGAATATAAATGTTTGACATGTTGGGTCACCAAAAATGAAAAGCTAAAAGAAAGTAGGGGTGCTAAAATTCATTTTCATATGGTTTACACCAATAACAAATTTTATCACACTAGTTGGGGTGAGCCACATATGATTGTTCACACCATATCATTGTACTCAATCAATAATAAAATCTTTAGATAGATTGTTAACTAAATTAAATGGTCCTAATTAATAACTTCATTGTATGTTCTTTTTTGTCTTCCTCTATCCCTTTTTAAATGACCCCATACTATTCGATCTATCTTCTTTAACCATACTCCTACAATGATTTTCTTGTACATGTCCAACCTATCTCAAAACATTTTGTTTTATTTTCTCTTTAATAGTTGCCACCTAGTACACTTCTTTTTATATGATCATTCCGAATTTTATTATTTTTCCTTAAATGACTACACATGTATCTCAACATCTTCATCTTTGCTTTCCCAACTTTATACTCTTGTTGTCTCACTTGTGCCACTAACATATAGAGCTTCTATATATGTAATAAGAGATTACAAGATTGCAAATGATTTTATAACTTAGTGGTATTAATAATCCTTGTAAATGGGAGGGTCACGGGTTCAAACCCGTTTGTAACCTTAGGTTGTTAGTGCCTAAGCCTCTAAAAGAGATAACAAGATCAAGAGATTAAAAGAGAAGTCTCTCTATGTAAGAGAGAAGATACCTAGCTAGTCATAATTGGCATTTCTTGCTGTGAAAAAAATCACCTATATATAAAAGGAATAAGCTACAAACATCCATGAGGAGAAAATATTGGATCCCTTTTGTGTGTTGATTATGTTCTTATTTCTTTAATATTTGGGTAACCACCGTCTTAGTGCGAAAACGACCATTAGCCAACGTTTCTTGTGTTTTATATGTTTATATATTGTTTTACTTAATTATTGCATATATTTAAGCCAGCTATGGTTTTATTATGTTGTATTTGTTATTATATATATAAATATAGCATAGACCCACCAGCCACTTCAAAACAAGATTACATTCCTGGATTTTTGTTTCGTTTCTTGGACATTTCGATTATATTTATAATTTATACCCATCTTCCAAGTATGATAATAATGTACTGCAAATTATTGCTTGGAGTACTCTTTTGTTTGGTTCTTTATTTTCCTTGCACGATTTTTTAGAGAAAATTAAATCCAAGGATTATGTACTTGTTCATAAATTTTTTTAATCTTTCTCCTCTCTCTCTCTCTATATGCATGAGAAATGGAAGGCATATGAGATATATATATATATATATGATCCATGACACTTTTGCATTTATCAGGGAACTTTTGCTTTCTGGCCTTTTGTTGAGCCACATAATTATTTCATATAGCCCACTTTATTTCTCACTCTTTTCTCTCTTTATTTTTCTTTGTTATGTGCGGTGGCCACTTTAACCATTTGGATTTCCAAAAAGTCAAAAAGATAAAAAAAAAAAAGGATATATCCTTATTCTTATTTAATCTTTATTAATTAATTAATTACACACACATATATATGCACCAATATTGCACTCCTTTTCTCTCTTCTTCCTTCATCTGTACAGTACATTACAAATAAAACATCTCCAGACTTTCCCCGGCCCCCACAACAGTGACCCATGAACAAAAGCTGTTTTACTTCTGCATGTTCCTCAAATCAGAGGTTATTAAAAGAAAAACAAAAAAGGAAGACATATACATATACACATACATATACACACTGTTGAGCACAATTGATCCAAAAAGAAGGGTGTCTATTCCAAAAGACTAGCTTGTAGGATGGAAGAACTTGTAAAACTTAAAAATCATACTTCACTCCATGAACATCAACCTCCCATCATTGAGAGCACCGATGTCATAAGTACAAATCCAAAGGAATAACTTATCCCAAAAACTAGCATGTTAGGTGAGAAAATTCATTGAATTTATAAATCACACTTCTATTACAAAAAAAAATGAAAATTAGCGACGGAATTTCATAAATTCCGTCGCTAATCCGTCCCTAATCCCTCACAAATTCCGTTACTAAAATTTAGCGATGGAATTTTCCGTCGCTAATTAGTAAATTCTGTCTCTAATTAGATATGGAATTTAGCGACGGAAAATTCTGTCACTAATCTGTCTCAAATTAGCGACGAAATTTAAAATTTCATCCCTAATTAATTAGTAACGGTCTTTTTACCGACAAAACAAATTCCATCACTAATTTGGATCCGTCACTAAACTAATTAGTGACGGAAATTCCGTCGCTAATTTGATGTTTTTTTTGTAGTGTTCACTTGTGAGGTTGGAGGAACTCATAACACACACATCTATGCATTCGCGCACATATATATTATCTATGGCAGTTTTTTTTTCTTTTCATCATGATCACGAGCGGCAGAAAGTGGGACAGGGGAGATCTGAGTAGTGTTAAGTGATAAAGGAGCAATATCGCAAGGTTTTTGAGTAAGGGGCAAAAGGATATGAGGGTGTGGGGTTCTGAATTTGCTTGCCTCTTACAATTTGTCGCCACATAGAATAGCATTCATTCATCTCTCATCAGTCCTCTTGTAGTACTCTAATATCTGCCCCATTTCTTCATACTTCATTTACATGAATCTTCTCTCCTATATGACTTCATATATATACATATATATGCTTCATTGAAGAGAAAGGGGCCACTAATAAATTAATTTTCTGGTGTTTGGTGGTCATATGAATGGGGTTGGGACCAATTATTTCCAAGGCTTTTAACGTTCTACTTAGATATATCAATATAATATTTTATAATATCATATCATTGTTGGATTTAATCAGTGATAGTTCATTTAATGTGACTTTTTTATATCAAACCAGCGACTATCAATATGGTCATTATTGAGTACTTTTTTATGTGAGGAAATATATAGAGGTATATAAAATTGAGAAAAAGACAGAAAAATACCACACGAAAGCAAATCCCCAAAAAGTCTCTTAAACATATAAAGGGACATATAGATGAAAGGATAGGAATCTGGGTTTTTTAAGTTTAAGTGTTTTTACAAAATTGCCTCCACATAACATAAACCCCATCTTCCCTCCTCCAAAAAAACCTCCCTCTCTCTTTCTAGTCAACTATGGATGGACACTCCTCTCACTCCCTTTGGTTCAGATGCTCCATTGAAGATGGTAAGAAGATGAATAGTGGTATGGGTGCTCAATGAGGAAGACGATGATGATAGTCTCGAGATGCTTCCTCCAAAATTTTCATTCCTTCATCTTTTCTCTCTCCCCTTTGTTCTCTCTCTCTCTCTCTCTAAATACAAGATTCAGCCCGCTGCTGCTTGAATCGAAGTGCATGGCCTAGGATTACGTTTTTGTGGTGGATTACGTGATCCAACCAGGAAAGGAAGATGAAATTGGAAACGAGAATGAGAAGAGTGAAGTAATAGGTCATCATGAAGTTGAGATTGTTGGTGGAAGGAATAGGAATGAAGTTGAATTGATGAAACAAGACAATTGCTTGGCTTCAAAATAATTGCATCTTCATGATTTCAAAAGTTCCATATGTTCATTTTATGTGTATTGTAGTTGCTGTCATACAGAATCTGGTTTTTTGTAAATGCCAATACTGTACTTGTCATTACTATTACTACTTTTGTTAATGGTGACAATTTATTGTAAGTAATATATATGGGAAAGACATGTTCTCTAGGATAGATGACTTGTATGCATTAGGTGTATGTAGAATTAGTAATGTTCACAAGCCATTTGGCCATTTGCATGATGTAATATCCCGAAATTTGGGATTGGAGGCTTGAGAATAAGCCTAAATTAAGTGGACTGCTAAGCCCCGGTTTAGTAGATGTCCCAAATTTATCCCCTAATGATTTCTATATCTTTGGGGTATTAAGAAAGTAAAATGATAAATTTTGGAGAAAGTAATTATGTTTTTGGTGAAATCGCCTATGAGGTAGTAAGCTTGTCATGTTCATTTGAATGACCAAATGATAATCAAAAATTATGATATTTTACAGGATGAAATTAGACATCCTAAGCTTTAATTTGATAGGTCATATGAATCAATTAGAGCTATACACAAAAAGATATGAATTTTTGAAGTCAGCACAGAAAAACTGTGAAATTTCTGGAACAGTATGCAAAGATTGAAATTCTGGGAATTTTTTGATTCCATAAAGCAAAAGTCTATATTTTTCCTTGAAACTAGACTCAATAAGGGTTCTATAGGCTTTGGAATCACCTCATTTCGATTTTTCTAGAATTAGTTATGATTTTTCAAAGTTTGGGCAGAAATCTGCCAGAATTTTGTAAAAATCCGAAAATTGAGAAATTATCAAATAAATAAAATATAATATTAGATATTAAAATAAAAAGTCATCATCTTCCTCCCAAGCTCATTTCTGACGTTCAGCAAGCTGCATATAGAGAGAGAAGGTGTGGAATTGTAGAGAGAGAAAGGAGAAGAAAAATCACAAGGTAAGCCGATTTCTCCGACGATTTCGCTCCTAACGCGTATAACTCCGATCCTAAACTACTCCTCTTTGTTCTTTAAGGTTTGGAAAGCTCAAATTTGGTGTTTTCAAAGTTAGGGTTTTCTGCCATTTTTGGGAAAATCTTGTTGGAGCTTGAGGTAACTTCCAAACCTTCGTATATTGACTATTCTAGCTGCTGTGGGCAATTTAATCGGTGAAATTTCGCCGGATTGCCATTGGTTTTAATTTTTGGAAATGGGTTTCCCTAGGGGTTATGCTGCCCAAATTGATACTAAATGGTAGTTGTAACCTAATGGAATGGTTAATAAAGTGGTTAGGAGTAGAAAGGAACGTGTTTACGGAGCCAAAACCGAAAAACCCTAAATTTTCCCTAAATTCCCATATATTTCGGCCAGCACTATAAATGGGCCTTAGAGTTGGATTTTCAATGATTTGATGGTTCCATTGGATTCAGGAGGGAAAATTAGGTGGGGTTACAGTTGGGCACTTTTTCGGAAAAGGCCGAGAAAGCATAATTACGGAAACGCCCCTAAAACCCTAAAAGTAGGGCTGCCAAGGGCATTTTCGTAATTTGACATTGAATTTGATAATTCCGAGTCCGGAAATGGATTCTTTGGGTGAAAATATGTAAGAATAGCCCAGGTTAGAATTTCGAGAAAAGTACAGCCGGACCGGGTATGATGGGGCCGGGTCCCCGGGGGTATTTTAGTAAATTTTCATAATAAGCTCCTATAACCCTCAGAAACACTATGGAAGTGTCTAAATAGTACATTTGACATTGTAGGATCAAATATTGAGCCCCAAGCTGTTTGCACGTAGATCGAGGCACACATTTCGAGGCGGAAAAGGGTTAAGGTAGGGGACTTACCTTACTTGCATGTATTTGATATCTTTGCTTGTGTAATGATGTATGTGATTGCTTTACTTGATTGTGTAGAGCATATTTGAATAAATGAAGCTCTGTTTCTGTTTTCGCTGTGGCCATAGACTTGTTGTATGAAACATTGAGCATGCAAAAATGTCATTATGGAGCATACATCTAGATAAAGCTAACATGTCATACACATAGCATCAATCATGCATGCATTATGGTATCTTTTTCCTACTGAGATTCTCTCGAATCTCACCCTCCCCTACCAACAATTTAGACAGGAGACGACAGAAGATATGCAAACAACAATGCAGAGTACCGTACGAGGGGATTACAGTAGTGGAACGAAGACGAGAAGAAGTCTCTGTTTCACTAGGATGAGTTTAGATACCTTAGTAGCCTTGTGCGGCTACATTATTTGAATTTATCAGGTACGAATCCCTATGGGGAATTTATGTAATCTTGTACATATTATCAGTATAGTTATACTATTCCTGTGTTGCCTACCGAACCGCATGTCGTTTTCCGCGAATACTCTGGTAAAGGTGAAATTAAAATAAGGGTGTGACATTTTGGTATCAGAGCAAGGATTCTGGCCACAGAATTGTCTGCTCAGAGTAAGTGTAGCGGTTCTGGCAACAGGATAGTATACTGATATGGTCTTGATTACACAGTGCTAGAAAATATGCACAGACGGGAGGTACCAGTGGTGGTATCTTCCTGAATTGTGAATCATTCCTGAGAAATGGTGAGTACTAAAAGGCAGCTAGTGGTGCAATACTAGACGAGAATGGTCTAAGGATATTGCGGAACCTAAGGATATGGGTACGGCCAAGGCTAATGTGCGGTCCACACTCAATATTTTGGTGACCGGAGATAGCCGGCATGTCTTTTGAGACGAGGGTAGTCACAGGGTACCCGTGGATGGAAACAGTAAAAGCCAGTATCTACATTTGGGCACTAGTACAAAAGAGTTAAGCGTGCTCAACCCAGGGAAATGCCATGATGGGTGACCCCCTGGGAAGTTGTTGCACATGTTATGTCATATTATGAAAAAAGGGTAAGACATGTTGTACAGTAGTTCAGAGGTTGTATGTTGTTGCAGGCTTTCCTTGACTACTGTAAACATCTGTGATATGTTGTTTTTGGGGTACCTATGAACCCCAAAAAATTTGTGAAATGATAGATAAGCCCATGTGTTTATGCGTAATTTACCTCTTTCTTGCTTCATATAGTGAAACATAAAGGTGGTAAAACTAAGAGGTTTAGATGCTGGGCAAGGTCAGGAAGTTAGACCTAGCCTAATACAGCAAACACAGGGCAAGAGAATAGAATAGCAAACAATGATCAACGATCATCAGGAAGGTTATCCTGGAAAGGCCAATGTAGTAACTATAATCTCTCATACACTATGTGATAGTTAATATGTTGTATGTTCTGTATTCTGTGATATGAACACGTGCCTAGGGCACATTACCTAGCTATGGTCTGGGACCTAGCTGAGGTACACTGATCTTACCTAGCTGTAGTCGGTGACTCGGCTGAGGTACACGTAAGGGTTCAACTGGATGGTTGGCCCTGAACTTTGTGTACACACACGGATAATTGTTTTAACTGGGTGTTTGGCTCTGAACTTTGTGTACACACACGGATTGATATGATTTTCATTTTACACTATATGGTGCATGACATATTTATCTATCACATTTTCTATGGATGATTGTGGGTTACTATAGAGAGCCATGTGGTGTGAATAAAAAGGCACTCTACTCGACGAGGCTGTGAGCCACGTCCTAAGGGACTCGGGTACGAGGCCAAGAAGGCCTACGGGTGTGACAATAATAAAAAAAAGGGATGAGATGTTTATATCGAAATTTTTCAGAACTCAACATTATGCATGGGATGATGATTGTGAGAGGAGCTTCGGAGAGCTGATGATGAAAATTTATTAAAGTACCAACACTGATAATCCCAGATCCATAGTGGGCCTTTGTTGTCTTCAATGATGCCAGATGGCATGGATTGGGAAGGGAATTGAATACCCAGATGTGAACAGGCATAGATTGATATGAGAATTAATGCAAGCCGAGTAAGGGCGTATGCATCATGTCAGCTGAAGCTTCAGGAATTGAACTATCCCATCCATAATCTTGAGTAGATGGTAATAATGTTTGCTTTGAATTTAGAAACGTTGCCTTTACGGCATAGTTGTGGAGTTGTACTGCGACCACAAAGATTGAAAGTTCTGATCGGAAAGGGCTACCTACGGTGAAATTTGATCGGAGAGGGCTACCTACGGTGAAATCTGATCGGAGAGGGCTACCTAAGGAAAGTTCTGACCGGAAGGGGGCTGACCAGGTGTATGGGCGCCTGTGTGAAGCACCGAGTATAGAACCCTAGAGTGCAGCCACCGTGATGATGAACCTGCGAGTGCAGCCACCGTGATGACGAACCCTAGAGTACAGCTGCCATGAAGTTGAATCGTAGAGTAGGGCTACGGAAACGTTAGTCCTCAGCGATGGTGTATTGTAATGAATCCCATATTGAATGTGTTTTCTTGAGATAGGAGTTTATATGATCAGAATGATTCAAGTTCAAACGGGTAAAGAGTAGGCACAGAGGAATATAGATTGTGGGTGATGTCAGGTGTCATGGGAGGTTCCTGTAGGACTCCTATTAAATCATCCTGATAATATTAAAGCTCATATGAGGAGATAGACTTCAGAGTGGGCAGCGAAAGTGTGATGAATCTAGGTGCAATTTCGAAACTTACAGGAGGGGTTGATGTTCGCACCATTGTTGATCATCCCAAAACATATTATGGCCTTGAAGGTCAATAGTGTTACAGTATATGTGATGAACAGTATTACACCCTGAGTGGTGTACAATATTACATCCTGTGTAGTGTACATTATTACATCCTGCGTGGTGTACAGTATGATGACCTGTATGGTCAACAGTCACACAACCTTTGTAGTTTGTGGTGACACATGTGAACTGGAATTGGGATGAACCCTAGTGTAGTAGGGTAGAATGGTGGCGAATACCTCTCAACAGCACCAGTGATAACAATCCCAGATCCATAGTCGACCTTTACGGTCTACACAGATGCAAGTAGGCATGGATTGGGATGTGTTCTGATGCAACAAGGTCGAGTAGAGGCATGAGCATCTCCATAGCTATAGCCTCACAGAATGAATCATCCACTTGTGAATGGTGCACACAGTGAATAGTGCACATAGTGACCAATGCATATGGTACAACAAGTGAATAGTGTACATCGTATGGCTAACGAACAGTGCACACAGTACGGCCAATAAGGGTCAAATAGTCATTTGATCCTGAACACTGAATAGGTAAGCATGAATTACAGAAAGTGTATCGGTTTGTACAAGGCGGTAAGACCCGATGTGCAAGGTTGCATAGGGCAGTGTCTCTGGGCTGTAAGACCTGTGTGTAGCAGAGGCAGTAAGACCAGCGTGACCAAGCGTTTTGGTGTCTAATAGTACCAGCCTCACATAAGGTGCGACATTCTACCATGGGAGGAACCTAACGAAGTGAACCATGGCCGGCTCACTAACCCAACAGACCTCGTTAAGGGGGTGAGGGACATCCAATAGGCCTCATTAAGGGGGTGAGGGACATCCAATAGGCCTCGTTAAGGGGGTGAGGATTGGGCCGTTAAAAAAAAAGTGATCGTGTGAATTCGGGTGAAGTTCCGAAGAGGCTGTAAGGCTTATAGAACCAAGCGTTGTGGGAACCTGTGTTTGATTGCACGTTACATACTGTGTATAGAATGGATGTTGAATACTATCTGATATTAGTAATGGAAGTATGACTACAGTGTTACATGGCTTTTGAGCCTGCATGTGATAATAGAATGAGATAGGATTAATCCCTAAGTTGTAGACGTTCAAATTTCGAGGACGAAATTTATTGAACGGGGGGAGAAATGTAATATCCCGAAATTTGGGATTGGAGGCTTGAGAATAAGCCTAAATTAAGTGGACTGCTAAGCCCCGGTTTAGTAGATGTCCCAAATTTATCCCCTAATGATTTCTATATCTTTGGGGTATTAAGAAAGTAAAATGATAAATTTTGGAGAAAGTAATTATGTTTTTGGTGAAATCGCCTATGAGGTAGTAAGCTTGTCATGTTCATTTGAATGACCAAATGATAATCAAAAATTATGATATTTTACAGGATGAAAGTAGACATCCTAAGCTTTAATTTGATAGGTCATATGAATCAATTAGAGCTATACACAAAAAGATATGAATTTTTGAAGTCAGCACAGAAAAACTGTGAAATTTCTGGAACAGTATGCAAAGATTGAAATTCTGGGAATTTTTTGATTCCATAAAGCAAAAGTCTATATTTTTCCTTGAAACTAGACTCAATAAGGGTTCTATAGGCTTTGGAATCACCTCATTTCGATTTTTCTAGAATTAGTTATGATTTTTCAAAGTTTGGGCAGAAATCTGCCAGAATTTTGTAAAAATCCGAAAATTGAGAAATTATCAAATAAATAAAATATAATATTAGATATTAAAATAAAAAGTCATCATCTTCCTCCCAAGCTCATTTCTGACGTTCAGCAAGCTGCATATAGAGAGAGAAGGTGTGGAATTGTAGAGAGAGAAAGGAGAAGAAAAATCACAAGGTAAGCCGATTTCTCCGACGATTTCGCTCCTAACGCGTATAACTCCGATCCTAAACTACTCCTCTTTGTTCTTTAAGGTTTGGAAAGCTCAAATTTGGTGTTTTCAAAGTTAGGGTTTTCTGCCATTTTTGGGAAAATCTTGTTGGAGCTTGAGGTAACTTCCAAACCTTCGTATATTGACTATTCTAGCTGCTGTGGGCAATTTAATCGGTGAAATTTCGCCGGATTGCCATTGGTTTTAATTTTTGGAAATGGGTTTCCCTAGGGGTTATGCTGCCCAAATTGATACTAAATGGTAGTTGTAACCTAATGGAATGGTTAATAAAGTGGTTAGGAGTAGAAAGGAACGTGTTTACGGAGCCAAAACCGAAAAACCCTAAATTTTCCCTAAATTCCCATATATTTCGGCCAGCACTATAAATGGGCCTTAGAGTTGGATTTTCAATGATTTGATGGTTCCATTGGATTCAGGAGGGAAAATTAGGTGGGGTTACAGTTGGGCACTTTTTCGGAAAAGGCCGAGAAAGCATAATTACGGAAACGCCCCTAAAACCCTAAAAGTAGGGCTGCCAAGGGCATTTTCGTAATTTGACATTGAATTTGATAATTCCGAGTCCGGAAATGGATTCTTTGGGTGAAAATATGTAAGAATAGCCCAGGTTAGAATTTCGAGAAAAGTACAGCCGGACCGGGTATGATGGGGCCGGGTCCCCGGGGGTATTTTAGTAAATTTTCATAATAAGCTCCTATAACCCTCAGAAACACTATGGAAGTGTCTAAATAGTACATTTGACATTGTAGGATCAAATATTGAGCCCCAAGCTGTTTGCACGTAGATCGAGGCACACATTTCGAGGCGGAAAAGGGTTAAGGTAGGGGACTTACCTTACTTGCATGTATTTGATATCTTTGCTTGTGTAATGATGTATGTGATTGCTTTACTTGATTGTGTAGAGCATATTTGAATAAATGAAGCTCTGTTTCTGTTTTCGCTGTGGCCATAGACTTGTTGTATGAAACATTGAGCATGCAAAAATGTCATTATGGAGCATACATCTAGATAAAGCTAACATGTCATACACATAGCATCAATCATGCATGCATTATGGTATCTTTTTCCTACTGAGATTCTCTCGAATCTCACCCTCCCCTACCAACAATTTAGACAGGAGACGACAGAAGATATGCAAACAACAATGCAGAGTACCGTACGAGGGGATTACAGTAGTGGAACGAAGACGAGAAGAAGTCTCTGTTTCACTAGGATGAGTTTAGATACCTTAGTAGCCTTGTGCGGCTACATTATTTGAATTTATCAGGTACGAATCCCTATGGGGAATTTATGTAATCTTGTACATATTATCAGTATAGTTATACTATTCCTGTGTTGCCTACCGAACCGCATGTCGTTTTCCGCGAATACTCTGGTAAAGGTGAAATTAAAATAAGGGTGTGACACATGATAGTTGTTGTCATAAACATTTTTGGTTTTTTGTCAATGCCATCACTGCACTTGTCATTAACATTACTAAACTCGTCAATACCATTAACAAAATTAGTCAACTCATTTACTCATTTTGTTAGCACCTAATAATTTTGTCAAAACCATTACAATTTTTGTTAAAATAATTACTGTTTTAGTCAATCTCATCACTCAGTTGGTCATAGCCCAAAACGTTTGGTCAATCATTTCACACATTTTATCAGTACTTATTGATTTTATTAAAACCAATATGAATTTTATCAAAACCATTACTGTTTTAGTCAATCTCATTACTGAATTGGTCACAGCTTACAGCCCTTAGCTAATTATTTCACACATTTTGTTAGTACTTATTCATTTTGTTAAAACCATTATAGTGTTTGTCAAAATCATTATTCATTTAGTCATTCTCATTACTCAATTTGTCATAGTCCACACCTTTTGCCAACCACTCTAACACATTTAGACGTCATGCCTTATTTGTCAATCCCATTGAAAATTTTATCAAAACCATATTCAATTAGTCATTTCCATTACTCAATTTGTCATAGTCTACACCTTTTGCCAAGCACTTTAACACACATTTTGCCAACCACTTAACACATTTGTATGTCATATAGTATTTGTCATTCCCATTGAAAATTTTGTCAAAACCATTATTCATTCAGTCATTCTCATTACTCAATTTGTCATAGCCCACACCTTTTGCTAAAGATTTTAACACATTTAGACGTCATACAGTACTTACAAAAACTACTCCCACAGCCCAATATCCTTAGTACTTGCTTCCTTGTTAATGGGAAAGACAAGTTTAGTAATAGCAATGGCAAGTTTAGTTATGCCGTTGATAAAAAACCACAAATGTTCATGACAGCAACTATTGCACAAATGGTCAAATGGCTTGTGGACATCACCTATACCTAATGCATACAAGTTATGAACCCCAAAGAATATGTTCCTTCATGTCTACATTACTTACAAAAAAAATGTCACCATTAACAAAAATTGTAATGGTATTGACAAGTATAGTATTGGAATTTACAAAAAATCAGATTCTTCATGACATTAACTACTGCATACATAGTCAAATGACAAGTTAATATTACTCATTTCACTTACACCTAATGCATACAAGCCATGAACCCAAAAGAACATGCTCCTTCATGTACACTTTATTTACAATAAACTGTCACCATTAACAACAATAGTAATGATAATGACAAGTACATTAGTGGAATTTACAAAAAAACCAAATTCTTCATAATAGCAACTACCACATTCCTAGTCAAACGACAAGTTGACATTACTCATTCCACTTACACCTAATACATACAGGTCATGAACCCAAAAGAACATGTTCCTTAATCTACACTTATAATAAACTGTTACCATTAACAAAAAAAAGTAATGGTAATAACAAGTACATTATTGAAATTTATAAAAAATCATATTCTTCATGACAGGAACTACCACATACATAGTCAAATGACAAGTGAACATTACGATTCCACCTGCATGTAACGTTTTCTTGTCATTCTCACCATACAAGATATTCTTTTCCATATACAGTACTTACAAAAATGACACCCACAGCCCAATATCCTTAGTACTTGCTTACTCTCACTCTCCTCCAGACGACTATGCAACGAATTGCACCCACCATTGCAGATTTGCGGACACCGACGCTGACTGTGACAATTTAAGGAAGAAGAAGTTGGAGCCCGTGATGTGCATCCATAGCCTAATATTCTTATTACTCGCTTACTCTCGCTCTCCTTCAGGCGAGTATGTGACAGATTACACCCATCGTTGCCAACTTGGGGACGCCGACACCGACTGTGAGAGTTAGAGGAAGAGGTTTTTTCGAAAGGCCAGAGGATGAAGAAGTGGAGTCCCAATATTTCTTTCTATTTTGAATTCATCAAGTCTTAATGACATTTTGGTCTTTCAACAAAAACATCAAAAACCCAGATTCCCACCCCATCCCTTATCTATCTTTTGCAAGTGCTAATGGTGTTTTGTGGGTTATGCAATTTCATATGGTATTTAACTGTCATTTTCCCTATAAAATTTAAATTTTATATAACCCATAAACTGGTAATGTATAGAAAACCTAATTAACCTTTCAAAATATAGTAATATTTATGCAGATATAACTCTCCTGCGATTAATTTTATTCATTACTTATCCATACATTTATAGCTAAAATTTAAGAGATATTCACATATAACTCAAAGTTTTAGAAATTATATGTGCACAAAAATAAGTTTTAATGGGGAATATAATTATTAATGATTAGGGACAATTCTATGGCAAAAACAAACAAAAAAATTAGGGACAATTAGCACATATTTAAAAGGTTATGGAGGTTCATTTTTAACTTATATAGACTAAAAGGTTTGTTTGTATATGATCTGAAGTTCATGGGAATTTTGTATATTTTGGTTTAAATTATTACTCTAATCCTTAATGTAAGATATAATTAACTAATTTGAGTAGATTAATGATGTTGATTACGTTAGTATGATATGTTTTTTTTTCTTAATCACCCTAATCATCTTCCTTAATTTCTTCCCTTCCTCTTCTAGTTGGTTATTGTTGTGAAAATATTAATGAGCCTGGTTAATTTAGAAAACAAATAGATAAACATGCGAAATGGATGTTACACTAAGGACCAGAGTCACACGCATTAAACTATCTCGAGTACAACATGGGGGCTGAGAAGTTATTAACATCTTTAATGCTGGTTCAGAGATGAGTACACTATTTATGGTCAAATCATTTTGAAATAAGATTTGCCTCTTTAGATATTTAGCTGACGGACAGTTTACATTTCATGTATTTTAAATTTTTATTTTCAGTGAAAAATCATTTTGAAAAGTTGCATGACCGTTAAAGAGTGATTTTCTATGTTCTATATACTCATACTATAGTATAAAAGATATTAAAATAAAATAAAATCTATATTATTCAATTTTAATTTTGATGCTTTAAATGAAGGATGAGCACAAATGTGTGGTTATCTTTGAAATACTGAATTCAAATTTATGGGGCGTGTAACTCTCTTTCATGCCTATTGCAATATATCTCAACCTCTAAAATGTTTTAATTTTTTTTCCGAGAAATAGTAAAAATATTAAAATTGCACCATTTCATCACACTACAATATCAAAATATCATTATTTTATATAGAATCTGATGATTAAAAAAGGGGAAAAAATTGAGAGGTTGCAGCATTACACAGAACATTAGATGAGGTACATTAAAATCCCCCAAATGATCTAGAAATATAAAACGATTTAAAGGAGTAAAATTTTTTTATGAAATTTATATTTATATTTATATTTATATTTATTTATCTTCCACATCCTTAATTTTACTTATTTTTATATATTATACAAAATTGTTTTAATTTTTATTTTAAAATAATTTGAGTATTAAATACTAATTCACATTTTACTTGCCCTTATCATCTAAGGTAAACTCTTCTTGTGAATCCTCTTCTTTATCTCAACATTCATCAAAGTGTTTGCATGTAGTTCGGTGGGCACACATGAATGACATAAATATACTGATATATTGAAATAAAGTGTTTGATTACATTATAGGAATTCTTCACAGGGATTGTACGTAATAATTACAGACTCAAAATTTAATAAAAGCCTGTAGATAACCAATTGCTTCTCCTAAACTGGACCGGAACCTTAGATGCCAGTAATTACGACTTTGCCCTTGGAGTCACTGTTTGCTACTAAAAACTTTATATATTTATGGAAATGGTGAGATTCAAAAGAATTTCAATAGTAACAGGCTATCAATCATATAAAATGTTATAAATATATATGCAATGCACCATATAGTGTAAATATAACATAACACTGTAAAACGGAGTGTGTACACTATTTAGGATCAAATCCCCTACTTGGATATGTGCCCCAGGCACTATGTATCACAGCTGGGTCGCATACCACAGCTAGATAATGTGTGTTCATTATTCATATAACGGAAGATGGCATACACAAAGCATATAAGCACTCACATAGCATATGAGAGAGAGTTACTACCTAGAATTGCGCTTTCCTTGCCTGTCTGTTTGTCCAATATCCTGTGTCTGGCTTGAGCTACTGATATATCCTAGAATTCTCAAATGTACAAGAATTGAGTTATTACTCATTCATGCATGTACTATTTCAAACTTGTGTTGTTGGTTATATTTACCCTTAGAGTTCAAGTTAATTACATTTTACTATTACCTTTTTAATTTCGCACATTGACTAAAATTTCCAGAATTTTCATCAAACTTTGAAAATTCATAATTAATTATATAAAAATTCTAATGGGTTGGTTCCAGGTTCCATATAACACTCTTTAGTCCTTTTTCAATGAAAAATATCACATAACACCAATTATAAGCACACAATTCCAGAAAATTTGTCACACCTAGTCTGCCACAGATTTCATTCCAGAATCAACATCAAACTTTGAAAAATAATATCTCTCAATCCATTGGCCCAATTGCGTCCTATTACCTATCAAATTAAAGCCCATGATATTTACTTTTATCCTATGGCATTTCATAAAGTTTGGACTAGGTTTGACTACTGAAAAACACGCCACAACAACTCTGCACCAGAAAAATGAATCTGGCAGTAGGATCATCCAACTTCCAAAAATTCCAAAATTATGTGTAATTATCCAAAAAAATATAACCATACCATACTCCTACACAATTTTGCCTTCCAAACACAATGGAACATTAAAAACACCAAAATTCAGTTCAAACACTACCAAACAGGTCTGGATGAAAATAACAAAAAATTGGGAAAATTGGTGTTTCTTAATTCCAATCAACTTTACACCTTCTTTTCACCCCAAATCACTTAAACACATTTCTCACATGATTAATCCAGACTTGGCAGCATAACCTCTTAGGGTATGAACATCTCAAATACAAAATCAAACCAAACAAAGCCAGAAATCAACCACAACAACAATCACAACCTTGAATCCAACAAGAAAATCAAGGTTTGATGGCTTACCTTTGGTTCCTCTTCTTCCTTCAATTTTCGCTACCCTCTCCCTCTTGTTCTATTTGATTTCCTTCTTGCTTTACATGATTTCAAAAAGGATATGAAGATTAGAGAGAGTTATTCATGATTAGGAGGCATAAACAAGTGAAAATCACTTGAAAGCTACCTTGATTGCTTCTTGAACTCTTGTCTCTCTCTCTCTCTTGTTCTTGTTCTTTCTTCAAGCTCTCTCTCTCTCTATTGTGTTGGACGAAAATGGCCAAAAGAAAAAGATAAGAGCTTTAGCAAAATATCACCATCCACCTCCTTAAATTATATTATTTAATTGTCAATTAACATGTGAAAATTGACTAAAGTCATCATCTTTCTAAATTTGGTCCAAAATGTCTCCTTTTGCTTTAATTTTGACCAAATATTATTTTCTGTTCCCTTTTTCCTTTGCTGAATGAATATGGGCCTCCTTAAGGAGGTAAATGCCTTCTTATCCATCTCCTGAAATATTACTTTTAGTTGAAATTTTTGAATTTTGACTCCATCTTTTTTTACTTGGCTAAAAATATTCCCACACAGAATAATTGATGGCCAAATAAATATTTTCCCATGCCTTTTATTCATGTTGGCCAAAATATTCATAAAGAAAAGGAAAAATAAAAGCTATCTTGCTTTATTGGTCAAATGACCATTTTGCTCTTACAATTTTGTAATTAAATTGGGCATTCTTCCTTTTCTCTATTGTTGGCCGAAACTCAAATATTGTTGGGCCCAAAAATTGTGCTTTTCCATGCTCTATGTTTTTTGCTTCAATAATGGGCTTTTATGAAGACACAAATCAAATTTTTTGCCATATCGTGGCCTAAAATTTGTGTGGCCACTAATTGCACTGTTTGGCTAATTCAAGTGTGCCAATATTCACCATTTTATTCCCTTTAATACCACAAAAGTATAAAGGAATTTTGATGACTGAAACTTGGGATGTTACATTTCTTCCCCTGTTAATAAAATTTCATCCTTGAAATTTTGGATATCACATAGATTATCCTTGGGAGAATCCCATCTTAATATGTAACTTATCCTTGCATTGTACATACTCATAAAGCATGCTATGTAATATCCCAAAATTCATTCGCCAAAGATCCCATGTATATTTATTATAATAAATGGAATAAAATGGTGACTTTTGGTGCACTTGGGATGACAAAATACCCCTACAAGAGGCTACACAAAATTATGGCCAAAACAAGACATAAAGTCTAATTTTTGTTTTCCAAAAAGTCTATTCTTGAAGCCCAACATAATAAATAGAAGAACACAAATTTTGGGCCCAATAAATATGCTAAGTTTTGGCCAAAACAAGGAGGAAAGAAGGAAGCCATGATTTAATACAAAAATCACAAAATGTATGGGTCAAATAGTCATTTGGCTAAATAAAAATTAAAAGCCAATATTTGTTTCTTTTTTTTATGTGTTGGACATCCAACCATAAGAAGCAAAGGGAATAAATATTTGAGATAAACATGCTAAGAGTTGGAGCAATTTTAGCCAAGCAAAAAGTATGGTTGAAAAGATAAAAAAGCAAACTATGTGTTAAATGGCCATTACACGTCAAATATTAGTTTCAAGAGATAGATGAAGATAATTCAATAGGCATATTTGGCTCCTTCAGCAGCCCCTTTTTATGTGAATTTGAGAGAGAGGAAAGGAAAAACATTTATGATCAAATTAAAGGGATAAAGCAAAAGGCAAACTGGAATGTGAAAATTTGCAATAAAATAATATAAATTGAGGAGGTAGAAGGGATATTTTAAAAGCTCATTTATTCTCATCCAAGGCCTCATTTTTTTGCCAGATTTGAGAAAAGGGGGGGGGGGGGGAGAGAGCGCTATTTGAAAAGCAAGAACAAGAGAAAGGTCAAGAGGAACAAGAAGCAAACACGGTAAGATTGGCAATGAAGTTTGTGTGTTCTTGCCTTCAAACTCTTGTATACTCTCTTGAATCTCTATTCCATCTTGAAATACATGTGTAGCAAGCAAAAATTCAAAAGGAAAAGGTGAAGAGTTGCACGGTTTAGAGAGAGAAAGTCAAGGGAAACAAGGTGAGCTTGAGAACTTGTTATCTCTTGATAATTTATGCTTGTTGTGGCTGTTTGGTTGAGTTGTTGGCTTGTATTGGTTGGTTTTTATGGTTTGGGATGTTAAAACCCTAAGGGGTTATGCTACCTAATTTTTCATTAACCATGTTCAATAAGTGTTTAAGTGATTACACAAGTAATTAGAAGTAGAAAGGAGGTGTTTTATTGAATGGAATCAAGAAGATCATTTTTCCCAAATTATTCTAGATTTTGTCCAGACCTGTTTTGGCTATGTTTGGACTGGATTTTGGTGTTTTTGATGATTCCATTATGTTTATAATGGAAAATTGTGTAGGATACATGTGAATTGTGAAGTGTGAAGGCAATACGGTGTGAAATGACAATTTTATCCCAAAAACCCTAAGTTAGGGGCTGCCAAGGGCATTTTTATCTTTTGTAGTGAATTTGAAAAATCCAAGGTCAAAAATGGATTCTACGCATGAAATCGTGTAGGAATAGCCTGGGTCATAATTTTTAAAAATATATAGTTAGACAGAATATAAAGGGACTTAGACCGGGTCCCCCGGGGTCTTATGGTTATTTCACAGTTTTAAACCAAGATAACCAACAAAATGAGTTTAGAACAATATATGAATGGGTAATAACTCAATTCTTGTAAAATTGGAATTTTAGGATCAGACAGTTGTGCCCGAGCGAGGTCAAGACAATTAAATAGTTAGGTAGGAAAGGGCTATTTCAGGTAGTAACTCTATCTTTCATAAATTATATGATCATTTGTATGCTTTGTGTATCCCATATTCTATGATTGAACACAGTGCCTAGGGCACAATGATATGAATAGTGCCCGAGGAACAATACCTAGTTGTGGTCTGGGACCTAGTTGAGGTACAAAAGCAAGTAGGGGCTAGGCCCTAAATTGTGTGCATACACCGGATATAGTTGAATTTTCATTTACATTATGTGGTGTATAGCATATTTATCTATTGCATTTTATATGAATGATTGCATGTTACTACTGAGATTCACTTGAATCTCACCCTTTTCCCAAAATTTAACATACTCCAACAAAGGTAGCGGCTCGAGGGGTAAAAACGTAAATGCCCGATTGAGGGTTCCAATCTAGGATAGAGTTGCTGATAGTTATCTTTAGTTTTATTTTGTATATTTTGGGATCTGTGTATATTTTTCAAACCTTATGGGGATTTCCTATAATGTAAACAAGCACTTTGTATCAGTATGTTTATCCTATTTCTGTATGTCCACTAAACTCTGCGTTTATTACTTTGTAAATATCAAAACATTAAGGAGTTTGACATGCTATAAATAATTTATGATGCATTATATGATAGGTGTGTGTTAATTGCCTTAACAGCACTTACACATTCAATTTGTCTTGCACTCAGGGGTCACACAACCCCTTACTGCATTGTTCTTTTATTAGGCCTTATTGCCTATATGATAAGCACTCAAAATTTTGATGCTATAAGCACATAGCTTTTTGTTGGCGTTCGAGACTAAGTGCCTATTTATCCATACTGACCTTACTGTGTACACTGTTCAATATAACACATGTTTGTCAAATCTTACTGTCCAAGGAGCCATCCCCATGCAACCATGCACACCAGGTCTTACTGCCTTTGTCATTATTCAGCATAACTGTGATTGCATAGCAATTTGCTGGCCTGAGGACACACTGGTCCACTATCACAATGCTTGGATGTTCCGGTCTCACAGCTGTGTTAGGTGTTCAGAATCACATGACTATTTGATCCTTACTAGTTGTACTGTGTGCTCTGTTTAGGATCAAATGACTGTTTGATCCTTACTAATCATACTATGTGCACTGTTCATTGTGTGCACTGTTACATGAGTGGGTAATGATTATATGAGGCTACACTATTGAGAGATATTCGCCACCATTATGCCCTACTAAATTAAGGCTCATCCCAATTCCTGTTTACATGTGTTACCACAGACCATATAAGTAGTGTGACTGTTGACCATACAGGTCGTCACTATAAACCACACAGGTTTATGTTACTATACACGATACAGGATGTAATACTATTAGCCACACATCCTCAATAACATATTTTACACACCGCCTTTTGGCCTCATGGCTACTTGTGATTTTCACCGTGCAACTAGGAGCCAGCACCAACCAATAACCGGTTATGTTAAGGGTGTATCCTGATCATGTGGTTGATTAACATGCTTTATGTTAATGCAAAAGTTTCACCCAAGAGCGGGGTAAATAGGGTGATACCAGAAATTTTGTTGCATATATAAAAATTGACTGGAAATTTAAAGCAGTTAAGAGCTAGGAGAAATATCACCGAAGTGTACACTGTGAGTTATACTGATTTCGCCACAACCACTTTGACCTACGTCCAGTCCTTAGAGCTTTTCTAAGAGTTTCACTATATCTTCCAAGATTCAGTGGGTTCTTAGCACCTTAGTACATAGCAACTTCCTTCACTGGACACTCACTCCCCCTTATACATTGTAATCAAATCCCCAACTCAAGGTTCCACAACTTTAAGTTGTCTCAATAACAAATATTGATTTTGTAATGAAAACTCTCTCACAGAGCAAATGTATAATCATTGAAGTGTAAAGAATGAATATAAGAAACAGAGCACTAAGAATGTGTTGGTCGGTGTATGTTCTCAATTGTTGTGTTCTGTTCTTTGAATGCTCCATATATATAGATGGTTTGTGATATCTGTTGGAAGCATTTCAAACATGTTCGTTGGAGTCATGCAACTTTATTTGACCATTCTTTAAATTTGAAAACTAGCCATTTGCGGTAGGTAAGCATTTCGGACGTTGTGGATAATATGTTTGACTTCTCTCTCAATGCATGATCTCTTTATTGTTTCTCTGCAAATATACTTAGAAAACTAATACAATGAAAGGTTAATCATATAGATAACAAATCAATAAAAATTGGATTAAAATAATGCTTTATGTACTGCATTACTCAAGTAACTATTCGAGTGATTATGCTTTATTACTCAAATAATCCCTCGAGTAGTCTTATTAAAAATAAGCCAGAGAATAAGTCAACGTTGTTTGACCAGATTACTCAGGTAATACATAGAGTAATTCATTTATAAACACTTTGTAGACTTGCTTACTCAAGTGATCTCTCGAGTAATACTAGTAATGCTTCTCCTATTACCTAAGTAGTCCCTCGAGTAAAGGCATCAAATTCTTGGTTGAGAGTAACTTCTTTGCTTACCTGATTACTCGAGTGATCCCTCGAGTAATGCTTCAAACAACTTTGCAGATTACTTGAGTGATCCCTCGATTAATGTCACTCATTTCTTGGCCGAGAGCTACTGGATGATTTCTTCTCTGATTACTCGAGTGATCCCTTGTGTAATGTCTCAAATAACTCTACAGATTACTCGAGTGATCCCTTCAAGTAATCCCATGCAATTTTTGACAGAGAGCTTTCTGAAACAATTTCTCACATATTACTTGAGTGACCCCTCGAGTAAAAAAGGACCATTAGCCGAGGGCTCCCTTGAGTAATCCTTCAAAAAATCTCAGTGTTCCTTTCTCCTGTACTCTATCTTTCACTTCATCCGTATTACTTGAGTACCTACTCAAGTAATGCTTTTGCTTGCCACCAATAACTTTGTTACTTTGTTCAAAATTTTGTATCATTAATCCAATCTTTGTTATCATCAAAACATATGGGATCTAACATTCTCCCCCTTTTTGATGATGACAAAACTTGGTGATTTTGAACAAAGTTATTAAAAAACTTTGCATATGCAATTGTTTGTTCAATTTAACCTAGAAACTCTTTCGAAATAACTTGGTGAAGATCTTTTTGAATTCAAATCCAATGATCTTGAGAAATTTATTTTTGAAAACTTTATTTTGAATCCAATCAAAAGCTCATAATTTTGAAGGTATGTTCTAAAATTTTTATTTATTCACCTTGCATACACAATCAAAAATTCATTAGTCCACAATGTAATATAACTTCAATTGAAATTGCAGAAGGAGTTCATTTCATAATAATAAAGTTCCCTTAAACCCTATACACCATATCCATATGCATTACAAAATCACATCACATCATTTTTTTACAAAATCTCATATCATTTTTCACAATCCCATATCATTTTTTTTATAAAATCTCATATCATTTTTCACAAAATCACCCAAGTTCTTCTCCTTCTTTTTGTCTTCATCACAAGGATATGATCAATCAAGAGAATGGGGTAGGACTAGATGGCTTGACTGCAGAGATAGGAGTGACAGGAAGAGGTATGAAGCCAGAGATATGTGAGTCATCTAAACTTGAAGAATCTGAAGAGGAGCTAAAAGGTTCAGGGTCAGGAAGTACCAAAGATGGAACCACAATAAGATCCTTTGGAGGACTTTGTGGGATTGGAACTTAAGAAGAAATCTCTACTTCCATTGTTCTTTTAGGTGATTGATGATCACTAGAGGAGACAACCTCTTCCTTAATGCTTATTGGTGATGCAATGGGTGTTGGCATAGGCTGAGTTGGCTGAATAGGATCATCGATTGTGATGTCTATGTGCCCAAAGATAGATGATGGGTTAGGCATAGAGAATGAAAGGTTGCTTAGAATAGTGATAGGTATAGTAAGAAGAGGGATGGATGAGGGTCCAGGCTTAAAAGGTCTAGGCTCAGTAGATGGTATTGGCTCAAGAATAAAAGAAGGCACAGAAGGACCAAGAGTAGAGGGGCAAGATGCCATAGCATCAATTTTGGCATGGAGTGATCTCAGAAGCTCACCCTGAGCCCGTTGTTCTGCCAACATCTCTTTATGCTTCTTATCCATTTTCTCCACAATCTCTCCCATCTTCACATTAATGTTGGTTATCAATTCAAAATTTGTATTTGCAATGTGGATGTGAAAACCCCTAACAATATTATCCATAAAAGTCTGCAATATTAAACCAAGGAATGATGGAGCAGACAACTGAGTCTCATCTAAATGGCTTGTTGCAGTTTCAGTTTTCTTCTTCTTCTTTTTGGGACTTGACTCAAGTGGGTTCTTCAGGGGTAGTGCAATTTGTAACTTCCCAATTCAGTTCTTCCCATTGGAACCAACCTCTCAATTGGTTCACTCTTCTCCAAATACCAAATCTTGTTCTTTTTGAGAAACAAGGATATAAGCTGAGGGTAATGTTAGAGCAAGCGTTTCACCCAAGAGGGGGGGTGAATTGGGTGATACTAAATTTTTCGCTGCAAATATAAAACTTGATGGTGAATATAATGCAGTAAAGAGTAAGGAGAAATTTCACTGAAGTGTACACCGGGAGTTATACTGGTTCGGCCACAACTACTTTGACCTACGTCCAGTCCTCAGACTATCTCTGAGAGTTTTACTATAACTTTCAAGATTCAGTGGGTTCTTGGCACCTCAGTACAAGCAAGTTCCTTCGCCTGGACACTCGCTCCCCCTTACAAGTTGTAATCCAATCCCAACTCAAGGTTCCACAACCTTAAGTTACCTCAATAACAAATATTGAGTTTGAATGAAATATCTCTCTCACAGAGTGAATAAGAATCACTGAAGTATAGAATTACAAGTATATGTAAAACAGAGTATTGAACGTGAACTTGATAATGCGTTCGTGTGTGTGTTCTTGTTATACTTCTCTGTTTGGATGTTCCCATATATATAGATGTGTTGGTAATAACCATTAGAACATTTTCTTCTCGCCCATTAGAGTGTGCGCAGCTACTGTTGACTTTTCTAGTATTTAAAAAATATCCGTTTGCAGTAGGTGGCGGTAGGTAGCGTTTGAATGTTGCATTTGACTTTTCTTATTTAGTAAGATCTCTTCATTGTTTATCTGTTTATATGCTAAGAATACTAATCCAATGAAGAGTTAATCACAGAGGAAACAAATCAATAAACGTTGGAATGATTTCTGAATTTCTGGACTTGCATACTCGAGTAGTTACTCAAGTATTCATTAAGTTTACTCGAGTACTTACTCGAGTATCATCATGAGAGTAATGATAGCAAGTTAATGAATGAACATTACTTAACTCGAGTAGTACATAAAGTAAACAAATTTAAAATCCTTGGAAATACCTGTTTACTCGGGTACTTACTCGGGTATGGTACACTTTTCCTCATAGGTTACTCGAGTAGCTACTTGAGTAATCTCTCAAATAAACTCTAGGTTACTCGATGCTTTACTCCAGTAATGTTGGCAGGATTTCAGGGCCGAGAGCACTTCAAGTTTGCTTACCCTGTTACTCAAGTACTTACTCGAGTAAACATAAATTTTTTGCATAGCTTACTCGGGTAGATACTTCAAGTGCTTTGTAAATAAATATGTAGATTACTCGATTACTTACTCTAGTAATCTAATTCCAATATTTGATAAGGAATAATTGAATACCTGCATACTTGAGTAGTGCCTCGAGTGAAGTGTGATAAAAGCATGTCAAGTTAATCGAGTATTACCTTCAAGTTTTGCTTACCACAGTAGGTTAGTCGAGTAGCTCCTCGAGTAACATTGGCATGATTGAAAATGCCGAGAGCAACATATTTCCTAAAGCAGGGGACTCGAGTACAGACTCGAGTAACATTGGTAGGCCGAGAGCAACTGGAAGTGATTTACCTGGTTACTCGAGTAGTTACTCGAGTAACGTTGGTAGGCCGAGAGCAACTGGAAGTGTTTTACCTTATTACTCGAGTAACGTTGGCAGGTTACTTGAAGATTGACTCTAGTTACTTCAAGTTTCTGTCTCATTACTCGAGTAACCCTTTAGAAATATTGCCAGTTATGAAGTTTCTCAGCTTTTTCTCTTAGCCTTTCTTCATTACTCCAGTACTTACTTCAAGTGATGATTTGCCCTGTTATTACTTTGTTCAAACTTGTTTGTTTATCAAATCTTTTTTATACCAATCTTTGTTATCATCAAAACAAGTGAGATCTAACATTCTCCCCCTTTTTGATGATGACAAAACTTGGTGATTTTGAGCAAAGTTTTTGAAATTGAGTTCTCAAGTAAACACTTTTTTAAATCAATGGTAATTTTGAAAGCCTTTTTGAAAAAATTTATTAATTGTCAATTCAAAGTGTTTTGGAAAAATTTTGAAAACATAACATATTTACCTTGCATACATAACAAACTCATTAGTCCCACAATGTATTATAACAAAAACTTAAATGGACTTAAATTGAAATTAAAACTTAAAGACGCTTGTATTTAACTTAGAGTTGCATTACAAGTATGAAAAGCTCCCTAAATCCCATGTACATCCATATTCCCAAAATGAAAGAAACTCATAAACTCCACAAAATCACTCAAGCTCTTCTCCCCCTTTTTGTCTTCATCAATCAAGTGCAGGATCGGAAGGCTTGACTACAGATATAGGCTTGATAGGAAGGACCAAGAAACCATTTGAACTAGAAGAGTCAGAAGTAGAGCTAGAAGATTCTGGTTCAGGTAGATTTAGTAGAGGGATATGAATGTCATCTCTTAGAGGAAATGTAGGTGACTGATATACAACAATAGAGATGGTCTCAACCTCTTCAGTGGCACCTGGAGTATGATGATTAGAGGATGAGGGAGAGATTTCCTCTGTATGCGTGGGGGAAGGAATAGGTGAAGGTATGGGTAGTGGCTGTGCTCTGGGTGGTGAATCCTCAATGGTGATGTGAATAGTTTCATTGGTTTTAGGATCATCCACTGAGCATAGGATGTCTCTAGGAAGAATGATGGGGAATTTAAGTGCAGAGGGTCTTGGTTCAAGTAGACTAGAAACTGGAGGTTTGGAAAAGGATATCTCAGGGATAGTTGGCTCAACCTTAGTATGATGAACCTCAAAGGGGATGTTCTCTGAAGGTGAAGAAGCCTCAGGTGCAGATGATGATGGACTGGCAAAAAGTCCAGGACCCATAGAGTCCAATCTTGCTAGAATCAACTTGAGGGTCTCACCCTGCGCACGTTGCTCAGCTAACAACTCCTCATGTCTTTTATCCATCCTCTCAACCAACTCAGCCATCTTGTCATTCATGTGAGTTTTCAACTCAGCATTGGTGTTGGTGATATCTATATGAAATCCCTTGAGCATATTTTCCATGAAGTGTTGAAGTGTGGCATTGAGGAAAGAGGGTGAAGAGGTAGTGGCAGCTGGAGCAGAAGACTGAGTGTTATCCATTTTACTCGTCTCAGTCTCAGTCTTCTTCTTCTTAGAACCAGATTCTAAAGGACCCTTGAGAGGAATTTCAATATTTAGCTTCCCAATCTGGTTTCTTCCAATTGGAGAAACCCTCTCAATGTGCTCTTTACTCTCCAAGTACCATATCTTATTTTTCTTTAGTATAAGCAAAATAATTTGAGGATATGGCATAGGAGTAGTGGCTTTCCCATCTATCATGTACCTCTTTGTCTCAGAAAATATGTATTCCCCCAGATCCTTTTGTTCCTTCAGGAGTAAAGAAGCAAACCACCTATAGTCCCGGTCAGAGAAATGGGTATAGTTATTGGCCTTGTTCACAGGGGATCTAGAGTAAATATACCATATAACCCTGTGATGATCACACATGTCACTAGGATTAAAGTTGAGAGGACCCACAAGGTCACCAGGTTTAAGAACAGTGAAAATTAGGTTTGGTTCAAGTTTGGAGTAGATGTCATCTGGAGGGTTTTCTATTCCTAACCAAATATTGATCCTAGAAGGTGAGATAAGGATTTTCTGGCCTCTAACAGTAGTAGTCATTTCTTCCTCTGTAGAAGTCCTATTGGGTTCATCTAGGATTTCTAAATTGCATTAAAAATGAGTCACTACTTTTGTGTAAAAAGGAAGTCTAATTGATAGCCAAGGCATAAAAGGTTCAAGAAAGGGACTTAGATCATACTTTAATACCTCCTGAAGTACTTTGAGATCCACACAGTGAGTTTTGTAGACTTTTCTTCTTGAAAATTGTGTGAGATACTTCTGAGATTCCTCCAGTTTGTTGACATTGAACCCCTTTGGAGGTTTAGTGATCTCCTCTTCTGGCAATTCTGACTTCTTGGATGATTGCCCCTTCTCTAGTTGATCAAGAATTCCAGCCATTGCCTTAGCCACATTTACATCATACTTGGGCTTTTTGAGGGTTTTGGAGTGAAGGAGGGAGTGGACGAATCAGAAAGTAGAGGAGAAGGAGACTTGGCACTTTTGCCTCTCCCAGTAGAGGCACTGTTCTTTAATTGAGCACTTGGGACCACTAGCTCTTTGATCACAACTCCTCTCTCCTTTGGTTTTGGTTAGACTTTGGCTTTTGATCTAGGAGTGAGTTTTCGTCTCTTTCTGGGAGGGGAAGAAAGAGGATTAGTAAGTTGTGGAGATCCAGAAGAGTCTGTAGGAGTAAGATTTTTGGTTCTAACCATTTTGATTCAGAGAAACTTGAAATATCAGAATAACAGAGTGAAAAGTAGTGATATAGGGTAAGTAGAATCTGAACAGAATAGGAAGTTTTTGGAGCTTAGATTTGATGGGTTTTGATGGAAATCAAGTAAGGAAGAGATTGTGAAAACTTTCTGTGAGAGGACTGGGTGATTTACTCGAGGAGATTTTGTGAAAATGACCGAGTTTGCGACAGATAAAGACCTAGAACCCGACGTTACTCGAGGCCTTACTCGAGTAAATATCATATTTACTCAAGTCCCTACTAGAGTGATCATATAGAAAATTTCTAAAATAATTCATTTAAATTGCGTACCTGGCATGAATAATATTGTAATTATTCATGTATGTTCCCTCGATCATTTGATAACCGTTTAAGAACAAATTTGAGTTGATTCTCATTGAGTTTGTGATCTAGACCTGCAGTTACTCGAGGCTTTACTCGAGTAACCTTCAAGTTTACTCGAGGCTTCCCTCGAGTAACCTGTCTTTTCTACTTTTGACTGTTCATTTCTCACCAAATGAACAATTTGATTTAATGTGCTTCCCTCGAGAAACTTTACTTCCAGTTATGGAAGACCATTACTCGAGTACTTACTCGAGTAATGTGCTCGTTTTACTTCAAGTTGTCCCTCAGGTAATGCTGCACTATTAGACATTACTTGAAGTTGGCATTCCAGTAATGGTGTCCTCTGATAACCTCTATTTTTATTTCTCAAAACAAAGTTTCAATCTTCCAGCAAAACAAGTTTCTACATACTCCGATGCTTAAATTAGTAATCATCAAAACATTATCAAATATCTTTATCTAACATTATGAGAAACTGAAATAACTTACAATTCATTGGGATTTACCATTCCCAATTCTCTTCTAATGTATAGAAATTGATCTTTTGCAAAAGGTTTGGTGAAGATGTCAGCTAGTTAAAGATGAGTAGGAATGAATATCACTTTCACATATTTCTTTTGGACATGATCTCTGATGAAGTGATGTCTGAAATCAATAAGCTTGATTCTAGAATGTTGAACTGGATTCTTTGCCAAGCTTATTGTACTGGTTTTGTCACAATAGATTGGTATTTCTTTGAGATAAATACCAAGATCTTGAAGTTGTTGCTTTAACCATATCACTTGTGCACAACAACTTGAGACTGCAACATATTCGGCTTCCGTTGACGAAAGAGACACTGTATTTTGTTTCTTGCTAAACCATGATACAAGAGATCCTCCAAGAAATTGTCCTTGTTCACTGGTGCTCTTTCTGTATGTCTTGTATCCTCCATGATCAGAGTCTGAATATGCAACCAGATATTCACTTTTTCCTTTAGGATACTATAGACCCAATTCTGGTGTGTCAGCAAGGTATTTAAAGATTCATTTGACAGTTTCGGCATGTGATTCCTTTGGTGCTGATTGATATCTTGCACATATGCCAACACTGAATTGAATGTCCAGTCTGCTTGCCGTGAGATAGAGTAATGATCCAATCATTCCTCTATATTTTGTGATGTTGTAGTCTTTCCCTTTGACATCAGCATCAAACAACGTAGTTGAGTTCATAGGTGTGTCCGTTCCATTTGCTTCATCCATTCCATACTTCTTCAATAACTCTTTTAAATACTTTGATTGAGATATGAAGATTCCATTCTTTCTTTGTTTGATTTGCAAACCGAGAAAGAAATTCAATTCTCCTATCATTGACATCTCAAGCTCTCCCTCATCATCTCAGAAAATTCCTTACACAGAGATTTATTAGTAGCACCGAAAACAATATCATCAACATATATTTGAACAATTAAAATATCATCACATTTTCGTTTTGTAAAAGTGTTGTATCAACTTTTCCTCGTACAAAACCTTGATCAATAAGAAATTTACTGAGCCTTTTGTACCATGCTCTAGGAGCTTGTTTTAAACCATATAAAGCCTTTTTGAGTTTGAAAACATGGTCAGATTTAGTTACATCTTCAAAACCTGGAGGTTGCTCTACATAAACTTCTTCCATGATGTAACCATTCAGAAATGCACTCTTTACATCCATTTATAGAGTTTGGATCCTTTGATGAATGCAAAGACTAAGAGTACAAGTATAGCTTCCAATCTAGCTTTTGGAGCATACGTTTCCTCATAATCAATTCCTTCTTCCTGATTATAGCCTTTGGCCACCAATTTTGCCTTGTTTTTGACAATAATTGCGGATTCATCGAGTTTGTTCTTGAATACCCATTTAGTGCCAATGATCGGATGATCCTTGGGTCGGGGTACCAAATCCCAAACTTGATTTCTTTTAAATTGATTTAGTTCTTCTTGCATTGCTATAACCCAATCATTGTCTGATAGGGCTTCATCAATGTTAGAAGGTTCAATCTCAAAAATGAATGCAGAAAAACTTACTTCATTGAAAGTTTTATTTCTAGTTTTGATCCCTTCATTCACATCTCCTATGACTTGATCTAAGGGATGACTTTTATTGTATTTCCGGGCTCTAGGTTGTCCTAGTGATTGCTCTTCTTCCTTGGTTTCATCAACTTCTGGAATAAGAGATTTAGAAATAAATTGAACATTTTCTTGATTTAAGACAACTTCCTGTTCTTCATCAATGGTTTTGTCAGAGGATTCAAATTGATCAAATACAATATGAATTGATTCTTCAACAACACATGTTTTTTTATTGAAAACTCTACATGCTTTACTTCGGTTAGAATATCCTAGGAAAATTCCTTCATCAGTTTTAGAATCAAAGTTTCCTAAGTTATCTTTACCATTATTATGAATGAAACACTTACAACCAAAGATGTGTAGATGAGCAATATTTGGCTTCCTTCCTTTGTACAGCTCGTATGGTGTCTTTCTAAGTTTTGTTCTAATATAGGCTCTATTTGAAATATAGCATGCTGTACTCATAGCATCAGCCCAGAAAACTTGAGACACATTCTTTTCATTTAACATTGCTTTAGCCATTTCTGTGAGTACTCTATTCTTACGTTCCACAACTCCATTTTGTTGAGGTGTCCTTGGAGTAGAGAAATTGTGATCAATGCCATTAGTATCGCAATATTCTTCAAAGGCTTGATTTTCAAATTCTCCACCATGTTCGGTCTTAATACCTACAATGGACATACCTTTCTCATTTTGCACTTTCTTGGCAAAAACACTAAATTCTTCAAAGGTCTCATCTTTTGACAATAGAAAAATAACCCATGTAAATCTAGAGAAGTCATCAACAATGACCAATAAATATAAGTTGCCACCAAGACTCTTTACTTTTGCTGGGCTAACTAAATCCATATGCAATAATTGTAGTGGTCTATTTATTGAAATCTCATTTGTCAATTTGAAAGATGATTTAGTTTGTTTACCCTTTTGACATACGTCACAAATCAAGTCATTTTTGAAATTTACTTTGGGTAATCCAAGAACTAAATCCTTTTTGAGTAGTTTGCCTATTTGATGCATATTGACATGAGCCAATCTCTTATGCCATAGCCAACTTTCATCGGCATTACTCAGAAAACAATTTTCAGATTCATTTCTACTAATATCTAGAGTATAACAATTACCTTCCCTTTTTGCTCTGAGATTAGCCTTGATATTCTTCTTATCGAGTAGTAAGTCATTCTTGTTGATAATTAGACATTCCTCTGAGTCAAATATTACCCAGTTGTTTTTGTCTGCACTTTGACTCACACTCAGCAAGTTGTGGCACAATCCTTCGACATAGTATACGTCTTTGACTTGTATGCCTTTGTCATTTTTGATTTCACCAATTCCTGCTATCCTTCCAGTTTGATTTCCTCCAAATTTTACCTTTCCACCTTCTTTAGGTTGCAATTTAGTAAAACTTTCGAAATCACTGGTCATATGTCTAGAGCATCCATTGTCTATGTACCACTTGTTGTTTTTGGATGCTTTGAGACATATATGCAATTAAATACGATTAAGTCTTAGGTACCCACTTCTTTTTGGGTCCTTTTGGGTTAGTACAGGAAATTTTCAAAACATATGTTCCTTTAGGTACCCATTTGTAGATTCCTATTGTTCCTTTCTTCTTATGAATGCATGAAGAGGTATAATGACCTTTTCTATTATAGTAATTACAAAATACAAAAGGATTTGATGTATACACAGAATGCTGGAAATAATTCAAATATGACTTACCTCCTGCTTTCTTTCTACCTTTCCTTCTATCTGATTTTGGATCATATCCAATTCCAAATCGGTCATTTACAAATTGTTGAGCTTTTAAAATAACATTTAGCATCTCACTTCCTTGTGTAAATTTTTCAAGAGTTTTTGTGAGATCAGTGTTTTTCTTTTTCAAAGAAGAACAATTTTCACAATCCTTCTCTGAACTTTCTTTAAGTTCAATTTCAAGAACTTTGTTTTTCTTTTTGAAAACAACTAATTTTTTAACTACTTTGATGAATTCAAAATGTAAAGCTTTAGATTCAGAAAGTAATTCATCATAGGTAGGATCAGAATCGTTTACCTCTTCTTCTGTTTCTTCTTGAGCAACGAGACATATATTAGCTATTTCTTCTTCATCACTTTCTTCGTCAGAGGAACTATCACCCCATATAGCAGATACAAAGGCCTTCTTTTTGTTGAAGAATTTGCCTTTTCTCTTTTCTTTGCTCTTTTGGTTCAGTTCTGGGCATTCTGATTTGATATGTCTTGGTTTTCCACATTCATAGCAGATGATATGATCTTTGCTGCTAGTTCCTCCTTTCTGAAAGTGTTTGAATCCTTGACCTTTCTTGTAGAACTTTCTGAATCATTTTATGATTAGGCCCATTTCATCATCGTCAAATTCCTCATCCTTATCTTGATTTTCTTCTTTTGCTTTTAGTGCTAGGCCTCTCTTCTTCTTGTCACCGATGTCATCTAGTTCCCGTTTGAACTTTAGTTTACTTTCATATTCAGAAAAACTTCCAAATAGAGAAGCAACTGATCTCATTGATTCTCCTTTTGCTTCTTCTATCATAGTGACTTTGGCCTCCCATTCTTTAGAAAGAATATTCAAAATCTTTCGTACTTGGGTATGTTGATCATAAACTTTCCCAAGCACTGCAAGTTGATTAACAAGATGAGTATATCTAAGTTCAAATTCAGATATTGATTTACCTGATTTCATTCAAAGTAGATCGAATTCAGTGACCAAAGTATTGATCCGATTCTCCTTTATTCCTGAAGTTCCTTCATGAGCTATTTCCAGAGCTTCCCACATTTTCTTTGCTGTTGGAAGTGTGCAAATTCTGAAGTATTCACTTTGACTCAAGGCACTTTGTATCATCAGAATTGCCTTGTTGTTGAGAGTAATAAGTTTCTTGTCATTCTCATCATATTCTGCTAGCATCTTGGGAATTTTCTGAGAATCTACAATCTTATAGGTTGATAGTTTCTACTTTCAATCACATCCTATAGCCCATATTCGGAATCCATCACAAATACTCTGAACTTTTCTTTCCAGAAAGAAAAGTGTTCACCAATGAAACCTGGTGGTCTAGTGATGGATGCTCCGTCGGGAAGAATTCCTTCACCCATGCTTGCCATTGGATCCTTCTTAGGTTGTTAAACCTTAACAAGAAGACCTACTCTCTATTACCAAATGTTAGAGCAAGCGTTTCACCCAAGAGGGGGGTGAATTGGGTGATACTAAATTTTTCGCTGCAAATATAAAACTTGATAGTGAATATAATGTAGTAAAGAGTAAGGAGAAATTTCACTGAAGTGTACACCGGGAGTTATACTGGTTCGGCCACAACCACTTTGACCTACGTCCAGTCCTCAGACTATCTCTGAGAGTTTCACTATAACTTCCAAGATTCAGTGGGTTCTTGGCACCTCAATACAAGCAAGTTCCTTCGCCTGGACACTCGCTCCCCCTTACAAGTTGTAATCCAATCCCAACTCAAGGTTCCACAACCTTAAGTTACCTCAATAACAAATATTGAGTTTGAATGAAATATCTCTCTCACAAAGTGAATAAGAATCACTAAAGTACAGAATTACAAGTATATGTAAAACAGAGTATTGAACGCGAACTTGATAATGCATTCCTGTGTGTGTTCTTGTTATACTTCTCTGTTTGGATGTTCCTATATACAAAGATGTGTTGGTAATGACCATTGGAACATTTTCTTCTCGCCCGTTAGAGTTTACGCAGCCACTGTTGACTTTTATAGTATTTGAAAAATATCTGTTTGCGGTAGGTGGCGGTAGGTAGTGTTTGAATGTTGCATTTGACTTTCCTTATTTGGTAAGGTCTCTTCATTATTTATCTGTGAATATGCTAAGAATACTAATCCAATAAAGAGTTAATCACAAAGGAAACAAGTCAATGAACGTTGGAATGATTTCTGAATTTCTGGACTTGCATACTCGAGTAGTTACTTGAGTATTCATTAAGTTTACTCGAGTATCATCGTGAGAGTAATGATAGCAAGTTAATGAATGAACATCACTTAACTCGAGTAGTGCATGAAGTAAACAAATTTACAATCCTTGGAAATACCTATTTACTCGGGTACTTACTCGGGTATGGTACACTTTTCCTCATAGGTTACTCGAGTAGCTACTCGAGTAATCTCTCAAATAAACTCTAGGTTACTCGATGCTTTACTCCAGTAATGTTGGTAGGATTGCAGGGCCAAGAGCACTTCAAGTTTGCTTCCCCTGTTACTCAAGTACTTACTCGAGTAAACATAAATTTTCTGCATAGCTTACTCGGGTAGATACTTCAAGTGCTTTGTAAATAAATCTGCAGATTACTCGATTACTTACTCTAGTAATCTAATTCCAATATTTGATATGGAATAATTGAATACCTATATACTTGAGTAGTGTTTCGAGTGAAGTGTGATAAAAGCATATCAAGTTAATCGAGTATTACCTTCAAGTTTTGCTTACCACAGTAGGTTACTCGAGTAGCTCCTCGAGTAACATTGGTAGGATTGAAAATGCAGAGAGCAACATATTTCCTGAAGCAGGGGACTCAAGTATAGACTCGAGTAACATTGGCAGGCTGAGAGCCACTGGAAGTGATTTACCTGGTTACTCGAGTAGCTACTTGAGTAACGTTGGTAGGCTGAGAGCAACTGAAGGTCTTTTACCTTATTACTAGAGTACTTACTCGAGTAACGTTGGCAGGTTACTTGAAGATTAACTCTAGTTACTTCAATTTTTTGTCTCATTACTCCAGTAACTACTCGAGTAACCCTTTAGAAATATTGCCAATTATGAAGTTTCTTAGCTTTTTCTCTTGGCCTTTCTTCATTACTGCAGTACTTACTTCAAGTGATGATTTGCCCTGTTATTACTTTGTTCAACCTTGTTTGTTTATCAAATCTTTTTCATACCAATCTTTGTTATCATCAAAATATGTGAGATCTAATAGGTAAGGCATTAGAGTGGTGACTTTTCCTTTGAATTTGTATCTCTTAATTTCAACAAAAATGAACTCACCTAAATTCTTTTTCTCTTTTAGAAGAAATGAGGCAAATTTTCTGTAATCCCTCTCTATGAAATAAGTGTAATTATTTTCTTTGTTTACTATAGATCTCGAATAGATATACCATAGAACTCTGTGTAAATCACACATATCACTTAGATTCAAAACCGAGGGGTTCTACTATCTCACTTGGCCTTAGAATAGAAAATAGTTGGTTTGAGTCAAAAATAGGATAATTATCCTCAGGTGGGTCCTCTATTCTTAACCATGTGTTGATTTTGGAGGGTGAGATTAGGATTTCTTGCACTCTAACCTTAGAGAACATTTCTTCTTCCAGAGAGTTTCTAAGTGGATCTTTGACAGGTTCTAAATTACAATAGAAATGTCTCACTATCTTGGAGCAAAATGGAAGTTTAACTGAAAGCCAAGGCATATAGGACTCAAGATAAGGATTGAGGTTGAATTTCAATACCTCTTGAAGAACACTGAGGCCAATGAAGTGCATCTTGCACACTTTTCTTCTTGAAAAATGATCTTTGGATTTTTGAGACTCCTCAATCTTCTTCACATTGAAACCCTTTGGAGGCAATATAATGTCTTCTTCTTCTAGTTCCTTTGAAGGTTGCCTTTACTTCTCTCTTCTAGATTTGTGAGCCTCATCTAGTATACTTGCCATGGCTTGAGCAAGTTTTCTGTCAAACTTGGCCTTTTTGGATGGTTGTTTAGATAAGGAAGGAGTGTTAGACGAATCAGAAGAAAGTGGAGATAGTGCCTTAGTCTCTTTGCCTCTACCAAGAGAAACATCCTTCTTAGATTGAGCTCTTGTGGTAATGAGTTCCTTGATCACATTTCCCTTGACTTTGGGTTTGGCTTGCGGCTTTGCTTTAGATTTTGATCTGGGAGTGAGTATTTGTCTTTTGGCTGGAGGAGATGGAGTAGATTCAAGTGATTGCTGAGACACAAAAAGAGTATTGGGAGTGGTGGTTTTGGTTCTAACAATTTTGATTGAGAGAACAAGAATTTCTGAAATTTTTCTCACATAAGTCGAAGGTTAGGGCATAGGATTTTCAGCAATTTGAGGAAGTTTTTCACAAGAAATTTCGAGAGTTTTGTCTAAAATGGAGTAAAGAAATGTTTGTGGAAAGATTTTTGGAAGGTTACTCAGAGAATTACTCGAAGTAATTTTGTGACAATGACATAATGCGCAGTAATATAACCCTGATGCTCAACATTACTCGAGGGCTCCCTCGAGTGATCTTGGGCCATTACTCGAGAGCTCCCTCAAGTAAAGCTTCCTGAAATTTTAAATCAAAGCAATTTAAATGAGTACCTGTCATAAGTAATATTGTAATTACTTATGTATATTCCCTCGATCATTTAATGGCATTTTAAGATAGATTTGAATGAAAATTGGATTGATTTTTGATCTCCACTCATGATTACTCGAGGCCTTACTCAAGTAATTTTGATAGTTTACTTGAGGGTTCCCTCGAGTAATCTGTCCCCTTATTTCCTGACTATTCATTTTCAACCGTTATGTCGTTTCCTTTTGAATTGATTCTTTACTGTCATATTTTCCAAGTGGTTACTCGAGTGGTTACTCGAGTAATCCTTATAATTACTTCAAGGTATTACTGGGGTAATGAAGTTTACTTGAAGTTGTCCCTCTAGTAATATTGTCCTCTGTTAACTTTTGCTTTTTATACCCTAAAATAGAATATCAAGATCCTGCAAAACAAATTGCTAAAAACTTTGATGTTTAACTTAGTAATAATCAAAACATCAATAAATAACATCATCTAACATTTTGTAAACACTAAATAACTTTACAATTAATTGGGAATTACCATTTCCAATTCTCTTTTAATATATAAAAAGTGATCTTTTGTAAGAGGTTTTGTAAAGATATCAGCTAGTTGAAGATGAGTTGGAATGAATATAACTTTGACATCCTTCTTTTGGACATAATCTCTGATGAAATGATGTCTAACATCAATATGCTTGGTTCTGGAGTATTGAACTAGATTATTTGCCAAGCTTATTGTGCTAGTGTTGTCACAATATATTGGTATAAATTTTAGGTAAATACCAAGATCTTGTAACTGTTGCTTTAGCCATAACACTTGTGTACAACAACTTGATTCTACAACATACTCGGCTTTCGTTGATGAAAGAGACACTATATTTTGTTTTTTTGCTAAACTATGACACAAGTGAACCTCCAAGAAACTAGCTTTGTCCACTGGTACTCTTTCTATTTGTCTTGTATCCTCCATGATCAGAGTCTGAGTATGCAACTAGATATCACTTCTTCCTTTAGGATACCAGAGACCTAATTCTACTATGTCAACAAGATATCGAAAGGTACGTTTAACAGTTTCAACATGTGATTTCTTTGGTGCTGATTGATATCTTACAAGCATATCAACACTGAATTGGATGTCAGGACTGCATATAGTAAGATAAAGTAATGATCCAATCATTTCTCTATATCTTGTGATATTGTAATCTTTCCCCTTGACATCAATATCAAGCAATGTAGTTGAGCTCATAGGTGTGTCCATTCTATTTGCTTCATCTATTCCATATTTCTTCAATAGCTCTTTCAAATACTTTGTTTGAGATATAAAAATTCCATTCTTTCTTTGTTTGATTTGCAAAACAAGAAAGAAATTGAATTCTCCTATAATTGACATCTTAAACTCCCCTTGCATTATCTCAAAAAATTCCTTACATAGGGTTTCGGTAGTAGCACCAAAAACTATATCATCAACATATATTTGTATAATTAAAATATCATCTCGTTTTCATTTTGTAAAAAGTGTTGTATCAACCTTTCCTTGTAAAAAACCTTGATTGATGAGAAATTTACTGAGTCTTTGATACCATGCTCTAGGAGCTTGTTTTAAACTATATAAAGCTTTTCTTAGTTTGAAAACAAGGTCAGGTTTGGTTACATCTTCAAAACCTGGAGGTTAATCTACATACACTTCTTCTAGATATGGCCATTTAGACATACACTTTTTACATCCATTTGATAGAGTTTGAATCCCTTGATGCATGCAAAAGCTAATAGTACTCGTATAGCTTCCAATCTAGCTATTGGAGCATACGTTTCCTCATAATCAATTCCTTCTTCCTGATTACAGCCTTTAGCCACCAATCTTGCCTTATTTCTGACAATGATTATGGATTCATCAAGTTTGTTCCTGAATACCCATTTAGTACCAATGATCGAATGATCCTTAGGTTGGGATACCAAATTCCAAACTTGATTTCTTTCAAATTGGTTTAGTTCTTCTTGCATTACTATGACCCAATCATTGTCTGATAGGGCTCCATCAATGTTAGAAGGTTCAATCTCAAAAATAAAGGCAGAAAAAATAACTTCATTGAAAATTTTATTTCTAGTTCTGACTCCTTTATTCACATCTCCTATGAATTACTCTAGGGGATGACTTTTATTATATTTCCAGGCTCTAGGTTGTCCTAGTAACTGATCTTCTTCCTTGGTTTGATCAACTTCTGGGATAAAAGATTGAGGATTAGGTTGACCATTCTCTTGATTTAAAACAACTTCCTACTTATCGTCAATAGTTTTGTCAGAGGATTCAAATTTATCGAATACAACATGAATTGATTCTTCAACAACACATGTTTGTTTATTGAAAACTTTATATGCTTTGCTTCAGTTAGAATAGCATAGGAATATTCCTTCATCAATCTTTGAATCAAATTTTCCTAGGTTATCTTTACCATTATTATGAATGAAACACTTGCCACTGAAGATATATAGATGAGCAAGGTTTGGCTTCCTTCCTTTGTATAGTTCGTACGGTGTCTTTCCAAGTTTTGTTCTGATGTAGGCTTTGTTTGAAATATAGCATTCTGTGCTCATTGCATCAACCGAGAAAACCTGAGACACATTTTTTTCATTGGCATTGCTCTAGCCATTTTAGTGAGTACTTTGTTATTTTGTTCCACGACTCCATTTTGTTGAGGTGTCCTTAAAGTGGATAAATTGTGATCAATGCCATTAGTATCACATTAATCTTGAAAGGCTTGATTTTCAAATTCTCCACCATGATATGTCTTGATACCTATAATGAACATACCTTTCTCATTTTGCACTTTCTTGGAAAAAACAATAAATTCTCCCAAGGTTTCATCCTTCGATGATAGAAAAATAGTCTATGTAAATCTAGAGAAATCATCAACAATAACAAATGAGTATAAGTTACCACCAAGACTTTTAACTCTTGCTGGTCCAACTAAATCCATGTGTAATAATTGAAGTGGTTTGTTGGTTGTGATCTCATTTTTCAATTTGAAAGATTATTTATTTTGTTTACCCTTGTGACATGCGTCACAAATCATTTCTTTTTTGAAATTTAGTTTGGGTAATCCAATCACTAAATCCTTTTTAAGTAACTTGCCTAGTTGGTGCATATTAACATGAGCTAGTTTCTTATGCCATAGCCAACTTTCATCGATGTTACTTAGAAAATAGTTTTCAGAAATATTTTTTCTTAGATCAAGAGTAGAGCAATTACCTTCCCTTTTTACTCTGGGCTTTGCTTTGAGATTCTTCTTGTCTAATTATAAATCTTTCTTGTTTACAATTAGACATTCCTCTAAGTCAGATATTACCCAGCTATCTTTATATGAACTTTGACTCACGCTCAGTAAATTGTGACACAATCCTTCAATGTAATATACATCTTGGACTTGTATGCCTTTGTCATTTTTTGATTTCACCAATTCCTGCTATCTTTTCGGATTGATTTCCTCCAAATTTTACCTTTCTACCTTCTTTAACTTATATTGTGGTAAAACTTTCAAAATCACTGGTCATATTTCTAGAGCATCAACTGTCTTTGTATCACTTGTTGTTTTTGGATGCTTTAAGACATATCTGCAATCAAATACGATTAAGTCTTAGGTACCCACATCTTTTTAGGTTTTTTTGGGTTAGTACAGATTAATTTTTGAATATGTGAACCTTTAGGTACCTATTTGTAGATTCCAATCTTTCCTTTCTATTTATGAATGCATGATGAAGTATAGTGACCCTTTCTATTACAGTAATTGCAATATGCGAAGGATTTAATGTATGCATAGAATTTTGAAAATAACTCAAGTATATCTTACCTCCTATTTTCTTCCTTCCTTTCCTTTTATTTGATTTTGGATCATATCCAATACCCGATCAGTCATTTACAAATCGTTGAGCTTTCAAAATCACATTTAACATCTCACTTCCTTTGGTGAATTTTTCAAGAGTTTTCATAAGATTAGTGTTTTTCTTTTTTAAAGAAGAACAATTTTCACATTCCTTTTCTAAAACATCTCCAAGTTTTTCTTCAACATTTTTGTTTTTTTTTAAAACAATTAATTCCTTAGCTACTTTGATGAATTCATAATGTAAAGCATTATATTCAGAGAGTAATCCATCATATGTAGGATAATAGTTAATTACCTCTTCTTATGTTTCTTCTTGAGCAACCAAGTAGATATTAGCTACTTCTTTATCATCACTCTCTTCATCTGATGAACTGTTTCCCCATATAGCGGATACAAAGGCTTTCTTCTTATTATAGAACTTGTCTTTTCTCTTTTCTTTATTGTTTTGAGCCAGTGCTTGACATTCTGATTTGAAATGTCCTAGCTTTCCACATTCATAGCAGATGATGTGTTCTTTTCTCCTTTCTGAAAGTTCTTGAATCCTTGGCCTTTCTTGTAAGACTTTTTGAATCGCTCATTATCAGACCCATTTCTTCATCGTTGAAATCTTCATCATCTTCTTGGGTTTCTTCTTTCACTTTCAGTGTAAGACCTTTCTTCTTCTTTTCTCCAATATCTTCTATTTTTCGTTTAAACTTTAATTTGCTTTAATTTACTTTCATAATCAGAGAGACTTCCGAATAAAGAAGCAATTGATCGCATGGATTCACCTTTTGCTTCCTCTATTGTAACACCCTGCCTTTAATCACGTAATTATAATTCGATATTTGGTAATTAAATTAGATTAGAGACCGTCGAATAGTTTAAAACTCATTTAAAATTCTCTCTAATAGTAGGGACGTTATGAAATTTTCAAAACTTCATCCCTCTTTCGGTCTCAAGTTCGATTATCGAATATAATCACCTGTGCAGTTTAACTACATTTACGTATGACAGAGTGTATAACCAAAATCCAGGCAAACCCCGGGTTCAACTACATATATATAGTTCCAAGTTCTGCTAAAGGGATTACAGGATTAAGTCTTCAAACTATTTACAACCCAACAATATACAGTAATCCCTATCCAAACAGTCTAACCAACATTTCCAAAATAAATGTCCCTACGAACTCTACCCGCTCCGGGTCACGCGCTTCTCCTTGGAGCCACTCGCCCTGTCTGAAATGTTAGTTCAAAGGAAAGAATGAGATTCAAAAGAATCCCAGTAGTAACTAAACATTTATACCACATATAAGCACACAGCATGTAAGCAAATCATCATACAGCAGCAGCAACCGATATCAAACACCACCCTCATCCCCTTTCTCCGCCGGGAAGGCACACTGCCCTAACCCGAACTGTTGTTAGCTACTCAGGGACTATTGGCGTGGCATATCACACTCCACCCTCATCCCCTTTCTCCGCCGGGAAGGCACATTGCCCTAACCCGAACCGTTGTTAGCTACTCAGGGACTATTGGCGTGGCCGTGCATACATATAGCCTTATAGCTTATACAGCTAACCGGCTTTCACAAATGGCCCGTCGGCCTCACAATCAGCCTATCGGCCTCATGTCACATAATCACACCTCATCCTCATCCCCTTTCTCCGCCGGGAAGGCACACTGCCCTAACCCGAACCGTTGTTAGCTACTCAGGGACTATTGGACTGACGGTGCTAACACATATCCACATAAGTCGCAACACATGAACTTATCACAAATCAATGATCATACACACATACAATGCATCATAAATGGTACGAAAGAAAAGTCACTACCTCGCTCTTTCCTGAAGTTAACTGGCTCAGTGGGCTCCCGAGGACGGCAGATGTCAAATCCTATAATCAAATTAGGGACAATAGGTCAATCTCTTTTCCAAGTTCTTAATTCTATAATACTTTATGTTGGTTATTATTTGGACTCTTTAGATGGCCATTATATGCCTAAACATATGCCTAAAGGGTTGGGATAACTATCCCCAAAGATCCCTCACAAGAAAGCTAAACACTGATTTTTGGACCCCTCACTCGCACCCCTCACTCGAGCACAGAAGACCGTGCTCGAGCACAACTCCCATTTTCACTCGAGCACCTGCGAGTGAGACACAGGAAGTGCTTGCCCGAGAGCAACTCCCGTGACCAAACTACACTCTCACTCGAGCACAAGAGGCTGTGCTCGAGCAGAGACCCCGAGCACACTCGGGCATCACGGAAGTGTGACCCTGCGAGTGACAACCCGAGAGCATTTCTTAACCTCCTCCTCCACCTTCACTCGAGCACAAACACCTGTGCTCGAGTACTGACCCCCAGTGCTCGCGAGCACAATCAGCGAGTGTCTACCCGAGAGCAACCCAACTCCCAGGCAACAGATTCACTCGAGCACAAGTCCTAGTGCTCGAGTGATCACCCAATGCTCGCGAGTGCCAGGCGCACTCTTGGCAATCACTCTCGAGTGATACCCTGAGACACTCACCCGCAGCACCAAAAAGGCACCCTCACTCGAGCACAACATGCTCACTCGAGCACGTTCATCCTGTGCTCGAGTGAGTTCTTCCCTCACTCGAGAAATCACACCAGATACCCAAAACGCAACAACTGAGTTGATTTACCAGAATTCACCAATTGCACTCCAATGGTTCTAAAACTTGTGTTAGAGTTCATTTTCACTTATTTCAACACATAGAATCCATTGGCAACCAACAATAATCCAAATTCAACCTACTTAACACATTCCCTCTCTAATTCCTCAAACCACTCAAAAACCCATTCTAACAAATTCCCTTATTCAACTTCCAACCAATTTCTAATCACTCCCAAATGTCAAAACTGACCAAATGAACAGTGACACTCTCATCAAAGTCTACCCTTCACTTAACATCATAATTAGGTCTAATTTCCAGAATTCTCATTGGTTAAACAAACATCTTGACATATATTCCAAAATGCATTGCAAACCTACCTCTTCAACTTGCTGAAATCAACACCTTGATTCCACCAACTTTCAGATTCATCCAACAATCAAACACCACCAATGGAAATTCTGAAATCATAGAAATAATGCTCTTGACCTCTTGATTAACATTAATGAAGGGTAACTAAGCATATAAGATCATTTGCTCACCTAGAATTCAAGCCCTTTCTTTCTCTTTCTTGCTTGCTTCAACGAAAATGGAGGAAATGGAGAGAGAAAATGGTTTGGTGAAAGTGATGATCATCCTTCCCTTCTTCCCATGCAAAACCGACTAAGAGGGAGAGAGAGAAAGAGTTTGAAATTGTTGACTCATCCAATGGCTCTCATTTGGCCACTTGTCACCATCTCTTTCTTCCTAACATGATTTCATGTAAATCCATTCACACTTGATCCCACCCCTTGATCTTTCAATCTCAACCATTGATCTTAATTACTAAGAGGTTTTATCATCCGTAGTTAACCAGACGGTTGGTAAATTTACCGTTTTACCCCTGATTAGTACAATACTCATTAAATCATCACTAATGCTCTTTATATCATACAAACAACATATACTTCAAATATGCTTAATTAACATTAATTACATCATTTGAAGTTATTATCCCTTAATTAAAATCCAGGATGTTACATCTATCGCAGTGACTTTGGCCTCTTATTCTTTTGAAAGTATGTTTAGTATCTTTCTTAGTTGGGTATGTTGATAATAGATTTCCCCAAGTACTGCAAATTGATTAACAAGATGAGCATATCTAAGTTTGAATTCAGCTATTAACTCACTTGATTTTATTTGAAGTAAATCAAACTCAGTAACCAGAGTATTAATCTGATTTTCTTTTATTCCTGAAGTTCCTTCGTGAGCTATTTCCAGAGCTTCCCATATTTCTTTAGCCGTTGGAAGTGTGCATATCCTTAAGTACTCATTTTGACTTAAGGCACTTAGAATCATTAAAATTGCCTTGCTATTGAGTATTATGAGTTTCTTTCCATTCTATTATATTCTGCTGGTGTCTTAGGAACCTTCTGTGAATCTACAATTTTCTCAGGCTTATAGTTTCCACTCTCAATTACGTCCCATAGTCCGTATTCTATAGCCATTACGAATACTTGAAACTTGGCTTTCCAGAAAGAAAAGTGTTCACCACTGAAACCTGGTGGTCTAATGATAGAAGCTCCGTCGGAAAGAATTTCTTCACCCATACTTGCCATTGGATCCTTCTTAGGTTGTTATACTTGAACAAGAAGACCTATTCTCTGATACCAAATGTTTGTGCAAGCGTTTCACCCAAGAGGGGGTTGAATTGGGTGATACCAGAAATTTCGTTGCATATATAAAAATTGACTGGTAATTTAAAGCAGTTAAGAGCTAGGAGAAATATCATCAAAGTGTACACCAAAAGTTATACTGGTTCGGCCACAACCACTTTGACCTATGTTCAGTCCTCAGAGCTTATTTGAGAGTTTCACTATATTTTCCTAGATTCAGTGGGTTCTTGGCACCTCAGTACACAACAAGTTCCTGCACTGGACACTCACTCCCCCTTACATGTTGTAATCAAATCCCCAACTCAAGGTTCCACAACCTTAAGTTGCCTCAATAACAAATATTGAGTTTGTAATGAAAAACTCTCTCATAGAGAAAATATATAATCACTGAAGTTCAAATAATGAATATAAGAAATAGAGTACTAAGAATGTGTTGATCGGTGTATGTTCTCAGTTGTAATGTTTTGTTCTTTGAATGCTCCATATATATAGATGATTTTTGATGTCCGTTGGAAGCATTTCAAACATGTCTGTTAGAGTCACCCAGCTTCGTTTGATCATTCTTCAAATTTGAAAACTAGCCATTTGCGATAGGTAAGCATTTGGATGTTGCAAACGATATGTTTGACTTCTCTCTCAATGCATGATCTCTTTATTCTTTCTCTATAAATATACTTAGGAAACTAATACAATGAAAGGTTAATAACATAGATAACAAATCAATGAATGTTAGATTAAAATCATGCTTTCTATATTACATTACTCGAGTAGCTACTCGAGTGACCATGCTTCATTACTTGAGTAGTCCCTCGAGTAACCTTATTAAAAATAAGTTAGAGAGTAAGTCAACGTTATCTGACCAAATTACTCGGGTAATCCATCAAGTAATTCATTTTATAAATACTTTACAGACTTGCTTAATTGAGTGATCCCTCAAGCAAGTGTTTCTTTTCTTCCCTGATTACTCGAGTGATCCCTCGAGTAATTCTTGCAATCCTTTTCTCATTACTCGAGTGATCCCTCGAGTAATTCTTGCAATCCTTTTCTCATTACTCGAGTAGTCTCTTGAGTAAAGACATCAAATTCTTGGCCTAGATTAACTTCTTCTTTACTTACCTAATTACTCGAGTGATCCCTCGAGTAATACTTCAAATAACTTTACAGATTACTTGAGTGATCCCTCAAGTAATGTCACTTATTTCTTGGTCGAGAGCTACTGGATGATTTCTTCTCTGGTTACTCGAGTGATCCCTCGAGTAATGTCTCAAATAACTCTGTAGATTACTCGAATGATCCCTTTGAGTAATCCCATGCAATTTTTGACAGAGAGCTTTCTGAAACAATTTCTCAAACATTACTCGAGTGACCCCTCAAGTAATGAAGGACCATTACCTGAGGGCTCCCTCGAGTAATCCTTCAAAAAATCTCAGTGTTCCTTTCTCCTGTACTCTATCTTTCACTTCAACCTCATTACTTGAGTACCTACTCGAGTAATCCTTTTGCTTGCCACCAAGAACTTAGTTACTTTGTTCAAACCTTTTATATCATTAATCCAATCTTTGTTATAGTCAAAATATATGGGATCTAATACTCCGATGGGTTGCCTCCTCACAAGGGCCAAATCACTATATGCCATACAAGCTATGTTACTATAGACCACACAGGTTTAACCATGATTTGGAATGATAAACACTAGTGTGAATATCAACCTTTTCTATTGTCCTTAAAAGTTACACATAGATTTACTATGCTTCCACTGACCACTCTAATGTTTTATCTCGTCATATGAGCTTTAATAATGGCAAGATGATTCGATAGGAGTTCTATAGGAACATCCTATTGTTGGAAATTGTGCCCTAAGGGCCAATCAATGTACTTTGAACATTATTATTTTAATGAAATTTCTCCATTCTGTTATCATATTATTTGCATGTTAACTGTGATAATTGTATCCTTGGATAATTCATAAAGATTGTCCTAAAATGTCCCTGGTCGGTCATCTATGCGGGAGCAGAGATGAAACAAGACCAGTATGACTTTGATAAGATATGGAGATATGAATCAAAGTCTTAGGCACTTGTAAGAGTACAGGTTGCTGGACCGACCCACTATGAGAAAGCTACATGGATCAAGTCATAAGCTTTTCTCATGTATAACCATGTCATAATGCCCTTAGACCTGAGGTTATCATGGATTCCTACATGAGAGTTGCTAAGCTTTGAACTAGTCAAAAGTCACTTTTGACCGGGTGATGATAAAGGCTACGATCGGGCTTGGTGGTTTTTCATGTAGAGGAATATGAATGATCAAGATGGAATTTGTCCCTCACATTAGTAGAGAGATATTACTGGGCCCCTTGATAAGTGAGTCTGAGAAATGTATGGCCATACTATGATGAAAGGAGTTTTTGTCTCTGTTATGAGGCTACTCAGGAATCGAGAAAGTATTGGTCAGGAACAAGAGGATGACATTATCCATGCCTTATCCTTGATCGATATATTGTGTGACAAAAGGACATGACATGGTTGTATGACAGGTTGCATCGTGATAACGATCCTCATATGAATTGGGTAATTGTAATGTCTTGCTAGAGGCCGCTTGCGACTTTTGGGTTAGTATAGTTATTGGCCCACTGCCAACTTCATATGGGCCTACAGGGTCGCACACAAGAATGGCCCAACACGAGATAATGTTTAATTCAGGGTGGACGAATTTTATATTTATACATACATATATATATAATATAATTCATTAATAATATTATATAGATATATATTTTTTCAAAATATATATCTTGTATATATATATTATATGATATTATTATATTGTGTTAGTTTTAAATTTAATTTATTAAGATATATTAAATTTAATAACTAACATGATAGAGATATAGTATCTCAGATTTAATTTATGAAGATAAATTAAATCTAATGGCTCTTTATTTAGATTAAATAAATAGGTTAAATTAAAACTGTTGGACAGATTTAATTTAAACTGAATTTATTTAATTAGCTCATCAAGACAATTAATAGTTAATTTATTTCAAAATTAATGATGATTAATTTTGAAATTTGAATATAGCCATCATAAGTTATAAACTTGATAGAGTAGATATACTAATATGCACATGAGAATTGAGAGCCACAAGTGAAACCCTAGGAGACATTAGAGGCGCTAGCACGCAGTCTCGGTTGGAGAGCATTCATGTAGATACCGGTAGAGGGAGCAGACCTGACGTGTTGGGTCCTATAGATCGTGAAAACTCTGAATCATCAAAAGGTATGAATCCTTCCAACTTGGTTTAAACGCCGTTGATAGATCCTCGATTAGGATCGGTGAAAATTTTTAAAATTCTTCCGCTGTGCCTACCGATTCTAATAGTGGCATCAGAGCCAGATCAATTGTGCATTTAAACTGAGTTTATGTTCTTATACATGTGATATATATGGGATATATATGTGTGTTCATAAGAAAACGTCCAAATATGTTAAATCAAAAAGGAATATGTTCAACGTTAATGTGCATTTTTCTGATAGTGCTGTATCTTTATGCGATTTGGTGAAATTGTTTCGATTATATGCGATATGTTTAAGTTTCAATTTCACCACTGGTATCGTGATTTCTATTCTGGATTTGATTTGAAGTAGAATTCATCATTTAGGTTTCAAATAGGTGAAGAACATGGCGTATAGACACATTAGGGTCTCTAATTGGATTTAGGGATTTGAAACTTTGGGGTAGACAATCTGGATCAGAAGCGTTCTAGGCCGTTGTTTTTGAAATTGGGCAGAAATCCCTTAAGAATTGGACTAAACAAATTTTTTGAATTTTTGTTTCCGAAATTTTAAAATTTTAAAAGGAATGTGCCTTTTTTAAAAGCTCCAGGGGCGCTGCCCCTTGACCCCGCTCGCTAACCGGCTAGCGGGACCGCCGTGACCACCTTTGTGTAGCGCAATATAATCTGATCACGACATTTATTGCTTTTCATATGGTATGAATTCTTGTTGTGGTTTATTATTTATACTTGTTTGGGTATGGTGAACAACATGGCTTTAGAATTTTACAAAGGTTGTAATATTTAAATACGGCCTACGTGCCGTGCCTTTCTCTAAATACTCTCAATGTACATTCTCTTCTCATCTCACTCCCCTCGAATGTTTAAACGAGGTTTCTCTCAATGTATTTCCTTTTTATTTAGAGAAGTCCTCTCATTGGCTTGGGAGGATTTTAGGTTAGGTAAGCCATGTTGTGTCACGTTTAAATTATGCTTTTGATAAGATCATTGCATGATTACTTTTACGTTTATATGTATTTATCTGTATGAGATACGACCACGATTGCATCCATATAAAAAAACTAATTAATTAAGCCCTCAAAATCAAATCTTAAGTCATAATGCCGTTAATTAATGAATACTTGTCAAAACCTAGATCGCTCAATTGTGGAAACCACCAAAGTGGATGCACTTGAGTTATCTTGATGAGACAAGCTTGAGTAATGGTGCTGCTCATAATATTCATTATTGTTTTGACTTAATTGAGATTAACAAAACGGTTTTGAATCTCAAGGCATTAGATGGGGTTAAACATACCGGATCATATGATGATTAAATCCCATAAAGATCTAAGAGTTACATGTGATGTAATTGGTAAATAGGTTACCTACCTAAATAACTTGAATTTAAGTGTCTTGCCAAAGCGGACTTAAATTTAAGCCAAATATGGATCTTAGCCTACTAATTACTATATTGAGGGTTGTTAATTTAGTGGGAGATTACTAACTAACTTTGCATATTTTAATTGTAGAATCATGTCGACTAGTAATACTGCTACATTTTCATTGCGATCGGTCCTTGAGAAGGACAAACTCAATGGGACAAACTTTCTTGACTGGTTCAAGAACTTGAGAATTGTTCTCAAGCAGGAAAGAAAGGCTTATGTCCTAGATCAACCTATTCCTGAGGAGCCTGCAGCCAATGCTCCAAGAGCTCAAAGAGATGCTTATACAAAGCATAAGGATGACTCTGTGGATGTAGGTTGCCTGATGCTTGCCACTATGGTTCTAGAGCTCCAAAGAGATCTGGAACTCATGGAGGCTCATGAGATGATTGTACATCTCAAGAAAATGTTCCAGTAATAGGCAAGGCAAGAAAGGTATGAGACCACAAAGGCCTTACATTCCTGCAAGATGGCTGAAGGTGCATCAGTTAGTACTTATGCGTTAAAGATGAAAGGCTATATTGATCACCTTGAGAAGCTTGGATTTCCCATGAGCTAGGAGTTAGCTACGGATTTTGATCCTCAACTCACTCCCAGAGAGTTATGACCAATTTGTTATGAACTACAACATGAACAACATGGAGAAATCAATTTCTAAGCTGCATGGGATGCTCAAAATTGCTGAGTAAAGCATTAGGAAAAAGCCCAGGACAGTTTTGATGGTTCAGAAATGAAAGGGTATGAAAAAGAAAGGGAAGGGCAAATGGAAGGGTAATGGCTCAGGTGGTAAGACCAAAGAGTCGAACAAGCCCGAAACCAAGCCTGCACCCAAGAAGGCAAAGCCTCCAAAGGAAGGAGTCTGCTACTTCTGCAATGAACCCGGTCATTAGAAGAGGAATTGAAAACTCTACCTGGAAGATCTGATAAAGAACAAGAAGGATAGCGACGCTATCACTTCAGGTATTTATGTTATAGACATTCATTTTTCTACTTCCTCTACATGGGTATTAGATACTGCATGTGGTTCTCACATTTGTACAAATGTGCAGAGTCTAAAGGACAGTAGAAAGCTGAAGAAGGGTGAGGTGGACCTACGAGTTGGAAACAGAGCAAGAGTTGCTGCTTTAGCCGTAGGCACTTATGAATTAGTTTTGCCCAGTGGGCTTTTGTTAGTTTTGAACAATTGCTATTATGTTCCTGCTTTGAGTAGTAACATTATTTCTCTTTCTTATTTGGATAAGGAAGGTTATACTTCTATTACTAGGAATGGTAAATGTTCTATTTATCGTAATGACATTTTCTATGCTGATGGTGATTTGCATGTTGGTCATTATATATTAAATTTGGAACATCCTAATAATGGGAATATCTATAACGTAACCACTAAGATGATAAAAACAAACGATTTGAATCCGACCTACCTATGGCATTGTCGTCTAGGCCACATAAATGAGAAACGCATTTCTAAACTCCATCAAGATGGATTTCTAAACTCATTTGATTTTGAATCATATGATACATGCAAATCTTGCTTATTAGGAAAGATGACTAAGGCACCTTTTACTGGGCACAGTGAGAGGGCTATTGAATTATTGGGCCTCATACATACAGATGTATGTGGACCATGAAATATAGCTTCCAGAAGAGGTTATGTCTACTTCATTACATTTATAGATAACTTTAGTAGATATGGCTATATCTATCTAATGAAACATAAATCTGAATCTTTTGAAATGTTCTAAATATTCCAAAATGAAGTACAAAACCAACTTGGTAAAACAATTAAAGATCTTCGATTTGATCGAGGTGGTGAATATTTGAGCCAAGAATTCATTGACCATCTTAGGAGTTGTGGGATAATCTCACAATTGACTCCTCCAGGAACACCACAATGGAATGACATTTCTGAACGAAGGAATTGAACACTATTAGTATGGTTTGATCTGTGATGAGTCAAATAGATCTTCCACCATCCTTTTGGGGACGTGCCCTAGAGACAGCTGCGTTCACACTAAATCGTGTTCCATCTAAGGCAATTGAAAAGACACCATATGAGATATGGATTGGAAAGAAACCAAGTTTATCTTTTCTCAAGATCTGGGGATGTGAGGTATATGTTAAGCAACAAGCCTCTGATAAATTAACACCAAGATCCATAAAGTGCCTTTTCGTGGGGTATCTTAAAGAAACGAAAGGATACTATGTCTACAATCCCATAGATAACAAAGTGTTTGTTATTTGAAATGGTAAGTTTCTAGAAAGAGAGTTTGTCTCTAAAACAGCCAGTGGGAGCAACGTATATCTCGAAGAAATTCGAGAGCCACAAGATGGTACAAAACCACATATGGAAATTAGAGAAGACTCACAACAAGTTGCTGAGCCTCCTCAAGTAACACAAGGTCCACGAAGATCTAATAGGACACGGCATCAGCCTCAGAGATATGGATTTCTGATTACTGAAGGCCGTGATGTATTGCTCATTGAGCAAAATGAGCCCACTATCTATCGAGAAGCCACAATGGGACCAAACTCTGAGAAATGGCTAAATGCCATGAAGTCTGAAATGCAATCCATGTACGACAATCAGATATGGACCTTAGACGATCCACCTGAAGGTGTAAAAACCATTGGGTACAAATGGGTTTTCAAGGAGAAAACTGACATGGATGGCAATGTAAATGTCTTCAAGGCACAATTGGTTACAAAAGGATTCACTCAAACTCATGGTGTAGACTATGATGAAACCTTTTCCCCAGTTGCAATGGCCAAATCAATCAAAATCCTTCTTGCCATTGCAGCATATTATGACTATGAAATATGGCTGATGGATGTCAAAACAATCTTCCTTAATGGAAAGCTACTAGAGGATGTGTACTTGACACAACCTAAAGGTTTTGTGCGTCCAGAGGACTCAGGTAAAATTTGCAAGCTTTAAAGATCCATTTATGGATTGAAGCAAACATCTCGGAGCTGGAATCATTGTTTTGATGAAGTAGTCAAAGAGTTTGGATTCATTCAAAATATTGATGAACCATGTGTTTATAAGAAGGTTAGTGGGAACATAATTGTATTTCTAGTGCTTTATGTAGATGACATCCTACTCATTGGGAATGATATTCCTGCCTTGCAGAGTGTCAAGTCTTGGTTAAGAAAGTCCTTTTCAATGAAAGACTTAGGTGAAGCCACCTATATCCTAGGGATTAGGATTTATAGGGATAGATCTAAAAGACTAATAGGCTTAAGTCAGAGCACATACAAGACAAGATACTGCATAGGTTCAGTATGCATGATTCAAAAAGGGGTTACATGCCCATGTCTTATGGCATCCATCTTAGTAAGGATCTGTGTCCTAGTACACCTGATCAGCGAGATCGCATGAGTAAGGTTCCATATGCCTCGGCCATTGGATCCATCATGTATGCCATGTTATGTACTTGACCGGATGTCTCGTTTGCCTTAAGTATGACCAGAGATACCAACAAGATCCTGGTGAGGGTCATTGGACTGCCGTCAAGAATATCCTAAAGTACTTAGAAGGACTAAGGACTTATTTTTGGTCTATGGTGGATTGGATGATGAGCTCTGCGTAACCGGTTACACAGATGCAAGTTTCCAAACTGACCAAGATGACCTTAAATTGCAATCTGGATATGTATTCCTCCTGAATAGTGGAGCAGTAAGCTGGAAGAGCTCTAAGCATAGCACTATAACAGATTTTGCAACAGAAGCTGAGTATATAGCAGCATCAGATGCAGCTAAAGAAGCCGTTTGGATCAGAAATTTCATTATTGAACTAGGGGTGGTGCCTACCATCTCAAATCCAATAGATTTGTTCTGTGACAATAGCAGTAAATCCACCATTTACTGTACTGTTAATCTCTATAAACAGTACAGTAAATATAAAAGCTTTCTTGTTAATAAGTTATAAATAATATGACTTGCATGCTAAATTTTTTGAAAGTAGTCACACACCGGGTTGCCTATTTTTCTTTTTTCTTAAAGAAATACACTTGTATCTAACTTTGAACGACTCCTTGTATTTGAATGCATTGATGAACCACCATTCAAACCTAGGGAAGAGAGCACAAGTTTTGGTGACAAATGATTTTGCTTATGAAGGGAAATGCAAAGTGAAGTGTGACAATCAACTTTTGACTTCTTTGTATAACAAATCATCCTTTAATTTTTCAAAGGGTTAAGCTACAAATTTACTAGTAAAGTTTTAAGCAAAGGGCATCAGGCACAATTATGTTTCAAAGGGGCAAAAATACACATAAGGAATTAAAAATGAAGCATCTACCACAAACCCGTTGCTCATAACGTTCGTTAGCTGTAACTGCAAATTGTTTATGTGAAATTTAAGGAGATAAAATTTGGTAGTGAGAGGATTGAGTAGATTTATTAAAGAGGAAATATAACTCTCTGCAACTTGATTTACTCGACTCCGAGAAGAAGCGACAAAGTAGACCTGGAAAAGGAATAAAGACCAGAGCCATCAAGGAGCTAAAGCGAGGTCGAAGAGCAATGTTGATGGCTACATCTTCATCATCGTCGAGGGGAAGATGGAGACGGAGGGTTGTATTGCTGTGAAAACCCAGTAGTGAGGACAACAATGAGGTCCAAAAAGGTATTGTTGTAACAGATTGGAGGCGCCATGATGGATGTTTTATCTCCTTAAATGCCACATAGATAATTTGCAGTTACACCTGAAAGACATTATAAGCAATTTCATGGGTTTGTGGTGAATGCTCCTTTTTTAATTCCTTATGTATATTTTTGCCTCCTTTAAAACATAATTGTGCCAGACGTCCCTTACTTAAAACTCTATTGGTAAATCTGCACCTTAACCTTTTTCCAAATGAAATGATTGAATATTGGAGAGAAGTTGGTTTATATCTTATAAAGATATATGTGTTCAATATTCTATATTTGACATGAGAATTTTATTAGTAGATGATGATATGAAAGTAGGCACGACTTCCTTCAAACCTAAATGTCAGAGCTAGTTGAGGGGCTTGCTTTAATTTAGTCATAAATATGAAATCTCAATTCACTTTGTTCTCTCTAATTTATAAATTATCCTCCAAGTTACATTTATTGATTAGGTATATATTAAAGCAGGCTTTTCATCTTAAATGGGGTATTTTAAGAAAATCAATACATATTTATTACAAATAACTAATTAAATTGGTTCTCTATAAATTAGTTATCTAATTTCTATATTTGGAGTGAAGGGATTATTTAATAGGTAGAAAATGATCCATAGAAAAGATATAGATATGTGATAGTGAGGGCAAAAATTAGGAAGTTTAGGTGAGTATTGATGGTTGGTGGTGTTTGGTACGTGCATGGTAGAGCATTGGGAGTGAGTGAATTGCAATATTGATGTGAGAGTTAGGAGCCAAAAAGAACTTTAGAGTGTAAAGAGGCTAAACAAAATGGGAACAAATGAGTGGACAGCTTGTAATGCCTCAAGAAAGCATTTGATCCCAATTATTGATTGCTCATAAAAGTGTGCCCTTTTCTTGGGAGCCTCACTTTATAATTCATTCTCATCATTTCACTCCTTTTTAATTTTAATTTCTTTGGCTATATATATATAATCCAATAATTTATGCGCAAGAAAAATTCCTCGCGCCAACATATGTATGCATATGCATCTCTCCCCTCACTCTCTCTCTCACACACACACACACACACAAAATTTTAATTTCTTTCAACAAAATTACACAAAGTATAAATTTTAATATAAAAATAAGTTGAATATTTTTACTAATTTTACATAAATAGTAATAAATTTTATTAAAGTAAATTTAATCATTTATATTTATATAATAGGTAGTTATTGAAGTATATATTATCATATAATTGATTAAGGCTGAATAAGTTATAATACTTGTAAAAAGTACTCTTATATCAATTGTTGCATTACAATAACAAAGAAACGTTGAATTACATTTATTTTTAAAATTTTCATCAAATAAGCTAGATTCGTTTTGATTCCTTTTTTCTGGAGAAAAAACCGAAAAAGAAAAGGTATCATTCAGTATGAAATTTGCTTTCGTCTTTACATTCTATATATACACACTCCTCCGATATTTAATATAAGATATATTTTGGGGTTGATCTTGGGCCTAATTATAAGATATATTTTACATATTTATCAATATTTTTCTAATTTACTCCTATTGATGTCTCCTCAATAATAATCAAGGAAGAGAGGGAATAAGTAAATTAAGGAAGATAATTAGGGTGTTTTAGAAAATACATATCATATTAACTAATTTAACTAAATTCTTTAATCTAATTAAATTAGGTAAATATGTCTTATATTAAGGATCGGAGGAGTGTGTATATATATATGTTCATATTCTCACTTCTTTCTATTTCTGTATAATATCTCCAATAATCATCAGTGTGGGGATAATAAATCCAAATACTACGCGTAAATTATTACTACAAGTATATTAGAAGCCATGTTAAATTATAGTGTTACATGTGTCCAAAGGATGGTAAAAATATATACATAATTGAAATTTGAACATGTCTTGTATTGAACAGTGCGTTGATCACAGGATAGTTGTCGGAATATATGTCCAAATGGACCACCAAATTAATTAGCAGAAAGCATGGTATTAATTCATTAATTCAACCTTCTTGATTTTAACAAGATGCCTCCTACAAAGGAAAGAAGGCAAAAGAGACAATTATTCTACAAGGACGAACTAGTTTCCAATAAAATATATTTAATTAATTATCATACTATGGACATTAATCCTTTCTCATCAAATTAAATGACTTAATATCTAATTAACTGCCCTATGTACCTATTTAAGAATCAAATTAAACTAGTACTTTTTCTGTGTCTGTACTGCTGTACATAATGGGAATGCAATACGGATGTTAAGTAAGTATATACTTAATTATACATTTTCTAAATGTACGTCTTAATTTTGTACTCCTAATTCTTGTGGAAATTAGGTAAGCCTCTTAAACTGCACATAATGAAAAATTTGTTATTCAAATACGAGACTCATATCATTCTACATGCATATGCATGCATATATATATATATATATAATACAAATTTAATTTATCCAGCTTCAAACATGTACAAATTAAAAAGAAAAAGGTTGTAAATTTGTGATCAGAATATTCAGTAATATTCTCAATTCTGTTCATAAAATATTCTTAGAAATTTATTATGATGATGTTCAGTATAAAATCGTTTATAACATCCATAAAGCATTTCTAGGTTTTTTTTTTTTGGAACTATGTCCTTTAACCATCTCTCTCTCTCTCTCTTAGAAGAAATGCATTTAAATTTGCTACGGGTTAAAGAATTAATTAAAAGGTAATTATAAAATTTTATAACGTCATTTCATTAAATACAAAATAACAACTAATTTTGATTATTTTTCTTCATAATTTGTATGATTTGATTAAAAAGGTTTAATTAAAAGAGATGCTCAAACTTGGGTTATTGGTTAATTATTGAGTACCAAACCAAGCTTTTCATATATGGGAATAGATCTTGACATGTCGAAAACTGTGTACGTTGTCCTCTCTCAGTCACTTGTTTGCAAAATTTGGACTATCTGATTGCTGGGTCTAATAATTATGAAGTGGAAAATTAATGGCCCCTTGCAATCTGATCCAACCATTTTCTAACAGATCTATCAGATTTTGAACAGAAGAGAGTAACATATTTCTTGACAAGGAAATGACATAATCCTTCACATACTATGTAATGCTAATATGAGTATGTGCATTGAATACAATGTGATACGAAAATGATAAAGTAATTTTAAGAATTTCAAGATGCGAGACACATGCACATATATATTATTTATGCATAAATAAACAAATTAACTCATTTTTTTTTATCTTTAACCATGGTATTAAATTTTAACCCAACTTGGTCGATCATGTTCGAGTACATTTGTTTGGGATGATATTGTAATTTCATTGTGTTGAAGAGACAAAACCTATAAAAATCATGTAAGACTACAACTCATGAATTTATACGAGTAAATGGATTTTGACAAACCAAAGGATTTATATTAATAGTGAGTTTATATATGTCCCCAACTTGGTATTAAAAATTGGTTCGTTGTTTAGAACTATGGGTGCTTATGATTCGTCTTGTTTCATGCTTAAAGTGGGTTAAGGGTTGAAATTCTTCTGCCGGAGCGTCCTTCCCTTCCTTCGGTTCAAGGTTTCATTCTAGAATCTGGTAAGTTCATTCCCTTGTCAATTCTTTTCGAGCATCTTGGGAACTGTTGTCTGAGGTGTGGCCTGGTGGGTGCTTCTCACTGGCACTATTCTAAGTTGGCTAACACTCCAAATTTCACTTTCGGCTTGTGAGTCCCCTTTCTAGCCATGTCTCATATTCTAAGGGTCTTTACTCTCTAAACCGTCATTTGGGCTTTCTTTTGTGGGCTTCGGCTTGTTCCTTTGCTCCCTCATCTTCTAACAATCCACTTGATTTTCCTCCTCAGCCATCTTCTCATCAACATATCTCCTAATACTATTTCACCCAAGCCGATTGCTCTTCCACAACTCAATGTGGCTCCTCACTCAAATTACTGTTCACATGGTGGAATCGGCTTGTGAACAAAAATAAAAGTCCTCTGGCTCCATGTCGAGCTGGCAACTTGGAGTAAGTACGGTCAGCTTAGTGAGCATTTGAATTAAAGATCCGACATTTCAAAACTTCCCGCCATGTTGTTGTCTTTTTATACTATTCCATCAACCCTTTTGTGTCCTCATATAAATTGTTCCGTCGCTTGACCATTGTGAAACCTCCTTCCAACATCTTCTTTGTTTATCTCTTCCCCTACAAGGTGTTGGTGCAGACACAATGAGGACTTTGCTTCAAATATACCTTGACGCGATGGCATGGCTCTGATCAGGATGATGTCATATTGTGTATGTGGAAGGCCTGACATATTTGGTAGTTTGATGGACATTTCCATGCACGGTTAGTTTTGTGAAGCAATATCAAGCTTATAGTTTCATGTATATTTAGCTTTCCATGCTCCGTAACTTTTGCATTTGTTAGCTTAGTGTTATGTACTTGTGTTATGTCAACTCTATACCATTTGCATGTGTTGGCTACTTATAGGTCATGGAAGACGATGCAATAGCAAGTAGTTCATTCATCGTGGTGTGGAGATTGGACCTTCCATGGATGATCTCCAATATGGAGTACTCAAAAGTAGCCTCATGCTCAAGCTTGACCGTATAATACTGCATCAGTTTTGTAGTTTATTTGCTGGAATAACAAATGCTGGGCAGGAGATGGTTTCCATAGAATTTTTCTTAATGGACGCTGAGGTAGTAAATTATCAGTCATGCAATATTATAGGGTGACCATATATTTTTTTTATGTTGTTCATTTGGTCTCCACTCAAGTAAGTTTGATCACTTATATTGTTTTTATGCTTTCTCAGAACACTCTTCATATTAGAACAAAAGTCTTGGTTGGTGTTATGTTATAGTGTGTATAGAGATTTGGAGATCATGGTAGCTTGTGAGGTGACCGAATACTGAAGGCTATGCATACCAAGTGTAGTCTACATTGTTGTAGTATGAGTGTTGTAGAAGGTTGTACTCTTTAAACAGTTAAACATGTTGTGAGATGTAATACCCTTATCTTATTTTTACCATTTTAGAGTGCTTGCGTGCAGTTCGGCGAGCAACACAGGAATAATGTAAATATATTGATATTTTGATACAAGTTATTTGATTACAACACAGGTTTTCCCTCAGGGTTTGATAATATTTACATGTTTTTCCAAAATATCCATAAATTAAACTACAATATAACCACAGTCTTTGTCGAGGAGATGTGCCTGTTAGCTTCCCATATCAACACCCTCGCCTTTAGAGCTACTGGTTCCCTCTGAGAAATTTTTGTTTATAAAATGGGGTGAGATTCCAAAGAATCTCAGTAGCAACAAAGCATCAAACATATAAAATGCAAGAATTAAATAAGCAATGCACCATATACTATAAAATGAAAATCATATCATAACGTTTGTGTACACAAAGCTCAGGGCCAACTATCCAGTTGAAACCCCTACGTGTACCTTTGTTGAGTCCCCGACTACAACTAGGTAATACAAGTATACCTCAGCTAGGTCCCAGACCACAGCTAGGTTATATGCTCCTAGCATATGTTTGTAATGCCCCAACTTGGGATTAAGGGCTAATTATGATCTTAATGATGTAATTATTGTTAATATTGTTGTAAATATGTTGTAAGCAATATTTAAGTTTATATGGCAAAGGTTATGATAATCAGGGGCGAAATTGGAAATTTACTTACCAATTAGTCGGTTACCGAAGAGGAAACTCATTGGTAAGTTGAAGATCAATAGTTGAGATTTAAAAGTCAAAGGAATCTATGGTTAGGATTTAACCATGGGGTGGAATCCTATGTAAATGAAATTATGTGAAATCAAGGGGAAGGAACAAGATGATACCAAGTGTTATTATGAGGGCCCTTAGATTAAAGTCAATGTTTCAAACTCATTTTCTCTTCCCTCTTTCCTCCAAGTCGGTTAAGTGTGTGTGGGTAAGAGAAAATTTGAGTTTTTCTTCTCTCTCCATTCTCCATTTTCGCTGAACCAAGAAAGAGAAAGAGAAAAGCTTAATTTTGGGTAAGTGATTGCTTTCATATGCTCAAATGTTCTTCATTAATGTTGTTTATAAGGTTGGGAGCTTTCTTTTTATGGTTGAAGAATTTTGAAAGGTGGTGAATTGGTGCTTGAGCACATTTAAAAGTTGGAGAAATAGAGATTTGGTTGTGGCAAGTGAAAGAGGTAATGATTTGATGCATTTTGATGGTTATGTTTTGAATGTTGGCTACGTTTTGTAAATTATGGAGTTTTGCCCTGAATTTGGTGTTAAATGAAAGTGGGAATTGGAGAAAGTGTCACTGTTGAATTGGTAGCTTATGGTATTTTGAGTTGATTGGGATTGATTTAGAAGTGGGAAATGAAAGTGTTGATGATTGAGTTGTTGAGTAGAATGTGGAGATCTAAGGATAAATTGTATTTGGGGTGTGTTTTTAGGTATTTTGAGGTTATCAATTGGTTCCTTATGGAATTTTAGGTGAGAATAAGCTTTGGTACAAGTTTAGGACCTATTGGGATCAGTTTTAGTCACTTTGGAAAACCTTATCAGTTGCTGCGATTCTGGCTTCTGATGCGCATCACTCGAGTGGAGGATGAGCTTACTAGAGTACTGCAGTAAATTTTTGTTTTCTGTGGTTTTCTCAGTGGTGTTTCCTAGTGGAAATGCTAGAGTGCACTTCCTAACTTGCGAGTGAGATATGATCCTACTCGAGTGAGCATGGGCATGCTCGAGTGAAGTTTTCCCTTGGAAGTGGTCTGTGCTCTCAGGCAAACACTATTGGTATTTCACTTCCTAGTGCTCGAGTGCAACGAGCACTTCTTAGTCAAAGATGTTGCTCTTGGCCAAATACTCGCAAGTAAGGACGCTTCTCACTCGGGCACGAGTGCCTTATCACTCGAGTGAGGCCATCTTCACTCGAGTGAAGCGACCAAGATTCAGGATTTTTCTTTTCAAAAGAGGGAACTTTGTGGTAGTGTCACCCAACCTTTTAGGTATATGTTAGGTTTCTAATAAGCACTTAAAGAAGTTTAAATGATAACCAACATCAAGTAAGATGAAATTAAGAACTTGGAAAATGAATTAATTCAATGTCCTTACTCTTGGTTTTTGGCTTTGATATTGGCCGTACCTGTGAGCCGACTGTGCCAGAGGATGTTAGGAAAGCACAAGGTAGTGACTTTTTCTTTATATCATATGTGATGCATTGTATGTGTGTTATATCATTGATTTGTGATAGAATTCATATGCAGCAACGTTTGTGGATATGTGTAAGCACCATCATACCAATAGTCCCTGAGTAGCTAACAATGGATCGGGTAATGGTTGTGTGCCTTACCGACTGAGAAAGAGGTGTTAGATCCCAAGTTTTGATTATAACAAAAGACAATTGTGTCAAATCATAGTTTTATAAGTCTAAGGCATGTTTACAAAGTTACCAAATGCATATGGCAAAGTTATGTGATGATTGCTGTCAAATTTAACTGATGTACTCAAGCATAAGACTAGCACTCGAGCATAGAACTCTTTTATGCTCGAGCAGATGTGAGTGATAGCCAGAAAGTGTTTGCCCGAGAGCATACTACTATCATTTTTGCTGATGCACTCGAGCACTGGAGAAGCACTCGAGCAGAAGAGTCTTTCTCACTCGAGCACTCGAGCAGTGAGATCAATACTCAGCATGAAGCTGCTTTGTACTCGAGCACTAGCGAGTGAGGGACTGCAAGTGTTTGGCCGAGAGTCATGAAGGTCAGAGAAGCACAAGTATGCCCGAGTGAGACTTCATGTGCCCGAGTAACACATCAGCACTCGCGAGTGAGAAATCTAACTCTTTCTAATTTTGATACAAGTGCTGATAACAAGGGTATATTACATGAGAATATTCTTCTCACTCGAGCAGGAGTATGTGTGCTTAAGTGAGGGCCCACATCACCTGCGAGTGTTAAATCTAACTCTTGATAAAATGGTATGCGAGTGCTGTCCAGAGACTAGTCTCCTAGTGTGAAATGCAAGGCCACTCTAGCAGAAAGAGTTGTGCTCGAGTGGGGCCACACATCACTAGCGAGTGAGAAAACTATCTCTCTGAAATCTTATGTGAGTGCAAGTAGAAAACTAAAGAATAAGGAGAAAAATGGTAAGATCACTCGAGTGAGCCCATCCATGCTCGAGTGATACTCTGCCAGAAGACTAAATGCACCAGTCTTATAGCGTTCAATCCGAATATGGTTTAATGTTATTTATTTATTTTATCCTCACTTATTATTATTATTTAACGTCATTTTGAATGTTTTGTAAGTGTGATACAGGAGGATGAACGTTGAAATAAACAAACACAAAGGAAGTCAAACAACGACAGACAACATCATGACAAGCACATACCTACTACATTCAAAGTTTTCAAACGTGGGCATGCCATTCCACAGTAACATGCCCCGCTCCACAATGATCGTTATTCAAACGGGCAAAACTGAACATCTATAAATACAGAGTTCCAGAGAGATCGACAACTACAACTAAGCACAAGAATTCACAAGCAAATACACGAGTCTCTGTTATTCATATTTTCTCTATATTTATATTAATCTTCAGTGTTTATCATACTTGCTCTGTAAGAGAGTCCATATACATTTCAAATTCTATTTTCATTTGATCTCAAGGTATTGGGACCTTGAGAGGGTAGATATCCTTACGAGAGAAGCAGTTGAGAGAATTCCTAGTTAAACCTTTCACTTATAAGACTTATAAGATACAAGCAGTAGAGAACGTTGCTGCTCGTAAGACTTATAGTTGTGTAAGCAGGAGAGAACGTTGCTGATCATAAGACTTGTATACGTAAGCAAGTGGGAAAGGTCATAGGTTGTTTTTCTGCACGTAAGACTTGTCGTAAGGGGGAGAGAAATTTCTTAGTGTGAGAATATTTCTGCTTGTAGTCCGTTCGAGGACAATTGTTGTTTTGTGGTATTCTGAGAGCCCATTGAATCTTGGAAGAATAGTGAAAATCTCAATAGGTCTTGATCTTTGAGGATTGGACGTAGGCCTGGTTTTTAGGCCAAACCAGTATAACTCTCTGTGTTTCAATCTTCTCAACTTTACTCTGTCTACTACATTTCCATATCATCACATCAAGCGAAAAATTTATCACATCACCCAATTCACCCCCCACTTGGGTGAAGCTTGCCTCTTTCAAGGGGATGAGGATGAGGTGTGACCTTGTTAATAGGTGAAAGCCTAATTGTGAAGGCTGATGGGCTAATTGTGAAAGTCGGGTAGCTATGTGAGCTATAAGGCTATGTGTATGCACTGCCACACCAACAGTCCTTGAGTAGCTAACAACGGTTCGGGTAGGGTGGTGTGCCTTCCCGGCGGAGAAAGGGGATGAGGGTAGAGTATGATATGTGTTGCTGATGTTTGATGATTTGCTTACATGCTATGTGTTTATGTGTGGTATGAATGATTTGTTACTACTAGGATTCTTTTAAATCTCACTTTTCCCTATGACTAACCTTTCAGACAAGGCAAGAGGCTCCAGGGAGAAGCGGATAACCAAGAGCAAATATGACTTCTTAGACATATTTGATCAAGACCGTTGGTTATCTATTTTTAGAACAGGATTACTGTATATATCTGGGGTCGTAAATATTGTTTTGATTTTGTAATCCCCATTTTTGTGAAATGTTACACCCTATATATATATATATGTAACCCGGGAGTTGCCAGGATTTCTATTTCTGCACCCTGATACGTATGAATGTGATTGAATTGCTCAGGTAATTATATTCGAATATGACTGAGAGACCAGGTTACCTGTGTTTGAACTATTTTGTGAACACCCTATCTCCAAGATAGGTGATTCTAAATGATAATCGGTAATTATTGGTCTCTATTTCACTTTAATTTCATATTTCGGATGCAACTACGGTGAGGGGGTTACATTGTTCATATCACAGAATATAGTAACACATAACATATCAATAGTCACATAGTGTATGAAGGATAATAGTTACTACCTTAACCATATTTCACCTCAAAACACATGCCTCATAAAGTGTGCCACTGACTGGCTCTCAACTCGGTTATGAAATGTCAAATGTACAAGAATTAGGTTAAAGCCCATTCATGTACTATTTCAGGCACTTTCATAGTGTTTCAAGTGGTTATATGAGTCTATTTTGACATTTTCCAAAATGCCCCATGGCCCTACTGTGAACACCCTATTTTGTCCGGTCCCCACTAAAAAATACAAAAATAATTGATAATGATTGGTGTCCAAATTGGCAATCATCATTGAAAGAAAAAATAAAAAAAATGAAAATAAGAAAAATAAGGAAATCCTCCTATTGATGATGATCGGTGTCTAAATAGGCAATCATCATTGAAAGGGAAAAAATAAAAAAAAATGAAAATGAAAATAAATTCCCTCATTGATATGATTGGCATTGTCATTCATTAAGGGAAAATAATAAATAAAAAAAAGAAAAATAAAAAATAAAAAAAATCTCATTTATGTTGACAGGTTTAAAGTAGGAAGTTACTTGTGGGGAGAATAATGAAAAAAAATTAAAAACGAAAAAATCTCCACTGATGGTAATTAGGTCAGGTTAGGAAGTTTTATCAATAGAAAATACAAAAAATTAAAAACAAAAATTAAAAAAAAATCTCCATTGATGGTGATTGGGTCAAGTTAGGTAGTTCTTAACATAAAATACAAAAAAAAAAATCAAAAAACGAAAATTTAAAAAAAAAAGAGCATTTATGAAGAAAACCGTACCTTGAGACTATAAATAGGAGTGTAAGGGTTGAAGCAAGGGAGACAAAAAATTTTGGGAGAAAGAGGGAGGTAAGGTAGAGAGTTAATTTTATTGCTCATACATAATTCTCACGGGGAAGGGTAGTTAACATAAGAGCCCATCTTATTTTGCTCACTACTCTTTGATTGTGATTAAATTTGCATGCTTTTCTTTTTGATAATATTTAGCCATATGCGCAAGATGATGAATTTGACTAATTCTCCCCACCACTGTAATGTTTTATGACTTTGCACTTGGCTTTGTGTTTATCTTGATGACTCAACATTTGCTTGAATCACCTACTCTCATATATATATATATATATATATGTTGGCCTTGCTGGACGTTTCAAATCTGGGATCAAGAGCTATGTGGACTTACATTCCATTGCCTCATTGAATTGTTTTATGTATTGTTGCTGGATGTGTGGCATTTGGATCAAGAGGTATGTGTGGCTTTATCACCCTATCTCTTGTTATAGTGGGTTCAAAGCATAAAAGGTACGCATAAATCTCCTCATATTTGACTTCCTTTTCTTTTAACTTGTGCTATTTCTTCTTCTTTTTTTTCCTTTATCCCTTTCTTAGGTTCTCTTTCAAAAAAAGAAAATGAAGAAAAAATATTTTAACACATTTTTATAAATGAGAATAAAATGGAAAAGCTCTCTTTCATGAAAAGTAAAAGTTCTTTCATAAATAAAAAAAACGTTTTAAAAAAAATAATAAAAAATAAAAACCAAACAAAAAAAATATTTTTTTTTCAAATAAATTAAATAAACATTTTTTCTTAAAAACACAAACAAAGTGACACACATTTCTACCCCGAACTACGTGGGCTTTGATCCCTTTAAAGGGTACTTAGGCCCTAGGTTTTCATCCTAGGTCAAGTCCAATTTTGTAAATAAATATTTTTTTTCTTATTTTCTTGTTGTAAATAAATGTCCTTTTTTTAAATAAATATTTTTTTTCTTATTGTAAATAAGTGTTTCTTCTTCTTCTTCTTCTTCTTCTTCTTTAGTTTTCATTTCATTTAGTTTTGTAAATACTCTCCTTTTGTATTTAGGTAAATATAATAAAGTTAAAGGCCATAATATTTTTAAATAATTAACTTAGGGTAACCATTCTTATGAATGGGTGTTGTGGGGTGCCTAACACCTTTCCCATACACAATCGACTTCCGAACCCTAAATGGTTTTTATAGACCAGTTTCCATTTTTAAAAAGGTTTCCAAAATTATCCTTTTTCTAAAATTTTGGTGGCGGCTCCATGTTTTTCAAATTCCGGGTGCTACAGCTTGGCGACTCCACTGGGGAGAGTTTGAGAGTCAAGCCCATTTAAGTTAAGTGTTTAAAAATAATTTGGCCTTAATTTTATTTTAATTACCCTTTTCTTATTTTTTTTTGTGAATAGTTGTTTTTATTTATTAAATTCCTTATTCATCTATTTGTTTGTTTTTTTTTCTCCTTCTTTCTATCTACCTTATGATCTGGTTAGCATATGAGGGTTGGGTAGAACCTAGGCCCTCAGGTTGGTATGCTCTCCACACACACTGAACACATACACTATTCTCCTCACACACATTTTGGGCCCTATACCCGGGTCTGTGAGTTCCTTAGGTGAGTGGAAGTTTCTAGCGGTCTCCCTGTGGGGTTTTCAGAACCCCCAGAGGTTACTGTGAAGACTTCATCCTAGCTGTTACTCATTTGGTAAGGTTGATCCTTGTGGGGTTTTTAAAACCCTCTGAAGGTCAATTTCGTTAAATGGGGTCTTCATCTTTACGATGGGGGCAGTTAGGAGGCCCTTATATGTGAGAATTAGAACCACCTTGAAACCATTGCACCTATTAGTAGAAATTATCGACCTACCCAATTAATTAGTACCTGCCTTTCTTAGGGTAGACGTCCCCCAACCTAGGGTTATTCCTAAAATAGGACACTGGAGGGCATATATTTATTTATTGTTAATAATCATTATTGTCATCTATGCATAATCAATGAAACCCTTAGGATCAAGTGACTAACTGTCGCTTCACCTGAGTATGTATCTAGCATCACTCCACATAAAGATACACCACAAGGACGGTATATGCATTAGATAGCTAACCTTAGTCTAAGGGTCCATGACCCTAAAAGACCATGATATCATCACATCAATTATGTTAGAAAACATATTAATAAGAGATAATCCTTTAGGATTCATGAGGTATCATTATCTCATTCATTAGCATTTTAGCTTCATTTGATATGGGCCTTGGACATAATCATTATTTTTTAAAACCCTTAGTTGCGTGATGGCTTGGGCCATTCGCAGGTTAATGGGCACTTCATTCTCCCTATGAGGTAATAGGTCTCTTGAGGAGGTGAAATTCTTTTTCTTAATGTCCATCACCCATATCAAAACTTGAAGTATAAGTTATCACTCTTTCATGTCTCATGAGATATCCTTGCATCATCTATTGGCATTTAGCTTCATTCAATATGGACCTTGGACATAATAAACATTTAGCAAAACCCTTAGCCGCGTAATAGCTTGGGCCGTTCGTAGGTTAATTGGCACTTCATCCTCCCTATGGGGTATTGGATCTCTTGAGGAGGAGAAGTTCTTTTTCTTAATGTCCATCACCCATATCAAAACTTGGAGTATAAGTCATTACTCTTTCATGTCTCATGAGGTATCCTTGTATCGTCTATTGGCATTTAGCTTCATTTGATATGCGCCTTGGACATAATCATCATTTTTAAAACACTTAGCCGCGTGATGGCTTGGGCCATTCACAGGTTAAGGGGCACTTCATTATCCCTATGAGGTAATAGATCTCTTAAGGAGGTGAAGTTCTCTCTCTTAATATCCATCACCCATATCAAAACTTGAAGTATAAGTTATAACTCTTTTATGTCTCATGAGATATCCTTGCATCATCTATTGGCATTTAGCTTCATTTGATATGGGCCTTGGACATAATAAATATTTAACAAAACCCTTAGCCGCGTAATAGCTTGGGCTATTCACAGGTTAATGAGCACTTCATCCTCCCTATGGGGTATTGGATCTCTTGAGGAGGTGAAGTTCTTTTTCTTAATGTCCATCACCCATATCAAAACTTAGAGTATAAGTCATCACTCTTTCATGTCTCATGAGGTATCCTTGCATCATCTATTGACATTTAGCTTCATTTGATATAAGCCTTGGACATAATAAACATTTAACAAAACCCTTAACCGCGTAATAGCTTAGGTCGTTCACTGGTTAATGGGAACTTCATCCTCCCTATGGGGTATTGGATCTCTTGAGGAGGTGAAATTTTTTTTCTCAATGTCCATTACCCATATCAAGGCTAGAAAGCACATGTAATCATCTGCATGGCATGCATTCAGAAATACTTTCTGACTCTTCCTTCTATTTCCTTTAATAAAGGACAAGCAAGTTATCTAACAACTAAAAATTTGGCACAAAGGTTAAATGGCAAAAGAACCAGGTTTAAATCAAGTTCCTATAGGAAAGGTGTATTGCATTCTTATCACTATGGTCAATGACAAGATCTTGGCTAGGATGGGATTCAAGGTCCCTCCTATCTAATGATCAACTCTAGTTCTCCTTGTGGAATAATAGATTCCCTGAGGAAGTTAGAGGATGCTTGTGCTAGAATACCTTTATGCCAATACACCATAGATAACTCACTATGCCCGCTTGAAATTGTGAGTTCAAATAAGCTAATTTTTTGTTCCTTTATAAGCAGGTGACACAATATTGCTCCATCTAAATGTCCTAGCTAGTTACCCCCTATGCATTCATACAACACACACTCACGTAGTCGTCAGATGGCAGCTAGCAGTGCAAATAAAGTCGAATCTAATATGAATCATTGGATAGGAAGGGAAGATTAGCACTCTGAAAATCCCCATATAAGGAAGAAATTCCTGATGTTCTCTGAAGTGCTAAACAAGCCGACTATTGTAATGGTTTCAACAATAGGCAAAAAGACCTGCACGTGGATTTCAGCTGATGATTCTGGAAGGGCTCTGGAAAATTGGGAGTTTGAGGACACCTTCAATTCTATTATTTTAGAGTAACATGCCTAGCTAAAAGTTGTCTTTTTATGCTTTGTATGCGCCTTTAGGCGAGCTCTTATATGAACCATGAATAAAGAATGATATGCGAATAAAATTCACATATTTATATCCATTCCTTCTTTTTCCTTCTATTCATTCGTTATTCATTTTTTGCCCTCTAGGAAATCTATTTCCTCGGAACTCTTGTCCAATGCAGAGGTTCCTGAGTCCCTGAATGATGATTTGCTTATTGTCATTGATATGCATGATTATGAGTATGATGATGATGAGATCATTCAAGTATACAAAAAAATCCTCGAATCCAATGACAATAGAATGTGCCCACATGAAGATGTAATTGAAGTAATAAATATGGGCATAGAGGAAGAAAAGAGAGAACTAAAGATAGTAGATAACCCCGAAAGAGAGTAAATGATTGAACTCTTCAAAGAATTCATAGATGTGTTCGCATGGTCATATCAAGACATGCCAGTCCTTGATTCAGGGATTGCTTCTCACAAGATCCCCTTATTACCAAACACTAAGGCTAAAAAGCAGAAATTGAGGAGGCTCACTTCCGATAATAGTTCGAGAGGAGGTGATGAAGCGATTAGAAGCGGGTTTCCTGGAAGTAGCTAAATACCCACAATGGATAGCAAATGTTGTTCTTGTCCCAAAGAAGGGTGGTAGAATTCAAATGTGTGTTGATTATCGAGATATGAACAAAGCTAGCCCAAAAGATGATTTTACATTGCCTCATATTGATTCCTTAGTTGATAATACGGCCCGTAGATATAACCAAATCCCTATGGATACTCAGGGTATAACCAAACCCCTATGGATAGATAGGACAAAGAAAAACCACATTTATTACACAATGGGGCACTTATTGTTACTGCGTCATGCCATTCGGGCTAAAGAATGCTGGGGCAACTTATCAGCATGCCATGGTAGCACTCTTCCATGATATGATGCATAAAGAACTTGAAGTATACGTGGATGATATGGTAGCTAAATCTTCTGAGGGAGAAAGCCATGTTGTGGTGTTAAGAAAGCTGTTTGAAAGGCTACACAAGTACAAGCTACGACTAAATCCTAACAAATGCGTCTTTGGGGCTTTATCTGGAAAATTGTTGGGCTTCATTGTAAGCTAAAAAGGGATTACAGTAGATCCAGACAAAAAAAAAGCAATACGGGAAATGCCCCCTCCTCAAACAGAAAAGGAAGTTCGAAGCTTTTTGGGGTGACTTTACATTGCACAATTCATTGCTAACCTGACTGCAACTTGTGAGCCGATATTCAAGCTTTTAAAGAAGAACTGCACAAGAAAGTGGGATGAAGATTGCCAGCAGGCATTTGATAGAATCAAGAATTATTTGCTAGATCCCCTAATTTTGGTTCCTCCTGTACCAGGACGACCTTTAATTTTGTATTTGACAATACGACCAAACTCCATAGGAGCCATATTGGGGTAATAAGATGCATCTAAGCGAAGAGAACAAGCGATCTACTACTTGAGCAAGAAGTTTAATGATTGTGAGTCACGTTACCAGATGATCGAGCGAACTTGTAGTGGTTTAGTCTGGGCTACAAGGAGGTTGAGCCAATACATGCTTTACTACACCACTTGGTTAATTTTTAGAGTAGACCCACTCAAGTACATCTTTGAAAGCCCATATGTAGCTGGAAGAGTCTCTAAGTGGCAAGTAATATTGTCTGAATATGATATAAGATATGTCATTCAAAAATCCGTTAAGGGTAGTATGATAGCATATCACTTAGCAGAAAACCCCATAGATAAATGCCAGCCACTAGATTTCAAATTTCTAGATGAAGACATATGTGCTACAGAAGATCCGATCGAGGAAAGCAAATCGAAGGGGTGGGAAATGCATTTTGATGGGGCAGTAAACATACATGGCAATGGTGTAGGGGCAGTAATCATATCCCCGGACGGAAAACAATTTCTGATTGCTATAAAGTTAGGATTTGACTGCACTAATAACATGACAAAATATGAAGCTTGTATTAATGGTCTCCGGGTTGCCATAGATCTTGGGATAAAAAATCTAAAAGTCTATGGTGACTCAGCTCTCATAATTTATTAGGTGACTGGCGAATGGCGTACTAAAGACCCAAAGTTGATCCCTTATCAAGAGTATTTTATAGAGTTGATAAAAAATTTTGAAGTAATCAATTTTCATCACATGGCTAGAGAAAAGAATCGCTTCGCTGATGTGTTAGCTACTTTAGCAGTTATGATCCAACTTGATTATGGGGTCCAAGTTCAGCCAATATAGATTGAGACTAGAAGATCGCCAGTATTTTGCTTCAATATTGGAAGAGAACACGACGAGTAACCCTGGTACCATAGTATTAAGATGTATATGGAGCATGGTACTTACCTTACAGACGTGACACATAATGAAAAGAAGACCATCCGGCAATTGGCCATGGGCTTTTTTATTAGTAATAACGTCCTATATAAGAGAAGCTTTAATGGGACATTGCTACGCTGTGTAGACATGAGGGAGGCGCACAAGATTATGGCAGAGATCCATGAAGGCGTATGCGGTACACATGCAAATGGCCACTCATTAACTAAACAAGCTCAAATATCTGGTTACTACTGGATAACTACGGAAAAGGATTGTATCAATTATGTTAGAAAGTGTCATAAGTGCCAGATATATGCCAACAAAGCTAATGCCCCTTTAACTATAATGCATAGTCTCGTATCTCCATGGCCATTCTCCATGTGGGGAATAGATGTCATTGGGCCGATTAACCCAAAAGCTTTGAATGGTCATCATTTCATCCTCGTTGCTATTGACTATTTCACTAAGTGGGTAGAAGCCAATTCCTTTGCTAGTATTACTCAGAAGGCCTTCATCAAGTTCTTAAAGGCCAACATCATCTGTAGATATGGGTTATCGGAGAGGATCATAACTGACAATGCACCAAACCTCAACAGGGCAGCAGTTAAAGAATTATGTGATTAGTTCAAGATCAAACATCATAATTCTACACCATATAGGCCACAAATGAATGGTGCAGTTGAGTCAGCCAATAAAAACATTAAGAAGATCATCAACAAAATGACAGTGACCTATAAGGACTGGAATGAAATGCTTCCATATGCGTTACACGGATACCGTACTACAATGCATACTTCAACTGGGGCAACCCCTTACTCTTTAGTTTATGGCATTGGAGGCTGTTACTCTAATTAAGGTGGAAATAGCATCCTTGAGAATCTTGGCTGAATCAGACCTAGATGAAAGGGAATGGATACGTTCTCGATTTGAACAATTAAATATGATTGAAGAAAAGAGGCTCACAGCAATATGTCATGGGCAGTTATATTAATCACGAGTGGCAAGGGCCTTTAATAAGAAACTACGACCCTGGTGGTTTAAAGTAGGAGACCTAGTCCTCAAGAAGATCCTGCCAAATCAAGAAGATGATAGAGGTAAATGGGCTCTGAATTATGAAGGCCCATATGTTGTTAAGAAAGCTTTCTCTGGTGGGGCATTGATATTGACAAACATGAATGGCCAAGATCTACCAAGGCCAATCAATTCAGATGCTGTAAAGAAATACTATGCGTAAAGAAAAATAACCTCACTAAGTTGAAAACCCGAAAGGGCAGCTTAGGCAAAAGTTTGAGCAAAACAAAAAAAAGGGGCTAGCTAAATTGAAAACCCGAAAGGGCGGCTTAGGCAAAATTTAGAGCAAAAAATTGAGAGCTGTTAAGTCAAAAACCTGGAAGGGCAAGGTTATCAATCCTATCCCCATGACTCTCTTTACTTTGTCTATTTGGAAGACTCTATAATCATTCATCAAAAAGTGCATATCTCTGGCAATTAAGTATGGCACCATCAGGGGGACTACACGGAACTAAAAGCGAAGGACCTCCTAATAACATCACGTCTACACCAATATATGATCATCATCATGCATCCACTTGAATATTGGAAGATCATTTCTTTTAAATGAATCTTCATCCTTAGTATATCTTTCCCTTCTATTAAATCGCATGTCAAACTTTGTGCCATGATTTGTATAAGGGTAACTCTTTTTAATGAAAGCACAACTTTTGGCTGGATAAACACTCACATTGATATACATCGTGTAATATCCTGATTTGTAATCAAAGATTAGTAGCTTCAAATGATGTAATTAATGTTAATTAAGCATATTTGAGTATATGTTGTGTGTTATGATATAAGGATGATTAGTGATGATTTCATGAGTCAAGAACCAATCAGGGGTAAAACGGTAAATTTACCAACTGTCTGGTTAGTTAATGATGAGAAAAATCCCTTAGTAATCAAGATCAATGGTTGAGATTGAAAGATCAAGGGGTGGGATCAAGTGTGGAAGAGTTTATGTGAAATCATGGTGGGAGTAATAGGATGGTGACAAGTGGCAAGAGAAGGACCATTGGATTAAGTCAAATATTCCTCTCCTCCCTCTCTTCCTTCAACTCGTTGGTATGCATGGGGAAAAGAGAAGCAAATGATCATATCTCACCAACTCATTTCTCTCTCCATTTTCCTCCATTTCCGGCGAGCTTGGCAAGAAAGAGAAAGGAAGAGTCTGAAATTAAGATAGGTAAATGACCTTATAAGCTCAAACACTATTTATTGATATTGTTCAAAAGGTTAAGAGCTCTACTTCCATGTTTTCAGACTTGTGATTGGTGGTGTGTGGCAAAGTGAGGGATTTTGAAAGTGGAGGAATCCAAGTTCTGAAATCAGCAAGTGAAAGAGGTAGGCTTTTGAGGAATTGTGGTATATATGTTAGGATGTTTTCATGATCAATGAAAATTCTCGAAATTTGACTTAATTATGATGTTAAATGAAGGATAGTCTTTGATGAGAGTGTCACTGTTCATTTGGTCAGTTTTGACACTTGGGAGTGATTAGAAATTGATTTGAAGTTGAATAAGGGAAATGTGTTAAGTTGTGGTTTTGGTGGATTTATGGTTTAGAGATGAGATCTTGTTGTTGAGTGGAAATTTGGGTTGTTTATGGTTGTCAATGGGTTCCTTGTGATGATATATGAGAGAATGAGTAATGGTATGAGTTAGGGAACCATTGGAATTCATTTGGTGAATTCTGGTAAACCATGTCAGTTTCTGCGTTTTGGGTATCTGGTGTGAATTCTCGAGTGAGAGAAGAACTCACTCGAGCACAGGATGAACGTGCTCGAGTGAGCATGTTTGTGCTCGAGTGAGGGTGCCTTTTTGGTGCTGCGGGTGAGTGTCTCAGGATATCACTCGTGAGTGATTGCCAAGAGTGCGCCTGGCACTCGCGAGCATTGGGAGATCACTCGAGCACAGGTGTTGTGCTCGAGTGAATCTGTGGTCTGGGAGTTGGGGTGCTCTCGGGCAGACACTCGCTGCCTTGTGCTCGCGAGCACTGAGGGGCAGTGCTCGAGCACAGGTGTTTGTGCTCGAGTGTTGGAGAAGGAAGAGGTTAAGAGATGCTCTCGGGTTGTCACTCGTAGGCCTCACTTCCGTGGTTCTCGAGTGTGCTCGGGATCTCTGCTCGAGCACAGCCTTATATGCTCGAGTGAGAGTGTAGGTTGGTCGCGGGAGTTGCTCTCGGGCAAGCACTTCCTGCGTCTCACTCGCGAGTGAGGGGGAGTTGTGCTCGAGCACGGCCTTCTGTGCTCGAGTGAGGGGTGCGAGTGAGGGGCCCAAAAATCAGATCTTAGCTTTCTAAAGAGGGATCTTTGGGGATAGTTATCCCAACCCTTTAGGCATATGTTTAGGCATATTATGGCTATCTAAAGAGTCCAAATGAATACCAACTTAGAGTGTTATTGAAGTAAGAACTTGGAAAAGGAAATTAACCAAATGTCCCTATTTTGATTATAGGATTTGACATCTGCTATCCTCGTGAGCCTACTGTGCCCAGAGACATCAGGAAAGGATCAGGTAGTGACTTTTCTTTCGTACCACTTGTGATGCATCGTATGTGTGTATTTTCATTGCTTTGCGATAAGTTCGTATGCTGCGACTTATGTGGATATATGTGAGCACCGTCAGTCCAATAGTCCCTGAGTAGCTAACAACGGTTCGGATAAAGACTGTGTGTCTTTCCGGCGGAGAAAGGGGATGAGGATGAGGTGTGATTATGTGACATGAAAGCCGAGAGGCTGATTGTGGGCCGAAAGGTCGGTTATGAGCCGAAAGGCTATTTGTGAGGCTGACGAGCCGTTTGTGAAGCCGGATAGCTATGTGCTATAAGGCTATATGTATGCACTGCCACGCCAATAGTCCCTGAGTAGCTAACAACGGTTCGGGTTAGGCAGTGTGCCTTCCCGGCGGAGAAAGGGGAGGAGGCTGGAGTGTGATATGTGTTGCTGCTGTATGATGATTTACTTACATGCTATGTACTTATGTGTGGTATAAATGCTTAGTTACTACTGGGATTCTTTAGAATCTCATTCTTTCCTTTAAACTAACCTTTCAGACAGGGCGACTGGCTCCAAGGAGAAGCGTGTGACCCGAAGTGGTTAGAGTTTCTTAGGGACATTAGTATAGTTTTGTTGGTTTATTCATTTGGATAGGGATTACTGTATTATGTTTTGGAGATGTATATAGTTTGAAATACTTGGTTGTAGTCCCTAAACAGGATTTGGAATTCTAGGTATGTAGTTGAACCCGGGGGTTGCCGGGAGTTTGGTTATACACTCTGTTATTCGTAAATGTACATAAACTGCGCAGGTGATTATATTCGATAAATTGAACTTGAGACTGGAAGAGGAATGAAGTTTTGAAAATTTCGTAAGGTCCCTACTACTAGAGGGAAGTTTAAATGAGTTTTAAACCATACGACGGTCTCTAATCTAATTTAATTACCTAATATCGAGTGATAATCACGTGTTTAAAAGCAGGGTGTTACATTTTGGTATCAGAGCTGTAGTTCCTGGCAAGGGTAGAGTTTGCTAGGATAGATCCCTTAGTTGGTTTAGGGATAAAAGCTTGTTTGTGAATGATTGTTATGTGTGCACTTATATGTTTAAATGATTTGGATATATATAAGTTTTGTGACCATATGTGCATACTGTCTCTGCTGAATTAATGGGGTAAGTTGCTTGTAGAATGAAGAAAACCAGAGGACGCCCCAAAATTCCGCGTGTAGACCCCGTGGTGGAGGTTGATAATGAAAACCCACCAGATCCTATGCATGAGTTGATGAGTCTAATCAAGGATCAGCGGGACATGATCACTGAGTTAAGGGACGAGCTCAGAGCAGAGAAGGCAAAGAATAAGGAAGTTCCGGTTCAGTCTATTCCGGAAGAAACTCAAGAGGAGACCCGTTATGAGGACACTGCAGAAGGATCAGCACGACCTCTAGAATCCCCACCTCGTGCTACCTTGAATCCAGAATCATATGGGATGCCACCCAGGGAGGAAAAAGACCTTCAGTATTGGGTCACCCGATTCTGTAAGCATTTGCCTCCGGCGTTCAGAGGGAGGTTTGATCCTCAAGTGGCAGAAGATTGGCTGAATCGTCTGGAAAAGATATTTGAGGTTCTCGGATGTCCGGATGAAGTGAAGCCACGGTTGGCCGTCTACAAGCTCGAAGGGGATGCAGATCGTTGGTGGCGGAATATCGCCTCAACATTGAAGAGCAATGAAACACCACTGACTTGGGAGTTGTTCTTGCAAGAATTCAACGAGAAGTATTTCCCGAAGTCAGTCCAGCTTGAAAAGGAGACAGAATTCCTTAATATCAGGCAAGGGGACACGGAGAGTTTTGATGACTACTTGTCCCGATTCATCCGCCTGTCCCGGTATTCCTCCTACCTCCGGTACAAGGATGACGGAGAATGGAGCTCAGATATGCTTATTCGTGGTCTGAGACGAGAGTTGAGGAAGCGATTGGTTACTCACCGATTTAAGAAGTTCAACAAGGCTGTGGAGCAATGTCGAATCACGGAAAACAACTTGAGAGAGGTGTATCCTAACAAAGCTATTGGCCACCGCAGTGAGCCTAGTAAGGGTAATGTTCCTCAGAAGCGTAAAGGCCAAGGATCATCTTCATTCAAGGGTGGTGATAAGAAGCCCTATCAGCCTGGAGGTCGTGAACCTCAGAGATTTGCAACCGAGTGGAAATGTCGTCGCTGTAACAAATCACATTACGGCCAGAATTGTCAGGGAGAGATGATTTGTTTTAACTGCAAGCGGCCAGGACATCTTTCCAGAGATTGTCAACAACCACGAGCGGAGCAAAGGCCGAAGACACAGGGTCGAGTGTTTGCAATGACCCATGAGGAGGCTCGTAGATCTCCTGAGTTGATACAAGGTAAAATCTCCCTAAATGGCTATCTATTACAAGCATTGTTCGACTCGGGTGCCAGTCATTCCTTTATTGCGTATGATTGTGTAAAACGCCTGGGTATGCATGTGCATAAGTTACCATTTGATTTGGTAGTATCGACTCCGATGGGTGTTAAGGCCTTAACCACAGAAGTTTGTCTGAATTGTGTTATAACTGTGGAAGGGCGTCAGTCTGTTGTAGATTTGATTTGTTTGCCGCTTTACCAGTTGGAAGTTATTTTGGGTTTTGATTGGTTAACGGCAAATAACGTATTACTTGATTGCGGGAATAAGAGGATAGTATATCCTGTTTCTCAAAGGGCTGAAGTTGTAGGTGCTTGTATGAATTTTCTTTCTACAGCTAAAGCTGAGAGATATATTGAAAAGGGTTGTCAGGGGTATATGGTATTCTTCTCCATTCAGGGGGAAACTGGTGAAACCTTGAGTAATATACCCGTGGTAAATGAATTCCCTGAGGTGTTTCCGGATGACCTTAGCGGATTGCCTCCTGAGAGGGAAGTTCAGTTCCCGATTGACATTGTACCTGGAGCTGGTTCTATTTCGAAAACCCCATATCGTATGGCCCCAAACGAGATGGCGGAACTAAAGAAACAAATAGAAGATTTGCTTGAGAAAGGATTCATTAGACCCAGTGTATCGCCTTGGGGAGCTCCAGTGTTATTCGTAAAGAAGAAAGATGGAAGCCTTCGGTTGTGTATCGATTACAGGGAATTGAACAAGGTTACTATTAAGAACAAGTACCCACTTCCCCGGATCGATGACTTGTTGGATCAACTCTCTGGATCGTGTGTATTCTCAAAGATTGATCTAAGGTCAGGGTATCATCAGCTGCGAGTAAAAGCGGAAGATATTCCGAAAACTGCTTTCAGGACCCGGTATGGTCATTATGAGTTTTTGGTGATGCCATTTGGGCTAACCAATGCGCCTGCGGTTTTCATGGATTACATGAACCGTATCTTTCGGCAATATCTGGATCAGTTTGTTGTGGTGTTTATCGATGACATTCTGATATATTCCAAAAGCAAGGAAGAGCATGAGCATCATCTGAGAATTGTATTGAATATTTTGTGTGGAAAGCAACTATACGCGAAGTTGAGTAAATGCGAATTTTGGCTATCGGAAGTGAGATTCCTAGGCCATGTTATCTCGCAAGAAGGGGTCTCTGTGGATCCCAGTAAAGTGGAAGCAGTACTAGATTGGAAGAGGCCAGAATCTGTGGCAGAAGTACGCAGTTTTCTGGGTCTTGCCGGGTACTATCGGAGATTCATTCAGAATTTCTCTCGTATTGCGTTGCCGATGACCAAGCTCACGAGAAAGGATCAGCCGTTTGTGTGGGACGATAAATGCGAAAATTGTTTTGTGGAGCTGAAGGAGAGGTTGACGTCGGCACCTGTGTTGATTTTGCCCGATCCCAGTGTGACATATGTTGTGTACTCTGATGCCAGTGGGCAGGGATTAGGGTGTGTCCTTATGCAGCAGGGACGTGTGGTGGCCTACGCCTCTCGACAGCTCAGACCTCATGAATTGAATTATCCCACTCATGATCTGGAGCTTGCGGCCATTGTGTTTGCTTTGAAAATCTGGCGTCATTACCTGTATGGTGTGACTGTGGAACTGTACTGCGACCACAAAAGTCTCAAGTATTTATACGATCAGAAAGAACTGAATATGAGACAGCGTCGTTGGATGGAATTGCTTAAGGACTACGACCTGGAAATCAAATATCATCCGGGTAAAGCCAATGTAGTCGCTGATGCTCTGAGTCGAAAGACTGTGCTCGTTGCAGCTATGATGATACGAGAGGAGAAATTGATTGAAGATTTTCGTGATTTGAATTTGACGAACCAAATCATCTGTGCCAATTACACTGTTTCCCAGGAGGAAAGTGATCTAAAAGCTGAGATTGAAGAAGCTCAGAGGCAAGATGACTGGATACAGCGAAATCTGATTCGGATTGAACGGGGAGAAGTCCCGGGTTATGATTTGTCGCCTAGAGGATTGATTCGCTATCAGAATAGAGTCTGCGTTCCACTCAAGGCGGAGTTGCGACAAAAGATTCTAGATGAGGCGCATAAGAGCCAGTACACTCTTCATCCTGGTATGACCAAGATGTACCATAATCTGAAATCTGTGTATTGGTGGCCGGGTTTGAAGAGTGATGTGACCAAGTATGTGGCGAGATGCCTCACTTGTCAGAAAGTGAAGATCGAGCACCAAAGACCACCTGGTTTGCTCCAGAGTCCTGAGATTCCCGAATGGAAATGGGAAAGTGTGACTATGGACCTTGTGACGGGATTGCCCAAGATCAGAAATTACGATGCGATCTGGGTAATTGTGGATCGGTTAACGAAGTCGGCGCACTTCATACCAATCAATGCTGGTTATTCTCCTGACAAACTAGCAGAGATTTATGTTCGTGAGATCGTGAAACTCCATGGTGTTCCTAAGAATATCATTTCTGATCGAGACCCACGATTTACTTCGAGGTTCTGGAAAGTGTTGCATAAAGCCTTGGGAACTCAATTGAGATTCAGTACGGCTTATCATCCACAGACGGATGGACAGTCAGAAAGGACAATCCAGACGCTGGAAGACATGTTGCGAGCCTGTGTTCTCGACTTTAAAGGAAGTTGGGATCGCTTTCTTCCACTAGCGGAATTTGCCTACAACAATAGCTATCATGCGAGCATTCAGATGGCTCCGTATGAAGCATTGTATGGAAGACGGTGTCAATCGCCTTTGTGTTGGAACGAGCTATCCGAAAGGAAGTTATACGGACCAGATTTGGTTGATCAGACCTCAGCACAGATTCAGATTATTCGAAGGAGGTTACTTGCAGCGCAGAGTCGACAGAAGAGCTATGCTGACAAGAGGAGACGACCTCTAGAGTTTGAGGCTGGGGATCATGTATTCTTGAGAGTATCACCAGTTACGGGCGTTGGGCGAGCTATCAAGAGGAAGAAGCTAAGCCCGAGGTATATAGGTCCTTTTGAGATCCTTGAGAGGATTGGGCCTGTTGCGTATCGAATAGCTTTACCCCCAAGTTTAAGCAGACTTCATGACGTGTTTCACATTTCCCAACTGAAGAAGTACCAACCAGACCCATCCCACATAGTTGAGTATGAGAATGTTGAGCTTCAAGACAACTTCACATATGCGGTAGAGCCAGAGCAGATCATGGACCGGGAGGAGCGACGGCTCAGACACCGAAGCATTCCATATGTGAAGGTGATCTGGAAGGGAATGACTCCGAGCGAGGCAACTTGGGAAGCGGAGGAAGATCTGCAGAGAAGATATCCGGAGTTTATGACTCAAGTAATGTAACAATTTCGAGGACGAAATTAAATTTTCGGGGGGAGAATTGTAATATCCTGATTTGTAATCAAAGATTAGTAGCTTCAAATGATGTAATTAATGTTAATTAAGCATATTTGAGTATATGTTGTGTGTTATGATATAAGGATGATTAGTGATGATTTCATGAGTCAAGAACCAATCAGGGGTAAAACGGTAAATTTACCAACTGTCTGGTTAGTTAATGATGAGAAAAATCCCTTAGTAATCAAGATCAATGGTTGAGATTGAAAGATCAAGGGGTGGGATCAAGTGTGGAAGAGTTTATGTGAAATCATGGTGGGAGTAATAGGATGGTGACAAGTGGCAAGAGAAGGACCATTGGATTAAGTCAAATATTCCTCTCCTCCCTCTCTTCCTTCAACTCGTTGGTATGCATGGGGAAAAGAGAAGCAAATGATCATATCTCACCAACTCATTTCTCTCTCCATTTTCCTCCATTTCCGGCGAGCTTGACAAGAAAGAGAAAGGAAGAGTCTGAAATTAAGATAGGTAAATGACCTTATAAGCTCAAACACTATTTATTGATATTGTTCAAAAGGTTAAGAGCTCTACTTCCATGTTTTCAGACTTGTGATTGGTGGTGTGTGGCAAAGTGAGGGATTTTGAAAGTGGAGGAATCCAAGTTCTGAAATCAGCAAGTGAAAGAGGTAGGCTTTTGAGGAATTGTGGTATATATGTTAGGATGTTTTCATGATCAATGAAAATTCTGGAAATTTGACTTAATTATGATGTTAAATGAAGGATAGTCTTTGATGAGAGTGTCACTGTTCATTTGGTCAGTTTTGACACTTGGGAGTGATTAGAAATTGATTTGAAGTTGAATAAGGGAAATGTGTTAAGTTGTGGTTTTGGTGGATTTATGGTTTAGAGATGAGATCTTGTTGTTGAGTGGAAATTTGGGTTGTTTATGGTTGTCAATGGGTTCCTTGTGATGATATATGAGAGAATGAGTAATGGTATGAGTTAGGGAACCATTGGAATTCATTTGGTGAATTCTGGTAAACCATGTCAGTTTCTGCGTTTTGGGTATCTGGTGTGAATTCTCGAGTGAGAGAAGAACTCACTCGAGCACAGGATGAACGTGCTCGAGTGAGCATGTTTGTGCTCGAGTGAGGGTGCCTTTTTGGTGCTGCGGGTGAGTGTCTCAGGATATCACTCGTGAGTGATTGCCAAGAGTGCGCCTGGCACTCGCGAGCATTGGGAGATCACTCGAGCACAGGTGTTGTGCTCGAGTGAATCTGTGGTCTGGGAGTTGGGGTGCTCTCGGGCAGACACTCGCTGCCTTGTGCTCGCGAGCACTGAGGGGCAGTGCTCGAGCACAGGTGTTTGTGCTCGAGTGTTGGAGAAGGAAGAGGTTAAGAGATGCTCTCGGGTTGTCACTCGTAGGCCTCACTTCCGTGGTTCTCGAGTGTGCTCGGGATCTCTGCTCGAGCACAGCCTTATATGCTCGAGTGAGAGTGTAGGTTGGTCGCGGGAGTTGCTCTCGGGCAAGCACTTCCTGCGTCTCACTCGCGAGTGAGGGGGAGTTGTGCTCGAGCACGGCCTTCTGTGCTCGAGTGAGGGGTGCGAGTGAGGGGCCCAAAAATCAGATCTTAGCTTTCTAAAGAGGGATCTTTGGGGATAGTTATCCCAACCCTTTAGGCATATGTTTAGGCATATTATGGCTATCTAAAGAGTCCAAATGAATACCAACTTAGAGTGTTATTGAAGTAAGAACTTGGAAAAGGAAATTAACCAAATGTCCCTATTTTGATTATAGGATTTGACATCTGCTATCCTCGTGAGCCTACTGTGCCCAGAGACATCAGGAAAGGATCAGGTAGTGACTTTTCTTTCGTACCACTTGTGATGCATCGTATGTGTGTATTTTCATTGCTTTGCGATAAGTTCGTATGCTGCGACTTATGTGGATATATGTGAGCACCGTCAGTCCAATAGTCCCTGAGTAGCTAACAACGGTTCGGATAAAGACTGTGTGTCTTTCCGGCGGAGAAAGGGGATGAGGATGAGGTGTGATTATGTGACATGAAAGCCGAGAGGCTGATTGTGGGCCGAAAGGTCGGTTATGAGCCGAAAGGCTATTTGTGAGGCTGACGAGCCGTTTGTGAAGCCGGATAGCTATGTGCTATAAGGCTATATGTATGCACTGCCACGCCAATAGTCCCTGAGTAGCTAACAACGGTTCGGGTTAGGCAGTGTGCCTTCCCGGCGGAGAAAGGGGAGGAGGCTGGAGTGTGATATGTGTTGCTGCTGTATGATGATTTACTTACATGCTATGTACTTATGTGTGGTATAAATGCTTAGTTACTACTGGGATTCTTTAGAATCTCATTCTTTCCTTTAAACTAACCTTTCAGACAGGGCGACTGGCTCCAAGGAGAAGCGCGTGACCCGAAGTGGTTAGAGTTTCTTAGGGACATTAGTATAGTTTTGTTGGTTTATTCATTTGGATAGGGATTACTGTATTATGTTTTGGAGATGTATATAGTTTGAAATACTTGGTTGTAGTCCCTAAACAGGATTTGGAATTCTAGGTATGTAGTTGAACCCGGGGGTTGCCGGGAGTTTGGTTATACACTCTGTTATTCGTAAATGTACATAAACTGCGCAGGTGATTATATTCGATAAATTGAACTTGAGACTGGAAGAGGAATGAAGTTTTGAAAATTTCGTAAAGTCCCTACTACTAGAGGGAAGTTTAAATGAGTTTTAAACCATACGACGGTCTCTAATCTAATTTAATTACCTAATATCGAGTGATAATCACGTGTTTAAAAGCAGGGTGTTACACATCGTGTCCTCTACTCCCATTTAACTTGTGTAATTTTAGGATCATTAGCGAAGGTCCCAACTGAAATTTTTGTTGTGGGGTCAAATAGTTGACAAAGGGACACAATCTAAACTGAGGGTTCTAGGCTGTGGCATCTATGTAAATCTCATTATACACATCTTCATACCTTCGACAAGACTGTGTAAGTAACGGGGTACTGGTTAGGCACCTGGACGAAGAAGAAGCAATATCACATGCCAGGCTATTCTTTAACACCACAATTATTGCACTCATTCTCATTAGTATGTCATCACCTCCATTATCAACATCACCATTAACATCATCATCATCACTACTGTCATCATCATCATCATCATTAGCATTATCATTGTATTCATCATCCTCATTAGGATTCCATAATCACTGTCATCATCATTATTAGTTTCATTACCTCCATCATGACATCACTATTCTGATATTCCCTTCATTATCATGGCCATTATCATCCTCTTCATCATCATCGTTGTCATCATCACTGTCATTATTATTATCAATGTCATCATCTTCATAAGCACTACTCCAAGGGGCATCACATGTTCATAGCACCCATTTCAAACCCCTGTAACGGCTGGCACCCTTTCAAAGCCCTGTACCGGCAGGCACCCTCAAAGCCCAGTAACGGTTGGCACCCTTTTAAAGCCCTGTACCGGCAGGCACCCTTTTAAAGCCCTGTACCGGCAGGCACCTTCAAAGCCCAGTAACGGCTGGCACCTTTTTCAAAGCCCTGTACCGGCAGGCACCCTCAAAGCCCAGTAACGGCTGGCACCCTTTTAAAGCCCTGTACCGGCAGGCACCCTCAAAGCCCAGTAATAGCTGGCACCCTTTAAAGCCTTGTACCGGAAGGCACCTTTAAAGCCCAATAATGGCTAGCACCGTTTTCAAAGCCCTGTACCAGCAGGCACCCTCAAAGCCCAGTAACAGCTGGCACCCTTTCAAAGCCCTATACCGGCAGGCACCCTCAAAGCCCAGTAACGGCTGGCACAATTCTTTTAAAGCCCAATAACACTTCGCACAATTATTTTAAGCCCTGTACGTACAGGCACTATTCTTTCAAAGCCCTGTACCAACAGGCACCCTTAAAGCCCAGTAACGGCTGGCATAATTATTTTAAAGCCCTGTACCAACAGGCACCCTCAAAGCCCAGTAACGGTTGGCATAATTCTTTTAAAGCCCTGTACCGGCAGGCACTATTCTTTCAAAGTCCTATACCAACTAGCACCCTCAAAGCCCAGTAATGGCTGGCATAATTCTTTTAAAGCCTTGTAACGGCAGGCAATATTTTTTCAAAGCCCTGTATCAGCAGGCATTCTCAAAGCCCAGTACCAGCTGGCACAATCCTTTTACGCCCCACCAAAGTCCTATGCAACTAGGCGCTTCACTTCCATTCCAGGTAAGCATCTATCTCCACTTGCATTCTTCTCCGCTATGAACCAAGTAAAGAGGGGCATGGGCACTGTATTTTGTCCAAACCCTCTTTGGTTCCAAGGGGGCACCTTGTTCTCTGGCCGGACAAACTACGTGTTCTTATCTTTACTTGCTTCATAGACGAGAATCTCACTTTTCTTAGCATCGAAACAAGTAAAGAGGGGCAACTGTGAACACCCTATTTTGTCCGGGCCCCATTAAAAAATACAAAAAATAATTGATAATGATTGGTGTCCAAATTGGCAATCATCATTGAAAGAAAAAATAAAAAAAATGAAAATAAGAAAAATAAGGAAATCCTCCTATTGATGATGATCGGTGTCTAAATAGGCAATCATCATTGAAAGGGAAAAAATAAAAAAAATTAAAATTAAAATAAATCCCCTCATTGATATGATTGGCATTGTCATTCATTAAGGGAAAATAATAAATGAAAAAATGAAAAATAAAAATCTCATTTATGTTGACAGGTTTAAATTAGGAAGTTACTTATGGGGAGAATAATGAAAAAAAAATTAAAAATGAAAAAATCTCCACTAATGGTAATGAGGTCAGGTTAGGAAGTTGTATCAATATAAAATACAAAAAATAAAAAACGAAAATTAAAAAAAAATCTCCATTGATGGTGATTGGGTCAAGTTAGGTAGTTCTTAACATAAAATATAAAAAAAATCAAAAAACAAAAATTAAAAAAAAAAGAGCATTTATGAAGAAAACCGTACCTTGAGACTATAAATAGGAGTGTAAGGGTTGAAGCAGGGGAGACAAAAAATTTTGGCAGAAAGAGGGAGGTAAGGTAGAGAGTTAATTTTATTGCTCATACATAATTCTCATGGGGAAGGGTAGTTAACATAAGAGCCCATCTTATTTCGCTCACTACTCTTTGATTGTGATTAAATTTGTATGCTTTTCTTTTTGAAAATATTTAGCCATATGCGCAAGATGATGAATCTGACTAACTCTCCCCACTACTGTAATGTTTTATGACTTTGCACTTGGCTTTGTGTTTATCTTGATGACTCAACATTTGCTTAAATCACCTACTCTCATATATATATATATATGTTGCCCTTGTTGGACGTTTCAAATATGGGATCAAGAGCTATGTTGACTTACTTTCCATTGCCTCATTGAATTGTCTTATGTATTGTTGCCGGATGTGTGGCATTTGGCTCAAGAGGTATGTGTGGCTCTATCACCCTATCTCCTGTTGTAGTGGGTTCAAAGCATAAAAGGTACACATAAATCTCCTCACCTTTGACTTCCTTTTCTTTTAACTTGTGCTATTTCTTCTTCTTTTTTTTCCTTTATCCCTTTCTTAGGTTCTCTTTCAAAAAAAGAAAAAGAAGAAAAAAATATTTGAACACATTTTTATAAATGAAAATAAAATGGAAAAGCTCTTTTTCATGAAAACTAAAAGTTCTTTCATAAATAAAAATAATAATAAAAAATACAAACCAAACAAAAAAAATATTTTTTTCAAATAAATTGAATAAAAATTTTTTCTAAAAAACACAAACAAAGTGACACGCATTTCTACCCCGAACTACGTGGGCTTTGATCCCTCTAAAAGGTACGTAAGCCCTAGGTTTTCATCCTAGGTCAAGTCCAATTTTGTAAATAAATATATATATTTTTCTTATTTTCTTGTTGTAAATAAATGTCCTTTTTTTAAATAAATATTGTTTTCTTATTGTAAATAAGTGTTTTTTTTTCTTCTTCTTTAGTTTTCATTTCATTTAGTTTTGTAAATACTCTCCTTTTTTATTTGGGTAAATATAATAAAGTTAAAGGCCATAATATTTTTAAATAATTAACTTAGGGTAATCATTCTTATGAATGGGTGTTGTGGGGGTGCCTAACACCTTCCCCATACACAATCGACTCCCGAACCCTAAATGGTTTTCGTAGACCATTTTCCAATTTCAAAAAGGTTTTAAAAATTATCCTTTTTCAAAAATTTGGGTGGCAGCTCCAAGTTTTCCAAATTCTGGGTGCTACAGATCATGGGCACTGTATTTTGTCCAAACCCTCTTTGGTTCCAAGGGGGCACCTTGTTCTCTGGCCGGACAAAATACGTGTTCTTATCTTTACTTGCTTCATAGACGAGAATCTCACTTTTCTCAGCTACGAAACAAGTAAAGAGGGGCAACTATGAACACTTTATTTTGTCCGGGCCCCACTAAAAAATACAAAAATAACTGATAATAATTGGTGTCCAAATTGGCAATCATCATTAAAAGAAAAAATAAAAAAAATGAAAATAAGAAAAATAAGGAAATCCTCCTATTGATGATGATCGGTGTCTAAATAGGCAATCATCATTGAAAGGGGAAAAATAAAAAAAATTAAAATTAAAATAAATCCCCTCATTAATATGATTGGTATTGTCATTCATTAAGGGAAAATAATAAATAAAAAAATGAAAAATAAAAAATAAAAAAATCTCATTTATGTTGACAGGTTTAGATTAGGAAGTTACTTGTGGGGAGAATAATGAAAAAAAATTAAAAACGAAAAAATCTCCACTAATGGTAATTAGGTCAGGTTAAGAATTTTTATCAATAGAAAATACAAAAAATAAAAAACGAAAATTAAAAAAAAATCTCCGTTGATGGTGATTGGGTCAAGTTAGGTAGTTCTTAACATAAAATACAAAAAAAAAATTAAAAAATGAAAATTAAAAAATAAAAAGAGCATTTATGAAGAAAACCCTACCTTGAGACTATAAATAGGAGTATGAGGGTTGAAGCAGGGGGGACAAAAAATTTTGGGAGAAAGAGGGAGGTAAGATAGAGAGTTAATTTTATTGCTCATACATAATTCTCATGGGGAAGGGTAGTTAACATAAGAGCCCATCTTATTTCGCTCACTACTCTTTGATTGTGATTAAATTTGCATGCTTTTCTTTTTGATAATATTTAGCCATATGCGCAAGATGATGAATTTGACTAACTCTCCCCACCACTGTAATGTTTTATGACTTTGCACTTGGCTTTGTGTTTATCTTGATGACTCAACATTTGCTTGAATCACCTACTCTCATATATATATATATATATATATATGTGTGTGTGTGTGTTGGCCTTGTTGGACGTTTCAAATCTGGGATCAAGAGCTATGTGGACTTACTTTCCATTGCCTCATTGAATTGTCTTATGTATTGTTGCTGGATGTGTGGCATTTGGATCAAGAGGTATGTGTGGCTCTATCACCGTATCTCTTGTTGTAGTGGGTTCAAAGCATAAAGGGTACGCATAAATCTCTTCACCTTTGATTTCCTTTTCTTTTAACTTGTGCTATTTCTTCTTCTCTTTTTTTTCCTTTATCCCTTTCTTAGGTTCTCTTTCAAAAAAAGAAAAAGAAGAAAAAAATATTTTAACACATTTTTATAAATGAAAAAAAAATGGAAAATCTCTCTTTCATGAAAAATAAAAGTTCTTTCATAAATAAAATAAACGTTTTTTAAAAAAATAACAAAAAATACAAATCAAACAAAAAAAATATTTTTTTTTCAAATAAATTAAATAAACATTTTTTCTAAAAAACACAAACAAAGTGACACACATTTCTACCCCGAACTACATGGGTTTTGATCCCTCTAAAGGGTACGTAGGCACTAGGTTTTCATCCAAGGTCAAGCCTAATTTTGTAAATAAACATATTTTTTTTTCTTATTTTCTTGTTGTAAATAAATGTCCTTTTTTTAAATAAATATTTTTTTTCTTATTGTAAATAAGTGTTTTTTTCTTCTTCTTTAGTTTTCATTTCATTTAGTTTTGTAAATACTCTCCTCTTTTATTTGGGTAAATATAATAAAGTTAAAGGCCATAATATTTTTAAATAATTAACTTAGGGTAACCATTCTTATAAATGGGTGTTGTGGGGTGCCTAACACCTTCCCCATACACAATCGACTCTCGAACCCTAAATGGTTTTTATAGACCATTTTCCATTTTTAAAAAGGTTTCCAAAATTATCCTTTTTCTAAAATTTTGGTGGTTGCTCCATGTTTTCCAAATTCCGGGCGCTACACCCTCCATACCCAGTCCGACTGTACTTTTTTTGAAATTTTGATCTGGCCTATTCTAACATATTTTTGCTCAAGGAATCCCCTTTTGGCCTTGGAATTACCAAGTTCACTTCAGAAAGATAAGAATGCCCTTGGTAGCCCCTATTTCAGGGTTTCAGGCGCGTTTTCGTATTATGCTTTTTCGAACTTTTCTAAAAAAGTGATCAACTGTAACCCCACCTAATTTTCCTTCCTGAACTCAATGGAATCATCAAATCACCAAAAATTCCACTATAACCCCTCCATCTAGCTCTATCCAAAATCCCAGGATTCTCTAGGAAAAATTGGGGTTTTCCAATTCTGACTCCGCATATTTGCTTCTTTCTACTCTTAACTACTTTATTAACTACTTAATTACATTATAACTACCATTTAGACTCAATTTGGGTATCATAACATTTAGGACATAACTTTTCCCAAATTTACAATCAGAGCAAAATCAGCAGAATTTCACCGATTAAATTACTCACAGCAGCTAAAACAATCAATATTTGAAGTTTCGGAAGTTACCTTAATTTCCTTCTTGCTTTTCCTTTAGGTGGCGGAAACCCTAACCTCCAAACCACTGAAATTTATGCTTCAAATACCTTAAATAACATAGAAGAGAAGCTTAGGAGAACGACTACATATGTTTGGTATGAGCTCACTGAATAAATCGACCTACCTTATCTTATGAGTTTTTCTTCTCCTTCTCTCTCTAACTCAACACAAGCTTATCTCTTTATTTTTTCTGTAGCAAACCGTTAGGAAATGGAAGAAAGAAGATGAAGATTTGTTTTATAACATTATGCTTATGTCATTGTATATCTATCTTATGTCATATTTAGCAAATTTTCAAAACTACCAAATTCAAACTTTTATGTACATAAAGTTTATGCCTTAAGCCCAATAGCATGTAAATCATATTTTCCTTCCTTGGTCCATGATAAACGACATCTAGGGGGTCCTTCCATCAGCCCAAATAACTTTTCCATTCATTTCATAATTTTAAAAATTGCCATCACATTTTTATTCAATTTTCGGATTTAATGGCAATTCTGGTAGATTTTCTACCTTAACTTTGAAAAATCATAACTAAATTTATAGACATAAAATTGGAGTGATTTTAAAGGCTATAGAAGCCTTATTGAGTCTAGTTTGAAGAAAAAATATAGACTTTTGACAATTGGAAGCACATCATTCCCAGATCTTTAGTTTTTGGAAGCTATTCCAGAAAATAGGCAATTTTCCTGGGCTAACTTCAAAATTCATAACTTTTTGTATATAGCTTCAAATGATTTATATGACTTATCAAATTAAGGCTTATGATGTCTACTTTTACCCTGTAAATTGTCTATATTTTTAGACATTATTTGGTCATCCAAACTTCCAAGACAATCTCATTACCTTATAGGAAATTTTCACTGACAACATAATCGCATCCTCTAAAATTCACCTTTTATTTCATTGAATATTTCCAATAATTACAATACATTTTGGTGAATAAAATTTGGGGTGTTCTATTTCTCCCCTACTTAAATAAATTTTGTCCCCGAAATTTGTTATATATACATGGCCTTAAACTTCGGGTGACACTTCAGCATATCTTTCTCTATTTCCCATGTTGCTCCTCTAGGAGATAATCCCTTCCAAACAACATTTATGATCAGGATACTCCTATATCTGAGTTATTCCTCCTGCCGATACTTGACTTAAACAGGTATGACCTTATACATCAAAAAATCTTATATATCCTCATCTGATATTTAGTTACATGTTCTTGTTAAGTTGCGCTCATCTATCCTTGATCCGAGCTTTTTCAATTATTGCTCTCAGATACTTCTATGTCTCATTGACATTATTAATACTGATCAAAATCTGTTTAGCAGACTAAGATCCCCAAAATCCTCAATCATTTTCTGCTCTCAAATCCTCATGGTTGCCACCTTCATTGTTTTATGGCTCAATGAGTTAGCAATGACATTAGCCTTTCTTAGATGATACTTCATCTCCAAGTTAAAATCTTTAAGCAGCTCCATCCATCTGTGATTTCTCACCTTCAGTTCTTTTTTATCATAAAAACATTTCAAACCCTGGTGGTCGCAGTACAATTCTATGACTATGCCATAAAGGCAATATTTCTAGTTTCAATACATACACTATTTCTATCAACTCAAGATTATGGGTAGGAAAGTTCAATTCACAAAGCTTCAGCTGACAAGATGCATACGCCTTACCTGGCTTACATCAAAACATTCCTAATCCATGCTTACTCATATATAGGATTATCAACATTATAACGACATTGCCTCTATCGGTGCTCTGTACCGGCTATCTTAGCTCTGCGAAGCTCCTTGCACAATCATCATCCTACACATAATGTTGAGTTTTCTGGGAAAAAGTTACATCACCCCTCATAATAATCAACAAGACTTAGAGTACTGCATATCACAACTATAGTCTCTAGAACTTCCAATTTAGTACTACTTCCACCTTATAAGGATCCAACATAACTCCTTGCTATGAGACTATATGGCCCAAAAATCTTACTTTTGAAAGCCTAAACTCACATTTGCTTACTTGGCATGAAGTTGCTTAGATTCCAGTATGTTCAATATGATTTTCAAATGTTGCTCGGGTTATACACTACTACGAGAGTATACCAGTATATTATCCATAAAGACTACTACAAATTGGTTCGAATATGGACAAAAATTTGATTCCTATAGTCCATGAACACAATAAGTGCATTGGTCAGCCCTAATGGCATTACAAGAAACTTGCAATGGCCATAACTGGTCCTGAAAATAGTTTTCGGCATATCCTTTGTCTTTACCTCCAGCTAGTGATACCTAAACTCAACTAAGTTTGGAAAACACAGAGGAACCAGACAACTGATCGAGCAATTAATCTCTTCCAGGAAGTGGGTGCTTGATCTTAATAGTCACCTTATTCAACTTCTTGTAATCAATATAGAATCGTAGACTTCTGCTACGCACTCTGATATTTATCTCCTCATATGAGCCATTATAATGTCAAAATGATTTAATAGGAGTCCTACAGGAACCTTCTGTAACACCTGACTACACCCAAAATTTGTATTCCTCTGTGCCCGTTCTTAGCCCATTTCAACTCAAATCATTATGGGCTATGTCATATGAACTTTTAATATCGGTCTAACTCCAGACATATTCATAATCTCTACTTCCCTCATCAGGGTACTCTACCCACATTGTATTAGGAATCCAAAAGCTACTCATATATTCAATTCTTTGTCTCAACCATGAGACCATATCTCATGGCTACTCTTCGTCTATCAAGACTATTCTCATTCAATAAGGAATATTCTATCATCAAGATCTTTCCCTATGCTGATTAGCAACTAGCAACCTAAAACAACCTCATACACATTTCAATACATTCTAGTACTATGTTCTAGTACCTCAGACTATCCAAGTTAATTCAAATTCCTAAGGAATTAGTTCAACTATTGAGTCTAATCCTTGGATCACAATTGAACTCTTAGAACCTCAATATTAGCTAGGACGTGAAATCACTTTCCTCAATTTCATAGATTATCACCAACCCAACGCAATATTGAATACATCTACCAGCCTAAGGATGTATTGGTCCATTAAGTCTTAGGGCTTCTGGACACACAGATCCACTACAACATATCTGGCATTTTGGATTTTACAGCCAAGCATCTCTAACCCAACTTTTTGGTTCATCATGAAATCTAGAACCTTAACATCTCATAGATTGGAAATCATTTTCCTTAATTATACCCAATAGGTCTGCTAAGAATCAGGATCAATAGTACCTATTCTAACCTTCATGGTATTTGGATCCCCCGGGATCGATATATGGCATCATCACCGCTGATGACTACTTAGATATCATTACATATCATTCTTAGCTTTGTTCTATGCCTCAAAAACCTCTAAGCCATTTCAGCGTTCTTCGAACCAAGGCTCAACATTTATTCTTGATTTACAATCCATCCTTTAATTTCATTCTGGATCTATAACCTCAAAATCAATTGAGTCAAAGATCATTCTACCTCAATCATATTCAACATACATACTAAAAATTATCACATAGTAATGTATTAATATCATCACTTAGCATGGAGGAACCTCAAAATAATAACTATACCTCGAGTTTTCATAACCTCATCAAGTGAACTTTTCTAAGCAGTAATTACTACAACAGAAACAGTTTGAGATAAAATTAACACTTACATCATCAACATCCCCATGCTTATAAACATTATTAAAATCATTCAATTTAGATAATCATTATTCATGGAGAAACCTTAAGATAATCACTATTCCTCAAGTCTCTATAAACCTATCAACTCAACTTCCTAGGGGATCAACCATTCTAAGATTTCCCTGGGTTGAGTACTCTTAACTTTCGCATACCTGTGCTAAAACACAGATACTAGCTTCCACTGCTTCTGACTATCGGTACCCTATGACTGTCCTTGTCTCATAGAGTCATGCCGACTGTCTCTAACTGTCAAAATACTATGTGTGGATTGCATATTGGCCTTAGTCGTATCTGCCTCCTCTGGTTTTACAACATCCTTGGTCCATCCTCAGTCCAGTATTACACCACTTGCTGTCCTTCAGATATTCACTGATCTCTTAGGGCTAGCTCACATATTAGGAGGATGCATTCCTTTGGTACCCTCGTCTATGCATATTTTGTATTACTGTGTAATCAAGACCATATTAGTATACTATCCTGTTGCCAACACCGCCACTTTACCAGAACCACTTGGGCTCTTCTAGAACTGCTTTGCGCTCTGATACCAAATTTTAATACCCTTATCTTATTTTAACCATTTTAGAGTACTTGTGTGTAGTTCAGTGAGCAACACATGAATAGTATAAATATACTAATATTTTGATACATGGTACTTGATTACAACACAGGGTTTCCCTTAGGGCTTGATAATATTTACAAGTTTTTCCAAAATATCCAGAAATTAGACTATAATATAACCATAGTTTTTGTCTTGGGAGACATGCTCGTTAGTTTCCCATATCAACGCCCTCACCTTTAGAGCCGCTGGTTCCTGCTGAGACATTTTTTATTATAAAAAGGAGTGAGATTCCAAGAAATCACAGTAGCAACATATCATCAAACATATAAAATATGAGAATTAAATATGCAATGCACCAAATACTATAAAATGAAAATCATATCATAACGTGTGTGTACACAAAGTTCAGGGCCAACTATCCAGTTGAAAGCCCTACGTGTACCTCTACTAAGTCCTCGACAATAGCTAGGTAATACCAGTATACCTCAGCTAGGTTCCAGACCACAACTAGGTAATATGCTCCCAGCATATGTTCATATTATAGAATATAGTAACACATAACATATCAATAGTTATATAGTGTATGAAGGATAATAGTTACCCGCTGAACCCTTTTCCACCTCAAAACACATGCCTCATAATGCGTGCACCCAGCTGTCTCTCAACTTGGTCGAGAAATGTCAAATGTACAAGAATTAGGTTAAAGCCCATTCATGTACTATTTCAGGCACTCTCATAGCGTTTTTAGTGGTCACATGAGTCTATTGTGAAATTCTATCAAAATGCCCCCGAGGGACTCAGCTCGGCCCTGCCGTACTCAGTTCGACCGTACTTTTCCTGAAATTTTGACTTGACCTTTTCTAGTATATTTTTTCTTAAGGAATCTATTTCTGGCCTTGGAATTACCAAATTAACTGCAAAAAGATAAGAATGCCCTTGGTAGTTCCTATTTCAATGATTCAGACGTGTTTTCGTAATTATGCTTTTTCGGGCTTTTCTGAAAAAGTGATCAACTGTAACCCCACTTAATTTTCCTTCGTGAACTCAATGGAATCATCAAATCACCAAAAATTTGACTCTAGCCCATCTATCTAGCTCTAGCCAAAATCCTAGGATTCTCTAGGAAAAATTGGGGTTTTCCAATTCTAACTCTGCAGACTTGCTCCTTTCTACTTTTAACCACTTTATTAACTATTTAATTACGTTATAACTACCATTTAGACTCAATTTGAGTAGCATAACATTTAGGACACAACTTTTCCCAAATTTACAACTAGAGCAAAATCTGTAGAATTTAACTGATTAAATTACTCATAGCAGCTAGAACAATCAATATTTGAAAATTTTGAAAGTCACCTTAAGCTCCTTCTTACTTTTCCTTTAGGTGGCGGAAACCCTAACCTCCAAACCACTGAAATTTATGCATCAAATACCTTAAATAACATAGAAGAGAAGCTTAGGAGAAGGATTATATGTAATATCTCAATTCAGGATTAAGGGCTAATAACCTAATAATTAGTGTAATTAAACACTTTTAGAGAAATATGATGTAAATTTGATATGTTTATTTGGTGATTAGAGATCAATGGTGGAGATTTATTACACATGGGTCGGAATCCTATGCTTTGCGATTGTGTGAGCTCATAGTGGGAGTGAATAAGATGATGACAAGTAGCATTTGGTGAGCCATTGGATGTGGCACATGAGACAAAATATTACTTTTTCTCTCCTTTCTCTCTCATTTTCGGTGGAAGGCATGGGCTAAAGGGAAAAGAAGCTTCATCATCATTTGCTTCATCTCATCATTTTCTCTCTCTTCCTTCTCCATTTCCGTTGACCGAGCTAAGGAAGAGAAATGAAAGCTTTGATTTTGGGGTAAGCAATGATTTTCTTAAGCTCAAATCCTCTTCACTAATGTTGTACACCTCATTGAGAGCTTCAACTTGGTGATTTCAAAATCTTGAAAGGTGGTGGTTTATGAGTTGGACGAAATTGAAAGTTGGAAAATCAAGATTCTGGATTTGGCAAAGTGAAGAGGTAAGCCTTTAGAGCATTTTGATATATTGTTTGTGATTTTTGGACAAGTTTGTGAAAATCTGGAAATTTGCCCTAGTTCATGCCTATTTGTGGATATATGAATTTCATTGTGATTGATGTTGGAAATGGTCTATTGTGAAGTCATTTGAGTATTGGATTTAGTTTGGAATGTTGGAAATGTGTTAAGAGGAATTGGAATATTGTGTGTATCATAGAGACCTAAGTGTTTGATTGTGGTCAAAATGGTTTTTGGGGTGTTTGAGAGGTTACCAATGTGTTCCCTAGTTAGTGCTAAGTGGGTATGAGCTTTTGGTAAAGTTTAGGAATTATTGGGTATGAATTTGACCATCTGGTATTTTCTATTGTTTTCTGTGTTTCTGGTCTCTAATGCACAACACTCGAGCAGAGGAAGATCATGCTCGAGTGTTGCATGTGTTTTCCCTTTCTGCGTTGTGTTTTTCCTGGGTTTGCTTGAGGTGGGCTCGAGCACACTTCTTGTTCGTGAGTGATGTTGGTGCTTGCTAGAGTGAGCAAGGGGCTGCTCGAGTGTTGCTCTGAGTCTAGAGTTAGGTTTGCTCTCAGGTTGTCACTCGCTGGTCATTGTTCAAGAGTGTGCTCTGACACTCGCAAGCACGGCCATTTCACCCAAGCACTGGAGGGTATGCTCGAGTGAGCTTGTCCCTCTGATGGTTGCATGTGCTCTCGGGTTGTCACTCGTGGTGTCGCACTTTCGGGGACTCGAGCAGATTTGGAGTCATCACCCGAGTGTAAAGCTTGGTGCTCGAGTGATGTGAGCACTTCCTGGCCTTAAAGGTTGCTCACTGTCAAACACTTGCGAGTGAGAGTCGTTCTCACCCGAGCACAGGTCTCTTACCATTCGAGTGAGGTCGTCTTCACTCGTGTGAGGCTGTCAGAAAGCAGTGTTGTGCCTTCGAAAAAGGGGTCTTCGGGGTAGTTTCTTCTAACCCTTTAGGCATATGTTTAGGCCTCTAATAGTCACCTAAAGAGTCCTAAATGATAACCAACTTAGAGTATTATGAAATTGAGAACTTGGAAAAGAGATTAACCAGTTGTCCCTAATTTGGTATAGGATTTGATATCTGTCGCCCTCGTGAGACCACGGCACCGGAGCCAGTCAGGAAAGATACAAGTAGTGACTTTTTCTTTATACCTTATGTGATACATTGTATGTGTGCTATATCATTGGTTTATGATGGATTTAAATGCTGCAAGATTTATGAAATTATGAAAGCACCGCTATACCAATAGTCCCTGAGTCGCTAACAACGGTTCGGGTAAGGGCTGTGTGCCTTCTCGGTGGTAAAAGGGGATGAGGTTAGGGTGTGATATATGTGATTATGTGGGCTGAAAGGCAAATTGTGAGTCGAAAGGCTATTTCTGAAGGCCAACGAGCCAAATTGTGAAAGCCAAAAGGCTATATGTGAGCCATAAGGCTATTCGTATGCACTGCCATACCAACAGTCCCTGAGTCGCTAACAACGGTTTGGATTAGGACGGCATGCCTTCCCGACGGTAAAAGGGGATAAGGATGGAGTGTGATTTGTGTGCTACTGATATGTGATGATTTGTTTACATGCTATGTGATTACATGTGGTATGAATGATTTGTTACTACTGGGATTCTTTAGAATCTCACTCTTTCCAAATGACTAACCTTTTCAGACAGGGCGAATGGCTCGAAAGGGAAGCGGACAACCAGGAGTAGTTAGGATTACTCTGAGACTTTAGTGGTTGTTGGTTATCTATTTTGGTTTGGGATTACCATTTGTACATTAGATGTAAAATTTAAATTTTGGATATGTAATCCCCGTTTTGGGAACTCTAAACCCATGTTGCATATATGCAAGTAACCCGAGGTTTGCCGGGATTTTAGTTACGCACTCTGATGTTTATTAATGTCATTTGGTTTCTCAAGTAATTATATTCGAATGTGAATGTGAGACCAAGATAAATTATGGTTTTGAATCGATTTTCAGGAAACCCTATCTCTTAGATGAGGGATTGTAATTTATTACTTTGTCTTATTGGTCTCTATTTCACTTAAATTTTATAATCTGAATGTAATTACGGTGAGGGGGTTACATTATACACGTTAGGTATGAGTTTACTGAAGAAATTGACTTACCTTGTGAGTTTTTCTTTTCCTTCTCTCTCTAACTCATCACAAGCTTATCACTCTATTTTTATTGTAGGAAACTGATGGGAAATGGAGGAAAGAAGATTAAGATTTGTTTTATAACATTATGCTTATGTCATAGTATATCTTGCTTATGTCATATTTAGTTCCAAAACTATGAAATTCTAACTTTTATGTACATAAACTTTATGCCATAAGCCCAATAGCACGTAAATCATGTTTCCTTTCCTTGGTCCATGATAAATGATGTCTAGGGGGTCCTTCCATAAGGCTAAATGAATTTTCCATTCATCTCATAATTTTAAGAATTGCCATCACATTTTTATTTAATTTTTCTAATTTAATGGCAATTTTGGCAAATTTTCTGTTCTAACTTTGAAAAATCATAAGTAAATTTATAGACATCAAATTGGAGTGATTCTAAAGGCTATAAAAGCCTTATTGAGTCTAGTTTGAAGAAAAAATATAGGCTTTTACCAATTAGAAGCATATCGTTCCCAGATTTTTAATTTTTGGAAGCTGTTCCAAAAAATAGGCAGTTTTTCTAGGCTAAATTCAAAAAATTATAAATTTTTTCCTATAGCTTCAAATGATTCATATGACATATCAAGTTAAAGCTTAGGAAGTATACTTTCATGCTGTAAAATGTTACAATTTTTGGACATCATTTAGTCATCCAAAATCCCATAACAATCTCATTGCCTCACAAAAAATTTTCATTGACAACATAATCGCATCCTCCAAAATTCACCGTTTTATTTCATTTACTATTTCCAATAATCACAATACATTTTGGTGAATAAAATTGAGGGTGTTACATGAGAGGTTATAGTTTTTAAGTCTTGTGTTTTAGCTTTATGCATGTTGTAATTTCAGTCAAAACATGTTTTTTTTATTTTGTTCCTCTTTTATTTATATTTAGCAGCACTTTCACTCTGGTTACCTTCATTTTATCTCATGTAACACTTTGCCTCCTGTGCTATATATGGCTACAATATGAGTGAGGTTTTCACTAGAAGTTAATGAAAAAAATAGAGCACAAAACTTTAAACATCATGACTGAATCTTTAACATAAGATAAATGACTCAAAGAGAAACAGAGACTATTGTGACGTCACCCTATAATAAAATGAATATTGCAGGTCAATACACTGAAACATAACCTAAACTTGGAAAATGTCACTCACTTAAAGAAAATATTAACCTGGATTATAGGAAATATGAAAACAAAGATACGGAAGCTTGGTTTTGGGCATAACACATGCTTAAATAAACTAAAAAGAGTATAGTGCTGAAAAAACACAATAGTCTTTGTGTAGTGGGACGTGTTATCACTTATTTTAGGTTATGTTCTGCCTCACTCATGAACCCTAGCTGTCCTAGTGTAGTTGTAGTAGTCAGAGTCAAGCTTGCATGTGATTCATTGATATCAGTGGTTTCATTTTGTAGGTTTAAGGCTATTCCATTAATTCTTCCATCATATGGACGAACATGTGTGATCTTCATATAGCTGTGACTATGGAGATTTTGAATGAAAATCCCTTTATCTGATCCCCTTTACATCTTAACTCTCATATATGGTATGAAATGTGAGATGAGATTCAGGTGCTTTTTGTGATACCTAAAGCTATAAGGGTTTGATTCTTCCCATTCAGGACTTTCCAAGCCTTGCGTTTTCATGATACCATACAAGCATTGGAAGAGGGAATACCTTGATGAATAAAACCTTAAAGAGTCAGGCATGATCCTGCCTCTATGAATGTCATGAACTCACTATATCTCCTCACTAAAGTCATAGCTAGCAAATACAATCAGAGGACCACATGTAACATTAAGTAAACCCCACCTTCCCTCTATCAATGCAATATCCTGTATAATTCATTTTCTAAGAAAGTTTAAAAGGCACTTATTGTTGATTGTTGATGATGAGAAAAGGAGAAGACTACTGTTTAAACAAGTTTTAGTGAGGTAAATGCGCACCAGCTTTAGTTGCTTATATAGAACCTATCTATTTATTTAAATTAACATGTTTTAATCTAGATGGTGACACTTTTAAGCTGTATCCCTTTATTATTGTCCGTATGTCATATTGTAACTTCTGAAGTAATGTAAAATGTAAAATGCTTAATAACCAACACCTAATTTAGATGCGATTGCTCATTGCTTTCTCTGCTCATGCCAATAATATCGTAGTCTAATTAAAAAACATGTATGTTTTGATGTCCTCTTTCTAAAATTTGTTTGGTCAATATGTACAGTCTTGGATGAAATTGACTCACCTCGATTATCGAAATGTCATGGCCTAATTTTAATTTGTAATTAACCGTGATTTCGTCAATTCAAATATATTAGTACAAGCGTTTCACCCAAGAGGGTGGAGAATTAGGTGATACTAAAAATTTCGTCGCTTATATAAAAATTGACTGGAAATTTAAAGAAGTTAAGAGCCAGGAGAAATATCACCGAAGTGTACACTGGGAGTTATACTAGTTCGGCCATAAGCACTTTGACCTACGTCCAGTCCTCAGAGCTTCTCTGAGATTTTCACTATATCTTCCAAGATTCAATGGGTTCTTGGCACCTCAGTACACAGCAAGTTCCTTCACTAGACACTTGCTCCCCTTACACGTAATCAAATCCCCAACTTGAGGTTCCACAACCTTAAGTTGTCTCAATAATAAATATTGAGTTTGTAATGAAAAACTCTTTCACAGACAGAGTAAATGTATAATCACTGAAGTATAAATAATGAATATAAGAAAATAGAGCACTAATAATATATTGATCGACGTGAGTTTGCTTGTTCTCAATTGTTGTTTTCTGTTCTTTGAATGCTCCATATATAAAGATGATTTGTGGTGTCTGTTGGAAGCATTTCAAACTTGTTCGTTAGAGTCGCACAGCATTGTTTAACCATTCTTCGAATTTAAAAACTAGCCATTCGTGGTAGGCAGGCGTTTCGAACATTGCACATGATATATTTGACTTCTCTCTTAATGCATGATCTCTTCATTGTTTCTCTATAAATATACTTAGAAAACTAATACAATGAAAGGTTAATCATATAGATAATGTAATATCCGTAAAAGCGATTAAGGGCTAATGACTTCAAAATGAATGCAATTATTGTTGAATAAACACTTTTGGAGAAAGGGTGATGGGAATTTGGATGTTTTAATGATTCCAATGGCTTCCTTGTGGAAATTTGTGTGGGGAGAGTGTTTATTGTGAAATTGGAACCATCGGGAACAATTGTGCAAAAGTTGGAAACTTTGTCCATTGAAACTCTGTATAGGGCAGTCGATTTGTATGGACGTTTTAAATATGCAAATGGTGTCTAAAAATTCTGAAATTTTCTAGTCTTAAATTTCACATTCCAAGCTTCAAAAGGGACATATAAGTTGTTCCATTTCAATTTGTGAGCTAAGAGTTATGATTTTCCAAAGTTTGGGATGGAAACTAGAATATGTTTTGGAGCAGTATGGACTTTTGTGCAATTCTGTATTTCTGAGGTTATTAAATGCAGTGATCCATATTTTTCCAATAAATAGGACTTAAATAGATTTCCATTGGCTTTGGGATCACCCAATTTTGATTTTTCTAGAATTAGTTATAATTTTTCAAAATTTGGGCAGAAATCTGCCAGAATTTTGTAAAAATCCGAAATTGATTGAAATTTAGTAAATAATTAGAAAATAATATTATATTATATTAAATCATCATCCACCTCCTCCATCAGCCCAAAACCGTGACATTCAGCTGCAACAAGAGAAAGAAGGTGTGAGAAATTCTAGAGAGAGAAGGATAAGAGAACTTGTACGGTAAGTCGATTTCTTTGGTAAATCCTTACCTAACGCGTATAACTCCTCTCCTAAGCTATTCTTCTATGTTCTTCAAGGTTTTTGGAGCACAAATTTGGGTGTTCTAAGGCTAGGGTTTTCAGCCACCTTGAGGAAAAGCTAGTGGGAGCTTGAGGTAACTTCCAAACTTTTGTATATTGCTTATTCTGGCTGCTGTGGGCAATTTAATCGGTGAAATTTCGCTGGATTACCATTGGTTTTAAAGTTTGGAAATGATATGGCCTAGGGGTTATGCTTCCCAAATTGGGTCTTAATGTTAGTTGTAACCTAATGTAATGATTAATAAAGTGGTTAGTAGTCAAAAGGAACATGTTTACGGAGCCGAAACCAAAAAACACCGATTCTTTCCAAAGTATACCAAGATTTCAGCCAGGGCTAGATCTGAGGGTTAGAGTTGGATTTTCAATGATTTGATGGTTACATTGAGTTCAGGAGCGAAAATTAGGTGGGGTTACAGTTGGTCACTTTTTCGAAAAAGGCCAGAAAAGCATAATTACGAAAACGCCCCTAAAACCCTTAAAGTGGGGCTGTCAAGGTTAATGTTGTAATTTGACATTGAATTTGATAATTTTGAGTTCGGAAATGGATTCCTTGGGCGAAAATATGTCAGAATAGCCCAAGTCAAAATTTTAGGAAAAGTACAGCCGAACCGGGTACGGCCGGGCCGGGTCCCCGGGGGCATTTTTGTAAATTTTCATAATAGGCTCATATAACCCCCAGAAACACTATGGAAGTGTCTAAATTGTATTTTGGAATTGTAGGACCAAGTTGTGAGCCCAGTGGTTAGCACGTTTTACGATGCACACTAAAAGGTTGTCTTTGAGATAGTACTCCCCAACCCTTTAGGCATGTGTCTAGGCTTTTAGTAGCCACCTAAAGAGTCCAAGTGATAACCAACTTTAAGTGTTCTGAAGGTGAGAATTTGGAATAGAGAATAACCTGTCGTCCTTGACTTTGGTTTATAGGGTTCAACATTTGTCCTAATCGCAAGCAACCTGTGCCGGCGCACGTCAGGAAAGAACAAGGTAGTGACTCTTTTCCCTTATAATATACGTGTTACATGGTATGTTTGTTTGATCATTGTTTGTGTGTCTATCACCTGCGGCCCATCGGTGTTGACGGTGGGAGGATCGTACCTTCAGGACGATGGAATCCGAGGGATGAGACTATGTGAAAGCCGTAAGGCTATTTGTGAAAGCTGAAAGGCTATTTGTGTAACCTTCACCCGTGGCCCATCGGTGTTGACGGTGGGAGGACCGTGCCTTCGAGGCGGTGGAATACGGGGGATGAGATTATGTGATTATGTGTATATGTGGCAGCCGGCGTGCTGTGCTTTATGATGTGATGTTGCTTGATGATTTTCTTGCATGCTTTGTGATTACATGTGGTATGAGTGATTTGTTACTACTGGGATTCTTTTGAATCTCATTCTTTCCATTGACTAACCTTCAGACAGGGCAAGTGGCTCTAAGGGAAAGGAGACGACCAAGGGCGGATAGGGCTCCTTAGGGAGATTTATATTTTGGTGTTGGTTATCATGTTTTGTTGGGAGATCACCGTATATCTTATAAATGTTGTTTTGGAGACAGTGATGTAATCCCCTAATGGGAATTTATAAACCCTTAGTTTATGTATAAAACCCGGGGGTTGCCGGGATTTTGTTGTATACTCTGATATGTAAATGTGATGTAACTGCACAGGGTAACTATATTTGAGTTATGAAATTTGAGACCAGGGTAAGGCATAAATTTTGAAAATATTTGCAAAAACCCTTCCGTAAAGAAGGGATTGTAAATGAGTTTGATTATTATTGGTCTTTATTTCATTTTAAAATACGTATTTCGAGTCATAATTATGAAGGTGGTTACAGATAACAAATTAATGAACGTAGGATTAAAATCATGCTTTCTGTACTGCATTACTCGAGTGGCTACTCAAGTGATCATGCTCATTACTCGAGTAGTCCCTTGAGTACCTTTATTAAAAATAAGCCAAAGAGTAAGTCAACATTGTATGACCAGATTACACCTTGATTACTCGAGTAATGCCTCGAGTAAGTGTTCCTTTTCTTATAATTACTCGAGTGGTCCCTCGAGTAATGCTTCAAATAACTTTAGAGATTACTCGAGTGATCCCTCAAGTAATGACATTAAAATTTTGGCCGAGAGCAATTTTCCATTAGACTTACTTGATTACTCGAGTGGTCTCTCAAGTAATTCAATCTTTTCATTTCATGTTACTCGAGTAATGCTGCTTTCCAAATGTGGTTACTCGTGTAACTACTTGAGTAATGTCTGTTATTTCTTGGCAGAGATCTCCTAGATGATTTTTGCTTTGGTTACTTGAGTAATCCCTCAAGTAAGCTTTTCAAATAACTTTATAGATTACTCGAGTAGACCCTTTGAGTAATCCTATGCAATTTTTGATAGAGAGCAATTCTTCTTATATTACTCGAGTGATCCCTCGAGTAATGAAGTCATTACCCGATGGCTCCCTCGAGTAATCCCTCAAAAAATCTCACAGTGCTCCTTTCTCATGTACTCTGTCTTTCATTACTTCTTCATTACTTGAGTAGTTACTTCAAGTAATGCTTTTGCCTGCAATCAAGAACTTAGTTACTTTATTCAAATCATTTTGTTTATTATCAAAACCTTTTGTATGATTAATCCAATCTTTATTATCAACAAAACATATAGGATCTAACAAAATTTATTCCTTTTGTTGTTTCAATGACTTTCAACCTTCCTTAGATTTAAGATGATAGATCCCTATCAGGCTGGATAAGGTTAGATGATATGCTCTTAGCCCTGCCATTGAATTCTTATTTGATGCTTGCCTTAGGTGTCACTTTGTTTACTTAGGATGGTAGCAATAAAGCAGTTATTTTTATTCATGAAAGTATGTTTTCTGCACAGGTATCCATGTCCCTGCACATATCTTTAAAGATAATTTCATGTGCGAGCCATTACAAATGCGTTTCATTTTCTTGGATCCTATTTATATTTTTTTTAGGTTTGTCATTACCAGTTCCCTCCAACTTGAAAGCTTAGGTCTGCTTTCATTTTTTTGAGGTTCTTAACTGCCAACTCACTCATTCACTTCACCAGGTACACTCCCTCCCAATTCTAATGTGATTTTGTTTGGGGATGTAATTAGTAAAAGTTACATCATGGAATATGAAATCAATTAAGTAATATGTGTTCATTACTTAGTCATGTTCTTCAATTTAGATGAATAATTATATTTATATCTATTTTGCAGATTATCACATTATGGATATGTTGTCGGGGCTTGAGTTGATTATTTGGATTGTTATTATTAATAATTCACTTTATTTTCTTGTTTTCTGAAAAGTGTGCAAACATATTGATGCAAATTAGATATATTTTGAGTACTCCACAGTAAATATACCATGTAACTCTGACCAAAGATACTAAAGAGATACTGATGTCAGAAATTTGAAATACATTGCTACAATATGTGGACACTTAAACGACCTAGATACTAAAATGATATTAACTTAAACAACAAATTTTAAACATTGTACCTAGAGGTCTATAACTAAATGTCATTTTGTTAACCTCCCTTAAAGACTAAGTACATAAATCAAGATGAGTCATGAGATAATAAGGGCACTAACAACTATTTGGATATGCTTTTTCAGCTAGATAACCTTTTCCCTTGCTTCAAATTGCATGTCATTCCTTTCATTAAAGAGCTACATCTTCTCAAAATGCATATGATCAACAAGCTCATTAATTAAAACCTTCCACCTATCATCTACATCATCATCATGCCATGAAAAATAACCATAACCTCCCTGCACCGAATGCAGTCATGAATGTTTAAAGTTAATACTTTTTTACCTCCGCATAGTTTGGGCAACCATAGAATCTTCTCCTTGGATTTTTGTGAGTCCAAGATGTCTATCGAGGTGCAGCATGGACACAAAAACACATCCTTTGTCTTCCTTCATATGTTGTATCCTTCGTGAGCCTCAGTATTATAGCTTTGGTACGACATGTTCTTGTCGATGCTGAACCACTTCCCTCCATGTTATTTTCCTCTACAACAATACAAGGAAAACTAACTTGATGGCAAAAAACTAAGCTAACAATGTTAATATAAACCAACTCTAAAGTTCAGATATCTTTAATGCCATCCATTGACATAGGTTGATATTTCACAGTTAAGTTGTAACATGATAGCCAAGACTATTGTAGCAGAATCTCTGATATTGCTCTATGGACAGTCCTATATTCATATAAGCTATAGGGATATATGAGCTATGACAAAGTAGTGGGTTTTACATAGCTTACTTTAATTTATTATTGACCATTTCCAAGAATTGAAGCAATTAAATTCTTGCTCTAAAGAGGCTAGGTTTATTCCAAAATAAGTCTAAATCCAAAGCTCTTTTCCCACTACTATATCGTATATCAATATATAAATGATCATATATGAATTGATTTTATCAAAGAGGAACACTAATTTAGTAAGATGTCAGTGGATATGTAAACAGTACAATTGGCATTAATTAAATCAGGCTCCTAGTTCAATATAAATTACCACATAATGACATCTTTTAAGGCAGGTTTAGATCTTGATGCAAGCACTGAAATGACTTATCAACTTCATTTTACTATCAAACGTAGGAAGAAAATCATGAATCCCAATTTATTCCAGTGCCTAATGAATCTGAATCAGAAAAGGTTATAAAAGCTGAATCATTATGTTCAATGATCCGCTGATAAATATATTTGATATCTGCTTTTGTATTGGCTGCAATAAATTTGAGGGGTTTAATAATCATTTTTAGTAATATGACATGCCTATCCATAGGCCTATATATATTAGATTAAAATTCTTTCATGTAAAATGCCTTGTCACTATTGATTATCAACTTTAATAAACTTTGGACATATATGTTTCTTCATTAACAAGTATTGTATCTTACATTGCTTTTGAGTCCTTTGAGAAACATATGTCATACACTGCCCAAGTTGTAGTCTGTGCATGATGTCACTATGTTGTTACTAGGTTAAACTATGCCTCAAATTTGTCCAATGTGCAAAAATTAGTTTGGAATTGCCACCAACAAACTTAACCAACAAGAATGTTATGCAAAAATCAGTTTGAAATTCATTGTGAAATTATTGGAGGGACGCAATTTTGAACTTCAAAAATTTGTTAGGTTCTCACCTCATGTTGCACTTGGCGCTAAGTGTGAAAACTTTGTGATGGTTGTAGCCTATAAATTCTGATTCCAAAATGAATGAAATTCCATCAAGTGTCCAGCTCCTGAGCATCCTGTTTGGGGTCACTGAGTTCTCCTATCTACCTGTATCTTGTGATTGCACTCATGGCCCCTTATTCATTGCTTAAACAATTACATGATGGAACTGAAAGATGGAGAGTTGTTGTTAGAGTCTTTAGGTGATGGAATGTATACTAGAAAAATGCACCTTCTGATTTGTTCTGCATTACCATGATTTTAGTTGATCAGGAGGTCAATTTTTTACATTTCCATACTGCTTATAAATATGTTAAACACTTCCTTGATTGTTGCCAGTCAATTTTATAGTTTTCCAGTCACACAACTTCTAGATTTTTGTTCTCATTATTAACCTTTCCTTTTAATTTCTGTTTCCAGGGTACTAAACTCCAGGCAAGTGTGATCCCAAGGAACTTTCATGATATATTTCAAGAAGCTATAACTGAAGGAAACACTTACTTTATTGCAAACTTCTTGGTTTCTTAAAATTATAGTTAGTATACAGCCATGAACCACTAATACAAAATAAACTTAACAAAGCAAATGTTTATGAAGAACCAGCATGCAAATTTACCTCTCAATCCTTATAGCTTTTATTCTCTCATTGAAATACTCAAGAGTCAAGAACGAAAATTTGTAAGTCAAGAATGAAAATTTGTAGACTATTTGATTGGTACTTAACTTGGTTGTTGAACTATGTCATTCTTATATAATCTCATGTTAGTACATTGCCTTGAATTCAAAATATTTGATATCTACAATTGCTCTGATTACTATTGATCATTCTTATGCAGATGCTATTGCCTTTGTGAGATCCATCGATGTACCAGAGGAATCTCATAGGGATAATGAAACAAAGAATAAGCTCAGAATGGTTCTCACTGATACTGATTATATTTTGGCCTTAACATTTACCACCATATTATGCTTTTGGTTTAAATAGGTTTATTTTATTTGACAAATAGTACTTTCTCATTAGTCTTTTCCAAATGTTTAGGAATAATGACCTAGAATGTGTTTTATTTGATGAATACTCTACCAATGCATATATGTCAGGGTTGGAAAATATGGAAACACTAGTTATGGTTGTTTTGAATCTTGTCAGGATAGCTTTTGCTGATAAAGATACATGATACTGACTACAATTTAACTAATGTTTATGACCTGGTTTGTAGTAATGATTGAAAAGTTAGCTTCATTAATCACATATTAACATGTAATCTAAACTTTGTTTTTGAGCATTTTCAGTTAGGCCACAAGTTTGTAGTTCTTTTGGATGTTAGATATGACTAGTTTTGATGATGTCAAATATAAATGTGAAATATTAAGAGCAAAATTTTGCATAATATATCAATCTTCTATATTGACTAACTACTATATTTAATGTTTCATAACTTGTAGATTAGCTAAGCAAAGAAAGAAGATTGAAGATTAGCCAAGCATAGAAAGAAGAAGATTGAAGGTAGTCAAGAAAACAAAAGAAGATTTCTTGACTGAGTTATGGAGAATTATTATCAAGAGGAAAATCAAGAAGAAAGATATGGAAGAAAGAAGAACTTGTAAGATCTTATGAGAATATCAAGATTCAAGTTATTAGAAGTAACTTTAGAGATTTCAGAAATTTGAGGCATTGTTTGGCACTGTAGCGGTGGTACTGTAGCAATCACTCGAGTGAGGCACCGTAGCACTCGAGTGTGGCACTGCAGCATGCGGGTGCTGTAGCATTATAGCACTCGAGTGCAAAGAGGAAGTGAAAATTCACTGTAGCAAGTGCAGCACTGTAGCACTCGAGTGAAGCAAGAACACACTCGAGTGTTGGAGCACTCTATTCTACTCTGTTTTACTTCCAGCTTGGTAGAGGTCCGGTATTTTGGCCATATCTCTCAAACCACACGTCAGATTGACCTAAAACTGCGGCATATGAAAGACGACCCACAACACGAAAAATGTACACCAAGATCACATTAAAAGAAGCTCAGATGAAGGAGATATGATCCATGGAAGATGACACTAAAATCATCATCACTTTTCAAGATAGGTTTGGTATTTTAGACATAACTCACAAATGACAAATTGGATTAAGACGAAACTAGTGCCATATGAAACTAGACTTAAAGATCTTTCGATGGATAGATAATTTGCCTAATTTAAAGTTATATTCTAGGAGCTATGCCTTCTGGAAGTTGATGTTTGTGTAGTTTAGTGCGATAGACACTTTTTCAATCATAACTTGCAGAATATAAGGAGTTTGGAGTTGATTCTTTTTTGCATTGGAATGCATATGGCAAGAGCTTTCTTATGATACATCATTTTTCATATTTAGAATCAAATAAATAAATTGAGTCTAATGTGGCCCCACATCACTCATAAGTGCAAAAACGCACTCTTGAAAAATGTCATGCGAGTGTTGTCCAGAAGCAACTGAAGTGTGGAGAAATTTAGCAATACTCGAGCATTGAACAACACACTCGAGTGAGGATCAGAATTGCAGTCAAGTCATGCAAGTGTTTACATGAAAGTGTTAACCTGAGAAGAAATATGACCAGAGAAACGTGAAGAGCACTCGAGCATGAATGGTAACACTCGAGTGAGGAGAAGGATTGTATTCGAGTCCTGCGAGTGAAGTAAGTGTTTGCCTGAGAGGAAGCCAGAATGTGAAATTATACATGCACTCGAGTGAGGCTTCTTTGCACTTGAGTGAAGTCTTAACAGAACCAAAATGCAGAAAGTTCAGACTCTCATAGCCATGAAATCCAAACATGGTTAAATGTTATACATTCATTATGTTTTCACTTGTTATTGTTCTAAAATGTTAACTAACATATATTTCAAGTGTAAAACAGGAGATTAAACATTTGGATTGCATCTTCAAGAACGGAGGTTATTTATGGCAAATATTGTCACTCAACGTGATGAGTCCTAGAAGCCAGAAATTCAACTTTTGACCAGTGATCCAATATACCCATGACGAACACTTCATCTTATTAGTGATTAAGCTGCAGCGTGAAACAAGAAATTTAACTTTGAGATTACATATTCAAATGAAAGGTCAATTATGGTAGGTGGCATCATCACACACCGAGTATCGGCTACCTACCATGACAAAAGATTGACCCACCATGAACGAATGTCTGGAACACAAACGCTCCACAATTTTACGTACATCTCATAATAAAACATCCTGCTCTTCAATGGGACACTCCAATATGCAACATATATTTCATAGTGGGTAGATATTCAAATGCGCTTAATGGTCAAAATGAAGTAATGGGACTCCAACAGACGAATGCTCACAACAGTCATCATCTTCATCAACTATAAATAAGAGAGCATTCAAAGTCGATCGCTAACTGAGACAGCGAGCAACTATGAGAAAAATGATGGAAACATGAATCCTCTACTTCTACCCAAACACTCTCTATTCTGCAGCTTCTATATTACTTATCATTGAGAGAGTGATTATTTGTATTGTGCTTCAGTGAGCATTATATCCACTCTGTGAGAGAGTCTGTAAACACTTTCATCTGTATTTCTGAATTGATCTCAAGGTAGAGGGACCTTGAGAGGGTTGATTTCCTTATGGGGGAAGCTGTAGAGAGAATTGCCAGTAAGACATTCTACTTGTATGACTTACAAGGTGCAAGCAGTAGAGAACGTTGGTGCTCATAAGACTTATAGGGGTGTAAGCAGGAGAGAACGTTGCTGCTTGTAAGACTTGCACGAGTAAGCAGGAGAGGAAGATCTTCGGGATTGCTCTGCTCGTAAGACTTGCCATAAGGGGGAGTATTTTAGTAAGAGATTTGTAAAAGGTTTCACAAGTACCGGGCTAAACTTGTGGGATTGTAAAGGCTTTTCTTGTGCCCGGATTAAACAAGAAGATAGTGGATTTGAAAATCTTAGGAGGCCATCACAGATTGGACCAAACCAGGATAAATCATAGTTTGCATATTCTCTTCCCTAAGCTCTTATATTTCCAGCATATATTATTTAATCTAACTATTGATTTATGATTCATTACCTTTATACTTATTGCTTTTACTAAGATGCGAAAAGATTTTCAAAGTTCTTAAGTTTTTATCTTACACCCAATTCACCCCCTCTTGGGTGTCAGCTGGTTCTAACAGGTGCTACAAGAGTTTTCTTCAATCCTGCAATCAAAGAAGTCAAAGAATTGATTCAAAGGTAACATGTCCTATACGAAGGTTATTTTCTTTAATGGTTAAGTTTAAACTGTATCAGTAAATAAACTTACTGGTTTTTCTTTCTTCTTTTTCATTGTTAGTGCCAATGACAATGATTCATTTGCAACCCCCAACATCAACCAACTTATGCCACACTAGTCAAGCCAGCAATCCAATTCAAGCCTTCTAAGGAACAACAACAATATTTTGATCTCTAACATTCCTGATCAAAAGATTGCATGCATTACATATCAGTCTAGCTATATCCTTTTACTGAGGGCAAGCTTTCAACAATAACTAATAGGTTCTTTCCAATCAATACAATAAGGTCAGCCTTTTATCATTAATTCTCAGCTGCAAAAATTAAAGACCCGTCATGGATAGGTCTATGATAGATGTGGTAAGTGCTCATCAAAGATTAGAAAGGAAGGTGAAGCATTGATTTGTCCTGGCTGCGAAAAGAAGCCAGACTCCATTGAGCCTAAGTATACTTCATGACATTATGTTGTAAATTAATATTCAATATAAACTTTGCTTTAATCATGAACTGAATTTATACTTAATTAATCTAACACTGAATTTATACTTTGCTTTGACATGATCCACATGTTGATGTTAAAACTTACAACCAGGATCAAAGTTTACTACATAATTGTTGATGAATCTGGACTATTTTCTATAATTTTTTGGGATAAGCTTGGTGTAGAATTGCTAGGCAAATCTATTACTTCCTTGAAGATGATCCTAAAGGAGGCATGAATAATTTACTTTCATGAGTGATATATTTAATTTATATCAGTGTTTAATTCTCAGTTTAGGTTAAACCTAGCTTTTTCCTTTTTAGGATGACCGTGAATATGATTTTCTTGATAAGTGTGACTTAGTTGTAGGGAAGATTATGATGCTTAAGTTGAACCTTAATGAATTTAATTCCAAGCATGCAGGTTCTAATACATATGTGCTTCAATTTACTATATGTGAGGACTTGGCAAATGAATTTGAAACTACAGTTAATCAGGTAGCCATATGTTAAACGTAAATGCTCTTACCCTATGACAGCTTATTGATTCAGTTTATTATTTGATCTCACACAACTCCTCTTACCAACTCTTATTACTAACATTTCAGGATGAGTCTCAACCAGAAAGCATAGCTATTGGAATTAGTGAGGTGTGTCTTGGATTAATGTGAAGGTGAAATTGATTATTAGTTAAATTTCAAGAGCTAACTAGCCTTTTTTGTGTTAAATATTTCTCAGGTTACTTTGGAGTAAGCAAGTAATGCTACTATTATTATGACTCCTATATCTGAGCCACCAAATTATGGAAGTCCTGATTCATTCAATAATGTATTGTCACAAACAGGCATATATGTAGCTCCTGCAAAAGGAAAAATGAGGTGCTACTTGAAGAAGAATGTTAACATAGCTGAGTCAAGCTTCTAGTAACACCAATCACCAACCATAATGCCAGCAAGTGATGAAACTTTATTGAAGGTTGTTAAGCAAGAGAAGTAGCTGCCACTGCATAGGAACTTGTATATCTCATGCTGCTCTTTAAGTCATGTAATGAGAATCTTCTAGGATACTTATGTTTAAGAATCTTCTAGGACCGTCTTAGTTTTTCCTTCAGATATCTGTTAATTTCAGTGTACACTTAATGTTCCATAGGTTGGAATGCTACTTTTACTTCCATGTTTATTAGGATAATGGTTCCCTTCATGTTGGATTATGTACTACTTATTTAACTTCTAATTTAGTTTCATTTCTAGTTCCAAAGCCTGAAACATTTATAGCTTTCCATGCTTACTACAATGTTAATAATGATCATTATGGCCTATGAAGAAATTGTCAAATAATTGGATTTAGAAGTTAGACATCTATTAAACAGCACAAGACTGTTGACAAAAGAAAATACTTAAGTTGAATCAAAGCTGCCAAAATACCCTCAAGTCCTTTGAATCAGATTTTTTAACATCTTACACGTGAATGACCTTCATAAATTGGGCATTATAGTCTACAATATATATGAGAGGCCTTCCTTATTTGAGTAAGGAATACATAACCTATTCCTTAATATTATCCAGCGTTTATTAATACCATTCAATAAGACTAAGTTCCTTTTCTGTCTTTCTTTCTTTCTTTATTTAATTCTGTATTAAATCCAATTAAATTTAAATATTTAAGTGTTGGATTAGCAGTTTACTTCATGTTGGCTTATTTACTACTTATTTAACTTGTAATTGCAGTTTCATTTCCAATTCCAAAGTCTGAAACATTTATAGCTTTCTATGCTCACTACAAAGTTAATAATGATCATTATGGCCTATGAAGAAATTGTCAAATGACTGGATTTAGAAGTTCAACATCTTTTAAACAGTAACATCTGTATGATATCTTCAATTATATAAGTTGAATCAAGGCTACCAAAATACCCTTAAGTCCTTTAAATCAGATTTTTTAACATATTACACATGAATGACCTTCATAAATTGAACATTATAGTCTACAATATACATGAGAGGCCTTCCTTATTTGAGTAAGGAATATATAACCTATTCCTTAATATTTTGTAGAGTTTATGATGACCATTTAATAATACTAAGTTTCAAGGAATACAAGAATAAATTTTCCTCTATGTTGGAGTTCTTTTGTACTTTCTTGGTCTTTAAAGTCTGTATAGTGATTGGATTAAACCTATTATGCCTCTTTCTCTCTCTTTATTTAAGTTTGTATTAAAATACAATTAAACTTAAATATTTAATTCTGTATCACTTTGTGCTCTTTATTCAAAATTGTGATAGAGGTTAACCTTACATATGGCATACATGTTGTTAATTGTACTTTTCAGCCTCTTATGCACACAATGAGGGAGTCAATGATGGTTGCATTGATAAGATACAAAAAATACAGATTCAATTCTTGATGATTGAAGCCTTTGAGGAAAAAAAAAAGTTCCTAAACCAACACATAGTGATAAGCAAACTATCAAGTCATTGTCATGCGGATTACTAATATTGACATTTGGTGTTGAGTGTCTTCATAAACATTTTATGGTGTGCTTATGCCATGTTTTACAAATTAGCCATCCTCTCTGCATAACAAAACAATAGGAAAGTAGTAGGGATACCAAAGATTACCATGACAATTATAATACTTCAACATTAAAAGATTCATCTACATAATATATGGCTAAATATCAATCATTGAACAAAACAATAGGAAAGTAGTAGGGATACCAAAGATTACCATGACAATTATAATACTTCAACATTAAAAGATTCATCTACATAATATATGGCTAAATATCAATCATTGAGGTTTGGTGCATTCTTTGGGTACATAACAACATGGACAAAGGGATGAACTTAGTCTGCATTGCAATCAAAAGCTGGAATCTTCTTCTATATTTCATTACTTAAGTGAGTTCATACTTTGCATTTACAATAAAAAGTAGATTCTTCCTATGTAAATGACTACTAAGGTTATTTTTGTGTATACCTTGAATCAGGATAGGTGAGATATCACTTGCATGTTGATGCATGATGATGAATTCAACTCCTACTAAATGTATTACCAATGAAGGAGATACATCTGACATGGAAAATTAAAATGCTATTTCTGCCATACATACTCAACCATTTATAGTGGTAAGCCCTCCAAATTGTGGCTTTTTGTGAAAAAATGGAAGAAGAAGAGGCATATTGCATGACATAACATATGTGGCTTCAAACTTGGAAAATCATTTTCCAAGAGGTTCTGGATCAAGTTTGAAACAATACTTGATCTATGCACTTTATCTTTTCTTCTAAGGAAGATCATAAAACATAACACATATGGCTTCAAGAGTGAAATGACATGTACTATTGTATTTAAAACTAAGATTAGTATGCAGAAATTCAAATGGAGGGACATTATTTGCACAACACAATATTTTCCAAGAACCTCTAGTCCAAGTGTTCAAGAATAAAAGTAGAAGACTAAAGGCCCTAATATGTAATGTTCAAACAGAAAGATCCATAAGGAAATCGGAACATCAACAGGTTGCTAAAGGCACAAGTTTATCTACGCCAAATATACTTTTCTCTAAAAAACCAGGTTAATTACTCCTTTGCTCTTTAGTTTTTGCTAAATTTTCTTCCAATATAGAAATCCTTATCAATCCTGGAATTTTCAATATACATCTATTTGTAGGCATGAGGTAGCAACTGTAACTACTTTCAGTTAATCATAAAAGGGAAATATATCACTACATAAATATTGCAATGAAGGAATATAATTCATTAGAATAACAAACAAGTATGCCATCTACAGGTCCTTCTTATTTATTGAATACTTTACTCTTTACTTCTCTCACTTTTGCATAAGTCATTACTTGAATCTCAATTAATGTTGCCTCATCTATAGAAAGTTCATGCACTTTTAAAAGGAGTCTAGAATATGACCATAATCAGTTTCAAGCAATAGGTGAACATGATTCCAAGCGTAAAAGTAGTAAACTAAAAAGACAACTGACTAATAATGTAAAGGAAAAGAGACAAGGATAGAAAAGATGCAACAATGGTGCTAAAAACTATTCCATTGGTAAAGAATCCAATAGTTTTGGCAACTGTCTAGGTTTGAACCTCTTTATAATGATTGTAGTAATTGATTCACACTTATATACACTTGGTAATTCTAATCCCATTGATATTTCTATCATACTATTTTTACTAATAGGGACCCGTAATATGAATGCAAATTATAGAGAGGAGTTTTTTCCAAGTTGCAATACTGACTTTACTGTGTTGGGTTTAATAAGGCATCCCGACCCATTAAACTACACTTGTACATGTTAGAAGGACATACAATGGGTTTTGATTGAACTACAATTACAATGATCCAGCTGTTAAATAACTATCTAACTTATAAACATGTTGTAGTTATGTAGTTTGTATTACATGGCTCTTTTTCTGTTGCTCTTTCTTATAGTTGATAGTCAACATTATAGAAATATTCAGATTAATTTGGATTACAATGATGATGAAATCCATAGGGATTTATCCTTAAGTGATGATGAAGAGTCATGTAATTTAACATCTTTCACGGTTGATTTAATTTGTACTAAATTCACCTTAGTTTATACACCATGAAGCTGACATGTTTAATGCTAGCAGATAAAATGGATCAGTTAATAGCTGAGCACAATAATATAACCAAACAATTAAGGGATATGGTTGCAATTGAGAAAACAGAGCTTCAAGGTACGAATTCTATTAATCAAGATCTATACTATTCATACATGAAAACTATTTATAGTATGTTTATAAATATGCTATACACTTTGATATTGGGTAGCACATATAGATGAAGGTGATTCGACATATGCATGCAAATACTGCCATGCTTCTTTTTGGTATAACGAAGAGCTAGAAAGAACAACAACAATAAGAAAAGAGTTCCCAATTCATTCAATATGTGCTACCTCCAAGGGAAGGTTGTCTTACCATACATGAAGCCACCTTCACCTTTACTATAAAGAATCTTCCTTAAAAAGAACACCTTGGAGGCAAGAAACTTCTATACAAATATAAGGTAGTATAACAACATATTCTCATTTACATCTATGGGAGGCAAGATTAATCATTCCTAGAACACTAGTGGTGGTCCATACTATTTTGTTCTATCAGGTCAAAACCACCATAGCATAGGAAGTTTATTGCCTATTAAAGGTTCACGTCCGATTTACCCTCAATTGCACATTTTTTATACAAAGAATGAAGTAAGGAACCGAATTAATGCATTCAGGTAGCTTATATTACAAATCTATTTTCTACTTAAATATTTGCATTAATGCAGGTGTTAAAAAGAAGGCTTCTATTTTTGTAGCAAGCATAAAAAAGATTCAACAATTTATACAAACGTTGTCTCAGATATCAAAAAAATGTTAGATGAAGTCAATCCTTATGTGAAACAATATCATTTTGCTTTAGACCTATTAAAGAACAATCAATCTAATAAGATGAGATTGTGCTTGATGAGCACCAAACAACATGACGGAAAGACTTATAACACGCCAACTGCTTTAAAAGTATATGCATTAATTCTTGAGGACATAGACATGGAATTCAATATAAGAGATATAATAGTTAGAGAACATTTAGGGTTCCCACAATGGATCTATGAATTACTTCCTTCCTATTTACCACTTCAATATCTTATTTTATTCCCTTATGGTGAAGATAGAGGTAGGGATGGCATCCAACATAGAGAAGAGACTCTCAGTGCTACTAAGGAAAGGAAGAGGTTAAGCATGAGGGAATTATTTGCATATAGCCTAATGTATAAAGTGTTAGTGCAAGTGCTTCACCCAATAGGGAGTGAATTGGGTGATACCAGACATTTTGTTGCGTATAAGAAAATTGATAGAATATTTAAAGCAGTTGAAAGCAAGGAGAAATATCACCGAAGTGTACATTGGGAGTTATACTGGTTCGGCCACAACTACTTTAACCTACGTCCAGTCCTCAGAGCGTCTCTAAGAGTTTCACTATATTCTCTAAGATTCAGTGGGTTCTTGGCACCTCAGTACACAGCAAGTTCCTTTACTTGGACACTCTCTCTCCCTTACACATTGTAATCAAATCCCCAACTCAAGGTTCCACAACCATAAGTTGTCTCAATAACAAATATTGAGTTTGTATTGAAAAACTCTCCCACAGAGCAAATATATAATCACTGAAGTACAATGAATGAGTATAAGAAAATAAAGCACTAAGAGTGTGTTGATCAATGTATGTTTGTGTGTTCTCAGTTCTTGTTTTCTGCTCTTTGAATGCTTCATATATATAGATGATTTGTAGTATCCGTTGGAAGCAATTCAAATATGTCTGTCAGAGTCGCACAGCAACGGTTGGCCATTCTTTAAATTTGGACACTATCTATTTGCTGTAGGTAGCGGTAGGTGAGATCTCAGTCACTAATCAATAAACATTTGATTAAAAACATAATTTCTGGACTGCCTTACTCGAGTGATCATGTTTATTACTTGAGTAGTCCCTCGAGTAAACATATCAAAAATATGGTAGTGAGTAATTCAACATTTTACATAAGATATTACTCGGGTAAGACGTGGAGTGAGGTGTAACCCCCTCAGTAATTATATCCGAGATACACGATTAAAATGAAATAGAGACCAATAATTAACATTTACTAACCCATCACATGATGGGGTTTTCAAAAATACCTTTCGAAATCATTTATAAACTTGGTCTCATATTCACATTTCGAATACAATTACTACGCGAAGATAAATCACATTCATATAAATATCAGAGTGCACAACATAATCATCCCAGAAATCTCGAGTACATACCTTTGCTAAAGATATACAGGGCATAATTGCCCATTACAATTCTTCAAATGGGGATTACACAATCTCATCTCGAATGAGTCCTGCCGCTCCCTCCACGAGCCACTTGCCCTGTCTAAATTGTTGGTAAGGGAGGGTGAGATTCGACAGAATCTCAGTAGGAAACAGATACCATAATGCATGCATGATAGATGCTATGTGTATGACATGTTAGCTTTATCTAGATGCATGCCCCATAATGACATTTCTGCATGCTCAATATTTCATGTAACAAAACTATGGCCACAGTAAAACAGAAACAGAGCTTCATTTATTCAAATATGCTCTACACCATCAAGTAAAGCAATCACATACATCACTACACAAGCAAAGATATCAAATACATGCAAGTAAGGCAAGTCCCCTACCTCCAGTCTTTTCTCCTCGATTTGCGTGCCAGCAACTCGGGGCTTTACATTCGATCCTACAATGTCAAATATACCATTTAGACACTTCCAAAGTGTTTCTGGGGGATATATGAGGCTATATTGAAAATTTACTAAAATACCCCCGGGGACCCGGCCCGGCCCCGCCGTACCCGGTCCGGCTGTACTTTTCTTGAAATTTTGACATGGGCCATTCTGACATATTTTCGCCCAAGGAATCCATTTCTGGACTCGAAATTATCAAATTCAATGTCAAATTACGAAATTGCCCTTGGCAGCCCTACTTTTAGGGTTTTAGGGGCGTTTCCGTAATTATGCTTTCTCGGCCTTTTCCGAAAAAGTGCCCAACTGTAACCCCACCTAATTTTCCCTCCTGAACTTAATGGAATCATCAAATCATTGAAAATCAAACTCTAAGACCCATTTATAGCCCAGACCGAAATATATGGGTTTTCTAGGGAAAATCAGGGTTTTTCGGTTTCGGCTCCATAAACACATTCCTTTCTACTCCTAACCACTTTATTGACTATTCCATTAGGTTACAACTACCATTTAGTATCAATTTGGGCAGCATAACCCCTAGGGAAACCCATTTTCCATTTTTACAACCAATAGCAATCCGGCGAAATTGCACCGATTAAATTGCCCACAGCAGCCAAAATAGTCAATATACAAGAGTTTGGAAGTTACCTCAAGCTCCCAATAGCTTTTCGTTGACTTGAATGAAAACCCTAGGTGTTTTAACACCAAAAGAGGAGCTTCTAAACCTTAAAGAACATAAAGGAGTAGCTTAGGATTGGAGTTATACACGTTAGGAGCTAGATCGTCGGAGAAATCGGCTTACCTTATGAGATTTCTTCCTCTTTCTCACTCAGCTGAATATGGCGTCAGTTTGGAGGAAGGAAGATGAATAAAAAGTGTTTTAACATTAGGATGATGTCATGTTTTATTATGCTGATGTCATAAATCCCATTTTCGGATTTTCTGGCAGATTTTCTGCCCAAACTTTGAAAAATCATAACTAATTCTAGAAAAATCGAAATGAGGTGATTCCAAAGCCAAATGAAAGATATTTAAGTCCTCTTCATTGGAAAAATATAATCCATTACCATAAATCACCACACAATTCCATAATTACACAAAACTCATCACTGCCTCAAAACAGAGTTCATTTTCGACCTCAAACTTTGGACAGTCATATCTCCTAGTTCCCAACATGAAATGGCACAAATTATATGTCCATTTTGAAGATTGGGATGTGAACTTTAAGACTGGAAAGTTTCATAATTTTGTGACATCATTTGCCTAGTATAAACGTCCACACGAGAAGACTGCCCAGACAGAATTCACACTGGACAGCATTTCCAGTTTTGCAACCAATGTGTCCAATCTAATTTAAATCAATTCCAATGATTAAATACCACAACATGACACCATTTCCATCACAATACCCCATTCAATTCTTTCCTCTATTCTAAGTCAATTTGGATGTTAATCCACAATTGAACTCAAATACAGGGTTTTGGCGTTGCTCATAACACAAGCGACTACAATCCACTTTATATTCTCTAAAAGGGTTCATTAATCACTAACCACGTCCACTTTTGTAGTCATTAACCCCTAATCACAATTTGGGATCTTGCTAAACCGGGGCTTAGCAATCCACTAATCTCAGGCTTATTCTCTAGCCTCGAGTCTCAAAATTCGGGGTATTACATGAGATATATCACAAACCTTAGAAATACCTAATTACTCGAGTGGCTACTCGAGTGACCATGTCTTTTCTTCACAAATTACTCGAGTGCTGACTCTAGTAATCTGATTACTCGAGTGGTTACTCGAGTGGCCATATGTTTTCTTCAGATGTTACTCGAGTGCTCCCTCGAGTAGATTTCAAATAAGTTTGCAGATTACTCGATTATTCGCTCGAGTAATGTCATTCAAATCTTGGCCGAGAGTTTGCTTACCTAGTTACTAGAGTGATCCCTCAAGTAATAGATCAAATAACTCCGTAGATTACTAGAGTGCTCCCTCGAGTAATGCCTTTTTCTCACATGGTTACTCGAGTGGCTACTCGAGTAAATTGTTGCATTTCTTGGGCGAGAGCTACTGGAAGATTTTTTACCTTGTTACTCGAGTGATGCCTTTGTAAATGATGTTACTCGAGTGGCTACTCGAGTAATGGTCTATATAACTTTATAGATTACTCGAGTGGTTCCTCGAGTAACTTCTTCCAAATTTTGGCAATGCTTCACTAGATAAAATTCTCCGTGATAACTCGAGTGCTTACTTGAGTAAAAAATTCCCTTACTCGAGTAGTCACTCGAGTAAGTCATCAAAGAATTTGCTCATTACTCCAGTGCTTACTTTAAGAATGATTTGCATCTTTGTTAAATTCATTTGTTTGTTATCAAATCCTTTTATATCATTGATCCAATCTTTGTTATCATCAAAACAAATGGGACCTAACATAAAGAGAATGAGATGTCTACATTGTTGCATGCCTCTAGATTGCTTCAATAGTTCATAGTTCATGGATACATAATGATTGAATCTCAAAGATTAGTTTGGATTCGAACGTATTAGAAAGAACTGAGGGTTGATTTGTACCAAAGGATTTCTGAGGCTGTTATCAGAGGTGAAATAAATGATACATCAACTGGAAAATGGATCATCATACCATCTACATTTATAGGAAAAGCTAGATATATCTTCAGAATTACCAAGATATTGTGGCCATATGTAGATAAGCTGCTATCCGGATATCTTCTTAACTTTCACTTATAATCCAACATGGCCTGAAAAATAGCAAGATATTCTAAAGACCATTAAATAAATGCTTTGGACAGGCCTAACATTCTTTTGAGGCTCTTCAAGCTAAAGTTACAATCACTCATGAAAGTTATAAAAGAGAAGAAAGTTTTTGGAACTATATGGCAGTTAACATATCCAGTTGTGTGTGTGTATATATCCAACTCTATATTGTTGTAAGCATGTCATTATAATGAACTCATTATCTTTTTCATAATTAACATGTATAAATATTTCGACATGTTTGTTGTAGAGGTATACACCATTAAATTTCAAAAGTGTGGCTTGCCACATGCTCACATACTTCTATTTCTCTAGAGAAGTGAAAAGATTTTAACATCTAAAGTCATAGACAAAGTTATTAATACAGAATACCAGACAAGGAGACATCACCTATACCGTATGAATTGGTAAAAAAATTCATGATTCATAGTCCATGTGGAAGAAGCAATCCTAAGTCACCATTCATGATGGACAACAAGTGCAGTAAGCATTTTCCTAAGAAATTAAATCAGAATACAATTGTTGATTAGGAAGGTTAGCCTACATACCGAAGAAGAGATGATGGTTGATTAATTAAAGTGAAAGGTATACCATTATATAACCGTTTTGTTGTGCTTTATAATCATGTGCTGCTTGCCATGTTTGAAGCTCATATCATCGTCGAAAAATGCAATCAATCAACCTTTATCATGTATTTATTCAAGTATATAAGCAAAGGAAATGATAGAGTTGGATGGGATATTTGACAAAGTGGGAATAGAAATGGTGAGGCAATTGTTGATGAGATTTAGCAGTATTATAACTTTAGGTACATATTTGATTGTGAAGTTGAATGGTGAATCTTTGGATTTTACATTTACCATAGATTTCCTTTAGTTGAAAGGTTAAGCTTCCACATACCAATCAACAGTATGTAATTTACAATAATACTGATAATGTTTCAGAGTTATTGGACAACCCCAGAATATGGGAATCACAATTCTTGTCTTGGTTGAAATAAATGATGAAGATACATTTGCAGCTGGACTTATCTATGCTGAGTTCCCATAACATTATGTCTACCAAAGGAATAAGCAAAAATGGAAAATTAGACATAAAGGATTTGCTGTAGGTAGGATTGCAAATGCAACTCCAAGCTTTGGAGAATTGTACTACTTGCAGATTTTACAAACAAAAGTAAGAGGGCCAACATTATTTGATGACATCAAGATTGTTGAGGGAGTCTTATATAACACTTTCAAAGAGGCATGTAATGCTTTAGGTTTATTAGATGATGATAAAGAATATATAAATGCTATCGAAGAAGCATCTACTTGGGCATCTGGCACTTTGTTGAGGAAACTTTTTGTAACAATACTTCTTTGTAGTTGCTTGCAATATCCTGCTCCGTGCGGAAGAAGTGCTTGAAGGTCCTATTTGAGGATTTATTGTATATACCACATAACCATCCCAATTATTCAAGCAAGTTATTCCTTGACCCATATATTTATTTAAGTTATATTTCATTGTGTTCTCTTGGGTAATTATACATGTTTCAATTATTATGTTTTTTTTTCAGACTTTTCAGTCTCAGCTTATGACAAAAAACAAGTTGCCACAAAAGAGATTGATCTTACACTTAGGAATAATGGGAAGAACCTTAATGATTATCCAAGCCTCCCAACTATGGAAGATATATCATTTGTTGATGTTACAAATAATCTCATACTACAAGAATTGAGCTACGATCAGACTACCCTTCAATATGAAGCTACAACATTGCAAAATTTTCTTATTGATAAGCAAAAAATGATATTTGATTAAGTTATGATGTTTACTTACTCATCATTAGGAGGGTTCTTCTTTGTTTATGTCTATGGTGGTATAGGGAAAACTTTCTTATGGAATGCATTAACATGTATGTTACATGGTCAAGGAGATAATGTATTGACTGTTGCATCAAGTGGAATTGCAATAACATTACTTCCTTCCGATAGAACAGCTTATTCACGCTTTGCTATTCCAGTACAAATTACTAAGTTTTCATTGTGCTTAATTAGACAAAACTCAGTACTAACAAACTTAATTATATGTACAAAGTTAATCATATGGGATGAAGCTCCTATAGTACAACGGTACTACATAGAAGCATTTGATTGTACTCTCAAGGACATTATGCATTTTGATTTAGTATTTAGTGAGAAATGCTTTATTATAGGTGGCGACTTCCGTCAGATTCTTGCAATGATACCAAAAGGTACTAGGGCTTCAATTGTTAATACATGTATTTCATCTTTACGCTTATAGGATTATTACACCATCTTCCACCTTACGAAGAACATGAGGTTCACTATTGGATCATCAAATACTGATATCAAGCAGCTGCAATGGTTTAGTCAATGGCTTCTAGATATAGGTAAAGGGAAGATAGGTGATTCACATGATATAATATGACAAATTGAGATTCCAGATCGATTCTTGGTACCAGAATCTTAAAATTCAATAGAGACCATTATACAAGCGACTTACACAAATTTAGAAGACAATATTTCCAACAATGAATATTTCAATGGTAGAGCAATATTGGCACCCATCATAAAGGTTGTCAATAAAATAAATGAATAAATGTGTTCTCAATTGCCTGGTGACTCTCAAGAGTTTTTCAGTTCTAATTTTGTTTGTCAATCTATAGATGTCAATGATAGCTTTGACAATCTGTACACAACTTAATTCTTGAACACTATTACAAGCTTTGGTTTACCGCCACACAAGCTTACATTGAAAGTTGGAGCTCCTGTTATGCTGTTGAGGAATATAGACCAAGGATCAGGCTTGTGCAATGGTACTCGGCTTCATATATCAAAGCTGGGAAAAAATGTCATTGAAGCCATTACATTGAATGGTTTTAAGCCAAATCAGAAATTTTTAATTTATAGGATGGAAATGAACCCTTCTAAAAGTAGATGGCCGTTTCATACGTGAAGGAGGCAATTTCCAATTAATGTCAGTTTTGTAATAACTATCAACAAAAGCCAAAGTTAATCTCTTCATCATATTGGGGCATATCAACAAAAGCCTGTATATACCCATGGGCAATTATATGTTGCATTATCATGGGTTAGAAGCATGGATGACTTGAAATTATATGTGCCTACTAATCTTGATAGTAATAGTAGGACTACCACAAATGTCATTTATAAGGAAGTGTTTAGGAATTTGCACCGTTAATTCAGTTTAGTTAGATTTACGGCTCAGCATTCAGTGTAGTCCATGCCATGCAATTAAGATGTATTCGTAGTTTGATGTTTGGATTAGAACTTAATTTTTTTCCTATTTCCTGTTTGACTTGTAGTATGTTTCATTATGTTTTTTCAATGTTAATGATCTTCAGTCATGTCCTTTATCATTTTCTTTAAAAATACTTTTACATACTTGTCTATGTGATGTCCTACAAATTATTTTGATTCGGCTAATGAGCTAATACATTTAAACATATTAGCTTTGTATGTGTGTTAATTTCATTTTTTAATTGGTGTTGTGTTTGTATAACCAGCTATAATGCAATTATCTTCTTGAAGAATTGCTCCCAGCGTAATGCGCGAGGGAGTTCATGCTAGTTTGGATCCTACCCCACCGCCCCCACCCTTTTCTCGCTCTTTCTCTTCTAGCAATTTTCATTTATATCTTGCTAAACATAAAACCGACCTTTCTTCAGCTCATCCTAAATAAACTAGGTTGGTTACTCCTTGCTTCGAGGCTCATGTTGTTCCTTTCTCAAGAATATTCAATTTTTTTTGGAGCCATAATTTCCATCACTGTTACTTCTGATTAAGGTGGCTATCCCTCAAAGTTCTAGCTTGCCACTCTACCTTTATTTCTCTTTGATTTACTTGCCATGATTATGTCTCTCTCAGTTGGAGTTATTGTTGTTTTTTCATAGTTTCAAAGGCTCAGCAACAAAGCATTATGAACAACTTACCTTTGTAAGTTTCCTCCTTCTTTCTCTCTAGAAATCAAGCAAGCTCTCTCTCTCTCTTGCACACTCAAAACTAAAGGGAATGAAGGGAATGAGGAAGAGAAATAGCTTTTGTAATTATCCCTTAATTTCTCTAATTATTTAATTTTCAAAATCCCCATTTTCGGATTTATTGGAAATTCTGGTAGACTTTTTGCTAAAACTTTGGAAAATCATAACTAAATTTGTAAACATCATATTGAAGTAATTCCTAAGGATATTGAACCCTTATTAAGTCTATTTTCAAGGAAAAATATAGCCCTTTGTCAATTGGAAGAACAAAATTCCCAGAATTAAATTCTTTGAATCCTGTTCCAGAAAATCAACAATTTTTATAGGCTAAATTCAGGAATTCATAAATCTTTGCATATAGCTCAAAAAATTACTCATTATATATCACATTAAACCTTAGGATGACTACTTTTACCCTCTAAAATTTCAAAATTTTTGAACATCATTTGTTCTTCCAAAATCACATGACAAATTCACTGTCTCACCAAAAATATCACTGGCAACATAATCACATTCTCCAAAATTCACCATTTTATTTCATTGACCATTTTCAATAATAATAATACATTTTGGTAAATAAAATTTAGGGCGTTATTTCACGTATATCCTCACTATCATCAATCCTTTCAATTCCATCCCTTCCATTCACGTGGCTTTTTCCCTTCATCCCACTAACACATTGATTCTCCTATTCAGCCTACTACCACACACCATAGGCCTATCTCCACAAACTCATTAAATATAATAAGCATCCCATTCATTGTAAATTCATCCACAAGTTACCTTTACCAGGGGTGATGGCCGTGACTCACTTGGAGCCTGGAGGTGAGGAAAAATTCATGGCAGCATGAGTTATTTGGGAGGCAGCTTGGGAGGCGTATAGAGGAAGCTAAAGCCTAGGAACTTACTGTTACGAGTATAAATAGTTTATTAAATAGTGCAAGTGTACACTATCATAATCAAATTATATAGAAGTGAGTAGAGTATCGTTCCTACAAGGATTGATCACTAATTACCAAAATGAGTAATTTTAACTCTATTTAGTAGATCGATTAGTTGGTGATTGAGATTACAAAATTAAAAATAATTAAATATGAATGCAAATGATATGAAAGCAACTATGAGAAAAAAGCCCTAGGGGTCATATTTCACTTCATAAATTATGAATTGAATCACTTATCTATTCTAGCCTAAATTATTCCACATGATTGATAGTCGATTTTTCCTAATTTAATTACTAGCCTCTTCCAAGGTTAAGCAATTCTATAATTAATTGCTAATCCAATATATTCCTATATGAATTTAAGCAATTAACTATGCATTAAGATTTATGGAACTTAGTAAGACTACACAACTCATATGAATATATTCCCATTTCATATGCAAGTCATGGTTTTAATTATAGGATCTATACACATGCATCTCCTTCCAGTCTCAACATATATATTGGAATCATTCAAAAGGTGGCCAATCAATTGAAAGAATTAAGAACAATAATTAAAACTCAATTATGAATGAGAAATTCATACTAGATTCAATAAGTTAAAATTCAATTCGTCATTAGTAAGTTACATCATCACCCTAGGAAAATGGAAGTTTAGCACATGATGAAATTAAACATAAAAATAAAACAAATTGAGAACTTCATAAACATTGCAATAAAATTAATTATTAAATTCTAAAAAATAAAAATTACAACCACAAGATGCATGAAAATAAAAAAATATAGCCTTCCATGTAAGAGGTACAACCTTCCATGTAGGAGGTATGCAAGAAACAAATACAATGCATGAAATTAATTCTAAGATAATGGTGTAAGTGGAGAAGAGAGGAGAGTAATAGATATGAAATGGTGTGTAAGTGGAGAAAAGAGGAAAGTAATGGATATGAAAAATTGTTGTGTGTAAAATGTGAAGAAGAGGGTGGCTATATATAGGGAAGAATAGAGTAGGGTATATGAAATCTAGTGGATGAAGTAGTAGATAGAACGTGGTAGATGAAAAGGAAGATGAAGTGTTAGATGAAATGTGGTAGACAGAATGGTTGGTGGAATGGTAGATGATTCCCGCTCTCAACTTCCAAGCAAAATTCGAAACCCTTGAAGATAGAACTGGGTTTTGGTCTCAACATAAAAGTTGTAGAACTATTTCTTTGCTTTTTATCCATATATAGAATGTCCTAATCTAACATCTAGAACTCCAGATATTGCCTAAAAACTGAAAGAGGATATAATTTAGTATTTTTTCATTAAATTCTATTTCATGCCAAAATCATTATTTATTTGTTAATTACACCCAAATTTATTAAATTGAGCTCAAATATCATTCATAAAATCATCATATAAGGGAAAATAAATATGCAAATATTTTACTTATCACTTACACTTGAAAACCACAAGGGAGTGTCTGTTCTTTTATCAATTTGTTTCAAGACTTGAGATTATGTAGTTTTAAATTATTTTGAGTTGTTTTAATTAAGAACAATCTAGTCTTATATGGTAGACATATTCCTTTTGGATTATATTGACATTTTGGAATGTTTTGTGCTTGAGACATTTGCTGAAATGCTTGTTTGCAAACTTTTGGATTGTCAATTGAATTATTAATCAAGTTTTCATTATGAATTTAATTGTCAATCTGGTTTATCTTCTCAATTATTTAATTAGGTTGGTTAATTAGACAATTTTAAACATGATTTCTAAAATTAATTTGAAACTAATTGGGATTGGTTTAAATGGATTTAATTAACTAGCTTTTATATCATTATGAGTTTTCTAGTGGATCAAGTGTTATTGAGCATATGGGTTTTCCATGCTTCAATTAGATGATTAAATATATTAATTCCTCTCTTTTATCAATCTCCCTTTGGTCTAATTAATTAATTTGGGCTAAGAAAGCTAACTCAAAGTAAATCCTAAGTTGTCCCCTTCATCACCATAACTGAATTAAATTTTTGTTGTGCCTTGCTTTTTCTTAATCTTTTTGCTTAGCATTTTAATTCCTCTTTCATAAAAAAACCCCAAAAAATTGCAATCAAATTGATATAGATTAGTCTCATTCTCATATAGGTTTTAGAGTCACTTGCATCTTGCATCTAATTAGTTTAACTGCATTTGGTTAGCTAATAGTGTTTTGCATTTTAGTTTAGGTCAATTCCATTGCATTTTTCATCATTTAAATTCAATTCTAAAGAAAACTCATAGATTGATCCATAAAAGAATAACCTAGGTTGCCACTGTATTATAATAATAGGTTGTCCTAGTTATTAATTGATTGTTTTAGTGACAAAAACACATCACAGTGCTCATGCAGGTCATGGTTTACTATAACCACCAAATCTCTAGTTGCAATCAGCAAGATTAGCCGGCTAATAGCACGCCAACAAGTAGAAGGCAAGCTCATCACACTGAGAAAATCGATGGTGCTCTATGATTTGAAAACTTAAGGCTTTAGTGACAAGCAAGAGCTCCCAACGACATCAATTTATAGGTGAGGTTCGATAAAGGGGATCAAGTTACAAGGAAGGCAGAGTTTCTTCATAAAATTATCTTCTAATATGTGTAATCCTTCTCCTCTATGTGATTCAAGGTGGTTGAAGCAAAATTTTTGAATTTTGAGAGACTAAAGTTTCAGCCAACAAGAGAACAATAAGAAGGAGCCAAAGGTAAATTTATAAGCTTCAATCTTTGGTTGTTCTGATTTTTTGGTTGATTTAATCGGTGAATTTCTGGTTAATTTGCTGTGGTTGTGAAATTTGGGAAAAATTCAACCCTAGATGTTATACTGCCAAAATTGGGTCTAAATGGTAGTTATAAATTAATTAAATAGTTAATAAAGTGATTAGGAGTAGAAAGGAGAAAATCTGCAGAGTCAGAATTAGAAAACCCTAATTTTTCCTAGAGAATCCTGGTATTCGGCTAGCTTTCATTCAGGGGGTTAGAGTTGATTTTTGATGTTATGATGACACCACTGTATTCAGGAGAGAAAATTAGGTAGAGTTACAGATGAACACTTTTCCAGAAAAAGCCCTAAAAAGCATAATGACCAAAATGCCCCTGAAACCCTAAATTGGGGGCTGCTAACGGCATTTTGTCTTTTAGCAGTGAAATTGGTAATTCTGAAGCCGAAAATCAATTCCTTAGGCAAAAATATGTAATAATAGCCTAGGTTAAAATTTCAAAAAAAGTACAGTTAGATCGAGTAGGGCGGGGCGGGGCTGGGGCCGGGTTCCCAGGGGTATTTTGGTAATTTTTACAATATACTCATATTAGCGCAAGAAACACTATGGAAGTTCCTAAAGAGTACATGAATGTGTTTTAACCTAATTCTTGTACATTTGGAAATTTAGGATTGGACAGTAGCCTGAGCCGGATACAAAATGTTGGATTGATATAAAGGTGCAAGAGAAGGACTCAGAGACCAGATTTTGGGAACTTGCCTTATTTGTATGTATGTGATATCTCTACTTGTGTATTGATGTATGTGATTGCTTTACTTGATTGTGTAGAGCATATTTGAATAATGAATATATGTTTCTGTTTATACTATGGCCATAGTTAAGTTACATGAAACATTGAGGATGTAAAAATGTCCTTATGGGGCATGCAACTAGTTAAAGATAACATTTCATACACATAGCATCTTTCATGCATGCATTATGGTATCTGTTTCCATCTGAGATTATCTCAAATCTCACCCCTTACCAACAATTTAGACAGGTGAATACAAAAGGTATGCAAAGATCAGAGAAGGGAACTACACGAGAGGAATGCAGTGGTTGAGCGAAGATAGGAAGATGCCTCTATTTCATTGCAACAAATTTAGATACCCCAGTAGCCTATACAACTACATCATTTGTAATTAGTAAGTACAAACCCCTATGGGGAATTTTTGTAATCCTGCACATATTATCAGTATATTTATGCTATTCTTGTGTGCCTTTCGAACTGCATATCATTTTCAGAAAATACTCTAAAAATGGTGAAAATAAGAAAAGGGTATTACACGTGAGTCTTCAGCCTGCGTCCGCGTGTCAGTGAGTGGATCCTCCCCTTTATATTATGGCAACTAGATTAATTAAAAGAGAGGAAGAGAGAGCTTTGGGGTTTAAAATTTAAAACCATTAAAATTTAAGTAGTCCAATAAGATCTAACCATTAGATTCTCTTTTAGCTTCCAAGAAAAATTTTGCACCACAGAATCTTCACATATGCTTTTCCTTGCCCTGCAAGAATTAAATAAAATCATGATCTATCATATATTTAGAAATATTATTTAGTCACAAGATAGCAATCAGAATATTAGCAATTTAAACCTAATAATCTCATAATTAATTTAGATTTATATTATTTCTTGAAATTGGATAGTGATCCAAATATTATCTAATAAATCAAAATTATCCTAAAATAGTCCTCAAAATAATTTAATAAGGTGGGACAAAATATATGAAATTTGGGATTTATCACACTACATCTCTCATCTTACCATTAAGCAAACTCTGCTTTGGTCTGGCTCTCCTGTCTGGTATGATGAGGTTTATACTTGGTTCCATTAATTTATAGCCCCTATGCATCTTTATAGTCTAAAGGAACCACGCTTGGAGATGCTTTTGTGATCAGGTTACTATATCACACAACCCTCGATGGAGTTTATTGATCAGTTGAGGGCCATTTATCCTATCTTAGGATTTCCCATCCTCGAGAGCTTCACTTGCCTCTATTGATCCAAAATCACAAAGTTTCTTCTTACATGTGCATTTCTGCCCTGACTGGTGAGGAGGCACTTCATTACATTGAGGAGGTTTCCAACTTCTGTGGACACACTCCTCCTTTCTCGTGACATGCCAAATGGGGTTCCTTATAGTGGTAGAAATGGTGGGGATCATGGTGGCCACCATTGTCGATGCTATGGTTTCTTTCTTGGTGTTGAGGTCTTTTGGGTCTATAATGATTTTTGCTCTGTAGGTTTCAATAAGTTTTCGGTCAAAAAGACTCCTGTGGTGTTGATATGATCTCATCTTCTAATTACATGCACAAAATGGGTAGTGTTGTTCATGTAGTATAGTTTGCTAAGCTACTCAACTTGTTTCATTTTATTATCTTATTTTTGTACTATTATGGTTTGTTTTTATTTCGGGGAGCTATTTTGTTCTTCTCAATGTTTCATTCTTGTGGGGGTTGTTGATCATTAGTCTTCCAAGACCTACAAGTTCCCCTTTTCTCTTCAACAGTACCTTCTCCTTAGTAAAGGCCTTTACCTCTGAGCTTTCTTAGGCCTTCCTGACCTACCATACTATATTGTACTAGGTTCTTTACGCTTCACAACTCACTCTTTTTGGTGGTTTGCTTCCTCTCTTCATACTATATTGTACTAGGTTCTGAGCTTTCTCTCTTTTTCTACTCCATGCTCCTTATTTAGTGTGTCTTGTTTTATTTTCATTTGTCTTTGTTGTTTTGTGTGGTTATTGGGCTTTTGTTCTTTCTCTTTTAAATCCTTTGTACAAGCCAATAGCTTTTCTTTTTGTACCTTTTATCATTTGAGTAAATTATCCTTTTATCAAAAAAAGTATTAATGAATTCGTGAACCAATCTTCAAAAACAACATGTCTAAAATATAGTTTTTAGATTAGTTGTCTATACTAGTCTAAAAAGTAGTAAAAATAATTTTAGAAAAACCCCTAATAACCCTTCTCCTCTCCTTTATTTCACCTTCATACGTTCTAGCACTAGTCCCAACTATAGAAAATACCATAAATCACAGTTAGTTTTTATAATACATCACGGTTTTAAATCTTATATATGGTGGCATTATATATTATTGGTGTGAATACGTATCTAATTCTAAATCCTGATGTATTCAGTACCACATATAATAGTTCTAATACAACACCCATTATGTATTGAGGCTTAGAAAGGCCAAGACATGCATAATGCTTACATAATACACAATGGGCTCACATATATAATGGTTCTTACAAAACACCCATTACATCATACTTATGCAAATGCGTTTTGAAAAAGAGTTGAAACATGTTATAGAAGGTGAAAAACTAAATGAACATGTACACACAGGAAAAGAATTCTAGGCCTAAATAACCTTTCAACAAGGTTTTTCTCTAATGCTCACTCTAACACTATCAATTGCATAAGAAGCTAACCACAAAACATCTACTTAAGTATTCCAAGTGCTAACCTTAAAAATATAATCAATCAAAACATTGCAATCAATTTTAATAATGCTCCACTATTAAAAGCATTAATGATATATAAACTTTTGTTTTCTTTTCAAAACAAGGAGTAAGCAAAAATCCAATTGCGTGTTCATTTCTCTTTCCATTCACTTGAAAAACAAAATATGATTTTAAAAAATTGCCAAAACAATAGATCTTGTGAAAGCTCAAAGAACTTACCATAAATCATACTTCCAAAGTGGCAAATGTGACCCTTTACCACTTAGGCCATGCATCCAACAAGTCATGCTTGAAATGTTTTGAAAACATTTTCTAGTAGTTTAAGGCATTTTCTCATTTTGAAGTGATCAATTAATGGGATTCAAAAATGTATTCCCCTCCCCCATACTTAATCAACACATTGTCCTTAATGTGTGTAAAGCAACTCTAAAGAGATTGCTTAACAAGTTAAAACTCAAGGCATAATGTGAATCAATTAGGGTATTGGCCAAAAATATAAAGTATACATAAGGAGTTCTTATTGTACTTACTAAGCTACACTACTTCTACATTTTCTTTTCTACTAAATTAGGTCCCTCCCCCACACTTATCTTCCTTATACAATAATTAAGCCCAAGTACTCATAGAAATCAGGAAGAAAATAAGTGAGGAAAGAGACAACTTTTGTTAGAGTAGCTTGAGTCACTTGAAAGAGAAGTTCTCATTACCGATGAGAATCATGCATTTTTCCTTTAAAACATCTTCTCTCGCATTCAATTTTCTTAGTGGAGGTAGCTCAGGATCAATTGAAAGAGGTATAAGAATGTATGGTTGAGGTTGGCTCCTCTAACAACCTTTCCACTTATGTATTTGTAAAGAAGGCAAGCAAACAACAATATCCCATACAAAAATAAAGACATGAAGAGATTTAAGTCAAATAAAAGGCATGTGAAGTTCCAAACTCTATAAGTAACTATAACATTCAAGGAAATCAATGCCACTCCCATCAGTTGGGGTCAAACAAATGGTTATATTGTGAAACTTCTCTTATGTTTGCAAAGTAGAAGGTGCGGAATCCAATATAGTTTGGGGCACATGGCATCATCATTGCAATCACAAGAGATAGAAGGAAAAAGAGTGGAAGAAGGAAGAGAGTTTTTCAAATCATTACCACTTGAGGGTTCTAGAATTTCAAAGCAATTATGTTTCATTTCTAAATCGGGTGGTAAATCACAAGATAACACTTGTTGGAAAGATTCATCAACATGCAGGATTTTAACAATCAAAATTTCAGAATCTTTGTCATCAACAAGAGTACAAGGAAGCAATCCGATGGAAATTTTATGCATTTGGCATCCTAAGCTATGATCTTTCTCACTCATCAACAATATTGGCATCCATACAAGGTTTAATATTTTTGTGATGCTCATGCTTCAATAATCAATAGTACAAGAGGATTTATCAGGATTAATGGTAGACTCAACATATCACTAAACACTTTCTTATGAAATTTAGCAATCAAGTGGCATTTTTCATTATAACAGTCTACACATATTTGATTTTCAGCAAAAGAACATGAAAATACTTCATTCAATTTATCACAATCATCCCTAGTGCTATGAAAAGAAACATTTTCAATAGTTAAAGCATTGCACAAAGAAGTAGGGGCACTCTTATCAACAAGTACAATTGAATCACTATAACTAGAGTCAATAGGTTGAGAAATTAAATTTTCAAACATTTGAGTTGATTCAACAATCATTTCCTCATCCACCTCATCATTACTCAAATCATTAATTGCTTTCCTTGCAAGAGTAGTAGTTAGAGAAGGGTTAACTTCTTCAAGGATAGGAGTTTCATTACTTATGGAAGAGGAAGACTCCTTTGAAATTTGAAGATAGGCCTTCTTGACTTTCTTGGCTTACGTAGTTGGTCTACATATAGGCAATGGAGGATGAGTCTCTTATGGAGTATTGCAATTAAAAGACTTTTATGCAAGCCACTCCATTGCTTTCTCCAACCCCTTATTTTCTTTCTTCAATAGCTCTGCTTCTTGTGTATGTATGAACATGGGAGGAGGATTTTCTTGCAAATTCTTCTTGAATACTTGTCGTTGCTGAGTGAGACGCTCAATTTCCTTTTCCAATCTCTCATTATCTCTTTCTTGTTGCTTTATTCCTCTTATCATAGAGTCTATGTGATGGTCAAAGTTGTCTTTGTGTGACCACTTCTCATTTATAATTTGAGTCATTTGATTTTAGAACTCTAAAAGGACTTCACAAATGGAAAGTTCTTAGTTAGCACATTTGGTTGGGAAATAGGTCCATAACATGGCTCAAAGAGTGGGTGTAGAGACTTATGAGATGGATGGCATGGTTGGAAAGTAGGATGGAATGAAGGAGGAGGTTTATGATATGGTATGTGGTTGTATGGTGAAGGATTAGAGTATGGCTCATAATATGGGTTATATGGTGGAGAAGGCTTATAGTATGGTCTATAGGGTAGGTGGGTGGTTTGGAATGAAGATTACTGGTAAGGTGTATGGTATCGGTAATAGAATGGACTATGAAATTCTTGAGCAATTAAACTTCTTTCTTGACCCTCTAAATTGGCTTAAAGAAGCCACAATGTTTGTTGAATGGAATCGATAGATTAGGAGAGAGCATCTATCTTTTTGATAGAGATATCTACAAAAGAGTGAGATTAAAAGGGTGAACTTTCTTGACAATCCAAACCCTTTTTTGACTTCTTCATTCAGGCTGAAATGATATCTAGTTGTTATTGCACCGATTGAGATCCTTGAGAGACATTATCATTCCTCCAAGTGTAATTGCCTTTGAAAGACTGAGATTGAGAGGTAAATCTTGATTACCACTAAACTAAGCCACAATAATTCAATACAATAAATTCTCACTGAATCACAAAGTGACTATCTAACTATAAACTATAAAAACTAGGAAAAAGAATATAAGAAAATACAAAATGCAAGTGAAAAAGAAAGAGAGGTTTCAAAATGACAAAAGATGCAAGTATGCTATGAATTAACTTGTAGACATGGTAAAATCAAATAAGTGAGCTAAAAATCATATCAAATTTAATGCAAACAACACCACACAAAAACTACCAAGTCAAGACAATGTAAATGAAATCTAAAAATTTGAAAGAAATCAAAGAAGAAAACTCAAAAGCTAACATAATGAAAAATATGAAAAATTCCAGAAAATAAACAAAAAAAATAAAAAAGTGGCCAAAATGATAGAATTTGGATAAAATTCACCATACCCAATAGCAAAGCTATATTGGTTTTTCTTAATATGTAATGAGATGCTATAAAAGCTACCAAAATGCAAAAATCCTAAACCATATGCAATGAAAAATAAAAAATGCGAAACTAACAAACTTGACATGAGAAACCCCTTATCAAAAGTGAATTTGACAATTAGATTTCCTAGGAAGCCAATTACTTAGCTCCCCAGCAATGACACTATTTGATGAGGGCCTTTTTCACGTTAGCATTGGGGTCCATAATAAAAAAATTAATCAAGGATTGTGTATAGGCAAACTTAGGATCGTTTTATTGATTCTTAAGTAATCTAAATCCCTTGCAAATGTAATAATAAAGATAAGGGAAATTGGTTTTAGGTATTTTCAACTTACTAACTAGAAGAGTAACACAATTTAATTAAAAACTAAACTATTATTTTTTGTTACTTCTATAAAAATGGAATGGATATGAGGAAATGAGTCTTGGTAGCAAAGTTAATGGCTTTCCTAGCTTCTTAAAAAGATTTAGAAGTTAATTTATCATCAAGTCAAATTGAAAACCTCAAGCAATTGCATTGAGTCCAATTTATCTAATTAATAACGAATCATATGATCACATTCATAGTCATCTCTTAGATAAATTGCCAAAAACCACTTGATGTGTGTTTGAAAATCATTTTAATGGACCTGTTTCCTCTTAAATTAGAGCACAATCGTGTCACTCAATATGAAATAAATCAACTACACTTTATAGTGTTCACATACAATGTATAATCTCATTAAAACATAAGACAATAATTTCAATATATAGTTTAAGAGCATTAAAGCAAAATTCAACACAAATGTTAACCAATAAGGATAAATGAATACTCATCTAAGTCTTACAAACATGTACAACTTTAGAATCGAACCAAACAGATCACAATACATATAATAAGCTAATGGAAAACTAATAAACTCCCCTTCATTGTAGATTGAAGCTTTAGCCACATTCTTCACCACAAAAACTCAAGCAAATTAGCCATTTATACTTTTAGATACTGCTAAAGCTTCTTGAAAACAATAGAAATCCATGAGACAGAGAAATGGAAAATCTTGAAGTATAAGATAGGGAAAATAAGTGCTGCTGGTAAATAGCAAGACTTACTGGAAAACTGGAAATATCGTTGAAAAACTCAAAGCTCGCCAAAGAACTAGAGATCTCGCCAGAAAGATGGAGAATGAATGTCTCTGTGCTTTCTGATGTTCTAATAGTGATGATATAAGACAATGGTGGATAAACAAGGATGAATGTGCTCTAGTTTGATGATGGTGATGGCTGATGAAGATGGAGATTCCGAAAAACCAAGTTGTCATTTCTAGTGGGTTAAAAACATACGAAAAATCAAGAGGTAAGGTGTGATATTGGTAAAAGAATGGATATCGAGTTAACTTTGTAACCCCCTCACCGTAATTATATCCGAATTATGAAATTTAAATGAAATAAGGACCAATAAGATAAAAAAAACACATTATAAACCCTCATCTTCAAGATGGGGTATACCGAAAATAGTTCAAAACATAGTTCATCGGGTCTCACGTTCACCTTCGAATACAACTAGTTGTGCAGTCAAATCACATAATAAATATCAGAGTACGTAACTAAAATCCCGGCAACCCTGGATTACTTGTATATATACACAATGGGTTCAAAGTTTCCCAAAATGGGGATTACATATCTGAAAATATTATCTACAGCTCTTATGCACACAGTAATCCTAAAATCCTATTAGATAACCAATGGTCCAAAATCAAAATGTCTCTACAAGATCCTAACCACTTCAGGTTGGCCGCTTCCCCTTTGAGCCACTTGACTTGTCTGAAATTTTAGTCATTTGAAAAGAGTGAGATTCTAAAGAATCCCAATAGTAACAAATCACTCATACAACATATAAACACAAATCATGTATGTTCAGCATGTTCAGCAATAAAACTATGAGTTATGGCTCATGCCACAATCGACAGCACTCAGGCTGTAATGACAATGCACTATGCCCGCTTTCCCGGTAAAAACTATGCCATCTTTCGTTATAATCACTATGCCAGTTTTCGTTGTAATCTCTATGCCCGCTTCTGCAGTAATCACTATGCAACAGCATCACAAGGCACAAAGCAACACAAAGCTCCATAAGGCGTCTCAATGCATAACAAGGCAGCAGTAACAACAACACAAGGCATGATAGGCATACATACAGTACATTTACACAAAGTATAAGAGAGGAGTCACTACCTGTATCTTTCCTGACGTTCTTTGGCACAGTCGGCTCACGAGTCTGACAGATGTCAAATCCTATAATCAAATTAGGGACAACCATTCAATCTCTTTTTCCAAATGCATATTTCTATAATACTCTAAGTTGGTTGCCATTTAAACACTTTAGGATGATCATTAGAGGCCTAAACACATACCTAAAGGGTTGGAAGAAGCTACCTTGAAGACCACTTTTTCAGAAGCATAATACAGATTTTCAGCTGGCTCACTCGAGTGAAGATGACCTCACTCAAGTGATGAGAGACTTGCACTCAAGTAGACTGGCTCTCACTCGCAAGTGTTTGTCAGTGAGCAACTACCATAGCTAGAGAGTGCTTACAACACTCGAGCGTAAGGCTTTACACTCGGGTGATGAGTCCAAATCTCCTCGAGTCCTCGGAAGTGCAACACAGAAAGTAAAAACCCGAGAGCACATGCAACAACAGAGGGAAGAGCTTACTCAAAAACCACCCTTGGCACTCGGGTAAGGAGCCCACACTTGTGACTGTCAAAACACAATCTTAAACATTGACCAGCGAGTGAGGACCTAAGAGCAACCCTAACCATGAACAGACGCCATCACTCGAGTGACCCCTTCCTTACTCGAGTGATCACCAACTTCATTCGCGGTTTAAGAAGTGCACTTGAGCCTCATTCATGAGAACCCAGGCGAAAGACAAAGAGAAAAGGAATAATACACGGCAGCACTAGAGTATGATCCTCCCTCAATCGAGTGATGCCATCAGATTGGCCAGAATGCAGTAAGTGACAGAAAATCCTAGATTGGTCAAAATTAATCCCAATGGTTACTAAATTCCACACAAAGTTCATTACCACTTAAAATTGCCTAAGGAACACATTGGTAACTTCCAAAAACATCCAAAAACCATTTTAACCACATTCTAACTCTTGAGTCTCTAATCTACACACAATACCCAATTCCAATCAACACACCTCCCAACTTCAAAACTATAACCAACATTCAAATACCTTCACAATGAACTATTTCCAACATCAATCACTATGAAATTCATACATTCAAAAATAGACATAAACCAAGGCAAATTCCAAATTTCTCAAACTTATCCAAAAATCACAACATATATATCAAAAAGCATCAAATGCTTACCTCTTCATTTTGCCAAAACTAGAACTTTGATTCTCCAACTTTCAAATTACTCCAACACCCAAATTGTAACCCCCTGCCTTTAAACACATAATTATAATTCGATAACACATATTTAAATCGGATTAGAGACCATTGGATGCTTTAACCTCGTTTTAAACTTTCTGTCTCACAGTAAAATTTTTACAAAACTTTCAAAACTCTTTTTTTTCCATCCAGGTCTCAATTTCAATATTCGAATATAATTACCTGTGCAGTTAATGTACATTCAATCATATCAGAGTGTATAACCGCATCCCCGACAACTCCCGGGTTCTATGCATAAAAACCTGAAGGTTTATAAGTATACACTAGGGGATTACACAACCAAAATCGAATGTAGTGTTCCTGATTCAGAATATACAGTAATCCCAAGTTCAAAATACTTAACCAACGTTTCCAACTCAACTATATACCCCCAAGGGCCCTAATTGCTCTGGGTTGGCCACTTCTCCTTTGAACCACACGCCCTGTCTGAAATGTTAGTCATAGAAAAGAATGAGATTCGAGAGAATCTCAGTAGTAACAAACCACTCACACAATGCATAAACACAAAGCATATATATAAATCACAAACAGCAACAGCAGCAGCAATCTCAGAGATACATGGTTTTCACCACAAACGACAGCACTCATGGCTGTATACACAATACGACAGCTCTCACTGTAATAATAATCACGACAGCTTACGCTGTAATCACCATCACGACAGCTTACGCTGTAATCACAATAACGACAGCTTACGCTGTAAACGACAGCTTGCGCTGTAAACGACAGCTATCACCAGCTGTAACCGCAGCAGCATCAAAGATTCATCACAGAACAGTGATAACACACACATACAGAGCATTACACATAGTATAAGAGAGAGAGTCACTACCTTGTCCTTTCCTGACGTCCTTCAGCGTAGTTGGCTCACGAGGGCGGCAAATATCAAAGCCTATAAACAAAATCAAGAATGGTGGATTAATTTCCTACCCCTAATTCCTACTTTCAAACACTTAGAATAGGTTCCATATGAGTCTATAATGAAAATTTACAAAAATACCCCCGGGGACCCGGCCTGGGCCCGCCATACCCAGTCCGGTTGCACTTTTCCCGAAATTCTAATCTGGGCTATTCTAACATATTTCCGCCCAAGGAATCCATTTCCGTACTCAGAATTATCAAATTCAATGTCAAATTACAAAATTGCCCTTGGCAGCCCTACTTTTAGGGTTTTAGGGGTGTTTCCGTAATTATGCTTTCTCGGCCTTTTTTGAAAAAGTGCCCAACTGTAACCCCACCTAATTTTCGCCCCTGAACTCAATGGAACCATCAAATCATTGAAAATCCAACTCTAAGACCCATTTCTAGAGCTGGCCAAAATTTATGAGTTCTCTGGGGAAAATCGGGGTTTTACGATTTCGGCTCCGTAAACGCGTTCCTTTCTACTCCTAACCACTTTATTAACCATTACATTAGGTTAAAACTAACATTAAAACCCAATTTGAGCAGCATAACCCCTAGGCCATATCATTTCCAAACTTTAAAACCAATGGCAATCCGGTGAAATTTCACCGATTAAATTGCCCACAGCAGCCAGAATAAGCAGTATACGAAAGTTTAGAAGTTACCTCAAGCTCCCACAAGCTTTTCCCAAATATTGCTGAAAATCCTAAGTGCTCAACAACAGATTTTGAGCTTCCAAACCTTAAAGAACAAAGAGGAGTAGCTTAGGATCGGAGTTACACGCGTTAGAAGCTAAATCGTCGGAGAAATCGGCTTACCTTGTGATTTTTCTTCTCCTTTCTCTCTCTACAAACCTCAACGTTCTCACTCCTCATTCAGCTGCTGTGTGCGACAGAAATGAGCTGAGGAAGATGATAACATATTTAATTCCATGCTGATGTCATCTTTTATTGAGATGATGTCATAATTCCCATTTTCGGATTTTCTGGCAGATTTTCTGCCCAAACTTTGAAAAATCATAACTAATTCTAGAAAACTCAAAATGAGGTGATTCCAAAGCCAAATGAAAGATATTTAAGTCCTCTTCATAGGAAAAATATTGGCCATTACTAAAAATCACTACACAATTCCAGAATTACATAAAACTCATCACTGCCCCAAAACAGAGTTCAGTTTCCATCCCAAACTTTGGACAGTTATATCTCCTAGTTCACAAAACGAAATGGAACAAATTATATGTCCATTTTGAAGCTTGAGATGTGAAATATAAGACTGGAAAATTTCAGAATTTTTAGATACCATTTGGTCATTAAAAACGTTCACACAAACGGACTGCCCAGAATAGAATTTCACTGGACAGAATTTTAGATTTTGCATCTTTGCTTCCATTGGTTCCATTTTCATACCAAACATCATTCCCACATAAATTTTCACAAGGAATCCATTGGAATCATTAAAATATCCAAATTCCCATCACACATTCTTCAAAAGTATTTATTCAACAATAATTACATCCACTTTTGAAGTCATTAGCCCTTAATCACTTTTTGGGATATTACACAAATCACCACTATTCAAAATTCTGAAATCACCAAGATGAAGCTCTCAGTGAGATGCACAACATTAGAGATCAACTAAAACATCAAAATCTTACCTTTCTTCTTCCTTTTCTTCTTGATCACCGGAAAAATAGAGAAAGAAACAGATGATGATGATGATGAGAGAAGGTGAGGATGATGATGATGTGTTTTCCTTTCCCTTTCCGCACACAAATTGTATAGGAGAGAGAAGAGAGAGAAAAGTGGATTTTTGTCTTCTAGCACCATCCAATGGTCCACAACATGACACTTGTCATGATCTTGCTCACTCCCTCCATGAGCTCACACCAATGCAAAGCATGGGATTCCGACCCATAGCCAATAAATCTCAACCCTTGATCTCTAATCACCAATAAGTTTCCTCTTTAGTAACTAACCAATTGGTTGGTAAATTTGCAATTTTACCATTTTGTCCCTAGTTTCACTATGATTATTAAATCATCACTATGAACATTTATATCAAATTCACATCACATTTATCTAAAAGTGTTTAATTACACTAATTACAATCAACATCAGAGTCATTAGCCCTTAATTTGAAATTGGGTCATTACAATTCTCCCCTTGTAAAATAAATTTCGCCCTGAAATTCGTCAAACTACTTGAGCCATAAACTCTAGATATCGCCTTCACATATCCTATTTCGCTTCCCAGGTTGCTTCTCTCTAGGTCATTCCCTTTTAGATCACTTTCACATAAGGGATACTTCAGTGTCTAAGCCGTCGTTTTTCTTGATCAATAATATGTTCTAGCTCCACTACATACGTGAAATTGTCTTGCAACTCAACTTCCTCATACTCAACGATGTGAGATAGATCCGGTTGGTACTTCATCAGCTGGGAAACATGAAACACATCGTGGAGTCTGCTCAAGTTTGGTGGTAGGGCTACTCGATATGCAATAAGTTTAATCCTTCTAAGGATCTCAAAAGGACTTATATACCTTGGGCTCAACTTATTTCGCTTGATTGCTCGCCCAATACTGGTGACAGGAGATGCTCTTAGAAACACATGGTCACTAACTTCAAACTCTAGAGGCCTTCTCCTCTTGTCAGCAAAGCTTTTCTATCAACTTTACACTGCAAGAAGCCTCTTACGAATGATTTGAATTTGAGCTAAGGTTTGATCAATAAGATCCGGCCTGTACAGTTTCCTCTCAGATAATTCATTCCAACACAATGGTGATTGGCACTTTCTTCCATACAACGCTTCATACGACTCCATTTGAATGCTCTCATGATAGCTATTATTGTAGGCAAACTCCGTAAGAGGAAGAAAATGATCCCAACTCCCTTTGAAGTCAAGGACACATGCACGAAGCATATCCTCTAGTGTTTGAATAGTCCTCTCTGACTGTCCGTTTGTCTGAGGATGATAGGCCATACTAAATCTCAATTGAATTCCCAATGCCTCATGCAAAGCCTTCCAAAACCTCAAAGTAAATCGGGGATCTTGGTAAAAAACGATATCCTTCGGTATGCCATGGAGCTTCACAATCTCCCGAATATAAATTTCTGCTAGTTTGTCCGGAGAGTAACTAGCGTTGATAAGTATAAAGTACGCTGACTTCGTTAACCGATCGACAAAGACCCATATCGCATCATAATTCCTGATCCTGGGGAATGCCACCACAAGGTCCATGGTCACACTTTCCTATTTCTGTTCCGGAATCTTAGGACTTTGCAACAAACCAAGCGGTCTCTGGTGCTTGATCTTTAGACAAGTGAGACATCGCGCCACATATTTTATCATATCACTCTTCAATCTCGGCCACCAATACACAGATTTCAAATTATGATACATTTTGGTCATACCTAGATAAAGAGTGTATCAGCTCTTATGCGCCTAATTTAAGATTTTCTGTCTCAATTCCGCCTTTAGTGGAACACAAATCCTTTTTTGATAACGAACTAGTCCACGAGGCGACAGATCATAGCCCTGAGCTTCTCCCCACTCGATTCTAGCTAGATTACATTGTATCTATCCATATTGTCTCTAAGCCTCTTCAATCTCAGCTCTCAAGTCACTTTCCCCTTGAGAAACAATATAGTTGGCACTAAGAATTTGATTTGACAAATTCAAATCACAAAAATCAGTAATTAACTTCACCTCTTGTATCATCATTGCTGCCACAAGTACAATCTTTAGACTAAGAGCATCAGCGACAACATTTGCTTTACCCAGATGATATTTAATTTCCAAGTTGTAGTCCTTAAGCAACTCCATCCAGCGACATTGTCTCATATTCAATTCTTTCTGATCATACAGATACTTGAGACTCTTGTGGTCACAGTACAGTTCTACAGTCACACCATATAGATAATGCCGCCAAATCTTCAATACAAACATAATAGCCTCAAGCTCCAGATCATGAGTGGGATAGTTCATTTCATGAGGTTTGAACTGTCGAGAGGCATAGGCCACCACACATCCCTACTGCATAAGGACAACGTATGTCAAACTGGGATCAGGTATAATCAACATAGGTGCCATAGTCAACCTCTGTTTTAGCTCCATAAAGCAATTTTCACAATGTTCATCCCACATAAATGGATGATCTTTTCTTGTGAGCTTGGTCATCGGCAATGCAATACGGGAGAAATTCTGAATGAATCTCTGATAGTAGCCAGCAAGTCCTAGAAAACTGCGTATCTCAGCAACAATTTCTGGCCTCTTCCAGTTCAGTATTGCTACGCTTTACTGGGATCCACAGAGACCCCTTCTTGCGAAATAACATGGCCTAAGAATTTTACTTCTGATAGCCAAAACTCGTATTTACTCAATTTGGCATAGAGCTGCTTCTTATGCAATATATTCAACACAATTCTCAAATGATGCTCATGCTCCTTTATACTATTAGAGTATAACATAATATCATTAATGAATACCATAACGAACTGATCTAGGTATTGTCTAAAAACATGGTTCATGTAATCCATGAAAATCGCAGGTGCATTGGTTAGCCCAAACAGCATCACTAAGAATTCATAATGACCATACCTAGTCTGGAAAGCAGTCTACGGAAGATCTGCTTTCACTCACAGTTGATGATACGCTGACCTTAGAACAATCTTCAAAAATACACATGAACCGGATAGTTGATCTAAAAGGTCATCAATTATAGGGGGAGGGTACTTGTTCTTAACAGTAATCTTATTTAACTCTCTATAGTCGATACACAAATGAAGACTTACGTCTTTCTTTTTCACAAACAAAACTGGAGCTCCCCAAGGCGACACACTGGGTCTGATGAACCCCTTTTCTAGCAAATCTTCAATCTGCTTCTTCAATTATACCATTTCATTTGGGGCCATACGATATGGGGCTTTGGATATAGAACTAGTGCCAGGCACAATTTCAATTGGAAATTGAACTTCCCTTTTAGGAGGCAACCTACTTAAGTCATCCGGAAATATCTCAGGGAATTCATTCACTACATGTATACTACTCAAAGACTCACTGGTTTCACCTTACATAGAAAAGAAAACCATATGTCCCTGACAACCCTTTTTCAAATATTTCTCAGCCTTAGCTATTGAAAGGAAATTTAAGCTGACATTTTTGCCCTCAATGCTTTGAGAAACAGGATACATTATCCTCTTGTTCCCATAATCTAACAATACATTATTTGCTCTCAACCAATCAAAACCCAGAATGACTTCCAATTGGTAGAGCGATAAAAAATCAAATCCACCACAGATTCATGACCCTCAACGGTTACAACACAATTTAAATAGGCTTTTGTAGTCACAGCCTTCACACCCATCAGTGTTGACATAATCAAATCAAAAGGCAATTTATGCACAGCTAATCCCAGGCGCATCACACACTCATAGGCAATAAAAGTGTGGCTTGTACCCGAGTTAAACAATGCTTGTTACATATATCTATTAAGAAGAATTGTACCTTGTATCAGCTTTGGGGATTTCTGGGCTTTCTCGTGAGTCATAGCAAATACTCGGCCCTGAGCCCTTGGTCTTTGCTCCGGTCGTGACTCTCCACACTCAATGGATGTATGCCCAACTTGCTTGTATTTTAAACAGATCACTCGACCATCGCAAGTCTGCCATGATGCGGCTTGTTACAATGAGGATATGTCTATACAGTAGGAGCTCTCTACTGATCACGTCTCTCAGAATGATAGGACTTCTTACCACTGCCCTTATATGAGAATGATCCTGAGCCCTTCCATTTTTTAGAAGCACTGCCCTTACTGGGTTCACTATGACCACCAACAGCCTTAGCTGGATATAGCTCTCTCATATTGCTTTCTGTGATCTGACATTCCTCAACCGCTTTATTGAACTCAGAAAACTAATGGGTGGCTAATCTTTTCCTCATATCACGCCTCAAACCCCGTACTAACATGTCTGAGCTTAACTCCTCATCATCCATCTTTCGTAGATAAGAGGAATACAGAGACAAGCGGATAAAATGGGACATATACTCGTCAAAAGATTCCGTGTCCCCTTGCTTGATGTTTAAGAACTCCGTCTCCTTCTCAAGCCTTACCCACTTGGGAAAGTATTTCTCATTGAAATGTTGCTGGAACACTTCCCAAGTCAATGGTATATTCTTGCTCCACAATGACAAAGCAATATTCTTCTACCAGCGGTTTGCATCTGCCTCAAGCTTATACACCACCAGTCAAGCTTTCACTTCTGAGGGACAATCAAGAACCTCAAAAATTTTCTTAAGATGGTTTAGCCAATCTTCCACCGCATGAGGATCAAATTTCCCTTTAAATACTAGAGGTAGGTGCTTTCAGAATCTGGAGACCCAAAACTGAAGATATCTTTCCTCTCTAGCAGGGACTCCGTATGATTCCTGGTTTGGTCTAGCACAAGGTGGTGATTCAAGTGGCCGCGTCGACTCTTCAGCCGTCTCTTCTCTATGAGTCCCTTCTTGAGTCTCCTCTTGCGTTTCCTCTTAAGTAAACTGACCCTGACCCTCATTGTTCTTAGCTCTCTCAATCCTGAGCTCTTCTCGTAGCTCAGCTATCATATCTTGTTGATCCTAAATCAACCCTATCATTTCTTGCAACAGGTCTGGTGGATTATCATTGACCATTTCCACCTCAGGATTTACTTGTTGTATTCTGGGGTGACCTTTTGTTGTCCTTTTCATTCTACAAACAATTCACCCCATTAATCCAACAATTATGGTATACACATAATTCCATAAATCATGCATATGTTCACATAACAAGAACACATATGTGTATACAATAATCATTCACTAATGATCTATCATCACTAAGGCCAAACTATGGGAGCTATCCTAGCAAACTCGAACCTTGCCAGGAACTATAGCTCTGATACAAAAAATGTAACCCCCTTACCGTAATTATATCTGAATTATGAAATTTAAATGAAATAGAGACCAATAAGACAAAAAACACATTTATAATCCCTTATCTTCAAGATGGGGTATACCGAAAATAGTTCAAAAAATAGTTCATCTGGTCTCACGTTCACCTTCGAATACAACTACCTGTGTAGTTAAATCACATAATAAATATTAGAGTGCGTAACTAAAATCCCGGCAACCCCGGGTTACTTGTATATATACACAATGGGTTCAAAGTTTCCCAAAATGGGGATTACATATCCAAAAATATTATCTACAGCTCATATGCATACAATAAACCCAAAATCCTATTAAATGACCAATGGTCCAAAATCAAAATGTTTCTACAAGATCCTAACCACTTAATGTTGGCCACTTTCCCTTTGAGCCACTTGCCCTGTCTGAAATGTTAGTCATTTGGAAAGAGTGAGATTCTAAAGAATCCCAGTAGTAACAAATCACTCATACAATATATAAACACAAAGCATGTATGTTCATCATGTTTAGCAACAACACTATGAGTTTTGGCTCACTCTACAACTAACAACACTCACAACTACAATCACAACACACTTTGCATGCTTTTGTGGTAATCAATATGCTAGCTTTCATTGTAATCACTATGCCAGCATTCGCTGTAATCACTACGCCTGCTTCTGCGGTAATCACTATATAGCAGCATCACAAGGAACAAAGCAACATAAAGCTCCATAAGGCGTCTCAATGTATCATAAGGCAGCAGTAGCAACAACACAATGCATGATAGGCATACATACAGTATATTTACACAAAGTATAAGAGAGGAGTCACTACCTATATCTTTCCTGATGTTCTTCAGCACGTGGGCTCACGAGTCTGATAGATGTCAAATCCTATAATCAAATTAGGGACAGCCAATCTATCTCTTTTTCCAAAGGCATATTTCTATAATATTCTAAGTTAGTTGCCATTTAAACACTTTAGGATGATCATTAGGGTCTTAAACACATACTTAAAGGGTTGGAAGAAGCTACCCTGAAGATCACTTTTTCAGAAGCACAATACAGATTTTCAGCTGGCTCACTCAAGTGAAGATGACCTCACTCGAGTGATGAGAGACTTGCACTCGAATGAGAATGGCTCTCACTCGTAATTATTTGATAGGGAGCAACTACCATAGCCAGAGAGTGCTCACAACACTCGAGCATAAGGCTTTACACTCGGGTAATAAGTCTAAATCTCCTCGAGTCCTCGGAAGTGCAACACAGAAAGTAAGAACCCGAGAGCACATGCAACAACAGAAGGAAGAGCTCACTCGAGCACCACCCTTGGTACTCGGGTGAGGAGGCCACACTTGTGAGTATCAAAAGACACTCTTAAACATTGACCAATGAGTGAGGACCCAAGAACAACCCTAACCATGAACAACACCATCACTCGAGTGACCCCTTGCTCACTTGAGTGATCACCAACTTCACTTGCAGTTTAAGAAGTGCACTTAAGCCTCCTTCATGAGAACCCAGGCGAAAGACAAAGAGAAAAGGAATAATACATGGCAGCACTTGAGTGTGATCCTCCCTCACTTGAGTGATGCCATCAGATTGCCCAGAATGCAGTAAGTGACAGAAAATCCCAGATTGGTCAAAATTAATCCCAATGGTTCCCAAACTCCACACAAAGTTCATTACCACTTAAAATTGTCTAAAGAACATATTGGTAACTTCCAAAAACATCCAAAAACCATTTTAACCACAATCTAACTCTTGGGTCTCTAATCTACACACAATACCCAATTCCAGTCAATACACCTCCTAACTTGAAAACTATAACCAACATTCAAATAACTTCACATGAACTATTTCCAACATCAATCACTATGAAATTCATACATTTAAAAATGGACATAAACCAGGGAAAATTCCAAAATTTCTCACACTTATCCAAAAATAACAACATATATATCAAAAAGCATCAAATGCTTACCTCTTCACTTTACAAAAACTAGAACTTTGATTCTCCAAATTTCAAATTACTCCAACACCCAAATCACTACTATTCAAAATTCTGAAATCACCAAGATGAAGCTCTCAATGAGGTGCACAACATTAGAGAAGAGGTTTAGGCCATTAGAGATCAACTAAAACATCAAAATCTCACCTTTCTTCTTCCTTTTCTTCTTGATCGCCGGAAAAATGGAGAAAGAGACAGATGATGATGTGTTTTCCTTTCCCTTTTCCCATACAAACTGCATAGGAGAGAGACGAGAAAGAAAGGTGGATTTTTGTCTTCTAGCACCATCTAATGGTCCACAAAATGACACTTGTCATGATCTTGCTCACTCCCTCCATGAGCTCACACTAATGCAAAGCATGAGATTCTAACCCATGGCCAATAGATCTCCACCCTTGATCTCTAATCCCCAATGAGTTTCCTCTTAGGTAACTGACCAATTGGTTGATAAATTTGTAATTTTACCATTTTGCCCCTAGTTTCACTATGATTATTAAATCATCACTATGAACATTTATATTAAATTCACATCACATTTATCCAAAAGTGTTTAATTACACTAATTACAATCAACATCAGAGTTATTAGCCCTTAATCTGAAATTAGGTCATTACACACTTTGGTCAAGATCTGAGCTCTCTTACTACTATCACTATATGCTCTGAAGGTCTTTGAGCTTTGATCGGCGAGTTTGAGGATCGAGGGTGGAAGTCCTCGATAGTGGTGGTGACTTGTCATCTCTTTCCCTCTCTTCTCCAATTCTCCCTTACCGAAGAAACTCCTTTGGTTTTATTTTTGATCTGTGACTTTTAATCTGTGACTGATTCTATCTTCTTCGGCTCTTCAACTTATCAGTGACGAAGCAGACAATAAAGCAAGGGCTGCTAGTAAGGGAAGAAGAAGAAGGTAAGGAGAAAAGGAAGGTTCACGGTGTTGGTATGAGCTATGAACTTCTAGTTTTTCGTGGGCCCTCCACTTCCAGAAGAAGGAAAATTCACAGCTGCTCTAAAGCCCTTTTCTGCCATTTTTGGTTTGCGTTATCAAAGGAGAGAAACCTAGCATTGGTTAAAATGCAAGTTTTGACTAGGGACTAAATTGAAAAGATTTAAAAGTTTATAGAGGGACTAAAATGCAAATTTTCAAAACATTTGTGGGGCATAACTATAATTTTTAAAAATTTTGGGTGCTTTTCTGTAATCTTTTCTGGCACTTTTTCTTCACAGACTTGCAATTCCCAAAAATTTTAGGGCCTTTTCTATGATTTTCTCTGGTCCTCAAAAATATTAATTCTGACCCTAATTGACATTTTCCACATTATCTACTTTTCTTCTAAAACAACTACAATGCAAGATTAAGCACAAGGTAGCATCAAAAGTCCAAGAAATCATTTGCATGAATAATTAACAAAATATGACATTTTGTGCCTTATTACACTTAATTCAATAAAAATATCCCTAACTCAAATTAGTGATTAATCATGCAATAATGTCCTAGGGAATGAATTAAAAGTCCCAAATTAATCATGAAAAAGCCTATAAAAATATGGTTCAATCATATGCCGACTTAACATATAATCTACTCTCTGATGCATTCTGCTAAATTACATTATGATTTCTACAATCTACTCTCTGATGCATTCTGCTAAATTACATTATCCTTTCTACTACTTGAGAAAGGCTGAACCTTTTGAAACACTTTTATTATTCAATTAGGAAAGAATTTTTTTCCATTTTTCAATATCCCACCTTGTAAGACAAAGTTTGACACCAATGCTCTTGAATTCACCTCCTCTATATTTTGATTTACGTCATCAATGAGAAGCTCTTGCAGCCGTGTCTACTTATTCCACCAGAAATACATTATCTATTTTGAATGTGCATTCCTAATCCATTAGTAAATTTCTTCCATACATTCATAATAGCCTTCCAAGTTAGAGATTGTGAATGCTTTCTTGAGACTTTAGGAATGATTTCATTTCTATACTCATACCTGGATATCAGACATCTCACCCATAATGCTTCTAGTTTAGCGATCAAACCCTAGTAAAGCTTAATGATAAATGATTTATTTTGAAGCTCCAGTTTTTTAATGCCTAATCCTCTAGCTTTATTGCTTTTCTTGATTTGATGCCAAGTAATAAGATGTATTTTCCTATCATTCTTATCTTGGCACCATAAGTAATTCCTACTAATCTTCTTAATCTTTTGAAGAACACATTTTGGAATCAGTGTTCATTGCATCTAATATGAAGGGGAGTGACAATATTACTACTTTGATGAGAACTATTTTCCTGCCAACTTAGTTGTTTCCTTTTCTAGGATGATAGTCGCGTTCTAACCTTTTGTATTATATGACAAAAAGTTTCCTTTGAAACTCTTAAGTGAATTATGGAAACACTAAGGTGTTTCTCAAGATTTGAGGTAATGACAATCACAAGGCACAAACTTAACTACATAGCATGATTTAAATGCACATTCTTGGAGAAGAAAGCCTTTGACTTGCTCAAATTTATCTTGTGCTCTAAAATACTATAGAATCAACTCATTACTTGTTTAATATTTTCCATTTAATTAATGAACAAGTGTGAGATATCAATGCCATTTCTATTAAGCTTTAATGGCTTCCATCTTTTATGGCATCACTCATCTTTAAAGATGTGACCTAATCATCCATGCACTACACAAAAAGATATGGATTAAGTGGATCTCCCTGTCTAACACCTCAAGATGGCTGAAATGCAAGTCCATCCTTGCCAATCTAAAGCACTCTCATTGTGGCTGAACTAACACAGCCCAAAGTGAGTGTGACTATCTCTTCTTTCATCCTAATACAACGTAAAGTTCTTTCAAGTAATCTTCAGTATGAATGATCATAGGCTTTCTCCATGCCAACCTGCACAAAAACAAATCATTTCTTACCTGTCTTTGTTTACATTCAGTGTATAGCCTCTTGTGCAATAATTATGTTATCATAATAACCGAGATGCCATAAAAATGCATTATTTTGGGCCAACCAGAAGATTCATGACTGGCTGGAGCCTATTCACTAGAAATTTAGCGATCACTTTGAAGCTTACATTGCATAGAGAAATAGATCTCATTTCCTTCATTGATGTTAGCACCTCTACTTTTGGTATCAACATAATATTTGTCTAGTTAAATTCCCTAATTATAGAAGTGATACGAATCATCATGCTATCTCTTTAAATTCATTTAGTGACTCTTCAACCTCAAGTTATCCTTTACAAATTCCAAGTGGAGCAATCACAAGATAAAGAGCCAATAAAACTAAGGAAGCATTAAATAGGCTAATGCAAGAGACATGGACAAGACAAATGGCAAATGGATCAAATATGAACAAAATGCTAAAAATGTCACTAATTTCATTTATGCTAAAAATGAAGCTGCTAATCAAGTTTTAGGCTTGGAGATTTCAAACTAAAGAGGTTGGATCAAGTACTACAGATGGGAGAACACATTTAGGCCTAAACAATCACATTTGGGGCTTTAGGAGAAGATTATATTTTGTTTATTTTATTTGTACAAAAGTTACAAGTAGGTCAGGGTTGTGGCCTTTAACTACATTATGCCTTCTCATTTGTAATCAGACTTGTCTTTTGGAATGAAAAGTTGTATTTTCGGACTTTATATCCTGATAGTGGATTCTCTCTAGGGTTCTTCTTAGAACTAACAGACTTATCAAGGCTTTATAAACCTTGTGTCATCTTCCAACACTTCGGGTTCTTATTCTTTCATGCTCAAGGGTTCAAGTGGATAACCTAATCTTGTTTAGCTTTCTTAGGGTGAGTATATCTCAGAGTACTTTAGGGTTTGTAGGACATTCCCTTTTAGGTTCGTACCATCTTGGCATCAAAGCTTTAGATTTAAACTCAAGTCATATCATTGTGTTATTTATTTCATTTTTGTTCATTGTTTGTGCCTTTTTATGGTGTCTATTCATTTTCCATCTATTCTGTATGTGTGCGAAATTTTTGTCACTATTTGTTAAGTTTTTTTATATGTAATAGGTTGATTTCATAGTTCACAATCTTGTCTTTCTACTCATTTTGGAATCATTTCAATCTAAGTTTTCGTTTGTTAGTATATCTATTTTAATCCAGATGTGTTTTGTATAATTTCTTGAGTTTGTACATCTTTTGCTTTTCTGTCCATTACCAAATTTCTATCCTTGTTCAACCAATTTTCCTTTAAGTCTTACATCATTTAATAGGTCATTTTTATTGTTCAAAAGAATCTCTTCTTTCTACTCATTTTGGAATTGCCTCAATACAAGTTATTTAGAATGAGATATATCCATTTTGAATAGAATGCATTTTCTAGAATTTTTGGGTTGATCTTGCTTCTTTTCATCAGATTTCAAGAAAAGACAAAAAAAATTAGAAAAAAGAGAAAAACAAGGAAACAAATACATTAAAAAACAAAGAAGTTTCAATTGTTGTGTGAGAAGTGTTTGGATCAAGTATTCATCTTCATACCCAGAATTTGCTTTAATCTCTGAAATCTTTGTGTCTTTTAAGCTCTAGATTTCCTTGAATCTCCTTTTCTAATACTCACTTTGACTACTCAAAATTCTAAGTGTTGTGTAAGCTATACAAATCTATGGCAACTTTGATTAAATTGCTTAGTTCCTTAAAGAGCCTCAAGAGGAATTTAAGAGTGGAAAAAGGTAAGAGTGACATATATAACTTTAAAAGCCAAATTTAAGTGAAACACAAGTGTAAAGTGAACTTCTTGAGAGAAACGCGTGAGGAAATTTGTGAGGAACTTTATTTCATTAACTTCTTTCTTACATATACAATGTCTAATGTAGAAAAAAAATTGGTAGTAGTAGAAATCCAATGAATGTGGAAAACACCCTTAGGGCTATGGAACAATAATTTGAACGTATGAATGTTGTTTTTGGAGAAATAAGGGATATGATGAATGAAAGGATTGTAGATTTGTCAAGAGGTTGACCAAATCCTAAAAGGCATTCGATAGATGAATATGAATTTGAAAATGATGAAGTAAGTGGTGTTAGTAAGGAAGAATTTGAATCTGAATCTAAATTGGGAAGAAATAGGCATAGAGATGATAGGTATAGGAGAAGACATGGCAGAAATATTCCTAGGGTGAGAAATAGAGTTGATAGGAACCTTAGGAGCATCAAAATGAAAATAGCACCTTTCTAAGGTAAGAGCGATCTTGATGCTTATTTAGAGTGGGAGAAGAAGATTGAAATGACTTTTGAGTGCCATAATTATTCTGAGCCTAAAAAGGTGAAGTTGGCAGCAATAGAATTAATTAATTATGCTATTGTTTGGTGGGATAAATTAGGCATTATAGGATGAATAATAGTGAGAGGCCTGTAGCAATATGGAGAGAAATAAAATATCTAATTAGGAGGAGATTTATTTCTAACCATTACTATAGATAGCTTTATCAAAAGTTGCAGATCCTTATAGAAGGCTCTAAGAATGTGGAGGAATATTATAAAGAGATAGAATTAGCTTTGGTAAGAGCTAATGTGCAAGAAGATAGAGAGGCTACAATTGCTTGTTTTTCTGAATGGGTTGAACAAAGAAATTGTTGATATAGTGGAATTGCATCAATATGTGGAGTTGGAGGACATAGTGTATATGACAATTAAGGTGGAAAAGCAACTCAAGCATAAAGGTGCTTCAAAATTCCATTCTGGATCAAGTCCTTCATTGCAACAGAGTTAAAAGAAGGGGGGAAACTTATGCCAAGGGAGACCACTAAAGGAAAAGAATAAGCTTCATTAAAGAGCAAAGGTAAATCTGATTCCAAAACATCTAGAAAGAGAGATGTAAAATGTTCAAGTATTTGGATACAGGTCATATTGATTCTCAATTCCCCAACAAGAGAGTCATGGTTCTAGAAAATAATGAAATTAGTGACATTTTCAGCATTTTTATTCTTATTTAATCCAATTTCTATTTGCCTTGTCCATGTCTCTTTTACTAGAACTACTACAAAAATCATGATATATAATGGGTTATTATCTACCATATGTCACTGTTCCGAATCGTTATATATGTTGGCGCTATATATGCTCTATGCAAATAAATTATGGTCCTAACCATTATTTATTCTTGACCTATTATAATGTTATAAGATAACACCAATTATGATTGAGGTTGGCAAATCCATGATATGCACATTTTGTGATAATCATGGGTAGGCATACGTGAGCAACCATCATAATATACGATAATGCTTACATGGTACATAATTGTCTCATTCTGACAACTATAATTTATAGAGTAACATAAATAACAGTTTTTTTGTGAGAACCGTGACTTTTAATAACATTAAATAATGGCCTTACATAGACAACCATTATGTTTTTAGTACATAAGTCACTACTGGAAAAATCACTTCTAAGACCGGTTAAAAAAGACATTTTAAACCGGTTTTGGATCTAATCTTGATACAGCCGGTCTAAAAAGTTTGCTACCTTTTAGACCAGTTATGGAACCGGTCTTAAAAAACGTTTTAAGAATGGTTATTATAAAACCGATCTAAAAATAAATATTTTTAGACCAGTTATTAGAGGAACCGGTCTAAAAGGTTAACATTTTAAACCGGTTTTATGAAAAACTGGTCTAAAAATTTGAAATATTTAGTTTTTTTTCTAAAAAAATCGGTCTAAAAAGTAAAACTTTTTAGATTGATTTTTCAAAAAACTGGTCTAAAAAGTTGAATTTTTAGACCGGTTTTCTCCAAAACTGGTCTTAAATGTACTTTTCAGACTGGTTTTGGAGAGAACCAGTCTTAAAAGTTGAATTTTTTTTTAAATTTTTATTTAAAAGATATATACCCAGAAAGCCATTTCCCTTGTTAAAACATTTCACTCAGCAAGCAGCAGCCAGTTCAACGACATTCAAATAAATCTTCTCTTACATATTGTATAACTAACATCTTAATTATAATGCTGTTATACTCAAAACTGATTGGAACACATTAAAACTCAACTCCCTTGTGCTTAAACAGTGCTGGCCGAAACAGAAGCAAGGAAAACAACCATGAATAATAAACTCACAATCATAGACAGAATCATAATCCAAGGAAATCATACAACCATGACAATGCTGTTTTGACCAAGTTCCTTATCTTTTCACTTATATACATACATCAAAGATTAAATTACATTAATGATAATGCTGTTATTCATTAGGGCCAAAATACTTTATACACACTCTTCTCAAGCTGATGATCACTAGTTGGCCTAGCTTTGGAGAATCTACACTAAGACGTACACCTCATATCCTTCATTTTCCTATGACGACAACAAAAAAAGTAGTTATATATACACACCAATAACAATATACATAATTCAAATTTAGTTCATGATAATTATTTTAGCTAACTAAACTTCAATGTAGTTTTATAAAAGGATATCCTCCCATATCGCTTCATGATGATCATTTCTTGTGCCGTGTTCATTGTCTACTTCATCTTCTTCGTTCAATTCTAGTAAACCCCTAGAAAAAGAAGGAGTCTCAAGCATATCATTATTGAATGAATTTCCTGATTAATATCAACGACCCTTTTTCCTTGGAGAGCTACAGACCACATTTTGTTTGCCTAATCAGTAACATAGAACACTTGCTTCGCTTGATATGCCATAATAAAAGGTTCATCTATAAAACTTCTACTATTCAAATCAACCAATGTAAATCCCAACTGATCAATCATCACACCATTGTTGACATCAACCCACTTGCGTTCGAAAATGAGAAGTTTAACTTTAACATAATCAACTACCCAAATCTCTTCAATCACCCCATAATAAGGTATTGCTCCCAATTTAGGATTCCTATCTTTTGAACTAGAGAAGTGCATAGATTCAGCCACTAACATAACCCCACTGTTTTGGATGGTACTCCTATCATCAAGGGACTTCGTGTAAAACGTATAACCATTGATCACAAATGAAGTCCAACTTATGACATCAGCTTCAGGACCACGTGCTAACCATTTAATTGTATCAGAAACACATTCTTCACTGTCAACCTTTTGTTTGAACCAATGTGCAAAAGTTTTGTTATACTCCCTAATTAACCTTTGTTCAGTCATTCGACTATTTCCTTTCCGTACAATTTCTTTGTGAGCATTAATGTAATCTTGAACTTCATCAACATTATTCAAGATGTACAAGTGGACTTGTTGCAATTCATCAGGATCTATACTCTTTACTGAAGCCCCACGTCTACCGCCTTCTTTGTCATAACGTTCAGGAAGTGCAATGTGTCCTACATTTGACAAGTAATCTTGACAAAACTCCATGGCTTCTTCAGAAACATATTTCTGAATAATAGATGCTTCAGGTTGATTAAGGTTCTTCACATACCCTTTTAGGATTTTCATAGTTCTTTCAATTGGGTACATCCATCGTAAATAGATAGGGCCACACAACTTGATCTCTCTGACTAGATGAACAATTAGATGTACCATGATATCAAAAAAAGAAGGAAGAAAAAGCTTCTCAAGCTAGTACAAGATCAGATATCCTTTATTTTCCAATTCATCCAATTTTTTTTGTCTCAATGACTTTACTACAAATAGCATTGAAGAAGAAACAAAGTCTAGTCAAAATATATTGAAGATCATATTCGGCAATGCCTCGAATAGCTACTGGGAGCAGTTGTTGCATTAAGACATGACAGTCATGAGACTTTAGCCCCACTAACTTCAAGTCTTTCAACAACACAAGCTTCCTAACATTTGAAGAATACCCTGAAGGAACTTTGATGCCATGTAAACACTAACAAAAGCTTCTTTTCTCATCCTTAGACAAAGTATGAGTAGCTAGAGGATAAAAAGTTCTCTTACCATATGGCTTTGGATGCAAGTATTCTCATATCCCCATTTCTTGCAAATCTAATCTTGCCATCACGCCATCCTTAGAACTACCTTGTATGTTAAGCAGTGTCCCAACAATACTATCACAAACATTTTTCTCTACATGCATTAAAACGATACAGTGTCTTATATCAAGCTTCGGCCAATATGGAAGATTGAAGAAGAAAGACCTCTTTTTCCATTTACTTTTCTCATTACTATTCTTTGTAGTCTTACCAAAGATAACATTCATATTTTTCACCTTTTCATAAACTTGCTCCCCAGTCAATGCCTTCGGAGCATCTTCAAACTCTTGCCTACCTAAAAAAGCTTTCTTTAATCTGTGATACTGGAGGCCTCGTCTAAGAAATCTCCTATGGCCAAGATAAACTATCTTTGTTCCATGTTGAACTTGATTGTAGCATGTTCCTTCTTCACAAATCGGACATGCTTTATGGCCTTGAACATTATAGCCTGACAAGTTTTTATATGCAGGGAAGTCATTTATAGTACAAAAGATCATGGCTCGCATTTTAAAAACCTCCTTGTTCACGTCAAAAACATCAACACCTTCATCCTATAACTCTTTCAATTCTTGGATCAAGGGCTCCAGGTAAACATCTATATCATTTCCAGGTTGTTTTGGTCTCGAAATCAACATAGATAACATGATGTACTTTCGTTTCATGCATAGCAGAGGAGATAAGTTATAAATTACCATTAGAATAGGCCATGAACTATGCATACTACTCAGGCTTCTAAAAGGATTCATGCCGTCCGTGCTAAGCCCAAGCCTAAGGTTCCTAGGCTCTTCACCTAAGGCAGGAAATAATTGATCGATTTTCTTCCATTAAGAAGAATCAGCTGGATGTCGAAACTTTCCATCGGATATCCTCTCATCCAAATGCCATCTCAAATTTCTTGCATCGTTTTCATTAGTAAACAAGCGCATGAACCTTGGTATGATTGGAAGGTACCACAATACTTTTGCAGGAGCGTTATTTGATTTGTACCTCGGGGTTTCACATATCGGACACTGTTGTTCCTCTTCATGCTCTTTTCTATAAAATATATAATCATTAGGGCATGCATGGATCTTTTTATACTTCATCCCTAGTGGACACAATATTTTCTTAGCATCATATTATCGAGAAGGCAACACATTATCATCTAGAAGCATGTCCTTAAAAGCCTCAAGCATTTCTGAAAAACTCTTGTCTCTCCATCCATGCCATGATTTCAAGCTTACCAATTTCAATACTGCTTTCAACAATTGGTACTTTTTACACCCCGGGTACAACGACGTCTCAGTATCACTACACATATTACCATATGCATGTGATTGTTCAAAAGTCTCTTCTCCTATATCACGAATAATATCCTCTATCCGATCATCCGTATCGGTTTCATTATCATCAAAGTTCACTCCCCCCTGTTGAGATGAACTTGGCATTTCTAATTCTTCACCATGCCATACCCATACTGCATAACTCTTACAGAATCCTTCACGAATTAAATATGTATATATATATCTGCAGTACTTAGTCACTTCTCATTCAAACATACTACACAAGGGCAATAAAACTTCCCACTACCATAATCAGCATTTCTACTAGCGAAGTCTAAAAAACCCCTCACCCTATTATCATATTCAACACTCGCTCATTTTGCATTTATCTAACTATGATCCATATATATCTCAACACTTCTAGCACCCTATATCCAACAATAAAAGGATAGACAAAAAACAACAACAATAGAGTTTTAGATATTTCAACGAAATTAACAAGCACCATTTGAAACTAGTATTGTTTTAACAAACCAATAACACTGACAATAATCAAACAACCACATTAAATTAAAACAGAACATAGAGTGGTATTAATCCAAGCCAAATATCACAAGGATATAATTAAAAGTCAGAGCATATATCTAACAAAAATGTGCAGATTTAATTTTTTCCAAATTACATTTAAGTGCTCAAAGCAACAACAAGAACCATTATTTCATAGAACATTATTAATTATTGAACAACATACAACTAAATAATAGATCGAACACTAACCTGATTGAAGACCAAGGAGTGAGCTTCAACCCAAAGTCGCAGTGGCGTCAACTGAGGTTAAAATAAAGTCCTCAAATCCACGGCACTGACAAAAGGAAATCAAGTCAGAGGAGAATTGTCACTGCGGAGATTAGAGGTGGCAGCAGAGAAGACTGACAATAATCAAATAACAGTGATGACGAACACAGCAACGGTAGTAGTAATGATGGGGGAGAGTTAAGCAAATGATGGACGGGATGCTATGGACCAGTTCAAAATAAGCAGACAGAGCTCATAGATAAATGGCAAAAAGAGAAGAAAGGGTTTACAGAGCGCGCGATCTAGGTGCGGGAGGAAAAATAAGGGTGAAAAATCTTACCTTTTAGACCGGTTTTTATTAAAAACCGATCTTAAAAGAGGGAAATTTCATATTTTAAGACCGGTACATTTAAGACCAATTTTTGTACAAACCGGTCTTAAAATGTTATCGCATTTTGAATTTAAAATGTTTTAACATTTAAGACCGGTTTACATATAAACCGGTCTTAAATGTTAAAACATTTTAAATTCATAAAAATTTTAACACTTTAAGACCGGTTTTATTTATAACCGGTCTTAATAAATTTTATAAGACCGGTTTTTCTAAGAACCGGTCTTAGAAGTTTAATATAATTACAAAACTGCCACCACGCAAATTTTTAAGACCTTATCCACCAAAACCGGTATAAATATAGCGGTCTAAAAAGGGTTTTTTTTCTAGTAGTGAGTAATAGTTTCTAAATAAGAAATGTGAACATTTATAATACATGACGGTTGTTATATGACACTTTAATTTTAAGCCCATTATTACGAATATGGAAGGGTTACTTCTCTACCTCTTGGTTAGGAATATTAGAAATCAATGTTCTCAAATCAAAACATACCATAATAATTTTTCTTTTAAGGGATTACTATTCATTTAATATTATCAGAGTGACTCTTTGCTCATTTCTCTGCTTATACATGTGCACACATACAGACATACTACATGGCATGTTTATACAAATAACCAAACATGCAATACATTATACACAACCCATAATCAAATAATAATCTTCAATTCCCCATCACATTCTCTTCTTGCATATCCTTGTACAAACCTCTTTTGTACTTCACGCCTGTATGGTTGGTTGGGAGAGGGTGAGATTTGGGGGAATCTTAGTAGCAAATAATACCATAATGCATGCAAGATAAATACAAGTACATGACATCTTGCCTTACATAGGCTCATGCTCATATAATGATAGTTCTACATGCTCAATGTTTCATGCAACATATCTATGGCCACAATATAAACAAAAATAGAGCTTCATTAAATCAAATATGCTTCACATAATCAAGCAAAGTAATAAACAAGCATAAATATCAAATACATGCAAGTAGGATAAGTTTACTACCTTATGGACTAATGTCCTTCCTCTGTTTCCTCTTCTTCCAACCATTGGAGTTGCTTGAAGCATCTTCCATTCTTCTTCTTTCTTGACTTCTCATGGCCCTAGATAAATACCACATTATTAGTGCCATGACAAAATAAATGTCCAAGGTGGCTACACTAGCCTCAAGTGCTCATCTTTAGCCTTAGAATTCAACTTTATTACAATTTACCCAACGTACTGTTAGAACCGATTGACTGTAAAAGCAATAAGTATGAAGGTAATGAATCATAAATCAACAGTTAGATTAAATAATATATGCTGGAAATATAAGAGCTTAAGGAACAAAATATGCAAACTGTGATTTATCTTGGTTCGGTCTAATCTGTGATGGCCTACGTCTAGTCCCTAAGCTCCTCCTGAGATTTTTAAATCCACTATCTTCTTGTTTAATTCGAGCATAAGAAAAGCCTTTACAATCGCAAAAGTTTAGCCAGGTACTTGTGAAACCTTTCACAAATCTCTTACTGAAATACTCCCCCTTACGGCAAGTCTTACGAGCAGAGCAATCTTGAAGATCTTCCTCTCCTGCTTACTCGTGCAAGTCTTACGAGCAACAACATTCTCTCTTGCTTACACCCTGTAAGTCTTATGAGCAGCAACGTTCTCTACTACTTACACCTTGTAAGTCTTACGAGCAGCAACGTTCTCTCTTGCTTATAACCCTGTAAGTCTTATGAGCAACAACGTTCTCTACTGCTTGCACCTTATAAGTCTTACGAGCAAAATGTCTTACTGGCAATTCTCTCTACATCTTCCCCCGTAAGGAAATCAACCCTCTCAAGGTCCCTCTACCTTGAGATCAATTTAGAAATACAAATGAAAGTGTTTACAGACTCTCTCATAGAGTAGATATAATACTCACTGAAGTACAATACAAATAATCACTCTCTCAACGATAAGTAATATAGAAACTGGAAAACAGAGAGTGTTTGGGTAGAAGCAGAGGATTCATATTTCTATCATTTTTCTCGTAGTTGCTCGCTGTCTCAGTTTTTCATCGACTTTGAATTCTCTCTCATTTATAGTTGATGAAGATGATGACCGTTGTGAGCATTTATACGTTGGAGTCCCATTGCTTCATTTGACTGTTGTGTACATTTGAATAACGAGCCACTATGATATGTCCGTTGCAGAGTGGAGCGTCTCGCTGAACAGCAGGATAATTCATTTTGAGATGTACGTCACGTTGTGGAGCATTTGTGTTTCAGATATTTATTCATAGTGGGTCAATATTTTGTCGTGGTTGATAGCCGATACTCAGTGTGCAATGATGTCGCCCACCATAATTGACTCTTTCATTTGAATATGTAATCTCACAGTTAAATTTCCTGTTTCACATTGCAAAATGCTTAATCACTAATATGATGAAGTATTAGTCATGGGTATGTTGGCTCATTGGTCAAAAGATGAATTTCTGATGTCTGGACTCATCACGTTGAGTGATGATATTTGCCATACGTGACCTCCATTCTTGAAGATTCAATCCAAATGTTTAATCTCCTGTTTTACACTTGAAATATATGTTAGTTAACATTGAGGAATAATAACAAGTGAAAACATAATGAATGTATAACAATTAACCACGTTTGGATTGATGGCTATGAGAGTCTGAACTTCTACGTTTTGGTTCTTTTACGACTTCACTTGAGTGCAAAGAAGCCTCACTCGAGTACATGTACAATTTCACGTTTCAACTTGCTCTCGAGCAAACACTTACTACTCTTCACTCGCACAGATTCGAGTGTAATTCTGGACATCACTCAAGTGTAACATCTCTCACTCGAGTGCACTTCTTGTTTTCACGTGCATGCTTCTTCTCGGGTTAACACTTTCATGTCAACACTTGCATGTGCTCGAGTGCAAAGCAACTTGATGCTCGAGTGTGGATCCTAGTGCTCGAGTGTTGCTAAATTTCTCTACACTTCAGCCGCTTCTGGACAACACTCGCATGACATTTTTCAAGAGTGCGTTTTTGCACTCGTGAGTGTATGGGGCCACATTAGACAAAATTTATTTATTTGATTGTAATGATGTATCAAAAGAAATCTCTTGCCATATGCATTCCAATGCAAAAAGAATCAGGTCCAAACTCTTTGTATTCTGCAAGTTATGATCGAAAGAGTGTCTATCCCACTAAACTGCACAAGCGTCAACTTCCAGAAGGCATAGCTCCTAGAATATAAGTTCCAATTAGGAAAATTACCTATCCACGGAAATCCCTTTGAGTCTAGTTTCATATGGCACTGGTCTCGTCTCAATCCGATATGTGGTGTATGAGTTATGTTCAAAATACCAAACCTGTCTTGAAAAGTGATGGTGATTTAAGTGTCATTTCCACAGATCATATCTCCTTCATTTGATCCTTTTCTAATGTGATCTTGGTGGACTTTTTTTGTGTTCTGAGTCCTCTTTCATATGCCACTAGTTTCGGGTCAATCCGATGTGTGGTTTGAGAGATATGGCCAAAATACCGAACCTCTATCAGGCTGAACGTAAAACAGAGCTGAACAGAGTAGCCCAACACTCAAGTGTGTTCTTCCTTCACTCGAGTGCTACAGTGCCACACTTGCTATAGTGATTTTTCACTTCCTCTTTGCACCTCGGGCACTACAGTGATTTGCATGCTACAGTACCTGCATGCTACAGTGCCTCACTCGAGTGATTGTTACAGTACCGCCGCTATAGTGCCAACTGCTACAGTGCCAAACAGTGCCTCAAAATTCTAAAATCTTCAAAATTACTTCTAATAACTTGAATCTTGATATTCTTGGTAGATCTTTCAAGTTCTTCTTTCTTCAATATCTTTCTTTTTGATTTTTCTCTTGATAATCATTTTCTATAATCTGAGTAGGCAGCTCTTTGACTATCTTCAGTTTCTTTCTTCTTCTTCCTTTTGCTCATTCTTATCAATTCAATAACTTCTTTGTATATTTGATAATTTTGTCACCTCATTCTTCCTCCATAATTCAACTTAATTAATCTACAAGATATTTCACATTAAACCCAGTAATTAGTCAAAGAATTACATTATATAAACTTTTTGCTCTTATCATTTCACATCTATATTTGACATCATCAAAACTAATCATATCTAACACGTATATCCTACCCTTAGATATCAAGCTTATTACATTTCATGCCAAGCACTAGTACTTATTTCTACCCTTAGAGTTCAAGATAATTACATTTTTCCATTACCTTTTTAATTTTGCACAATGACTAAAAGCTAGCATAATTTTTATCAAAACTTTGAAAAATCATAACATAATCTACAAAAATCCAAATGGACGACTAGTTTAAAGTCCTACTTGAAGCTCTTTAAGTTTTCTATACAGGAAAAATATTAAAAACTGCCATCTGCAACCACAACAATCCAAAATTCCATGAATTGCCAACCTGTTCTAGAATTTATGCCAATTTCAGTCCTTAAAATTTAACGATTAATATCTCCCAATGTACAGACCCAAATTAAGCATATTATATATCAAATTAAAGCTTATAATGTCTATTATTATTCTAAAAAAACCATAGCCATCAAACATCATTTGACTTATCAAATTCTTCCCACTAGCAATCTGACTTATACTAGCAGCAACTAACCATAAGTAACTTCAAGTTCAAATTTTGGTTTTTCATTCCTACTGATTAAAATTTAGAATCAGGGCATATTCCCACATAGTTTTTCATGTAGAACACAATGGAAGCCTTAAAAACACCACAATCACACTCTTCCCTTCTTACCAGGTCTGGCCAAAAATATTGCCTCAACAATAATCAACCAAAATGCAATTTTAACCATCAAATTAGTCTAATATCACCATGAATCATCATTTAACAACACATACATGATCAAAGTATCATCAATCTTAAAAAATCCAATATGTTTGAAAACCCTAGGCCCCTTAAAACTCATGAAAACTCATCAAAATCTTAGTAACTGGTTCAAATTAAAGCTTAAGCTTATCTCTACATATTTCTACAAGTTCTGAAATCTGGCAGTACTTTGACCTTGTGAATAGCACTAAACACCTCTGATTGAAAATCTAAAAATGTAGGATTGAAGCCCACACTGAGTAGAAGAAGATTAGTAAAGGCTTCGTCGGCCAGAAACGGCGTTACGGGGTCGAATCGGCTCTAGAACTCTAGAAAGTTTACTATTCATCCACCTTCTCTCCTCTTTTATTTTCTCATGAATTTCTCTATTTTAGGTGGTTGCATTAAATTAATAGCCCTTAGGGGTGTTGGATGCTCTTTTAATGCCATGTGGCAAGTATTTAAATATCTTAAGGTGCCCAGCGCTCCTTTCCCCTGATCCTGTTGTTAGGGACTGGTGAATTCCCTGACCATTATGCTAGGTGGTGTCTTGTGAGAGTGCCAACACAAAAGCTACTTTATGAAAGTGCTAGGTGGCAACTTCTTATTGAGCCAACATAAAAGCTACTTTTCAAAAAGCTACTGTATCATTAATGCTCTTTATACACAGTCACTTGGTTTTGTGCCATGTGTCCCTGTGGCCTCAAAGCCTTGCCACATGTTTATTTAATCCTTCAGATAGCGTCACATGGCCTATGACTCCAGCAATTACCAAGCGTATGTCTGTCGTCCATATGTGGAACCCACATCACCCATGTCTCTTCTTCCTTTTCAAAAATGCAGGGTATATGTACCTGCCCTAAAAATGCCATGTGCACACCACAACCGACATATTTTATCTATCTAATCACACCCACAAAGCCCCAAAATTTAATCTGGAGACATGTCTTCTACCCTGAGGAGTCGAATCACACATTTTAGGGCCCCACATGGTGCACAAATACCCTTAGTGTGCCATCCCATAATGGCACCTAAGCGTGCCAACATTCACTTTATTGATTCATTCTCTACCCGGATAAAGTCTCTAAAAATCATTCTATCTCATGACTATTCTTGGGGCTCTTACTAAAGCCAACCTAGTTGTTTGCCCAACATAGGTTTATCCTTATGTCTCTAGGCTTAAAATCTAGGATATTACATGTTTTATAATAACCGTGATATATGGTTGTAAGACCCTTCAGTTGAGAGTTTCTGAGCTAGTTAGACTAAACTATATATAATAGAATGGTACCTCCTACATCGAGTTTCTATTCAATATAGGATAGATCAAGACATTCCGGGCTTTGTGGGGAGAATCAATAGCAACTATTGACCTATATAAGTGATAATATAATTGTTTACCTATGAATTGTGTCTCTTCATAGGAATTAACACTAGAAACTAATGGATTGGGGGAAAACCTATGAATATCCATATTCGAAAGGCCATATAGGATATATGAACCCTTAAGCAAAGCTAGCTCAAGGGTTTCCTCACCCTTGCGGCCTTTCCTATATATGGATATTCATGTTTTTTACCAACTCGTTGCATTTCTAGTTTAATTTCTAATAAGACATAAGGTATAAGTGATGAACATTTACATTATGAGATATATAGGTCGAGAGTGCAATTGATTTAAGCCATAAAGCCTAGAAAATATTGACCTATCCTATATTGCATGGCTACTTGATGTGGGAAGTACTACTCTATTAGATAGAGTCGAGACCAAATAGCTTTGAAACTCTCACATTAAAGAGTATAGGACTTATTACAATATTGAGTTTTAGAGCTCTTAACGTAGTGCCACTTGCTAAATACAAAAGTAGGAGAGGAACCTTCAGTCAAAGCAATAATGACTTTTCTAAACAAACAAAACTTAACAAAAGCAATTTAATGACACCTTGAATGATTTTTCGTGTCTTGGTACAACTGAACTAGTTTATTCATCACATCCCTATTAATCTCCTGAAGTGGCTTTAAAAAATCAACAGAGTAGGAATGGTCAATCAAAATAATGGCACGACAACTTCATGTAACAAGAAAGGAACCTACAATTAGATTGTAATACACCGAATTTTGGGATTGGAGGCTAGAGAATAAGCCTAAATTAAGTGGACTACCAAGCCCTTGTTTAGTGGGTGTTCTAAATCTAATCCCTAATGTTTCTTATATCCTTGAGGTAGTAAAGGGAATAAAATGGTGAATTTTGGAGAAAGTGATTATGCTTCCAGTGAAATTTCCTATGAGGCAGTGAATTTGTCATGTGGGTTTTGGATGAACAAATGATGAGAAAAAATTATGACATTTTACAAGATGAAATTAGACATCCTAAACTTTAATTTGATAGGTCATATGAATCATTTGAAGTTATATACAAAAAGTTGTGAATTTTTGAATTTAGCCTAGAAAAACTATTGATTTTCTAGAACAGCTTCCAAAAACTAAAAATATGGGAATGATGCGCTTCTAATTGCCAAATGTATATATTTTTTCTTAAAACTAACTCAATAAAGGTTCCATAGGATTTTTAATTGTACCAATTTGATGTCTACAAAGTTAAATATGATTTTTCAAAATTTGGGAAGAAAAACTACCAGAAAATCCAAAAATGGGAATTATGACATAAGTATACTAAAAGATGACATAAGGATGGACTTATAAAATATTTCTCATCTTCATGTTCTTCTCATTCCTGTTATGAAGTTGGGCTGCAATAAGAAAGAGAAAGGAGGAAAAAGCTTATAAAGGTAAGTGATTTCTTTGGTAAATCGGTTCCTAACGCATATAACTCCATTTTTAAGCTACTCTTCTATGTATTTGAAGGTTGTAAAGATCATCTTTGTGTGTGGGAGCTAGGGTTTGTTTGGTCACCATAAAAAAAGCCAGATGAAAGTGAAAGGTAACTCTTAAACCTTCGTATATTAACTATTCTAGCAGCTATAGACAATTTAATCAGTGAAATTTTGCCGGATTGTGCTTGTTTGTGAAATTGGAAAATGACATGGCCTAGGGGTTATGCTGCCAAAATTTGGTCTAAATGGTGGTTTTAACCTAATTAAATAGTTAATACAGTGGTTAGGACTATAAAGGAACACGTGTGCGAAGTTAAAATTAAAAAAATGAGATTTTTCCTGGAGGATACCCATATTTTGGCCATAGCTATAATTTGGGGTTAGAGTTGGATTTTCAATGATTTGATGATTCAGTTGTGTTTAAGAAGGAAAATTAGGTGGGGTTACAGTTGGTCACTTTTTTGGAAAAGCCCAAAAAAGCATAATTACGAAAACACCCCTGAAACTCTTAAAGTATAGCTGCCAAGGGCACTTTTGTCTTTTGGTAGTGAATTTGGTAATTCTGAGTCCGAAAATGGATTCCTTGGGTGAAAATATGTCAAAATAGGCCCAGTCAAAATTTTTGGAAAAGTAAGGTTGGACTAGGTACGTCAGGCTGGGCCTGGTCCAGGGGCATTGTGGTAAATTTTCATGATAAACTCATATAACCACAAAAAGACTTTGGAAGTGTCTAAACTAGTACATTTCATGTTTTAGGACCAAGTTGAGGGTCTGAGGGTTAGCATGCATTACAAGGCACGAGTTTCAAAGCGAAAAGGTTTAAGGTAGGGGACTTACCTTACTTGAATTTATTTGATATCTTTGCTTGTGTAGTGATGTCTATGATTGCTTTCCTTGATTGTGTAGAGCATATTTGAATAAATGAAGCTCTGTTTCTGTTTATAGTATGGCCATAATTTTGTTGTATGAAACATTGAGCATGCAGAAATTTCATAATGGAGAACGCATCTAGTTAAAACTAACATGTCATGCACATAGCATATATCTTGCATGCATTAAGTAGCTATTTTCCTACTAAGATTATCTCGAATATCACCTTCTCCTACCTACAATTTAGACAGGTAAATATGGAAGGTATGCAGAGATCAGAGAAGGGAACTATACGAGAGAATTGCAGTAGTGGAACAAAAAAGGGAAGATGTCTCCATTTCACTAGGACGAGTTTAGACACCTATGTAGCCCTATACGGCTACATTTATTGTAATTATCATGTATGAACCGCTATGGGGAATTTCTACAATCATGCACATATTGTTAGTATAATTATGCTATTCCTACGTTGCTCACCGAACTGCTCATCATTTTTCGTAAATACTCTTAAAAAGGCGAAAATAAGATAAGGATGTGGCATTTTGGTATCAGAGCTAAAAGCGGTTTTGGTAGAGTACAGTTCTGGCACCAGGATAGTATACTGATATGGTCTTGATTACACAGTGATAGGAGATATGCACCGAAGGGGGTACTAAAGGAGTGAAACACCCTAGTTTGTAAGCTAGCCCCAAGAGATCAATGAATATCTGAAGGGTAGCAAGTGGTGTAATATCGGACCCAGGACATTGTGAAACCCAAGGAGGCAGGTACAGCTAAGGCCAAGGTACAGACACAGTATTTAGTCAGCTAGAGGCAGCTAGTACGATGCTTGAGACTAGGGTAATCTTAGGGTATCGGTGGTCAGTAGCAGATAGAGTCGGTATTTGCAGTTTAGCGAAAGTTAAGCGTTCTCAACCCAGGAAAATTATAGGATGGGTGTCCCCCTAGGAAGTTAAGCTGGCAAGGTCATGGAGACTTGAGAAATAGTAATTGTCTTAAGGTTTCTCTATAGCTAAGATCATTTGAGATAAATGATTTAAAGAGTGCCTAGATGCATGGAGATAATGATGATGTAAGTATTGATTTTAAATCGAGACAATTCTGTCATGGTAAATACTAACCAGAAAGGTCTATTTGATGGGGTTATGGAACTTTGAGGTATAGTAAATATTTTGAGGTTTCTCCATGCTAAGTGATGATCCTTAGTAACATCGTGGTGTTAAAGGTATATAGGTATGATATACGGTGATGTATAATTAGTGGTGATTATTCCGTATATCAATCCTAAAGGATCCAAACTGATGAATAGTGCCCATGGGCAATGCCTACGGGTGCACTGATGAATATGTTTTATGAGTAGTATTGGTATTGGGACTCGCCAAATAAATTGTATTTAACTATACAATACATTTAGGGTTGAATGTATATGAATAGTTGTATAATTTGATTTTGATCACATCTATAGGTGTGAAAACTTGCCCTAATGTCTTGATTAGAGATATAAGTAGAGTATTTGAACGGAATTGTTGACTAAAGTTAGACTAGCATGTGATAGACTTAGTATCAATATTCTAATCAACTTGAGGAGTTGAGAAGAATGTAAGAGACACCTATGGGTGGTACTAGGAGTCAAATGTAAGCTTTGGCTTTCAGGGACTAACTTATTGAGTAGTTTATGATGATGTGATCTATGTGGTCTACGATAAAATAATCTATATGGTGTAGCCTGTGTGTTTTGAATGAGGTGATCTATATGGTTTACTGTGTGGTGATTTATGTGATCTGCTGTGTGGTGAACTATGTGATGACCTGTGTGGTCTGCTATATGGTGACTTATGCAATATGCTGTGTGGTGAACTGTATGGTGACCTGTGTGATCTGCTATATTGTGACTTATTCGATATGCTGTGTGGTGACCTATGTGGTCTGCTGTGTGGTGACTTATGTGGTATACTGTGTGGTGACCTGTGTGGTATGATCTATGGTGACTTTTGTGGTATGTTGTGTGGTGAACTGAGTGGTATGCTGTGTGGTTTATAATGATGCAACCTGTGAGGTTTACAGTAGTGCGAATTGTGTGGTCAATACTGCAATATGCGGGTAGAGATAGATTGCATATGATCATTAGGTTACACGGCTTGTGAGCCTGCACATGAAAAAAGGATGGCTTGAGTAATAAGAAGTGTTCCACAAGTTGTAGACGTTCAAATTTTGAGGATGAAATTTATTGAACGGGGGGAGAAATGTAATACCTCAAATTTTGGGATTGTAGTCTAGAGAATAAGCCTTAATTAAGTGGACTGCTAAGCCCTGGTTTAGCAGGTGTTCTAAATCCATTCCCTAATGTTTCTTATATCCTTGAGATAGTAAAGGGAATAAAATGGTGAATTTTGAATAATGTGATTATGCTTTCAGTAAAATTTCCTATGAGACAGTGAGTTTGTTATGTTGTTTTGGATGAACAAATGATGAGCAAAAATTATGAAATTTTACTAGATGAAATCAAACGTCCTAAGCTTTAATTTAATAGGTCATACAAATCATTTGAAGCTATATACAAAAAGTTATGAATTTTTAAATTTAACCTAGAAAAACTATTGATTTTCTGAAACAGCTTCCAAAAACTAAAAATATGGGAATGATGTGATTCTAATTAGCAAAAGTCTATATTTTTTTCTTGAAACTAGACTCAATAAGGGTTCTATAGGGTTTAGAATTACTCCAATTTGATGTTTACAAATTTAGTTATGTTTTTTCAAAGTTTGGGCAGAAAAACTGCCAGAAAATCTGAAAATAGGAATTATGACATAATTATACTTAAAGATGACATAAGGATGGATTTATAAAATATTTCCCATCTTCATCCTCTTCTTATTCTTGACATGAAGTTGAGCTGCAACAAGAGAGAGAAAGTGTGAAATCTTAAAGAGAGAAAGGAGGAAAAAGCTTATAAAGGTAAGTGACTTTTTTGGTAAATTGGTTTTTAACGCATATAACTCCATTTCTAAGCTACTCTTCTATATATTTGAAGGTTGTGAAGCTCATTTTTATGTGTAGGAGCTAGGTTTTGTTCGATCACCTTAAGAAAAGCCATAAGGAAGCAAAACGTAACTCCTAAGCCTTCGTATATTGACTATTCTGGCTGCTGTAGACAATTTAATTGGTGAAATTTTGCCGGATTGTCTTTGTTTGTAAAATTGGAAAATGACATCGCCTAGGGGTTATGTTGCCAAAATTTGGTCTACATGGTGGTTGCACTACTACATACAGGGTTTTAACTTCCCTTTTTAGGCACTTTTAATGTCCAAAAATAGGGGGACTTCTATGTGAGTGACGTAGTTTATTTTAGAAACAACATCCCTTAAAAATGGATGTTTAAAGTAGGACTTTAGAAGTCCTAATTTTAAAAAAGGGACGTCTAAAGTGAGGACTTTAGATGTCCCTAATTAGAAAAGGGACGTCTAAAATCCTCTATAGGAGGACTTTAGACGTCGCTTTCAAATTAGGGACGTCTAAAGTCCCTCCACAGTGACTTTAGACGTCCTTTTTTCTCATCTAGGATGTTAAAAGGTTTTATTTTTTAAAAAATGGTTATTTATATTCTACATTACCCAGCAAATTAAAACTGTAGAAATAGAATTGAAGATAGATTCATAAACCACAATGTTCCTTACAAAATGGTAAGGACATCCAGTACTACAATATTTACTATATATATGTATAATAACAACTCATACAACCTAATACTATATATGTACAATAACAACCAGAAAGTGTTAAAATGTTGTCATCACACAACTACTAACTAATATAAATAAAAAGTTTATTGATCTATATGTTGAAGAAGTCCAGCCAAAAGGTCTCTGATCAAATGTCTTCATGTAGGTAGGCATCTTCATTATCAAAAATCTATAAATTAGAAAATAAGCTTTGATGAAATAAATCAAGTAAATGAATTAATTAGCATTTCAATTACAACACCAAAAATATTATCATTCGGGAATGAAGAAGTGATTATACATTCAAAATCGCTGATAATTCCACTTTGAATGATGTTATACATATAAAGTATAACATAATATATGCATTCCATGTTGCCATGTTGTCGAGGTCACTTTAAATAAAAGCCAATTGGTTGTTAAAATCAATAAAGGTACATCTAAAATGACCGTCAATGAAAGAATTAGAATTGAAACAACTACTTTTGGAAAATACCACTTTGGGTCTCTAACAACTTTACCCTTGCGTGACCTGCCTAGGAGTCTATATGCCTGAGTCACACTATCATGAAAATCAAAATTGAAATAAATTAGAACTATTCATTTTTTTAAGAATCAATAAAATACAAACAAAATAATTTACGTGTTGAAGAAGGATTTTGTTTCTTTATCTGGCCTTTTACGCAAGGAATCAAACAAATAGACTACATTGTGGCAAGAACAAATAACACACAAACTCCAATGGTAACTATAACAACATATATAGATTAAAATGAAGTTAGATGACAAGGCAATTATTTATTAAACATCTTAAATAGACAAAATTTAAATACGTACCCTTAAATAATGGGTGCTAAATAACAACAAAGTTTGGTCTATCCCATTGTGTAGCCTATGTTGTGAGTCATTGCCTCCAAAGTATTGGTATCCCTTATCATATTTGTAGGACATAAGAATCCATATAAAACATGGCTTTTCATGTCTATGTAGATGCTGTAGAAGAAGCTATAATAGAATTAAAATAAGGAATGAATTATTGAATGTATGAAACCAAAAAACCATTAAATGAATTGAAGGGAAAAATTGAAAAAACCTTACTGGATTGCAAATTTCACCCATCCTGCATCTATCTCTTCCAACTTGATAAACTCCTTGAGATCTTTTATGTCAATCATGTAGGGATACTCCAATGTAAGGTCCACACTCCCTTAAGGCATGTATAAGTCAATCTGGAGAATGCCTTTGTAGATCTGTTGTAGCTATGCTAAAAAGGGCCATTTTCTCACATATTCATCATCCTTTTAGAACATAAAAATATAAATTGTTAGTAGGATGTCAATAGATATCAAGTAATAGTAAGGTAATGGCTACCATTGGAGGTGTTGCCCCTGAACCAATAAGATTTTGAGGCTAAAAGATGAAAGATCCTATCACTTGACCTATTGTGCCAACCTCTGCATCAGGAATAGGGATGACTGTACCTTCTTCCCCCTCTCTAACACATGTCACAATCACCCTAGATAAATACTGTGGAAGTTGCTGATGATGGTGGGTGGTAGCACGTGTGTGAATAAGAGCATCGAGCTGGTTCATACATCTTTGTCATTTCAAGTTGAAGCTCTGGCAACATCTCTTGTCGAAGCTTGTTTCAAAGTTTGGCCTCGAGTTCTCATTCGAATTCCTCTCGAATCTTGTCCACAAGCTTCCTACTAGGTTCAGCTTGTGAAAAATAATGTGAATCTCATCCAAAATACTTCACAGCACTAACTCCCCTTGTCTCTCCTCGAACACAACTAAGGTCATCTGCCTTCCCAATAGCCGTTGATAATATGTCTATTCGTCTACTTGGATTGAACGATCCTATGCTACTATGTCTTTCAGTTCATCCTGTAGCATACAATTTATCGTAAATGAAAAGTAAGCACTCTCAATATGAAAAACAAAATATGTACTTAGGCTTTAACTACTTATAATCCTCGTAGCAACCTCAGTAACAGCCAGATTTATGTACTTCCCACCCTTATTCCTCCCTAATTTCCATTTGTTATGACGTGGAGGAGGAGGCGGGGCCTGGATAACAGTGCTAGGATTTGATTCCACTGCTTCTTTCATTTTCAGCATTGCATGCATTAAGTCAACTGATTTCCTACTGAGATTCTCTCGAATCTCACCCTCCCCTATTGACAATTTAGATAGGAAAATACGGAAGGTATGCAAAGATCAGAGAAGGGAACTATAGAGAGGACTGCAGTGGTGGAATGAAGAAGGGAAGATGTCTCCATTTCACTGGGACGGGTTTAGACACCCATGTAGCCCTGTGCAACTATACTTATAGTAATTATCATGTATGAAACCCTATAGGAACTTTCTATAATCATGCACATATTGTCAATATAATTATGCTATTCCTGTGTTGCCCATCGAACTGCGCATCATTTATTACAAATACTCTGAAAAAGGTGATGGTTGTTTAGATTTGACAAATTTGTTGGATATTGTGGCTATAACTTATTCTTTATGATATTTTTCAATGAAAGAGGACTTAAAGAGCATTTTATATAACCTGGAACCAACCCATTGGGACTTTTGTATAATTAATTATGAATTTTCAAAGTTGGTTAGCAACATTGGTAGATTAGGGAACCTACAAAATTATGACAATTAAAATAATTTGGGCCAATATGAGCCAAAATATAAGAGACATGTCCTAAAGGCCCATATAGTCCCATTAGACACTCGTTTATCATGGCTCTAATGATATGATTATTTATCTAGGGTCATAAGGTGACAAAGAAGAAGCATCCTCAATGATTGGAGGAAAGGTACAACTGGAGGACTCAAGACAAGTAGTAGTGAACTTACTGAACTTGCATGTATTTGATTTGTATTGATTTGCAGTATTGCTTTGCTTGATTATGTGAAACATGTATGAATGAATGAAGCTTTGTTTTTGTTTATACTATGGCCATAATAATGTCGCATGAAATATTGAGCACGCAGAAATGTCATTATGTGAACATGAGCCTATGCAAGGCAAGCAGATCTTGCACTACATCCATCTCGCATGTATTGTTAGTAATTGTTTGCTACGAGATTCCCCCGAATCTCACCCCCCAACCAACCATTTAGACAGGTGAAAGCAGAGAAGAGAACTGCACAAGAGGAATCCAGTGGTGGAACGAAGATGGGAGGATGTTTGTGTTTCATTATAATGGGTTTAGATACCCTAATAGCCTTATGCAGCTACTTAAATTGTAATTATTATGTACAATCCTTATGGGGAACCTTATGGGGAATTTCTATAAGTGAGTACTTTATATATGTATTTTTATGCTATTCCTGTGTATCCACTAAACTACGTGCTAACACTCTGAAAAATGTGGAAATAAGATAAGGAAGTTACAACATTTTATGCTTTATCGCATCTTGGTATAACTGAACTAGTTTATTCATCACATTCCTATTGATCTTTGTGAAATAACTTTTGGAGATGTGGATACTTCTAAAAAAGGAAAGGTATTTACTTAAGGATCCATATCTCCTGAAATCACTTCGAAAAAGATCAATAGAGTATAAACTGTGAATCAAAGCAATGGGCTGACAACTTTTTATCACAAGAGAAGAACCTTCGATCAAAGATATACTAGGGTTTCCAAAAAAAATAACTCCATAAAAGCAATTTAAGGAACCTTCAATCAGAGCAATAATGGATTTTCTAAAAAACACAACTTCATAAAAGCAATTTAACATCACCTTGGATGCTTTATTGCATTGTGACTTCACAAAGGTAGCTCAATTGGAATGACTCCTGATGTGACTATGAGTTCCTAAAGGTAGCACAAAGGTAGCTCACGAACAAAAATGACTCGCGTGAAAATAACTCTTGACAACTGGAAAAGACAACAGGAGTCGTAGGGTTAAGAAGATAATGGGTTTCATTCGAACAGATTAAGTGTAAAGAGTATTATGTTTCAGATGTTTAAATATAAGAGGAATGGTTGGGTTTTTTAGGTTTCGTGCCTAAGACTTTACATTATGGTTTGTCTAAAAGAATTGTTATTTATTTGTTTACATTTATCATGGTTCTTTGTTACTAACCGTTATGTAATTCAATTTTTTTTCATGCTATTCACTTTTTTTACTTGTTTTACTTAATAGCCATTATGTATTTCACTTTTTTTTAAAAAAAATTGGTGGTTGATTATGCAACTACCTTTTTTACGAACAAAATAAAAAAACAAAAAGACAAAGTTTATAAACAAACTAAAAATAAAAAATTATGGATAATTATATAGAGATAGTTTTGTGGATTATTGAACCATCACATCCTTTAGATTTACATATCATTATATTTTATAAATAGTGACAATTTGGTTTTTAATAACCATTATTAATTTGTCTAAGACTGATTATTCATAAGTATTACTGACGATTGTTCTTTTATGACATTATTAAGAATGACCAGTATAAGAACTGTTATTTATTTTATTTCATGATGGTATTTTTGTTAGAACCAATGGATATATTCTTGTTTTTTTTCTTTACAAAATATTTAAAAAGACAAAACGATAAAATGAAAAAAAAATTGGTAGTAGCCTAATGAACTGATGAGATCACTAGGCTACTCGTCCTAGAGGATTAACCCTAATCATTGTTAGGATCATGGCCAATCCCATACTCATCAAGTATGAGATTGGCCTTTCGGTTCATACTAGAAAGGTATCTAAAAAAGCCTCCTCATAGCATCGTTAGTTTGTTGTGTATGCCATAACATTGCCTTTAGTTAAGGAAGCATAGGATGTGAAGGTAGAGGAGGAGGTGGACGAGGAAATGGTGGAGAAGAAGGATATTGGGGAGGAGAAGCAAGATGTGCAGGTTGAAAAAGAGGAGAAGGAAGAGGTGGAGGATGATGCTGAGTGTTTTCTAGCATGTCTTCCACATAGCATTTCATCTTGGCAATTGAGATAGAAAACAAAGAGGAGGACAATAAAATAGTGAAAATATGGAGTTTAAACAATATACATTTGGAAGGGACGTAAAAAACACAACCATTGCATGCGTTGGAAGTTGAACAGTAGGGCATAATGAAAGAGTACCTAGTTCACTCTCATGGTGACAAGGAGGCACCTATAGTCAGCATGAGGAAGTGGAAAGGTTTCAAAAGCTTTAATTAATGTTTATTAAGTTAAAACCGTTAAGAATGTTGGCAAGAATACTTTATGGTTCTTAATTAATAACCATGACTTATTAAGTTGTTTTTTTAACTTTATCATTAACTTAACGTTTATTAAGTTAGACCGTTAAGTATGTTGGCAAGAATACTTTATAGTTCTTGATCAATAACTGTGAATTATTAAGTCATTTTTGTAGCTTCATCTCTCTTCTTCGATGATGAGAATAAGGTTAAAGACAAGGATGAGAACCAGAGGAGGATGAGGATGGCAATCAAGAAAACAATGGTGATGTTCAGTCATTACCACCACTATTGTCCTAATCTTCCTCATCATACTCTTCCTCTTCCTTATCCTCATCCCCATTCTCATCATCGAAAGATGGAGATGAAGGGTATAACTGCAAGTCATATTCAACATCATTATGACGAAGTATGTGGTTCAATTTCCTATTCAATGTATTGGCGTATGCCTCGAGACGCTTTGTGTCATGGTCAAGGGTTGCCAACATCTACATTAGAAGCTCCATTTTAGGAGGATGTGGTGATGGGGGTGGAGGAGCTCCCTAGGAGCTTAACATGATGAAGGAGAATGAGGAGACTGATAAATAAAAGTAGTAAAAATCATAAGAAGTGGGTGAGTTTTAAATAGAGGTCTAATGGATTATAAAGGGTTATGAGTTATGACATATGAAGGTCTAACAAATTATGAAGGGTTATGACTTATGACTTATGAAGTAGTGGTGGGGTGTTAGATGATGGTTGTTTCTGGAAACCATTATGATGGTTGTTTCCAAACAACTATCACTTGTTACTAAATAAATTATGGTTATTAACTACAACCATTATTTTTTAGTTTTTTTGTATTCCACCTTGCAATTCATGAAGGTGTGTATAGGCAACCTTTACTTTTAAGCGTTATATATCCTTTGTGACCTCTGCTTAGACGTACATGATGTTTATTAGCTATAACCATTATGTATTAAGCGTTATAAATGTACAAATATGTAGTAGTGTAGCCCATTTAATGTTCCATAGTTTTGTTGGCTCTTGCTCTTGTGATTGGTACATTTAGAATTTGTAAAGGATCACTTGAGGCTGAAGTGTCTCCAAATGAATTTAAAGAGACAGCATGCTGATTCATATCAAGAAGGGTCTTCGAATGTGTTCTTAATCAAATTACATACTGCATGTTTCACTTTTTCCTATTGAGTTTGAAAAAAGTGGGCTTGTAATTTGTTAAGACCCAAAATTATGAAAGCTCACATGGAAAAGGTTTTATTTTTTACGTTTGTATCTTTTACCTCTTTATGAATAAAGAATAAATGCATTATGTTCATAACAGAAAAATTACATGACCATCTTGGATCATTAACAACATCTGTGTCTTTAGTGTATAAATTTTTATAGAATTGGCTTGCCATTTAACACAACTCATCAAGTTTATGCACCCAATCACCATCTTCATTTTTTCAAGCTGTAATTCTTTACTTTTTAACTACTGCCGAGGCATGGAAGAATTTAGTATTTTTGTCTCCCCATTAAGGCCACTTGCACCTAGACTTTTGAAACCATATTATCTCTTCCTGAAGCATTAATTTATTATACTCTCCCTATAATTTCCTCTCCAATCTAGCACGACCATTTAACAATTAGAGCATTTATGTTTTTTAGTGCCCTCCAATATTCTTAGTATCTCTTTCTTATTCTTTAGAGTACTCCCTATGTAATATCCCAAATTTGGGACCTAGAAGCTTGAGAATAAGTCTAAATCAAGTAGACTACTAAGCCCAATTTAGCAAGAGTCCCAAGAATGATTGAGAAAAAAAATGCTTTGTAAGGACTCTGTGATTCGGCCCTCTGGATAAATATACCAGTGCAAGTGTACTTGAGCACACTTAAGTGCCATTTTCATTACATACTAAGGGCATATGTAGCGCTAAGTAGGGCCTACAAGCACACACTCGGCAATTCCTTGAGACGTAGCATAATGGCGACATGTAGGACCTACAACCTGAAAGAGGCAAGCTTCACCCTAGAGGGGTGAATTGGGTGATATGATAAATTTTTTGGTAGATGTGGTGATATGGTAATACTTGTAACTAGAGTAAAGTTGAGAAGATAAGCATATAGAGAGTTATACTGGTTCAGCCAAAAACCAGGCCTACGTCCAATCCTCAGAGATCAAGACCTACTGAGATTTTCACTATTCTTCCAAGATTCAGTGGGCTCTAGGAATGCTGCAAGACAACAATTGTCCTTGAAAGGACTACGAGTAGAAATACTAGAAATTTCTCTCCCCCTTACGACAAGTCTTATGTGCAGAAAAACAAACATATGACCTTTATCTCTTGCTTACGTATACAAGTCTTATGAGCAGCAACGTTCTCTCCTGCTTACACCACTGTAAGTCTTACGAGCAGCAACGTTCTCTTCTGCTTGTATCTTGTAAGTCTTATGAGCAGAAAGTCCTATTAAGAATTTTCTCACTGCTTCTCTCGTAAGCAAATCTCCCTTCTCTCTCAAGATCCTAGTACCTTGAGATCAAATGAAAATAGAATATGAAGTGTATACAGACTCTCTTATAGAGAAAATATAATAAACACTGAAGAACAATATGAATACAGAGAAAATGTGAATAACTACGACTCGTAAATTTGCTTGTGTGAATTATTGCACTTCGTTATTTTTTGATGGTCTTTGGAACTCTGTATTTGATTTTGCCCATTTGAATAATGATCATTGTGGAGCGGGGCATGTTATTGTGGAACGGCACGCATACGTTTGAAATCTTTAAACGCGGTAGGTACGTGCTTGGATGGTCATAATGATGTTGTATGTCGTTGTTTGACTTCCTCTGTATCTTTCTAATTCAAACGTTCAAACTCCTGTATCACACTTATAATATATGTTAAATGATGTTATATAATAATAATAATAATAAGTGAAAATATAATGAATAAATATCATTAAACCATATTCAGATTGAACGCTGTAAGACTGGTGCGTTTTGGCTTCTGGCAAGTATTACTCGAGCACTGTGATGTATCACTCAAGTGCAATACCATATTTGCACCTTTTGCTTCAGTTTTATCACTTGCACTTCCACGGATTTTGAGAGAGTGCATTTTTACACTTGTGAGTGATGTGGGTCCTCACTCGAGCACTGGTCCCCTTGCTCGAGTGCTACTTCATTTTACACTATGAGCCACGTCTCTGGACAACACTCGCACCCAGTTTTATCAAGAGTGTGATTTTGCACTCACAGGTGATGTGGGCCCTTACTCGAGCATACCTGCTCCTATTCGAGTAAGAAGAATATTCTTCTATAATATACTCTTGTCTTCAGTACTTGTATCAGAATTAAGAAACTTAGATTTCTCACTCTCGAGTGCTGATGTATCACTCAGGTACATGAACTCTAACTCGGGCATGCTTGTGCTTCTCTGTTCTACATGACTCTCAGCCAAACACTTGCAGTCCCTCACTTGCTAGGACTCGGGTGCAGATATTACCATCACTCAGTATAGTACCTGTGCTTAAGTGAAGTGTTGATATCTTGTTCTGACTTTGCTCTCTGTCAAACACTTTCAGTGCAACACTTTTATATGCTCAAGTGTTGGTTATAGTGCTCAAGTGCATCAGTAAAATTGACAGCAATTGCTCTCTATCAAACACTTCTTAACTAACACTTGCATGTGCTCAAGTACAAAAGAGGTTTATACTCGAGTGTTACCTCTGTTGCTCGAGTGCATCAGCAAAAACTGACAGCAGACATCTCTAAACTTTTCCATATGCATTTGGTAACTTTGCAATCATTCTTTAGACTTGTAAAAACATACTTTGCACACAATTACCTTTTGTTATCATCAAAACTTGGAATCTAACATTCTCCCCCTTTTTGATGATGACAAAACCTTTGTGATGAATTTTAAGAAAAATCTTGATTAGAGTGAAAATTGTGAAAAAAAACATCATTAAGATTTTCAAATGCATATTTCACAAAGATTTAGTTTCATTTTTAGAGTTTTGCACTTAACCTTATATGTTTCCTATAATACTTCCAATGGACACTTAAACACCAAGATAAGTCATCGTATCACAGAAAGCATTAGAACTGAACATAAAACTTAATAATAAAACATAAACCATTAGGGAACTTGAAAAGTATAATAGTAAACTTGAATCAATATCTACCCATTAAAAACCCCATATACAACCATGTCATCAAAATTAGAATGAAAACAACAATAATCCTACCCCAATACAGAAAGACTACCCAATATCCCCCACGTCAGACCCCATATCAGACTATATAGCTCAGAACCCATCACATATCATTCTCCCCTATTTTGTCAGCATCAGAAGGGGGCTAAGGAAAAGTTAGATCAGATGGTGGGGTAAAGAGCACCATGGCAGTGGAAGGGTCTACTGGCTCCGGCTCAAATAGTGGAAATGATGGCTGAGGAATAGAGGCTGTAGGTGGTGGTGATGGTGACTGATCATAAGTGACATCAACATTGGAATCCAGATCGGTGAAGAGAACATAAGTCTGTGTATGAGGAGGTGAAGTCATGGCAGGAGTAGTCTTAGGTGGCACCTCAGAAGACGTAGTCGGAAAATGAGTGTGTAAGAAGATCTCCATATCAGTAATTCTTCTCGACATATCATCTTGAGTCTTGAACATCAAATCAAAGTTGGTATTTGCCTTGTCTACCAACTTTAAGACTTGTAGCTCTATCGTGTTTACCAACTTCTCATACTCGGTCATCAATTAATTTTTCAGACCAGACACAGCTTGATTGATCACTTTAGTCAAATGAGTAGAAAGTGATGCATTTAGAAAAGATGGAGGTGGAATTAAACCTTGAGCAGAAGATTGAGCCTCATCACCTCTTGAAGGAGTGCCTTTTCTGTGAGATGTATCCTTGGTTTGACTTACTGGAAGATTGATACTCATATGTGTCAATTGAGTCTTGCCAAACCTTGGAATAGTTACCCTCTCAGTTCCCTCTAAATACAACACTTTGTTTTTCTTGAGAATTAGAGACACAATTTATGGGTATGGTATAGTGGCGGATTTTGATGAAGAAAATCAAAATCTTCTCATCTCACTAAAAATAATCTCCCTCATATTTCTTTACTGACCGGCTAGAAAGGAGGCCAGTAAATAGTAATCTCTTTAAGCAAAATAGGTATAATTTTTGGATTTATTAACAATGCTACAAGAATAAATATAGTGAAGGGCATGATTAGAATCAGGCATGTCAATAGGCTTAATGTTGAGAGGGCCTATTGGGTCATTTGGTCTCAAAAGCCAGAAGGCTTCATTGGCTGACAGAGTGGGTGGATCAGAAGGAGGTGCAACATATCCAAGTAAATCATTAATGATACTAGCAGATATCATAATGAATTGATCCCTAACAGTGGTAGATACTGCTTCCTCAATCAATTCTCCAGTCCTAGATTTTATGTTGTGGGATTTCATGTTGCAATAAAAAGTTTTCACAACAGAGGGTGAATAAGGAATATGAACACTCAGCTAGGGAGCATAAAATCCAAGAAAAGGATTAAAATCCAAACCACAGCTCTTCAGTAGATAATCTAAGTTGACATATACTATGGGACAAAACTGTCTATGTGCAAACTCAGAATAATATACCTTCTGTTTAAATGCCTTTAGTTCTTAACATTGAAGTCTTCAAGAAGATTTGTGACTTTTTCTTCCTCTGGAGCCTGTGATGTGGAAGGAACCCCTGAAGTAGCCGCTTTAGACTGGCCAACATGATGTGAACTTGAGGCGCCGGCTTGTGAGGCAATTTTGCCAACCAATGCATCGAGCTTTGATTTCTCCATTACTTCCCAGAGTTGCCGATTGAAGGAATCATCGAAGGAAGAAGATTGTTGTGGTTGCTCTGTTTCCTTTGTCTTTCCTCTTCCTTTGACTTCTTTAGATTGAGACTGAGTCACAATCGGTTCTTTGAAAACTACTCCCTTTGGTTTCTTTTATGAAGGTTGATCCTTTTTAGCCATTTGAGGCTTAGGATGAGGTTTCTTGGCAGGGGTTCTCTTTTTGGTTTTAGGTTTAGGAGGAGGTGTAGGAGTAGAAGATAAAGAAAGAGTAGGAGATGAAGCTGAGGCCACTGGAGTTTCTGAAACACTAGCGGTTGAATGAGTGGGTGAAGGTAAATAGGAAACAATAGGAATCTTAGTTCTAGCCATTGAAGAATAAAAGAAATAACAGATTTGCTGAGGATTGAGTGAGAAAGTTTTAGAAATTTAGGGAACAAAATTAGAAACTCTGAGGACAAATCTCACCTTATAAAGAAGATTGAAGAGTTGTAACGGTGATTTGAAGCAAAATAAGACATTTAATCGATGGGTAACGGTCAGAGGTGAAGGGAGACGACCTTCGAGTGACGCAACGCTTCTAGTGAGAGGAGGAAGTGTGATGGTCTGAGCTATCGCGTAACTGATATAAGTTCCAATGCTCGAGTGACAACCCTAGTGCTCGATTGTTGTTCATATTATGCTTGAGTGTGCTGATATTGTGCTCGAGTGATATTCAGACAAATTTGTTAATACATGAAAAAGCGTACTTGATTTAAATATAGCTTGTTATATTTTTCATCTTTGTACTCAAATCCTCTAAAATCATTTGAGTAACCATGCTTTGAATGAGTATTTGCACAAATTTCTTCTTTTTGCTCGAGTTTTCTTGCTTTACTTCAGGTAAATTCATTCCATGCTCGAGTGACGATTTTTCTTTACTCGAGTGAGACCTGTCACTCTTGGTATGCTTGAGTGAGTTTCAAGAATTCTTACATACTCTGTTAATCCCTATTTTTCATAGCCTGAGGCAGAGTATATGCTATAGTTCTAGACTCGAGCATTGTTGATTGACCGAGTGAGAATGAGCTTATCACTCGAGTGACACTTCCTGTGCTCGAGTGACAGACCTGCAAAAACAATTTCTAATACTCCGATACCAAAGTCAGTATGGTTATCATCAAAAACTCATTTAAACATAATAATTAACAAGAAAACTTACAACTCATTGGGATTAACCATTCCCAATTCTATTCGAATATATAGGAATTGATCTTTAGCTATTGACTTTGTGAATATGTCAGCAAGTTGAAGATGTGTTGGTATGAATTCTACTTTGACATCCTTCTTTTGCACGTGATCTCGAATGAAATGATGTCGAATATCTATGTGTTTGGTCCTTGAATGTTACACAAGATTCTTGGCCAAGCTAATGGTGCTAGTGTTGTCACAATAAATTGGAATCTCTTTCAAGTATTTCCCCAAATCCTGAAGTTGTTGCTTTAACCATAGTACTTGAGAACAACAACTTGCTACAACTATATATTCAGCTTCAGTTGAGGATAATGACCTAGTGTTCTGCTTCTTATTAAACCATGATACCAAAGAGTATCCAAGGAATTGACATTGACCACTAGTACCTTTCCTGTCAGTTTTATATCCTCCATGATCTAAATCTGAATATGCCATTAAATATTTGTTTCCTCTTTTTTGATATCATAAGCCAAGTTCTAAAGTGTCTCCTAGGTATTTGAAGATTCTTTTCATTGTCTCTGCATGTGATACCTTAGGAACAGATTGATACCTTGCACACATTCCAATGCTGAACTGAATATCCAGCCTGCAAGCTGTAAGATAGAGTAATGAACCAATCATTCCTCTATATTTAGTGATATTGTAACTAGGACCTTTTACATCAGCATCCAACAACGTTGTAGAACTCATTGAAGTATCAGCTCCATTAGCATTGTCCAATCCATACTTCTTCAACAACTCCTTCAAATATTTTGTTTGAGATACAAATATCCCATTCTTCTTTTGCTTAATTTGAAGTCCAAGAAAGAAATTTAATTCTCCCATCATGGACATCTCAAATTCTCCCTGCATAATCTTGGAAAATTCTTGACACATAGATTCTTTAGTAGCACCAAAAATAATATCATCAACATAAATTTGAACAATTAGGATGTCATCTTTGTTATGTTTGATGAAAAGAGTTGTATCCACTTTTCCTCTGAAAAAATTTTGATCAAGAAGAAACTTGCTTAGTCTTTCATACCAAGCTCTAGGTGCTTGTTTCAAACCATATAAAGCTTTCTTAAGTTTGAAAACATGATCAGGCTTTGTTTCATCTTCAAAACCAGGAGGTTGTTCTACATATACTTCCTCCATAATATAACCATTCAGAAAAGCACTTTTCACATCCATTTGATAAAGTTTAAAACCTTTAATGCAAGCAAAGGCTAAGAGTACTCGTATTGCTTCCAATCTTGCCATTGGAGCATATGTTTCCTCATAATCAATCCCTCTTCTTGATTATAGCCTTTTGCCACCAATCTTGCTTTGTTTCTCACAATGATTGTTGATTTATCAAGTTTGTTTTTGAAAACCCATGTGGTCCCTATAACCGAGTGATCTTTAGGTCGAGGAACCAAATCCCAAACTTGATTTCTTTGGAATTGATTTAATTCTTCTTGCATAGCAATCACTCAATCATTGTCAGATAAAGCTTCTTCCATATTAGAAGGTTCAATTTCAGAAATAAAAGCAGAAAAAGTTACCTTATTGAGAATTATATTTCTGGTTTTAACACCTTCATGAATTTCTCCAATTACTTGATCAATTGGATGATCTTTAATATGTCTCCATGCTTTTGGTTGAGCATGATCATCGACATCTTCTATATTTTGAAAATCATTTGTTTCAAAATCATTTTGTTTTGAAATAGTTTTATTTTTCTTTATCAAATCCATTTCTTCTTCATCAACATGTTTTGTCTAAGAGTCAAGTTCATCAAACACAACATGAATAGATTCTTCAACTGTACATGTTCTTTTATTAAAAACTCTATATACTTTACTTCTATTAGAATATCCTAGAAATAAACCTTCGTCAGACTTTAAATCAAATTTACCCAAGTTTTCTTTACCATTGTTGTGAATGAAGCACTTGCATCCAAAGATGTGTAGATGAGCAAGATTTGGCTTTCTTCCTTTGTAGAGTTCATATGGTGTCTTTCCAAGTGACTTGCGAATATATGCTAGATTTGAAATGTAGCATGCGGTACTCATTGCATCTGCCCAGAACAGTTGTGACATTTCTTTTTCATTAAGTATTGCTTTTGCCATTTCTGTGAGGACTCTGTTCTTCCTTTCTACTACTCTATTTTGCTGGGGTGTTCTAGGTGCAGAGAAGTTGTGATCTATTCCTTTGTTGTTGTAGTAGTCTTCAAAGAGTTGATTATCAAATTCTCCTCTATGGTCTGTCCTAATAGAAACAATAGAAATACCTTTCTCATTTTGGACCTTCTTAGCAAACGTAATAAATTCAACAAATGTTTCATCTTTTGAAGCAATAAATATAGTCCATGTAAATCTTGTAAAATCATCAACGATTACTAAAGTATATAGACTTCCGCCAAAACGTTTTACTCTTGCTGGACCTACCAAATCCATATGAAGTAATTGTAAAGGTTTGGAAGTAGAAATCTCATACTTTGTTTTGAATGACGATTTAGTTTGTTTGCCTTTTTTACAAGCTTCACAAATCATGTTATCTTTGAATTTTAGTTTAGGAAGACCAATAACTAAATCTTTTCTAATCAGTTTGTCAAGTTGATTCATATTAACATAAGCTAGACCCTTATGCCATAACCAACTTTCCTCTGATCTTCTAAGAAAACAATTTTCTGAAGAATTTGAATTTAAATCAATAGTATAATAGTTACCGTCCCTTTAAGCTCTGATCTTTGCCTTGATGGAATCTTTATTAAGCGGCAGATCTTTCTTGTTTACTATCAAGCATTCTTTCGAATCAAAGATCACCTAGTTATCTTTGTCAGTGCTTTGACTTACACTCAAGAGGTTGTGACATAATCCTTCAATGTAATATACATCGTTGATTTGAACACTATCGGATTTTCCCACTTCACCAATTCCAGCAATACATCCAGATTGATTACCTCCAAATGTTACCTTTCCTCCTTCTCTTGTTTCCAGTATGGTGAACTTATTTTTGTCACTAGTCATGTGTCTCGAGCATCCACTATCAATATACCATTCCATTGCTCATGATGCTTTGAGACATACCTAGAGTAAGGTGATCAAGTTTTAGGTACCCATACTTTATTGGGTCCTTTGTGGTTAGTATGTAATACTAGAAATTTCTCTCCCCCTTACGATAAGTCTTATGTGCAGAAAAACAAACCTATGACCTTTCTCTCTTGCTTACGTATACAAGTCTTATGAGCAGCAACGTTCTCTCCTACTTACACCACTGTAAGTCTTCCGAGCAGCAACGTTCTCTTCTGCTTGTATCTTGTAAGTCTTATGAGCAGAAAGTCCTATTATGAATTTTCTCACTGCTTCTCTCGTAAGGAAATCTCCCCTCTCTCTCTCTCTCTCAAGATCTTAGTACCTTGAGATCAAATGAAAATAGAATATGAAGTGTATACAGACTCTCTTATAGAGAAAGTATAATAAACACTAAAGAACAATATGAATACAGAGAAAATGTGAATAACTAAGACTCGTGAATTTGCTTGTGTGAATTCTTGCACTTTGTTATTTTTTGATGGTCTTTGGAACTCTGTATTTATAGACATTTGATTTTGCCCGTTTGAATAATGATCATTATGGAGCGGGGCATGTTACTGTGGAACAGCATGCGTACGTTTGAAATCTTTGAACGCGGTAGGTATGTGCTTGGATGGTCATAATGATGCTGTCTACCGTTGTTTGACTTCCTCTATCTTTCTAATTCAAACGTTCAAACTCCTGTATCATACTTATAATATATGTTAAATGATGTTATATAATAATAATAAGTGAAAATATAATAAATAAATATCATTAAACCATATTCGGATTGAACGTTGTAAGACTGGTGTGTTTTGGCTTTTGGCAGAGTATCACTCGAGCACTGTGATGTCTAACTCGAGTGCAATACCATATTTGCACCTTTTGCTTTAGTTTTATCACTTGTACTTCCACAGGTTTTGAGAGAGTGTACTTTCACACTTGTGAGTGATGTGGGTCCTCACTCGAGCACTAGTTCCCTTGCTCGAGTGCTACTTCATTTTACACTATGAGCCACATCTTTGGACAACACTTGCACCCAGTTTTATCAAGAGTGTGATTTTGACTCACAGGTGATGTAGGCCCTTACTCAAGCATACCTGCTCCTACTCGAGTGAGAAGAATATTCTTCTATAATATACTCTTGGCTTCAGCACTTATATCAGAATTGAGAAAGTTAGATTTATCACTCACGAGTGCTGATGCATCACTCGGGCACATAAACTCTCACTCGGGCATGATTGTGCTTCTCTGTTCTGCATGACTCTCAGCCAAACACTTGCAGTCCCTCACTTCCTAGGACTCGGGTGAAGATATTACCATCACTCGAGTACAGTACCTGTGCTCGAGTGAAGTGTTGATATCTTGTTCTAACTTTGCTCTTTGTCAAACACTTTCAGTGCAACACTTTCATATGCTTAAGTGCAAAATAGCTTTATGCTTGAGTGTTGGTTATAGTACTCGAGTGTATAAGTAAAATTGACAGCAATTGCTCTCTATCAAACACTTCTTATCCAACACTTGCATGTGCTTGAGTGCAAAAGAGGTTTATGCTCAAGTGTTAACTCTGTTGCTCGAGTGCATCAGCAAAAACTAACAGCAGACATCTCTAAACTTTTCCATATGCATTGGTAACTTTGCAATCATTCTTTAGACTTGTAAAAACATACTTTGCACACAATTACCTTTTGTTATCATCAAAACTTGGAATCTAACACAACCACATAGGGCACTAGGCACTATCTTTATGGTCTGTAAGGACACTTGGCATATTCTTAAGGTGTAAGCATATGGGTGGAATGGGTTAAAGCCTGTACCGATAAAGTAGCTTTATTAAAGTGGCTTTTTTATTAGAGCAATGAGGAGACGCCACCTAACATTTACTTTTGGGTTGGTCAAATGAGAAGATGCCGCCTAGCTCCTTTATAAAGTAGCTTTTATGTTGGCATATGGAGAAGGCGCCACCCAACTACCTCATAAATCACAAATTGAATTTGCTAGGATGATTTATCAGTCTCTGGTCAAGTCATATGTCTGACTTCCCTCCCCTAACCATAAAGGCGTGTAAGAGATAAAGAGGAGAGAGAAGGATGATATATGGACATGTGGCACATTTTGGGGCATGCATACATAAAGTAGCTTTTTAGGTTGGCACTATGGGATATTCCACCTAAGCTCTTTAGCATTATGCTTTTGTGTTGGCTGAATGGTGATACGCCACCTAGACATATCAGATGTCACATGTCAAACTTTTCCTAAACACCAAGCATGAAAGCTGTAAGAAATCATCAGACTTCCCTCCTTTAGTGTATGGGTCAGCAAAGAGGAGAAAGGGAAGAGAAAGATTATATCTCGACATATATCCTTTCCTTTGACACCACTCAGGCAAGTTAGATGAACTCCACGATAAGTTGCAGTCGGATTTTAAGAAAGAGCGCTGAGTACCTTGAGATTTTAACACTTGACATGTGTCATCACAAGATCAATCCAACACCTTCCCAAGTCTTTAAATTTTGTCCAGCCCTTAGAAAATAAGGGGAAAATAGAGAAAATCATGAGAAAAAGAAAGAGGAGAGAAGGGGAGTGTTCTTAAGGAAAGAGAAAGTGATCTTGCCTCATTCAAGCTCAAATCAGAGTTTCTAACAGATTGAGCCTTCAAGAATCTTCTTTTATTCGTTGAGGGCTACAATTTTATGGTTTCTAATTCTTGATCAGAGGAGTTTTGTGCTACCTCTAAAGTTGAGGTACTGCCAAAATCAAGAACGGACTATGGCACTGGATAGAGGAAGCGTAGGCTTCAATTTGAGTATAATATTTTGAGGTTTTGCTGAATTTTTGGAGGTCCTACTTCTGCCTTAGGGTTTCGTTCAACATGTGTAATTAGGGCTTTAATGATCTTATGATTTTGAATATGATGTTAAATAAGAGTTAAAGATGATATTTCATAAGTTTTGTGGTTAAATTTGTAAGAAATCAACTTGTGGTGATTTAGGGTCAAATTTGGCCAAGCATGAATCTGAGAGAAGGAATGTGATTTTGGTAAATTTGAGGTTTCAAATGAATTCTACATGTAAAACTATGTGGAAATGACTTGTGGTTATGATTTTTAGATGATTGGATAGAAAACCCTAAATTTGGAATTTAAGTAATGCTGTGGGATTCTGTTCTTTTGAGTGACAGATGGCTTGTGGCATGATTTTAGATGATCAAATGCTGTCCAACAATCATTATATTTTCCATATTGATATCAGATGTCTTAAGCTTTAAATTGATATATAGAATGTGTTATTTGGGTTAGTAGATTGCAACATATGATTTGTTAAAGTTAAGGATTGAATCTAGAATAATTTATGTGGCAGCGAGGATTGTTTGAGGTCTCTGGAATTTTGCTCTTGTAACTGGCAGTGGGAGATATTTTTTCTTTGAAGAGGACTTAAATATCTTTGAATAGAACTTTGAACTACCCCATTTGGTGTTTTCTAGATTAAGTTATGAAGTTTCAAAATTGAATAATGAAATCTAGCAGATTAGGGTTGACCTACGAATTTATGGCATTTGAGGTAAATTGTGACAAGTATCGGTCCAAAAAGTATAGGCATGTCTTAGAACCTAATGTGACCACAATAGAAACCCAAGTCACAAGAGACTAAAGCACATAATGTGTTAGACATAAAATGAGGAAAGTTATAAAGATTATATAAGAGATTTAAGTCATGTGTAATGAATTGCTATCATGGCTCTAATGATGTGATTGTGTATATAGGGCCATGAGATGTTAGGGAAGAGAAAATGGAAGGCTTTACAAGCAACTACAATTGTTGGAAGAAAAAGGAACAAGAGGAGGACATAGGAACATAAGGCAGTAAACTTACCTAACGTGCGTGTCATATATATGCTTGTGTGTTGATGTGTATGGTTGCTTTGCTTGATTTTGTAAAGCATATATGAAAGATTGAAGCTCTATTTTTATTATGCTATGGCCATGAGTTTGTTGTGTTAAACATTAAGCATGTAGATATGTCATTATGTGAGCATGAATTTATGTAATGCAATCAGGTCATACATTAAGCATTTATCTTGCATGCATTTTGATATTGTTTGCCATGAGATTCTCTCAAATCACACCCTCCCTTACCCAACAATATATGTATGTAAAGCACATAGGTGGAAGGCTTAAAGATGTTCAAAAGGAAAATGTGATGGAGTGTTAAAGATTGATCCATGATAATCGGTTATGTATGAATTATCATGTGACTAATGTTTATTTGTATAGGTATGCCAAATTGAATGATGTTGTTAGGCATGTCATCCATGTGTGGTTATTGTAACACCCTTCTTACCATTGTTATTAGATGAGTTTAGACGTATAATGAATTTGAACCATCCAGCCAGGTTTATATCCTAGGACTCAAACCTTTGAAAAACTGCTTAAATCCTAATTATAATATAGCATTCGAACCTGCCATTGAATGGGTTTTTCTTGAAAATTTTGTTGCTTCGAAATAAATTTAGAAATGTTCACATTTGTGTCATGACTTACCCAGTCTTAATTCCTTTTATTAATATCAAAGCACGTATCTACTCATCTTCACATTATATGCTCTAGTTGTTAGGCTATTATCAAAATCGAAATCAAAATAGATAACCAACACCTTGTAAGATATCTTCTGGTCGCACCCTTTACTCGTCTGTGACTACCTTCTTGCCCTTCGAGCCGCTTGCCTTTGCTATAGATTAGTTACTGGAAAGGAGTAAGATTCGTGAGAATCTCAGTAGTAACAAATATTCAATCATACAAAATACAAGAATATAGAGCATGCCACAAAGTCATCATATCACAAGAAGCATAACATTGACATTCAATAAACAACATGCAACCTAACACATATAAAACATATTACCATAGCGCTTAGCAAAACAAGTCATATGGCCCCGGGCATCCACCCGTAATATAGGCCTCGAGTGCCCACCCGATGTATTCTCAGTGACCGCGATCGTCCACCGATGATACAACAAATTCCAATACCTCGGGCGTCCACCCCGTCATATCCTGAATGCTCAAGCAAATACATGATGAAAACCACAAACATGAAAAGTATCTCATAGTATATGAAAGAAAGAGTTACTACCTTAGCCTTTCTAGTCTTGTTCTCGTTCTAGGTTTCAGCGCCCAGGGCAAATATCAAGTCCTATATATTAGAATTTACGGCGACAAGTCATTACTTATCCCAATTCTTCATAATTCAAACACTTAGGTTGGTTATCATTAGGATTAGTACACAAAGTCAAATGAAGAAGCATTAAGGTAAAACTAACCCAAAGTAGTTATTTCTAACCTATCGATAAGTTGGTGATGGAAAGTGCAAAATAGGAAATGATTAAATATGAGTGCAAATAATATGAAAGCAACTATAAGAAAAACTTCTAGGGGTCATATTTCACCTAACAAATTCTGGATTAAATCAGTTATCTATTCTAGTTCAATTTACTCCACATGATTGATAGTCAAGTTTCCCTCATTTAATTACTAGCCTCTTCCAAGGTCAAGCAATTCTATAATTAAATGCTAATATAATATATTCCTATATGAATTTAAACAATTAATTATGCATTAAAATTTATGGAACTCATTAAGACTACACAACTCATATGAATATATTCCTATTTCATATGCAAATTATGGTTTTAATTATAGGGTCTACACACATATATTTCCTTTTGGTCTTAACATACATATTGAAATCATTCAAAAGATGACTAATCAAATGAATGCATTAAGAATAAAACTCAATCATAAAGGAGAAATTAAAACTATATTTAATAAGTTAATATTCAATCCGTCATTAATAAGCTACATCATCACCCTAGAAAAATAGAAATTCAACTCATGATAAAATTAAAAACACAACAAAAATAAATTAACATTGCATAAAACTTGAATGAAAATCTCATAAATACTGCATACAACTTGAATATTAAATTCTAAAACCTAAATATACAATAACTAGATATATGAAAATGGAGAAAATCTAGCTTGTCCCTTTGGAGGTAAAACCTTCCATGTAGATGGCAACCTATACCATCCATAAAGGAGGACTACCTAAGCCTTCCATGTAGGAGGTATGCAAGAAGCAAAAACAATGCATGAAATTAACTCTAAAATGGTGTATGTGGAGAGGAGAGGAAAGTAATGGATATGAAAAAGGTGTGTCAAATGTGAGGGAGAGGATGGCTATATATGGGAAAGAATAGATATGGTAGATGAAGTAGTATGTGAAAAGAAAGATGAAGTGGTGGATGGAATGGTTGGTGGAATAATAGATGATTCCTGCTCTCAACTTCCAAGCAAAATTTTAAATCCTTGGAGATAGAGCTGGGTTTTGGCCTCAACATAAAGTTGTAGAGCTCTTTCTTAGCTTTTTATCCTTATAAAGAACGTCCCAATCTGACATCTAGAGCTCTAGATATCTTCTGAAAACTGAAAGAATGTCCAATTTAGGATTTTTCATGAAATTCTATTTTAAGCCAAAATAATTATTGATTTATTAATTATACCCAAATTCATTAAATTGAGCTCAAATATCATCCAAAAAATCATCATATAAAGGAAAATAAATAAGCAAATATTTTACTTATCAATAATCACGTCATATACTAAGCATTTATCATGAATTTTGGTGTTGTTTGCCACTTAGATTATCCCGAATCTCTCCTTCCGTTACCCCAACCATATAAATATGTTGAGCTCACAAGTGGAATATTTAAAGATGTTCAGAAGGAAAATGTGACAGAGAGTTGAAGATTGATACATGATAATCGGTTATGTATGAATTATCATGTGACTTATGTTTATTTGTATAGGCATGCCAAATTGAATGATGCTGTTAGGCATGTCATCCGTGTGTGGTTATTGTAACACCCTTCTTACCATAGTTATTAGATGAGTTTAAACACATAATAGATTTGAACCATTCAGTCAAGTTTCTATCCAGGGACTTACAAACCTTTGAAAAACTTCTTAAATCCTAATACAACATAAGGTTCGAACCTCTCATTGAATGGATTTTTCTTGAAATTTTGTTGCTTTAAAATAAATTCAAAAAGGTTCACATTTGCATCATGACTTACTTATTCTTAATTCCTTTTATTAATATCAGAGCATGTCTCTACTAATATTCACATTCTATTCTCTAGCTGTTAGGCTGTTATCTTATCGTCACCCTATTCTAGTTTCTTTAACACATTAAAGATCTATTTATGACTCACTACATACTCATACAGCTATTGTTATTACTACTACAACTAGTATTGTAGTCGTGCCCTCAAGTTATTTACAACATACATAAATCAAAACAGATAACCAATACCCTGTAAGATGTTTTCTAGTTGCACCCTTTACTCATCTGTGACTACCTTCTTGCCCTTCGAGTCACTTGCCTTTGCTATAATTTAGTTACTGGAAAGGGGTGAGATTCATGAGAATCTTAGTAGTAATAAACATTCAATCATATAGAATACAAGAATACAGAGCATGCCATACAATCATCATACCACAAGAAGCATCACATTGGCATTCGTAAACAACATACAGCCTAACACATACAAAACATATTACCACAGTGCTTGGCAAAACATGTCATATGGCCCTGGGAATCCACCAGTAATATAGGCCTTGGGTGTCCACCCGATGTATTCTCAGTGACTGCGGTCATCCACCTGTGATACAACAAATTCTAATGCCTTGGGCATCCACCCTGGCATGTCCTGAATACTCAAGCAAATACATGATGAAACCATAAACATGAAAAGTATCTCATAGTATATGAAAGAAAGAGTTACTACCTTAGCCTTTCCAGTCTTGTTCTCGTTCTGGGTTTCAGAGCCCAGGGCTAATGTCAAGTCGTATATATTAGAATTTACGGTGACAAGTTATTACTTATCCCAATTCTTCATAATTCAAACACTTAGGTTGGTTATCATTAGGATTAGTACACTAGGTCAAATGAAGAAGCATTAAGGTGAAACTAACCCAAAGTGGTTATTTCTACACTCAGAGTTTTAGGTAATTACATTGTGCCATTATCTTTTTATTTTTGCACATTTACTAAAAGCTAGCAGAATTATCAACGAACTTTGAAAATTCATATCTTTTTTGTAAAAATGACCAATTGTAGTTATTCAAAAGGCTAGGTGACCCATATTAAGTTTATTTTCAAAGAAAAAATATTGTACTTATCCAATTGCATGCACAACATTCCAGAATTACCATTCATTGGACACTCACAGAAACATGCCAGTTCAATACCTAATTTCAAAAATTCATATATCCAAATATACTTATTGAAATGGCACATATTACATTTCAAACTAAAGCTTGACATGTTTACTTTTCTTCTTGAAAATATCATGGCCATTGGATCACATTTGGTTATTCAAAACACACTATAACCAAGCTACCTCCCAGAAAACGAAATCTGACAGCATTGTTCAATTTCAACTTTTGGATTTCAATCAATTCTTTGTAAAATTATACCAACAACCTAGTCCTACACAATTTTTCCCAAGAAAAGATTGGAGACCTTAATTTAGCAAAATCATTCTCCTTCTTCATACCCTATTTTGACTAAAAATTAGGGTTCAAGACAACAATTCACCAATTCACAATTTAACCACCAAACTTAGCTTATATTGTTCCAAAATCACATATAATCACATATATGTGGTCAAAGCTTCATGTACCCTAACAAACCTTAAATGAACAAAATTAAGGCAATGAGAACACATCCCAAAAAATCAACCAAACAACAAATCCATATGTCAAATTCATTCTTTTGCTCACCTCTTATTCTTTCTTGAGCTCTTTCTTTAGTTCTCTAACTTTGGCTTTTGCAAGATGATTCAATTCACCTCCTCTTGAAATTCTAAAACCATATAAATGAAGCTCTCATCAAGGGGTACAATGTTTATGAAGAGTACTTGAGCCATAGAAGTGATCATAAGGGTTGAAAATCAAGCTAGAAGGTTTTACCTTGTTCTTGTCTTATTTTTCTCTTTACTTAATCTCTTTGGCCGAATTGAGAGAGTGAGAGGGAGTATGAAATGATATAAAATTTTCTCTTCCCTTTGCTTTAAACACTTGACCGAAATTTGCTCAAAAGAAATAAGGGTAAAAGAAAATTACATGTGGCCACAATTGTGTCTTCTTGCACAAGCTCAAAGTTAATTAGCCATATGTGGTTAACACACTTTTGATAAAGCTTTCTCTTTCCTCTTCTCTTCTTCTTTTTGGATGAAAATGTGCTGCCCAAATGGAAGAGGAATTGTTGACGAATTGCCTCACTTTGCCTTGCCATTAGTCAATAATTTTCCAAGTTACAATTGTTGTCTTTTCTTATCTCCTCCTTTTTTTTCTTTTCTTTTGACTTGTTAATGGATACAAGATTCCTTCAATTTAAATTTTCTCTCCCCCTTAGCTTGACCAAATTAACTACACATAAAGAAGAAAGCATGGTAACAATTAACTCATATGTGTATACACCTAATTTGACCAAGTCTTCTTGACAAAGTTGGTTAACTTTTTGACCAACTCCTCTTTTCTTCCCCTCTTGCCCTTTTAGAAGTTTATAACAACATGAGGCAAGGGAATTAATTTTCTTTTCAACCCTCATAATTACCCTTTCTTTTCAAGAGCAAATCCCAGCCCTTCATCTTGTCTTCCAATTTTGACCTCAAGATCAAGTGGCTACTATCTCTTTTGCCCTTGATTATGGCAACATTATTTCTTGTGCCAAAATTTATTTTATTTCTTTATATTTCTCTTTGTTTCTTCTTTCTGGATACAAATTTCCCTTTTCCTTTAGATCCGAGTTAGGTTCTATGTCATTCTAAAACATCCTAAAGGAACCAGGTACTTTCTTCTGACTAATTTGCATTGAAATTCATATTCTATTTCGAGTGCAGTTTCTACAAGCCATTCTATTTCTTATACCTTCTTGGGACTCTTGCTAAATCAGGGCTTGGCAATCCACTTAAGTCAGGCTTATTCTCAAGCCTTTAGTCTTAAAATTCGGGATATTACAGTTGTGAACCTTTAAAGTTAAGTTTAGAAATTTTGATGGGTAAAATGTTTACCAAATGAATTGTACCCTAAGAGTAATTGAGTAAGTTTTTGGCTAGGAGCTTTAATTATTTATTTCTTAAGTCATAATGCTTCCGAATATGTAATAATGGGGTCTAAAAGATGGGTGTTACACCTTACATGATCATGATTCCATTTATTCACGTCTTCTTGACACTTTAGAACTCCTTGACTCCAATCCAATTATTATTTTCCCAGGCATTTTGAATTAACTACTAAAATCCATCTTCAAGAAGTCAAACACTTGGTAGTGAAAAGAGTTAAGGTGGATCAAATAAAGAAGTTTTTTTTTGCCAACAATTAAATAAAGAAGATAAACTAATAAATCGAGGATAGTCTTATTTTATTAGAGAATAGTTGAGTATAACAATAGGATTCAAATCGAACAAGAAGGATTAGTCCCTAACATTATAAAGAATTAAGGTTTGAATCCCAATAGGAGATGTGCACATATTTAGTGTCTAAGAGTATCTCAAATAAATCAACTTAAACTAATAAATCTTTATCAATATTAACCTACGCTAAGCTACTTCTAGTATCAACTCCTCTTACAAAATTACTTTTCATACGAACAGTGCCAGCTAACATTGGCTCTATGTAGTGGCCTTTTCTTGCATTACACTCTATGTAGCATCCTTCCTTTCTCATATTGCCTAGTATTAGTTTAGAAAGTCTCCTTCCTCCTACATTGGGCTCCATGCACCTTTCCTCCTTTTTCATCTTCTCTAGTATTTACTTTAGAGTCTTCCATGTGGGTTATCCTGTGAAGACAGTTCAAGAGTGAGGCTTAGTTGGTTTATCAAAAAAAATTCTTAAATGAAGGGGGAATAGGCACATGTAGCTCTGATCAGTTTGTTCATGAATTACTTTCCCAGAAGAGGTTCTTATACTTTTAAGTGGTTTAAGCATTTATATCTCAACTCTTTATGTACCAGACACTTATTGTTTTGGAATATTTCATTTTAATTTCTTTAAGACTTTTTTGTGTATGTACTTTCTCTTTATTCATTGTTTCAATGCTTTAAATACTTCCATGTACAGTTTGTAACACCATAGGTTCCTAAGACTTTATATGAGTTTGAACGTATAATGACTATAAACTGGAGACTAACATTCATTTCCAAACAGTTGAAGGCTTCAATACAAGATTTGAACCTACACCTAAGTGAGTTTTTCAATACTTTTTAAAATATTTTCAAAGTGGTCTCATAATGGTTTGTGATCTCATTATAACTCATCTGTTCTTAGTTACATTTATTAATATCAGAGTGCTCTTTGCCTAAATCCCATGTAGTGTTTATTATCTAGTAAGCTCTCAATATACGGTTGCCTGATTCCAATTTATTTTTGTGATTAAATACCAATGTACAGGGATTATGGCTATTGTTTCTACTAATACTACATGTAGTGTTTGTTATCTAGTAAGCTCTCAATATACGATTGCCTAATTCCAATTTATTTTTGTGATTAAATACCAATGTACGGGGATTATGGCTATTGTTTCTACTAATACTACAAGTACTATTCTTACTACGGTTATTAATACAAAATAAACAAATTCTCAAAATATGATGACCAACAGAAGTATAAATTCTTTCAGTCTTGTTCCTTACTCATCCATGGCTACCTTCTTGCCCTTTGAGTAGCTTGGCTTTATTGTAGGTTAGTTATTGGAAAGCGGTGAGATTCAAAAGAATCCCAGTAGTAATAGATAACACTAATATAAAATGCATACAAAGAACATGCCATATCAACCATCACATACAAGACAATTCAGTATTCATTCAACATTCAGAGATGTGCTTATGCAGCAAACAATTTAATTCAAGGACTTATTGTCTATTCGCACAGCACTAGCTATTCTACTAGGCCAAATCCCTTCTCATCTTAATGATTAACAAGCAATTTTGCCCAATTTATATTCACAGTTTAAGTATTCATAATGACAATAATATGCATGAAACAAGATACATAGAATATAAGGGAAAAGTTACTACTTGAGCCTTTCTGGTCTCATACTTGTTATGGTTCTAGTGCTCAGGGCAGATATCAAATCCTATAAATTAGAATTTATGGATGGTGAGTTATTACTTATTTCAATTCTTTCATAATTCAAACACTCGAGTTAGATATCATTAGGGTTAATACACTAAGTCAAAGGAAGAGTTAATGCGGTCAACCTATCCTAAGGTGCTTAACTTTACCCCTAGAGTTTAAGGTAATTACATTATGCCATTACCTTTTTAATTTCGTACTTTTACTAAAAGCTGGAAAAATTTTCAACAATTTTAAAAATTCATATCTTTATGTACAAAAGTTCAATTATAGTGATTATAAAGGTTATGTGACCCTTATTAAGTCTAGTTTCAGGAAAACATATTTCCCTTAGCCAATTGGACACATAGAATTCCAGAATTACCATTCATTAGACACTGTCAGAGAAACATGCCAATTTTACATGACTAACTTCAAACATGCATATCTCATAGTGTACATATCCAATTGACCTATATGACCTATTAAATTAAAGCTTGATTAGTCTACTTTTATCCTAGAAAATCTCATAAACATTAGACATTCCGAATTAAGAGCCACATGGGGTTCCGATCAGGGTCCGTTTACTAAGGAGGAGACCCATAAGGAGACTCATCACGAGGAAACAACTGAAGGGTTAGCAAGACTGCTAGAATTCCCACCTAATGCCATTCCGAATCAAGAGCCACACAGGGTTCCTGTTAGAGAGGAAAGGGATCTTCAGTTCTAGGTTTCAAGATTCTACAAACATCTGCCTCCTGTATTCAGAGGTAGATTTGATCCCTAGGCAGCCAGCCAAAGACTGGTTGAATCAGCTGGAAAAGATATTTGAAGTTCTTAAGTGCCCTTCTGAGGTAAAAGCTCTATTGGTGGTGTATAAGTTAGAAGGCGATGCAGACCACTGGTGAAGAAACATTTCTATGACGCTACAGAGCAGAAACATGCCACTGACCTGGGAGGTGTTCCAACTGCAATTTAACAAGTATTTTCCCAAGTCGGTGCGGCTGAACAAGGAAACTGAATTCCTCAATATAAAGCAAGGGGACACAGAGACTTTAGATGAATATTTGTCTCATTTTATACAGTTGTCCCGATATTCCTCCTACTTCCGGTATAAGAATGATGAAGAATGGAGTTCTGATATGCTCATTCATGGTCTGAGATGGGAGATAAAGAAGCAGCTAGCTACCCACCAGTTCATTATATTCAACAAGGTGGTGGAACAATACAGAATCGCTGAGAATAACTTGAAGGATCTGTATCCGGCCAAAGGTGCTAGTAGCCGCAATGAACCCAATAAGGGTAATGTTTCTCAGAAATGGAAAGGCTAAGGATCCTCTTCATTCAAGGGTAGTGATAAGAAGCCCTACCAGCCCAGAGATCATAAACCTCAAAGATTTGTGACTGAGTGGAAATGTCTTCGCTGTAACCAATCGCATTATGGCAAGAATTGTCGGGGTGAAATGATCTGTTTTAATTGTAAGCAACCGGGACATCTTTCTAGAGATTGTCAGCGACTGAAAGCCGAACAAAGACTACGGACTCAGGGCAAGGTATTTGCAATGACTCACGAAGAAGCCCGAAAGTCCCCCGATATCATTCAAGGTAATATTCTTCTTAACGATAATGCATTACAAGCATTGTTCGACTCGGGTGCCAGTCATTCCTTTATTGCATATGATTGAGTGAAGCGGCTGGGTATGCATGTGTATAAATTGCCATTCAATTTGGTTGTGTTAACACCAATGGGTGTTAAAGCTGTAACTACCGAAGCTTGCCTAAATTGTGTAGTAACGGTAAAGGGACGTGAATCTGTTATTGATTTGATTTGCTTGATACTTTACCAATTGGAAGTCATTCTAGGTTTTGATTTGTTAACGGCAAATAATGTACTATTTGATTGTGGGAACAAAAGTATTGTATATTCTATATCTCAGACTGTTGAGCTTGTGAATGCTAGATTGAACTTCCTTTCAACAGCCAAAGTTAAGAAGTGTTTGAAGAAGGGTTGCTAGGGGTATATGGTATTCTTCTCTGTGCAAGGGGAGATTAGTGAAACTTTGAGTAGTATACCCGTGGTAAGTGAATTCCCTGAGGTATTTCCAGATGATCTTAGTAGATTGCCTCCGGAAAGGGAAGTTCAGTTCCCAATAGAAATTGTGCTTGGAGCTGGTTCTATATATAAGGCCCCATATCGTATGGCCCCAAATAAAATAATGGAGTTAAAGAAGCAAATTGAAGATTTACTCAAAAAAGGGTTCATTAGACCCAGTATATCACCTTGGGGAGCTCCAATTTTATTTGTTAAGAAGAAATATGGGAGTCTTCGATTGTGTATTGACTACAGAGAATTGAATAAGATTACTGTTAAGAACAAGTACCCTCTTCCCAGAATTGATGACCTTTTAGATCAACTGTCTGGTTCCTGTGTATTTTCAAAGATTGATCTAAGGTCGGGGTATCATCAGCTGAGAGTAAAGGCAGAAGATGTTCTGAAGACTGCCTTTTGAACTAGGTATGGTCACTATGAGTTCTTGGTGATGCCATTCAAGCTAACCAATGCACCTGCGATATTCATGGATTACATGAACCGTATCTTTCGACAATATTTAGATCAGTTTGTTGTTGTGTTTATTGACGACATCCTGATATATTCCAAGAGTAAGGAAGAGCATGAGCATCATTTGAGAATTGTATTGAATACATTGCGTGAGAAGCAACTCTATGCCAAACTAAGTACAAGTTCTAGCTTTCAGAAGTAAAATTCCTAGGCCATGTTATCTCGCGTGAAGGGGTCTCTGTGGATCCCAGTAAAGTGGAAGCATTACTACACTGGAAAAGGCCAGAAGCTGTTGCTGAGATACGTAGTTTTCTAGGTCTTACTGGTTATTACCGGAGATTCATTCAGAATTTCTCCCGTATTGCCTTGCCAATGACCAAGCTCACGAGGAAGGATTAGCCATTTATGTGGGATGAGAAATGTGAAAATTGCTTTGTAGAGTTGAAAGAGAGGTTAACTACGACACCTATATTGATTATACCTGATCCCAACCTGACTTATGTTGTGTACAGTGATGCGAGCAAGCAGGGATTAGGATGTATCCTAATGCAGCAGGGACGTGTGGTAGCCTATGCCTCTCGACAGCTCAAACCTCATGAAATGAATTATCCTACACATGATCTGGAGCTTGCGGCCATTGTGTTTGCTTTGAAGATTTGGCGGCACTATCTATATGGTGTGACGGTAGAACTATATTGCGACCACAAGAGTCTCAAGTATTTGTATGATCATAAAGAATTGAATATGAGATAGCACCATTGAATGGAGTTGCTTAAGGACTACAACCTGGAAATCAAATATCATCCAGGTAAGGCAAACGTAGTCGCGGATGCTCTTAGTCGAAAGACTATGCTTATGTCAGCTATGATGATACAAGAGGGAAAATTGATAGAAGATTTTCGTGATTGGAATCTGTCAAATCAAATCCTCTGTGCTAACTATACGATTTCCCAAAAGGAAAGTGACTTGAGAGCTAAGATTGAAGAAGCTCAAATGCAAGATGGCTGGATAAAATGCAATCTAGCTCGGATTGAATGAGGAAAAGCCCAGGGTTATGATCTATCGCCTAGTAGACTGGTTCGCTATCAGAAGAGAATCTGTGTTCCACTTAAGGTGGACTTGAGACAGAAGATTCTGGATGAGGCGGACAAGAGCCGTTATACTCTTCATCCTGGTATGACCAAAATGTGTCATAATATAAAGTCTGTGTATTGGTGGCCGGGCTTGAAGAGTGATGTGATGAAGTACGTGGCACGGTGTCTTACTTGCCAGAAGGTAAAGATTGAGCACCAAAGACCGCCTAGTTTGCTTCAGAGTCCTGAGATTCCAGAATGGAAATGGGAAAGTATGACCATGGACCTAGTTGTGGGGTTACCCAAGATCAAAAACTATGATGCAATCTGGGTCATTGTGGATCGGTTAACGAAGTCGGCACATTTTATATCGATCAATGCTGGTTACTCTCCAGACAAACTAGCAAAGATATACATTCAAGAGATTGTGAAGCTCCATGGCATACCGAAGAATATCATTTCCGACCAAGATCCCCAATTCACTTCGAGATTTTGGAGGGCATTGCATGAATCCCTAGGAACTCAATTGAGGTTCAGCATGGCTTATTATCCTCAAACGGATAGACAATCAGAGAAGACAATTCAAACATTAGAAGATATGTTGCGAGCTTGTGTCCTCGACTTCAAAGGGAATTGGGATCACTTTCTTCCACTGGCTAATTTTGCTTACAACAACAGCTATCATGCGAGCATTCAGATGGCGCCGTATGAAGCGTTGTATGGGAGGAAATGCCAATCACCTTTGTGCTGGAATGAATTATCTGAGAGGAAGCTGTATAGGCCAGAGCTTATTGATCAAACCTCAGCGTAGATTCAAATCATCTGTAAAAGGCTTCTTACAGCACAGAGTCGACAAAAAAGCTACGCTAATAAGTAGAGAAGGCCTCTAGAGTTTGAGGTTGGTGACCATGTTTTTCTGAGAGTATCACCAGTTACTGGCATCGGGAGAGCTATCAAGCGAAAAAAGCTGAACCCGAGGTATATAGGTCCTTTTGAGATTCTGGGGAGAATTGGGCTTGTTGCGTATCGAGTAGCCCTACCCCTAAACTTGAGCAGACTCCATGATGTGTTTCATATTTCCCAATTGAAGAAGTACCAACCAGATCCAACTCACATTATTGAGTGTGAGGAAGTTGAGCTACAAGACAACTTCACATATGAGGTAAAGCCAGAGCAGATCATTGATCAGGAAGAAAGACGGCTCAGACACCGAATCATACCATTTGTGAAAGTGATCTGGAAGGGAATGACTCAGAGAGAAGCAACTTGGGAAGCGGAAGCAGACATGCAAAGACCTTATCTTGAGTTTATGGCTCAAGTTGTGTAATAAATTTTGAGGATGAAATTTATTGTACGGGGGGAGAATTGTAATATCCCAACATGTACTTAAGGGCTAAATGTACATAATAGATGGTGGGATTAGTGACAGAATTACCTCTGGAAATTTTGTTATGACTTGAGTTAAATTTCACATGCAAAATTGGCAACTAAATATTATATTGCAAGATGATATTTTACAAGATCATCATCTTCTTCAAAAGGCCATGATTCACGTATGACAAGGGGGAAAAGCAAGAGAAAAATACATATTGGCTATTAAATATGACATATGGAAGCAATTGGACCAAGTTATAAAAAGATGAGGACTTGGTCAACAATCTCATGCTAATTGGGGAATTAACTTTATTATTCAAGGAGATATTATAAAAGATCATCATCTCTTTTCCTAAGCTTCATTTTTGTATAACATAAGGCAAGAAAGAGAAAAAAATATATGACCAATTAAAAGGAGAAGACTTGGTCAACAATCTCCACTAAAAGTAACATGTGTGAGGAGGTAAACTAAGATAATGGTAGAAGGCTTCTTTTAACTCCTTTTGGTCATTATTTTTGGTCAACAATTGTGAGCCAAGTAAAAGAAGATAACTTGAACAAAGAAAGGCCACATATTCGTATGGCATCAAGAAAGAAAGAGAAAAGATGAAGCAAAGGATTATTGGTACATATCTCTTGCAATTAAAGTGCTCTCTCTCTCACACATGTGCTCAACCAACTTAAGCTCTATAAGAATTCTTAACTATTTAATTAAAAACATTCTCTCATCTTATTCATTCATTTCAAGTCGGCCAAGTGCAAAAGAAAAGGAGAGAGAAAGGGCAAGACCGAAAGTAAGAGCCAAAGGGTACAAGAAGGAAAGGTAAGCTATTTACACCTTCAAGATCCTATTTCTAGCTCTAAAGACCTTCATGAAACTTGTTCCTCTCTTCCTTAGCTTCATTTCTATGGTTTTTTCTTTTGAAGAAGAGGATTTTTCAGCCACCTTGCAAGAACAAAAGTTGAGGAATCAAGAAAAGAACACAAGAAGAAGCAAGAGGTGAGTAAGAGCATTATGTTGATGTATATGATGTTTTAATTGGCTGAGTTGCAGTGGGCTATTGTGACAGCCCTAATTTCGTTTTTTAGGATATATTTGGGATCATGAAGCTTTCATCCTATGTATGTGCTTATATGTTGGTTTGGAGGCAAATGAGCTAAGCTTAGTGATTAGATAGTGAAGTGATTGTTTGTTGTGAAATACCCTAAAATTCTGCCAAACCAGGACATGGGGAATGAGTGGGAATTTGTTCATTTTGATGTTACCATTGTTTTCTACAAGAAAAAATATGTGGGAATAGGGTTGGTTGTTGATTTTGAAGCCATTGGACACATTGGTTGAAAATTGGAAAAAATGTCAAGTGTAACTCTATGCAGGGCAGTCAGTTTGTAGGGACATTTTGACTGGGAAATTGGTGTCTAAAAATTCTGAAACTTTCCAGTCTTAAAGATAACATTCCAAGCTTCAAAAGGGATATATAATTTGTGTCATTTCTGGTTTTGAGCTGGGAGTTCTTGTTGCCCGAAGTTTGATGTCAAAACTGGACTTAATTCCGGAGCAGTGTGGAATTTTGTGTAATTCTGGAATTGTGTGGTGCTTTCTGGTAATGATTCATATTTTTCCTATGAAGAGGACTTCAAGAGATTTCAATAAGCTTTGGGATCACCTCATTTTGATTTTTCTAGAATTAGTTATGATTTTTCAAAGATGCTGAAAATTCTGGCAGATTGGTCACCTATGTGAAAATTGAAGATTTTATGGCATAATGTAATATTATGGAACTTTGAGGTTAAAAATTGGCCTTTTAGGTTAATTGATCACTTTAGCTCCTTATTTTACTTGATTAAATGACCATAGTGATAATCAACCCAAGTATTATGAGTTATTAAAGAATTGGAATAGGTAATAATTCATCGTCCTTAATTTTGGTTTATAGGATTCGATATTTGCCCTGCTCGTAATCCACCTGCGGCAAAGCACAATCGGAAAGAACAAGGTAGTGACTTTTTCTTTTATACCATATGTGATGCCTTGTATGTGTGTTATATCATTGATTTTTGATGAATTCGTATGTTGCGACATTTGTGGATATGTGTAAGCACCGCCATGCCAATAGTCCCTGAGTTACAGTTGCTAATAATGGTTCGGGTAAGGACTGCGAGCCTTCCCGGTAGTAAAAGGGGATGAGGATGGGGTGTGATATGTGTGATTATGTGAAAAGCTGAAAGGCTATTTGTGAAGGCCGATAGGCCAATTGTGAAAGCCGGATGGCTATATGAGCTATAAGGCTATGTGTATGCACTGCCACGCCAACAATCCTTAAGTCGCTAACAACAGTTTGGGTTAGGACGGTGTGCCTTCCCGGCGGTAAAAGGGGATGAGGGTGGAGTGTGATTCGTGCTGATATTGTATGATGATTTGCTTACATGCTATGTGTTTAGGTGTGGTATGAATAATTTGTTACTACTGGGATTCTTTTGAATCTCACTCTTTCCTATGACTAACCTTTTAGACGGGACAAGTGGCTCCAGAGAAAAGAGGATAACCAACAGCGGATAGGACTTCGTAGAGATATTTGACTTGGAACTGTTGGTTATCTATTTTGAGAATAGGATTATTATAATATTTAGGGTTGTAAATACTGCTTTTGTTATGTAATCCCCATTTTTGGGAAAAATGATACACCCAATTGCCGGGTTTTTAGTGTTGCGCTCTGATATTTATAAATGCGATTAACCTGTGTAGGTAATTATATTCAAAACTGAATATGAGACCAAATTACTAGTATTTTGAACTTTTTTGTAAATACCCTATCTAGAAGATAGGAAATTGAAAATGGTGTTTTTTAATTATTGGTCTCTATTTCACTTTAATTTCATAATCTGGATGTAATTATGGTGAGGGGGTTACACCAGGCCGAAAGGCGGTGCGTAAAATTAGAATATGCGATGTATGTTGTTGTGAAGGCAATGTGAACTATGATGTGAATGCCAGAAGGGCAATGTGTATTTGTGAGACAGCAAGAAGCTGTCGTATTTGTGCAAGCGGCGGAAGCCGAGGTATTCTTGCAATGTGATGTATGCAAGTGGCGAAAGCTATGTATCATTGTGTATATAGCCGTGGGTGCTGTCGTCTTGTGACAATCGTCATGCATTAATGTGAATCTGTCATGGACATTTTGTAATACCCAAAAGTCCTGGATAGGTGAGGGTAACGACGTGAAACTTGATACGGCAATGTGATTGTTGTGAATACCCAAAAGTCCTAGTTACCACTAGTGGAGTTACTGGTGGGCGTACGGGTGAGGGTAAGGTTGTGAATGTAAATACAGTGGAAGAGTTTGTGTATACAGCTAACGCTGTCGTTTGATGTATTGACGTTGTGGTGTTTTGGGGTTACTCCCAGAAGGAGTAACTAGTTTGAGTTAAGCAGAGTGGTGGCCTATGCCGCCCAACTACCAAGATCTTATGATATGGCTCACAAGTTAGAGCCTCCGGATATCGAGATTCACTTTAATCGCATATTTCAGATATAATTACGGTGGGGGTTACACATTGCCTCACAGGAAACCTACACTGGTAGCACAATGTTCGATTCAAGTTTTCAGTGTTTTATTCTAGTGATCCAGAATTTACAGCCGAAGGCTATTCCTACACAATTTTTTGCATGAAATCCATTGGTGACATCAAATTTACCAAATTCCTACACCTTCTACATGCCTTGTTCTTACTAGAAATTGCAACACAGTTTAACAATTACCAAGTTTCCAATCATCAAACAAGTCTCATATGCTCTTTAAACATCACAACACACCAAGTATGTGATCAAAACAACATAAAACCCTAAAACCTTAAGATAACTAAAATTAGGGTGGCAATACAAGTTTCAAAATTCTCAACCAATCAACACAATTTATAGCTCAAATTAAAACTCTAACTCACCTCTATCACTTCCCAAGCTAGTTCTTTAGTTCTCAAACTTTGGCTTTTCTTTCACAACTCAAAACACCTCTTGAAAAACAAAAACCATAGGATTGAAGCTCTTAAAGAGGAGAACAATGTTAAAGAAGAGAATTTGAGCTAAAAAAGTGATTATCAAGGTGAGAGTCAAGCATAATGACTCACCTTGGTTTTTTGGTTCTTCAAGATGTCTTTTCTCTTTCCTTTTTATTTTATAGGCTTTTTCTCTTTTATTTTTGAGCTTGGCCAAATTTTTAATGAATGGAAGAGAGAGTGTATGGTTTAATATTCATTCCTTGGCTTCTTGCAATTTTCTTGGCCAATATTTGCCTAAGAGAGTAAGAAAATCCATATGTCACAACTTGGTGGCTTTGTGCAAAAGTTGTAAGGTTAATTAACTAACCTAAGTTAGATTCATTGGGTTGAGCTTTCTCTTTCCTCCTACCTCTTCAACTTGGATGAAAATCACCATCAAAAGGGAGAGGAATTGTTGCCCAAAATGTTCTTGATATATTGCCTTTTGGTCAAACTTTCCAAGTTAGAAAAATTTGAAGACACTTTGAGACCTTTATTCCCTTCTTCTTTTCTTTCTTTTTGACTTGTCAATGATTATGGTTTAATTGCATATTCTTTTCCTCCTTTCCTTGGCCTTGGACTTCCAACATAAGAAAAAATAAGGTAATATATTAATTGAATTCTCTCTCTCCCATGCTCTATGTCTTAGCCACAATATTTGAGCAAAAGGTGAGAACATGTTGACCTAACTCTCTTGCTTGTAGAAGCATAAGTCATGTAGTCAAATAAGAAGAGAAAAATAAGTAATTGCTTTAATTACCTTTATCATTATTTTCACATTTTAAGGGCAAATCTTGACCATTCATTTTGTCTTCCAATTTTAACCTCAAGTTCAAGTGGCAATTGTATCCTTTGCCCTTGATCATGGCAATATTAATGGTTTTGCCATTAATTCTTTCTTTTGTTTTCTTCTTCCTCTCTCAAGATACCATTCCCTCTCTTTTTGGATCCAAGTTAGCTTTTAGATCCTATTTGACTTTAGATAAAGGAATTGGGTATTTTTCTTTGACTGATTGGAACTAAATCACGTACTTTAATTTCAAATTCATCTCTACAAGTCATTATAGCTCTTAGACATTGTTGGGACTCTTCCCAAATTGGGCTTAGTAGTTTTCCTGCTATAGGCTTATCCTCAAGTCTCTAGGCCTAAAAATTTGGGATATTGCACTTTAATTCACAATTCGCTATCCACATTACTTCATTTCGAAGTAATTCTATATTGGAGGTAGTTTAGGGAACTTACCTTAAATGGATTCCATGGAAGGTTGGATCAATTTTGTTGTCCAGCGCTACATGTTGTCAATTATTTTTTTTAAGTTGAGTCTTTGTTCTATAGGACTACCTTTTCTTCACCACCACATTGCTTAGTTTTAACATTCAACCAAATTGATGATGGGGAACATTTTGGATCACTTACAAAGAGCTCTGAAATCAAGTTAATCTTTAGAATCAATTTAGTCAAATTGCTGTTAATTCGATCTGTTAACTTTCCATAGTTCCCTTTCAAAGCTCTACAAGCATTTTTTCTGAGTGAGGAGTGAGAGTCTAATTAGGAAGGTAGGACACATGTTTGGGTGGAATCTAAATGCAATGGATATTCTGCCGGTCATGGTTTGTTTACTCCTGAAAAGACCATTTTGCACTTTAGTCATTTTTAATCTAGAAAAACCATTGTGTCCTTCACAGATCATATTTTGGTTTTGTTGTTTTCCCTCCATTACAATTGATTCTCATGTTAAACTTTTCAGCTTATATAATTATGTTATATTAATTTTTCTCCCTTAATTACTAACAAGTAGTTTTCAATTAAATAATTGTATTAATTTTTTAAAATATTTCATATACACATTATTATATTGATATCTTTATGATCAAAATGTTTGTCATTACAGCATATTATTGCCATCATATAAAATTTTAAAATATTTTTAGGCTTGTTGATAGGAGGGTGTTGACTATTATTGCTTGGTCTTGTCTATAGCCTCGGCAGATGTGCGTTACAAGAGTATATATTTCTCTTTTGATGCCAATCCCAATGTGGAAAATGATGAGAATGACAATGACTCTGAATTACCCAATAGTTTGAATTAGTAAAACTTCCTTATTTTGGATTATTTTTTGGAATTGACATGTTCTATACATAGGTCATGCAAAGGCAAACTTGAGTGGGCAACTTGTTGATGATCAAGGAACAATATTGGAAAAGGGTTCAATGCCATCACAATTTAAAGGTATGACAATTTAACTAACAATTTTTTTGCAAGAAATTAATTTATGGGTTTTTGAACATCAAATAATCACGTTATTCTTTCATATAGCTTATGTTGATGAAGGAGATGCTACCTATATCTGCGAGTCATATGGTGCAAAAATGTGGTTTAATGAAAAAGTAGGAAATACAAGTTCTTATGTGGCACCTTCTTTTTCAATTTTTTGTGTGAAGGGAAAAGTTCAGTTACCACTAATGACCACCCCACTAGATCAGTTATTCAAGCTATTAGTTGACACAAAAATGAGTCTATCTAAGAAGTTCAATGCAAACATCAGGTCTTATAACAATATGTTCTCATTTACATCCATGTGAGGGAAGATTGATCATTCAACGACTTGTGGTAGTGGACCATACACATTTGTCTTATCTAGGATGAATCACCACAACATTCATAGTTTGCCACCTTTAGAAGGGCAGAAGCCTGTGTTTTCTCTGTTGTACATATTTGACATAGACAATAAAGTTACAAATCATATTTTTTGTAAGGTATACAATGAAGAATCATGCGTGTAAATATGTTCATTCAAGTTTTGCATTAAAGTTTTCATTTTTTTTTCTTTACATGTTAGTTGATTTTTTTTTCATCTTTGTAGAAAGCACGTGAAGGAATCAAGCATTGACCCTTCTTAAGGAAAATATATAATTCCTTTAAGATGTGTCAAGCATGATATGATGTGATTATGAGGCTAAAAATTAAATTAATTTAAGAATTCGGCCATAGAAGAAGAAAAATGGAAGACAAGGAAATTCAACTAACTAACCAATGGATAATAAGATTCTTTGTGTACAAGAAGCTATGGACCCTTAGATAAACCTTTTTTCTCTTTTTTCTCTCTCTCTTAAATTTGGTTTTGGCTACCAAACTCCATTTGGTTAGAGTAACTACGTAGGTGGAAGTAAGACACTTGTCAACTTAGGATTTAATCAAAGGACTTAAGACACTTCCTAGACATGCCACCTAGCAAAAGCAAGATTTCATCTTGGCCCGCCATTTCTATGTGGATTTTGGCCAGCCCATGAAGAGAGAGGATAAGGAATTTAAAACACCTCATTACACTCTTTTCTTCATCATTTGGATGACAATAAAGGAGGAGAAGAGAGAGAAAAGAGATCTTGAAGTATAAAGAGCAAAGGTAACCTCCTCTCTTCATTCCCACCCTCCTACTCACCTTTCTAGCCAAAGTGTCTTCATAAACTTTGTTCCTCTTGGTCTAAGCTTCAATCCAATGGCTTTTATTTCTTGTAAAGAGGTGTTTTGTGCCATCTTGAAAGGCCCAAAGTTGTAGAATCAAATAACAAAGCCTAGAGTAAGCAAGAGGTGAGTTTAAGCTTCATTTTGAGCTATGATTTGTGTCATTTGGTTGAATATTTTTGGAGCCTTGATTTTCAATTAAGGGGAGTGTTTAGGGTTTGATGTTCTTTTGTTGATACTTGTGGCGTTATAAAAGGTTTTATGTTGATGTATGATGATTTTAAGGTGAAATGGCAAGAACTTTATTTTTGAGAAAATAAAGGGGTCTGTTCAGTTTTGAGTAAAATAGGAAAAAGGAGTTGTTTTTTTATTTTTTTAAAGTACTCCATTGCATTCTACATGAAAAACTATGTGGAACAACAAGTGGTTGTGATTTTTGGGTGATTGTGTTAAAAAAGCCAAATTTTGGAAGTTAGGATTTAGTGCTGCCAAAATTCACTTTCTGGAGGCAACAATGTTTTGTCTTGTTTTTTAGTGGCCCAAACCTGCTGACAATGCTATAAAACTTTCCATAATGAAAGTAGACATATTGAGATTCATTTTGATAGGTAGAACATAATTTTTGAATAGAGGATTTCAAGTTATAATTTTTCAAAGTTTAGCCCTATTCCTTGAACCAATTCTGGAATAGTAAAGGTTTGATGAATTTCTAGAAATTGTGTGGCTGTAGAGAATGATATTTGTATTTGAAATTATACTTAAATAGGTTTCAATGTACTTGGAATCAGTCAATTTAGAGTTTCTAGAATTAGTTATAATTTTTGAAAATTGGGCATTGAATCTAGAAGTTGTTCTGTGGCAGACTAATTGTGACGTATTTGTGTCTAGCCAAATGAAATCTAATGGCCATAAAATTTTCAAGCATTAAAGTGAACACAATAAGATTTAATGTCACTTGAACAAGTACATTGGAAGATACAAATTTTTAAAGTTTGGTAATGATTTTGGAGGCTGTCCAGTGATAGAAGTGAGTAATTGTGAATTCTGAAATTTTATGCCTATGAGTTGTTGGAGTAATCATTTTTCCTTTAAAGTGGACTTAATAAAGGCTACATAAGGCTTTAAAACACCCTAATTGGAGTTTTTTAGAATTAGTTATGATTTTTTTAACTAATACGATTTGACATTTTCCTGGGATGCCTGAGAGACTTGGAACAAGAACCTAATTTAGAAAGACTACCAAGTAGTACCCTATTCTTTATATCATATGTGATGTTCTGTATGTATTCTATATCATCTACTTATGTATGGGACAGTTAGTCCTTAGTTAGAAAGACTTGTAAGCACAAGCTACACATGGAGTTACCCAAGGGCGTCTTGAGCCAGGTAGGCTTGTGGCCGAAAGCCAGTGAGTGCACCTTGTATGGGGTAGAGGCCCTGTGCTGCCAGATTGAGATTGTCGATCACTATGGTTTTGTGTTAAGGGATAAGTTTGTTAGAATCCATGTTTTGATTATAACAAAGAATTAATACATTGTTTTGTAAAGAAAATGATATTTTGAAAATGTAAACATAAGCCAATTCTATTATCAAATGCATTTCACAAGTTCACAAAAAGTTATAGTGCAAAATGACTGATACACTCGAGTGTAGAGAGTGCACTCAAGTTCTGAGACAAGCAACACTCGAGTGTGATCTTACACTCTTACAAGTGGCACACAAAAGCTGATAAAGAAACCTGAAGATTTGCTAATGCACTCAGTTCAATTGGTGCACTCTTGTTTAGGAAGTGTAAGCATGAAAGTGCTTTACAAAGAGTGAAGAAAAAACAAGAAATAATAGATGTCCTTGAGTTCTATCTCAACACTTGAGTATTAGAGACAAGCTCACTCGAGTCAAGAGAGTAAACTCCTGAAAGGTTGACCCAAGAGGAAACAAGATCCTGAAGCAATAAAGTGCACTTAAGTCTATACATATACACTCGAGTGAGGAATTAACACTCAAGTCCTAAGTAGCATTTTCAAATGAACCATTATAGATTTGAATACTGAAGTATAATCATAAAACTCATCAAACTGATATGTGATGGTGCACTCGAGTGAGGGGTAAGACACTCGAGTGTCGACTTACACGTCCAGTGCAAACTTTACACTTTCTGTAAGAACCAAGTGAAGAGGTGCTGAACAACCTAAGCACTTGAGTTTATAGTTGTGCACTCGATGGTGCGAACCCACAAGGGAAGATCCCACGAACCCACAACCAATTTTGAAATATACACACCCCAAGAAAGCTAAACACAGATCGACAATCCACTTGAACCCTTGAACACGAAAGAACAAGGACCTGAAGTGTTGGAAAACGCCACAAGGTTGATCAAGCCTTGATAAGTTTGTTAGTTATAAAAAGAACCCTAGAGAGAATCCACTCTCAAGAAATAAAGTGCAGAAGTGCAACTTTCATTTATCATTCAAATCTGAATTGTGTGTCTTACAAATAAAGAAGCACCAAGTATTTATAGGAAAATATGACCTAATTGCAATAAGTGCAATTTTGAAAATAACCAATACAAATTGTAAAACCATGTGCTAGAAAACCTAAAAGTCTAATACAATAAACACAAAAGTCTAATACAATCTAGAAGAAAGTTGAAAAATCAAATACAACATGCTAAAGAAAATAAAAGTCAAATCTGCCACCAACTCATTGTTGATTTTCATACCCCTAACTTCAAGAAAATGTAGTAAGCAAATTAAGGCTCAAAATGTGTTTATTTAGGCCCATATGAGTCCTCCCATGTGTAGTACTAGGTCCAAGCTCTTTGTTTTGAAGTTTCCAAGCCCAAAACTTGATTAACAACTCCATATTTAGCACAAATGAACTTAGTGACGTTTTCAGCATCATTGTTTTGTAAATCAGATTTATTGATCCAATTGCCATTTGATTTAAAACAACTTCTTCAATCAGCCCAATCAATGCTTCCTTGAATATTTTAGCTTGTGCTCTCATGATTTGTCCAGCTGGAATTTGACAATGACCATTTGAAACGGAAGAGATGTCACTTGAATTTGAAGGGACAACTTGTTGATTCTGGATCGCATCACTCGAGTATGGCATAAACACTCTTGCAAGTCCTTGGCAGAGATGACATGAAAATGTGACAACAGACAAGTGCACTCGAGTGTGGATCAAGAACTCAAGTGTGGGCGCCAACACTTGAAAGTGTGATCAAGTTTACTCTGTATAGGCATGCAGATTTCAAAGAGAACTCGAGTGTGAAAGGTGACACTTGTAATGACCCAAAAATAGGATTAAGGGCTAATCACTTTAAAAGTGAATGTAATTATTGTTGAATAAACACTTTTGGAGAATGTGTTATGGGAATTTGGTTGTTTTAGTAATTCCAATGGTTTCCTTGTGAAAATTTGTGTGGGAATATGTTTTATTGTTGATTTTGGAGCCATTGGACACTTTGGTTGAAAATTGGAAAAACTATCAAGTGTAATTTTGTGCAAGGCAGTTGGTTTGTATGGATATTTTGAATGGAAAAATGGTGTCTAAAAATTCTGACACTTTCTAGTCTTAAAGTTCACATGTCAAGTTTTAAAATGGATACATAATTTATATCATTTCGATTTGTGAGCTGGGAGTTATGAATTTTTGAAGTTTGCCTAGCGAAATTGATTATTTTTTGGAACAGTAGGAAAAAATTAAGATTCTGAGAATCTCGTGATTTCAGATAGCAAAAGTCTATATTTTTCCTTGAATCTAGACTTAATAAGAGTTCTATAGGCTTTGGAATCACTCTAATTCGATTTTTTCTAGAATTAGTTATGATTTTTCAAAGTTTGGGCAGAAAAATGCTAGTATAATATATGATATCAAATATCATCAACCTTCTTTCCCCAGCTATTTTCACGCAAATAACAGCTGAAATAGAGAGACAAAGCTTGACAGAGTTTAGAGAGAGAAGGAGAAGAGAACTCGCAAGGTAAGCCGATTTCTCCGACGATCTAGCTCCTAATGCGTATAACTCCACACCTAAGCTTCTCTTTTATGTATTTTAAGGTTTTTGAAGCCCAAATTTGGTGTGGAAGAGCTTAGGGTTTTTAGCCACTTTGGGAAAAGTCAGAAGGAAGCGAAAGGTAACCTATAAACCTTCATATTTGAACTATTCTAACTGCTGTGGGCAATTTAATCGGTGAAATTTCACCGAATTGCCATTAGTTTTAAATTTTGGGGATTGAATTGCCTAAGGGTTATGCTGCCCAATTTTGGTTCAAATGGTAGTTATAACCTAATGTAATAGTTAATAAAGTGGCTAGGAGTAGAAAGGACCGCATTTACAAAGCCGAAATCGCAGAATCCCGATTTTTCCCAGAGAACTCATAAATTTCAGCTAGCTCTAGAAATGGGTCTTAGAGTTAGATTTTCAATAATTTGATGGTTCTATTGGGTTTAGGAGAGAAAATTAGGTGGGGTTACAGTTGGTCACTTTTCCGGAAAAGGCCGAAAAAGCATAATTACGAAAATGTCCCTAAAACCCTTAAAGTGGGGCTGTCAAGGGTATTTTCATAATTTCACATTGAGTTTGATAATTCTGATTCATAAAATGGATTCCTTGGGTGGAAATATGTTAGGATACCCTAGTTTAGAATTTCGAGAAATGTGCAGCCGGACTGGGTAAGGTAGGCCTGGGCCAGGTCCCCAAGGGTAATTTTGTAAATTTTCATTGTAGACTCATATAACCACCAGAAATACTATGGAAGTGTCTAAATGGTGCATTTGGAATTGTAGGGTTTGACATTTGCCTTGCTCGTGAATGACTCGTGCCAAAGCAAGTTCGGAAGGAACCAGGTAGTGACTCTTCTCTTATGCTATGTGTAAAGTATTGTATGTATGTTTGTCATACATTGTGATACATAGTGATGCTTTAAGATTATAGTGAAAGCTAATGCATAGTGATTACAGTGTAAGCTATTGCATTGAGATCGCAGTGAAAGCTTATGCATAGCGTTTACAGCCATGAGTGATGTTGTATGTGGCGTGAGCCATATATCATTGTGATGCTTAACATGATCATATATGCTATGCGTTTATACACTGTATGAGTGATTTGTTACTACTAAGATTCTTTTAAATCTCATTCTTTCCATTGACTAACATTTCAGATAGGGCAAGTGGCTCCAAGGAGAAATAAATCACCAGGAGCGGCTAGGATTTTGTAGATATGTGTTGTTAGGTTGTTGGTTATCTATTTTGGACTTGGGATTACTATTTATTTTTGAAATGTAGATATTACGTTGATGTTGGTCGTGTAATCCCCTAGTAGGACTTATAAACCCTTAGTTTATGCATGTATGAAACCCGGGAGTTGTCGGGAATTTGACTAGACGCTTTGAAATGTATAAATGTGATATAACTACACAAGTAATTATATTCGATATTTGAGCTTGAGACTAGGATAGGAAAGAAGTTTTGAAAATTCTGTTAAATCCCTACCACAAGGAGGGAGTTTGAAATGATTTTTAAATTATCCGTCAGTCTCTAATCCATTTTATTATGTATTATCGAATCATAATTACGCTAATTAAGGTAAGGGGTTACAATACTCGAGTGTGAATTCTATGTATACTCAAGTGTGAAGAAAGAACTCGAGTTTTTCTAGCTCAGAAGAAAAATGCAAGAGTCATAGCGAATAATTTGAATATGGTTAAAGGATCTTTATTCATTATGTTTTCACTTATTATTGTACCTAAATGTCATCTAACAATATTTTAAATGTGAAATAGGAAAATAAACATTCGGATTACAGATTCAAATGAAAAAGTCAATTACGGGGAACATAATCATTATACACCGACTACTGGACAACTGTCATCACATGTAGTTGACCCACCATGAACGAATGTCTAAAAACACAAACATTTACATCCCACTCCACAACGTGATGTTCAGTTTCATAATGGAACATCCTGCTCCTTAATAGCATGTTACGCAATGGCTATTTCAGACATGCTATAAATACAAAACATCAGAGAAAAGTTAAAGAAAAGACTACGAGAGTATATATAAAAAACTTACAAGAGTCTCTACTTTAATTTTCATCTCTGTGTTCATATTGTACTTTAGTGATCATCATATCCACTCTATGAGAGAGACAGTAAACATTTCAAGTTTTATTTTCAATTTCATCTCAAGGTAAAGGGACCTTGAGGGGGTAGATTTCCTTACAGGTGAAGTTGTAGAGAAAATTCCTGTTAACTGCTCGTAAGACTTACAAGGTGTAAGAAGGAGAGAACGTTGCTGCTCATAAGACTTACAGGGGTATAAGTAAGAGAGAACATTGAATGTTGCTTCTCATAAGACTTGTATACAAAGCAAGAAAGAAGGTCATAGGGATTGCTTAACTCGTAAGACTTACCGTAAGGGGGAGAGAAAATTCTAGGTGTAGAATATTTCTGCTCACTGAATCTTGAATATTGTCTTGCGGCATTCTGAGAGCCCACTGAATCTTGAAATATTAATGAAAATCTTGGAGGTGTTGTGCTCTAAGGACTAGACATAGGCCTGGGGTTGGGCCTGACTAATATAACTCTGTATGTGCAAATTCTCTTATCTCTACTCTCTCTTTATTTATCTCCATAACACCGTAACATACAAAAAATTTATCACATCACCCAATTCACCCCCCTCTTAGGTGAAGCTTGCCTCTTTCATTTGGTATCAGAGCAAGGTCTTCTTAGAAGAGTTTAACAACTGAGAAGGATCCATTCAATAGAAACAATGGGTGAAAATATTCTTCGAGGTGGAGCTTCTATTACTAGACCACTTGGTCTTGCCGGAGAACATTTTTTTTCCTAGAGAGCTAAATTCAAAGCGTTTATAATGGTGAGTGAATACAGTTTATGGAATGTAATATACAACGGTGATTATGTTCCAATGAAGAAAGTAAAAGATATAGTCGTGAAAAAGAGCCTAGAGGAATATGATGATAATGACAAGAGGTTAGTAACATTAAATAGCAAAGTTATTCTAATGATATAGAGCGCCTTCAGCAGTAGGAGTATTTCCAAATCTACACACTGCCAATGGCTAAAGACATGTGGGATACACTAGAGATCATACATGAAGGTATGTTCAGAATTAAAGAAAATAGAATCAATACTCTAATTACAGAGTATGAATTGTTTAGGATGAAACCTGGAGAAAGGATCTTTGAATTCGAACTTAGATATACCCATCTTGTGAACGAGCTATTATAATTTGGGAAAACCTTTGATCAAAATTTCCAAGTGAGAAAGATCCTTAAAAATTTGACAAAAGAATGGGAAGTGAAGGTGACAGCTATTGAAGAAGCCAAAGGTGAATCAATGAGATCCATAGCTGTACTCTTTGGTAGTCTTTTTGAGTATGAAGGAAAGCTGAAATTCAAGAAGGAACTGGAAGAGTTCAATGAAAAAAAGAAAAGAGGAGTTGCCTTCAAAGTCATCAAGGAAGTTGATTCATCAGAAAATGAAGATGAGCCTGTTGATGATGAGATAGGAATGATCATAAGAAAGTTCAAGAAGTTCTATAAAAGAGGCCAACGAAACTTTAAGAATAATCAAGGAAGTTTGGGCAAGAAAGAAAACAAAGAGCAACAAATCATATGCTATGAATGTGGAAAGCTAGGACATATCAAGTTTGAAAGCTTTAAGTATAAAGATATGAAGAAGCAAAAAAAGAAGGCATACATATCATCCATATGGGGTGATAGTTCATCGGATGAACAAAGCAATGACAATGAAGTTACAATATATGCTTGGTAGCCAAAGAAGAACAATCAGACTCTGAGGTAAATGATTCTGAACCTATTTATGATGAATTATTATCTAAATGTAATGCATTGCATACTGAATTCATCAAGGTAGCTAAAGAAATGATTAGTTATAAGAAGAAAGTAAAAGAATTAGAAAGTAATGTCATATCATGTTCATTATGTGCATTATATGAAGAAAAAGATGAGAAAATAACAAACCTAATGAAAAATTTGGAAAGGTTTACTAAAGGAAGTGAAACTCTTAAAGTAATTTTAAAATCACAAAGAGTAACGCACGATAAATCTGGAGTTGGATATACATGTGTTCAAGATAAAAACAGAGGAAAGAAGAAGAAAGGCAGTAAGACTTTTCTGAAATATTTAAAAATTCAATGCACACATCAAATCCAGTAATTGCTGCAATAGTAAAGGCCATTATACTTCATCATGTCATTTTAGAAAGGGAAAGGCTATTGGCATATATAAATCGGTTCCAAAAGGAATGCATGTACCAAGAGTAAACCATACTAACCATGAAGGACCCAAGAAAGTATGGGTACCTAAAACTTGATGATATTACCCTAGGTATGCCTCAAAGCATCACGAGAAAACAAATGGTACATTGATAATAGATGTTTGAGACACATTTCTAGTGACAGAGATAAGTTTATATGTTAGAAGCGAAAGAAGGAGGCAAAGTAACCTTTGGAGGTAACCAATCTGGACGTATTGCCAGAATTGGTGAAGTTAGAAAATTCAATGGTGTTTAAATCAATGATGTATATTATGTTAAAGGATTATGCCATAACCTCCTATTCATAAGTCAAAGCGCTAACAAAGATAACTAGGTAGTCTTTGACTCAGAAGAATGCTTGATAGTAAGCAAGAAGGATTTATAGCTTAACAAAGAATCCATCAAAGTGACAATCCGATCTCAAAGGAATGGTAACTATTATACTATTGATTTAAATTCAAATTCTTCTAAAAATTGTTTTCTTAGAAAATCAGAGGAAAGTTGGTTATGGCACAAGCATCTGGCTCATGTCAATATGAATCAACTTGACAAATTGATTTGTTATTGGTTTTCCTAAACTTAAATTCAAAGTCAACATGTTTTGTAATGCCTGTCAAAAAGGAAAATAAATTAAATCTTCCTTAAAAAAAAGAAGGAGATTTCAACATCTAAACCTTTACAATTACTTCATATGGATTTAGTAGGACCAGTAAGAGTATAAATTTTTGGAGGAAATCTATATACTCTAGTAATTGTTGATGATTTTATAAGATTTACATGGACTATATTTGTTGCTTCTAAAGATGAAACTTTTGTTCAATTTATTACGTTTGCCAAGAAGGTATAAAATGAGAAAGGTATCTCTATTGTTTCTATCAAGACCAATCATGGAGGAGAGTTTGATTATCAACTCTTTGAAGACTTCTGCAACAATCAAAAAATATTTCATAATTTCTCTACTCCAATAACGCCTCAACAAAATAGAGTTGTAGAAAGAAAGAATAGAGTCCTCACGAAGATGGCAGGGCAATGCTTAATAAGAAAGAGGTGTCACAAGTGTTCAGGGCAGATGCAATAAGCACTACATGCTATATCTCAAATCGAGCATATATACGCAAGACCCTTGGAAAGACACCGTATGAGATTTACAAAGGAAGAAAGTCAAACCTTGCTCATCTACACATTTTTGAATGTAAATGCTACATCCATAACAACGATAAAGAAAATTTGGGTAAATTTGATTTAAAGTCTGATCAAGGTTTATTTTTAGGTTACTCACATAGAAGTAAAGCATATAGAGTCTTTAATAAAAGAACATGCATTGTACAAGAAACCATTCATGTTGTGTTTGATGAAATAGACTCTCAGACAAATTTTTTAATGAAGAAGAAATGGATTTGATAAAGAAAACTAAAAATCTAATTATTTCAAACTAAAATGATTTTAAAACAAATGATTTTTATACTAAAGAAAGTGTCGATGATCATGCTCAACCAAAAGTATGGAAACACATGAAAGATCATCCAGTTGATCAAGTAATCAGAGATGTTCATGAAGGTGTCAAAACTAGAAATAGAATTCATAATGAAGTTACATTCTCTACTTCATTTCTAAAATTGAACCTTCTAGTATTGAAGAAGCACTTTCTAACAATAATTGGGTGATTGCTTTAGTGCAAGTGAATTACCCAAGAGGGGGGTGAATTGGGTGATAACAAATTTTTGAAAAATAATATTGAAACTAAAATGATAAAAAGGAAGTTCAGGAGTTAGAAAGATTTCACCAAAGTGTACACCAGGAATTATACTGGTTCGGCCTAATCCACAATGCCCTACATCTAGTCCTCAGATAGAATCTGAGCTTTCACTATATCCTCCAAGATTCAGTGGGTTATTGGCACCTCAGTACATAGCGAGTTTTCTTTACTCTAAATACTTGCTCCCCCTTACACAACACAAAAAGATACCCACCTTAAGGTCCCATAACCTTAAGTTATCTCTTAATCCGGTGTATTGAGTTAATAAAGATTCTCTCTCACAGAGTAAGTAATATGATCACTGAAGTATATTAATACAGAAAGAAAGCTAGAGTTTAGAAATGAATATTTGTTAGTTCGGTATTTCAATGTCTTGACCTTCGCTTTGAATGCACTTTCTATTTGTAGTTATAGTGACTTTAATGACTATTAGAGACATTCTGTTTGTTCATTACTCACTAAATGCTTCTCTAGACATTCTTTATGTTATTTGGATGTAGCCATTATAGAGAAGAGAATGAGTTAGTAGTAGTTTGGTTCAACATTTAATGTGTCTGGCACAATATCTACTTTTCTTGGAATTCAAATATCTGAAGAGTAAAATTCTTGAAACTTGTTTGAGCATATGTTAATGATGAAAGAGAATAATAATAAGCAAGATTATTGATAATAAAGGATTCTTTGAATCCATAGACTTTGATTTAATGCTCTATTTTCTTGAAATAGCTAGTATTCGAATACACTATGATTATCAGGATAATTTGATCTTTTTTTGTGTTACATACTATTTGAATACTTTCTTTACTATTCAGATAGTGTTTGATATTTTTATAGTGAGTCTAATCAAATATTTTGAACACCTATTTGAATAGAGCTTTATTTAAAAAGAATAAAGTTATCCTGATACAATAGTTGGCTATTCGAATACTTGATTGGAGTTTGAATAAAAGTCTTATCTTCAAACTTTCAATACTGTTCAAATAGTCTTCTTGCTATTCGAATAATTTCTCATACTATTCTAATAGTCTTGATGTTGGTTTTGAAAAGCTATTCGGATAATAGTTACACTATTCAAATAGAGACCTTACTATTAGAATAGTTATCCTATTATCTAGATAATAAGTTTAGAAATTCACTTTGAAAACACAATCACTATTCAAATAATGCTCAGGCTATTCGAATACTTTTGTTTTTCAATTATGATTATAAAAATTCTAATAGTCATACTAATCAAATAGTCAACGATTATTCAAATAACATAGACATGTACCTATGTATCTCTATCCAAATAGATTATGCACTATCATGATAATCTTCTATCTATTCAAATAGTCTGAGAGCTATCAGTATAATTGCTAGTTGAAAGCAAGTATTACTATTCAAATAGTAAACATACTATTTGAATAGTCTCTAGTAAAAATTTTATGAACATAAGTGTAGAGACAAATTAGAATAGACTTAGATTTGTTATCATCAAAACCCTGAATCTAACAATTTCTATGCAAGAAGATTTAAACTAATTTCAATGAAATGAAGTTTGGGATTTGGTACAGCGATCTAAAGATCACTCCATCATAGGAATCAAATGGGTTTTCAAAAACAAACTTAATGAATCTGCAATTATTGTGAGAAACAAGGCAAGGTTAGTTGCCGAAAGCTATAATCAAGAAGAAGGTATTGATTATAAAGAAACATATGCTCCAGTGGCAAGATTGGAAGTCATATGAGTACTCTTAGCTTTTGCATATATTAAAGGTTTTAAACATTATTAGATGGACTTTAAGAGTACTTTTCTAAATGGTTATATTATGGAGGAAGTTTACACAGAACAGCCTCCTAGTTTTGAGATGACACAAAACCTGATCATCTTTTCAAACTCAAGAAAGCTTTATGTGGTTTGAAACAAGCACCTAGAGCTTGGTATAAAAGACTAAGCAAATTTCATCTCTTCCCTTCACCTTCATTTCATTCAGCTGCCACCTAAGTAGAGAGAGAAGAGTTGAAGAAAGCTTAATGATATTAGGGCTCCAAGAGGAAAAAAACCAAATGTAAGAGCTTGTAATCTTAGTGATTTTGCCTTCTAATCACCTTGGAAGTTCCTCTAATCTCTTCTTCACCTTGGAAATCATGTTTTGAAAGAAAAATTGTAAGGGAAGAGAGAGTGAATAGTAACTTCCTAGAGAGAAAAAGTGAGCAATCAAGAGGTAATCTCCAAAACTTTGATCCTCTTATGATATATGATGTTGTTGTGGTTGTTGTTGTTGAATTTGGCTTGGTTTTGTGATTTTGGGATGATGAACCCTAAGAATGTTATGCTGCCAAAATTTCCTTTAATCATATTTAAAAGGTGTTTAAGTGATTAATCATGTGATTACAAGTGAAAAGGAAGAGTCTAAACGAGTGGAATCAAGAAAACTCAATTTTTCCCTTTCCTTTGGAATTTTGTCCAGACACTGTTCATAAAGGGTTAGGATTGAATTGTGGTGTTTTTTATGATTCCATTATGTTTAGAATGAAAAATTGTGTAGGAATACAAGTGTTCATAATTTTTGGATTGTTGTATGCAAATCTAGAAATTTTTGAAGTTCAAAGTACATGTTGTTTGTATGTTTCACCGGAGGTAGTGTTCATGTACAGTGAATCTTGTGGGCCAAACCTAGTCCAAATGCTATGAAACTTGTTAGGATTAAAGAAGAGATGTAAAGCTTTAATTTAATAGGTGGTTCATAATTTTTGGACTTGTACACTAAAAGATATGGATTTTTGAAATTATGCCCTGTTTCTAGAATGTAATCTGGAACAATGTGGGAATTCATGGAATTCTATAATTTTGTAGTTGTATATGGTAGTGGTTTATATTTTTCTTGTGTAGAAGACTTAAAGAGCTTTTCATAGAAATTTGAACCACTTTATTTAGATTTTTGTAGATTTAGTTATGATTTTTGGAAGTTGAGCTAAGAATAGAGGATTTCTTGGCCGCGGCTAAAAGATTTGCTTGGCCGCAGCCTAAAATTTCTAACCTCTCTTGGCTGCAACCAAAGGATTTTTGGTCGGGGCCAAGACCCCTATTTCAGTATTTCATATTTTTGAATAGTGTTGTTTGGTTTAACTTTCCTAACCTTATAGGCACTTGTTTGGACTTCCAATGGCTACCTAAGTGGCTCAAAAGACAACCAACATGATGTGTTAAGCCTCCCTAACTTCTTAGACACTAATATATACTTCTAATGATTCTCTATCATGTCTCTAATAATGTGATTTGGTATCTAGGTCTATGAGAGGTCAAGGAAGAAGATATCGAAGAATTTCTAAGACGCTACAATGGTTGGAAGAAAAGGTATAGGAGGAGGACATAAAGACAAGAGGTAGTTAAACTCTCCTGACTTGCATGTATTTGATATGTGCATGCTTGTGTGATGATATGTGTTATTTCTTTGATGAATTGTATGGAACATATGTGAATGACTAAAGCTCTGTTTGTACTTTTGCTATAGCCATGAGTGTATTGTAAAGCATTGATCAAGCATATGTCATTATGTTAGCATAAATTTATGTAGCAAGCATGTCATACACTAAGCATTATCTTACATACATAGTTAGCATTATTTACTACTGAGATTCGCTCTGAATCTCACCCTCCCCCAACCAACCATATAAGTGTTATAAAGTATAGAAGAGTACTACAGAGAGTTGGGCAAGAGGGAACTATGATAGAGAATTGAAGATTGATCTATTGTGTATTATACTAGACACTCTGGTAGCCCTGTGTGGCTACACTGTCTGCATAAATATACAAATGAATGAACTAAGAATGAGCAAAGGAATAATATAGCTAGATAAATGAGCAGTGAATCACTCTAATTGAATTAAATAAAGATAAGAATTGATGAGTAGTAATGAAGTTGCGAACCATTGAATGATGATTCCGCAAGATTTTGAAATTTATTCTAAAAAACTCACTCAACTACAGGTTCAAGTCCTGTCTTAAGGTTGGGAAATGAAAGGGAACTTTATAAATGAATAGGGATGAGTAGTTTGAATAAGTTGCGTAAAACTCATTAGATAACCATAAAGGTAAGGGCATTACACAGTGTCTCCCCATAGGGAGCTCCAGTGCTATTTGTTAAAAAGAAAGACGGAATCCTAAGGCTATGTATAGATTACAGAGAGCTGAACAAGGTGGTTGTCAAGAACAAGTACCCACTTCTCAGGATTGACGACCTTCTAGATCAATTATCTAGTTCTTGTGTATTTTCGAAGATTGATATAAGGTCGGGTTATCATCAGCTACGAGTGAAGGCAGAAAATGTACCAAAGACTGCTTTCAGGACTAGATATAGGCAATATAAGCTCTTGGTAATGCCCTTTGGATTAACTAATGCACCTATAGTATTTATGGACTACATGAACCATATTTTCCATCAGTATCTAAATCAATTCATAGTTGTTTTTATCGATGACATTCTAATATACTCCAAGAGTAACAAAGAGCATGAGCATTATTTGAGAACGGTGCTAGGAATCTTGTGAGAAGAGCAACACTATGCCAAACTGATCAAGTGTGAGTTTTTGCTTTCAAAAGTAAAATTTCTAGGCCATGTCATCTCACAAGAAGGGATCTTAGTGGATCTCAGTAAAGTGGAAGCAGTATTGGACTAGAAAAAGCCAGAAACTATTATAGAGATACGTAGTTTTCTGGGTCTTGCTGGTTATTACCATAGGTTCATTCAGAATTTCTCCCAGATCGTCTTGCCGATGACCAAGCTCTCTCAAAAGGATCAGTCTTTTAAGTAAGATGTCAAATGTGAGAGGAGCTTCACTGAACTGAAGTAGAGGTTGACGACTGCACCAATATTAATTATCCCTGATCCTAGCTTGACTCATATGGTCTATAGTGATGCTAGTAAGCAAAGATTAGGATGTGTCCTTATACAGTAAGGTAGAGTTGTGGCCTACGCCTCTCGATAGCTGAAGCCTCATGAGATGAACTATCCTACTCATGATCTGGAGATTGCGGCAATCATGTTTTCATTAAAAATGTGGCGACACTCTCGATATGGGTGACTATGGAACTGTACTATGACCACAAGAGTCTCAAGTATTTGTATGACTAGAAAGATTGAATACGAGACAGCACAGGTAGATGGAGTTGCTGAAAGATTACAACTTGGAGATCAAGTACCATCCTGGTAAAGCTAATGTCATTGCCGGTGTACTTAGTTAGAAGGTCGTGCAAATGGTAGTAATGATGATACAAGAAGGAAAATTAATAAAAGATTTTCAGGATCTAAATCTATCAAACCAAATCTTATGTGCTAGCTATAGTGTTATTCAAGGGTAAAGTAATCTAAGGACTAAGATTGAAGAGGCTCAAATACAAGATGAATGAGTGCAATCTATCCAAACCATAATTAAACAAGGAGGGATCGAGACTATAATCTTTCACCTATGGTACTTTTACCCTATGATTGGTATTAATCCATAATACTTTTGCACGCTCATATTTCATTCAGTCCAACCTGTTCCATTCTTATTACGTGTAGTAATTCAAATTTAGCATATTGGATATGTTTTGAACTTGTTATCAATGTGTACACTTTCTTTTTCTATCTCGTATCATTTGAATTATAATTCAGTTAACGTCTACATTGTAAGTTATGTCCCTATAAGCTTTAATTTTTCCTTTTAAATTTTCTAAACAAGAATGTGTGTTTTGTTGTGATCACATAGAAATTAAAGTGGTATTCTCTTAGTGATGCGAGATGGGTGAATTATTAAGTGTTATTTGTAGGAAAACGTGTGAATTAAAAAGTGCAAGATTAGTGGCGTATGTTTTCTAATTTGCAGACAATCAACAAGGTCAGTTCAACAATGCCTTTGAGTTCATAAAAGATGTAGTAGTTTTGGGTAATATTATAATGTTTTGGGTAATAACTCTCTCATAAACCTGCAGGTATCACTACTGCCATCATTCTCCCTTGGGTTGCCGGCCTACTACATCCTTGCCTCAGTAGAATCTTCTTCCAAATCCTCAATCACAAACATAATGTCCTTGGAAGCTAAAGATTATCTGGTAAGTTATGTTAATGCTTGTTGATGAAATTTTTTGAAACCTGAGGATATCATGGTGCTACTATTTATTGTAAGCGTGATAACTTTGAATTACTAAACTTTGAAAATGGTAGTTGAACTGTTAGTTTTTACAGTGTGTCATAAGTGTTTCATATAACTACTCTAAACTTGAGTGTCTGTGAAAATGGATTAGGTGGTAATAAAATGGATCACTGTTGGATGAATGCTTTGAGAATTAGTGAAGAATATGAGAATGGGGTGGAAAAGTTTTTTGAATTTGCTAAAATGAATATGCCTAGTAAAAATGGGAAGTATTTTTGTCCATGTATCAACTGTTTAAATGAGAGTCTACAGGATGTTGATGATATAAGGGATCACTTACTTTGTGATGGAATAAATCTTCGGTACACAAGGTGGATATGGCATGGTGAGGAAGTAACCGCTTGTGCGTCACATGAGAAGGAAGTTTTGGAGGTTGGAGATGATAATAGAATGGAGAACATGATTCACAATGTTGAGGTAGAATGTTTTGCACAAACGCCTGTATATGATAGCATGTGGAGTGATGCAGAGACACCTTTGTACCCTAAGTGTACTAAGTATACACACTTGTCAGGCATTTTGCACTTGGTCAACTTAAAGGCAACTTGTGGGTGGACCGACAGTAGTTTCACATTGTTACTAGAATTGTTGTGTGATATGTTTCCAGAGGATAATGTACTTCCAAATTGTATGTATGAGGCCAAGAAAATATTATCTACGATAGGTATAGAGTATAAAAAGATACATGCTTGCCCTAATGACTGTGTATTGTACAAAAATGTGTATGAAGGCTTAAGTGAGTGTTCGAAATATAAAACTTCCAGATACAAAGTGAAGAAAGGTAATAGGTGTGGTGATTAGACAAATAAAAAGCAACCTTTAAAGGTTTTATGGTATCTTCCAATCATACCGTGGTTCAAATGAATGTTTGCTAATGCGAAAGAAGCAAAGAATTTGAGATGGCATTATGATGACAGAGTTTGTGATGGAAAATTCCTTCAGCACTCGGCTGACTCTCTATAATAGAGGAAAGTAGATGAAATGTATCTCGGATTGGGTAGCAACCCTAGAAACCTTCGGCTTGGGCTTTGCACAGACGAGATCAATCCCTATGGTACTTTTAGCAGTACATATAGTGCATGGCCCATTCTACTGGTAATTTACAACTTAACTCCCTGGTTATGTATGAAACGCAAGTATATGATACTTTCTATGATGATTTCGGGACCAAAACAGCCAGGGAACGATATTGATGTCTACTTGGCACCTTTGATAGAGGACTTAAAGAAGTTGTGGGAGGATGGTGTAGATGTGTTTAATGCATATAAGCAATGGTTATTTAAGCTACATGTAATGATTTTCACCACGATTAATGACTTCCCTGCATACGGTAACTTGTCAGGTTATAGTGTCAGGGGTCATAAAGCATGTCTGATATATGAAGCAAGCACACTGTTCCATCAAATCAAGCACGATAGAAAAACGGTCTACCTTGGTCATAGACGATTTCTTCCTCGGTTCCACCCGTACCGTAGGCTAAAGAAGGCTTTTATTGGTTTACCGAAGAATGAAATAGCTCTGAAGCCATTAATTGGAGACAAGGTTTATAGTCGGATGGAAAGAGTCAATGTCACTTTTGGTAAAAATCAAAAGACTACAGGTGAGAAGAACATAAGGAAGAAGAGGTCAATTTTCTTTGATCTTCCATATTGGCATAGTCTTGATGTGAGACATAGTATTGATGTGATGCATGTGGAAAAACATGTATATGATAGCCTTATTGGTATGCTTTTGCACATAGTAGGGAAACTAAAGATGGAATTAGTATGAGACTAGACTTGGTTGAAATGGGAATAAGAGAACGACGGCATCCATAATTAAGAGATGATGGTAAGAGAGCGTATATAGAGCCAGCAGGCATACATTGTCAAAAGCCAAAAGAAGAACTTTGTGTGGGTGCTTGCACAACATTAAGGTGCCACAAGGGTATTCTTCTAATGTGAGTCGGCTTGTGTCAATGGAAGATTTGAAGTTAGTTGGAATGAAGTCTCATGATTGTCATGTCTTGATGCAACAACTATTACCAGTATATATTAGAGGCATTATGAAAGATGATGGCGAAGCATGATAACAAGGTTGTGCAGTTTCTTCAATGCTATTTGCAGCAAAGTTGTTGACATTGCAAGGTTAGACGAATTAGAAAATGAGGGTTATACTATTCTATCCCAACTAGATATGCATTTTGCTCCTGCATTCTTTGATATAATGGTGCATTTAATTGTTCATCTGGTAAGGGAGGTAAGCTATACGGCCTAGTTTATCTAAGGTGGATGTACCCTTTCGAACGTTACATGAAGAACTTAAAAGGGTATTCTAAAAATCCTTATCAACCTGAAGCCTCAATTGTGGAAAGATATGTCGTTGAAGAGGCTATGGACTTTTGCAAAGAATATCTATCAAGGTTAAAGGCCCAATCTCATCATGAAAAGGGTACAAGTAAGGGAACATAAGGGCTCAAAGTGAAGAGTATGCGTCATGAAGAGGTGTTGCAAGCACACCTGTATATCTTGAATAATACGAAAGAAATTCAGCCATACTTAGCTGAACACAGAAAGAGTTTAAAGGAGATATATCCAAGGAAAAATGACATGCAAATAGCTAATGAGCAAAACAAGACTTTCATAGAGTAGTTCAAGGATAAGATAGTGCACGAGACCAATGTGTTTGAGACAATCAAATGGTTAGCTTATGGGCCTTCTTTTGAGGTCATAACTTGGAGTGGTTTCAATATAAATGGGTATTCCTTCTATACAAAAGGCCAGGATAACATAAGTACTATGCAAAATAGTGGGCTGATGGCAGTAGCTGAATCAATGCACTTTTCTAGTTCGAAAGACAAAAACCCCATTTTGGCGTCCATGGTCTATTATGGAGTTATTGAAGATAAATGGGAGATAAGCTACACTAAGTTGAGGGTTCCTTTATTTAAATGCAAATGGGTTAACAATAATGCTGTTGAAATAGATCAATTTGGATTTACCTCAATTGATCTTGAAAGAGTCGGTTATAAAGATGAGCCATTCATTCTAGCAAGTCAGGCAAAACAAGTATTTTATATCATTGATCCAGCAAATGAAAAATTCTCTATTGTACTCCAAGGTAAAAAACAGAAGGATGGTGATCCAAATTTGAATCTTGACGACACGCCGCCTTTCACTACAAATCCGCCTATACCATCTGAAGTGGAATTGGTAGATGAAGATGAATATGCAGCTAAAGTTGATCATTGTGAAGGAATTTGGGAAAACACTTAAAGTAAGATTTTAAATTATTTAAAGTATTCATGTAATTTCAATTTACTTATCATATGTCACATTTATTTCTTAGTAAGATTTTGAATTGTTTAAAGTATACATGTAATTTCACTTTACTTATCATGTCACATTTATTTCTTATCAGGATCATGGCAAGGTCAAATTCAGGTGACTCTATTGGCTCACCGGTTAAGAAAAATGTTAGAGGAAGCACGAAGCTGCGGTCATTGGTGGCACGTCATGAGGAACAACAGGTGAGCAAGGTTCACGTGGAATTTAATGATGATTTGAAGCCACTCGGCCCAGATGGAGACAAGTTCATTAGCTACGTTGGCTTTTTGGGTCAGAGCAAAGTTAGCATTTTAATTCCTACCTGGAGGGAAGTTTCAAAGGACACGAAGGCTATGATTTGGGAACAACTTTTGGTATGTAAAGTTGTATTGTTATCTCAATCTCTATTTCTTTGTTTTTATATATAACTATTATATATTTTATTTTATAGCAAATCTACAATGCTCCTAATATGAGGCAGATATACAAGCATTGGCTGGGGGAAGTTCATGAGCGGTGGAAAGATTTCAAGTCCACGCTCACAACCAAGTATGTTCGAGGGCCAAGGAGTCATGAGGATCATTGTAAAGAGTATTCGTTTCTTTCTTCAAATGACTGGAGGTCCTTTGTGGCATCACGACAGGATCCCAATTTCCTGGTACATTTTGTTCATCTTAGTGTTAAACATTTTAGTTGAACTTACTTGACATCGCTAACTCAGTTATCATTATTCTTTGTTTATATAGAAATTTAGTCAAGCAAATAAAGAGAGGCGAGTGAAAAACAATTATCCTCATTACATGTCGCGTGGGGGTTATCGGAAGCTCGAGAAGAAGATGATGCAGGCTGAATTACAAAATTTGGAGGAAGCAGCCTGAGCAGATCCTAGTATTGTCATGCAGGTGCCACCTCCTCCCCCACATCATAAAAAATGAAAAGCAGGGAGGATAAAGGGAGAAAAATATATAAATTCAGTCATTGCTGATGTCACTAAAAGGATTGTGAGTATTTAATAAAAAGTATATTTAAGTGTGTTTCATTTTCCTAACAAAATTGCATGTAATTACTTTCTATTTATTCATTATATGCTGCAGGATGAACTTGAAGAGCAGAGCAGCCAGGGTTCCTCACTCAAACTGGAAGGATGGACATCTTAGCAACGGCACTTGGGAATCTAGATCACCCTGGTCAAGTTAGAGGGGAGTCAAAGGGAGTTTGTCTCTCTAAATACTTTGGACAACATTTACAAGCTTATGGACAAGGTGAAATGAATCAGGAGTTTGTGGCCAAGGTTCGAGAGGAAATCCGAGCAAAGCTAGGGGTGCAAATGCGTCAATCACTTCGAGCGAGCTTAAAGAAGAGTTGTTGAGTGAGCTACGTGGTGAGATGAGTACTATGGTATTGCCTCACATGCAAGGCGGGATGTGCAACGTGGCGCCTAGCTCTAAGGTTTGTAACTAATTTCATTTAACATTACATTGAGTTTTTCCTTACGTTATTTTAATTAATTCTTTCATTTCTCTTACTCAGGAATCCCCAGCCTTTCCCAGCACCAAAGGCAGTTACAATCTGCCTAAGGTTAGACATGGCGACCCTAGTCTTTCGCTAGAGCCTAGAGAACCCTACACTCAGTATTTAGAAGTCTCGTACCTGCATGCTATTACTGATGTTGTTGTATATAGCCATGCCACCACCCACCATAATAACCAAATTCGGGACGATCAACATAAGGTCAATGTGACAAGTGTTCGACTGGGGGAGGAAGATGTAGATGTCCTGTTCCCCGATGGTGAGGTTGCCAGACTAGGTCAGGCAACAGGATCTTTAATCTTGTGGCCTAGACATCTTGTTCAGACTATGCTAGTCCCTCCAATGGTAGGAAATACCTTACTGTTACTTGATCATTGACATTCTACTTATAATCTTTATTTTGTGTCTTACTAAGAAAAAGATGATGCGACAAAATTTCCCTTTTTAGCATGACTGCAAAACATTCATCAAGACATAAACAAGGTTGACTTACAGATGCCTTGTGAGATTGTGGGTTTCAAGATCTCGTATATTATGAACTTGATAACCAAGATATTAGAGAGTTCCTATCTTTGGAGGAGATAGACATATGATGGGTCACATTTGCAATCATGTGAGTTTAGTTATAATGTTTAATTAAAATTAATACACTGATATTTAGGAGTTTTAAGTTTCTACATTTACTGAGTCATTTCTCATTTCATTTATGTGGTAGCTACTTCCACAAACTGTGTGACGAACGAGGGCTCGCCACTACATATGGCTTCTAATGTCCTGGCAATATGTCAGGGCGTAATAGCCAGGGGTTGGAAGATCGGATGAGCTATGTAGGCTATACAATAGGCGAGACTAAACTACCTTGTTATCTAGCACCAATTGTTGAAGGGCAAGTAACTTAATTTCATATATTTATACACATTCACTTTGTTAAGCAATATCATGTTATCGAACCTCATTTTAATCCATATATGCATGTGATTATAGTTATCATTGGAGTCTCTGTGTTCCTTGTCCCTCGATCAACATCATCTTTTGGTTTGACTCATTGGGTCGCAAGCCAAACGGAGATATCAAAAACAGTTTCAACCCATAAGTAAATTTGTTTGTTAGTCATTGATTTTTGATTATACTCAATTGTTTTAATGTATTCCGTTTATCATTTTAGTTATTACAATGCACTGAAGACATATTATATAATGGGTGGGAAGCGTGAAAGTAAAACTGGTTCCAGCCAAAGGTAAGTTCTTTACATTCAAGTTCTTCGATTGACTATTGCTTTACATAGGCCTTTATTCTTTTTTACTATTTGCTTTTGATGCATAGTGTCCTCAGCAAGCAGGGACAACTACGTACGGCTTCTATGTTATACTATATATGTATAACATCATTTTTAGTGGCCTTATTACAAATTTTGAGCAAGTGATCATTTCTTGATTCTCAACTGAATTTCAATTCTTTTCATGTGCTTGAATTGTTAGTTATTTCATTCAATTTATTGATTTATGATAACATATTCTCTATTTTGCGCAAAGATTTTTGGAAATTAGGACCCCTACACAATCGAGGACATTAATTTGATCCGAGACCTTTTGTCAAGACATCTTCTACAACACATAGAGCGGTGATGATTTGTAGAGGTTTTTTCACATATTGTAGTGGTTTTGTACAGTGCAATATAAGTTTGCATATTTGAATACTTTTTTCATTTCCTTATTTATGATTACTTTGACTTCATTATACTTTATAACACTTTGGAAACTGATGATGAAGCATAGGAATTTCATGGAAGCATGTCATCTCTTTGGCTATATGATTGTCATGATTTAGTTTGAAAGTCCAAAAATGAAAATTAACTGATGATGAAGCATAGGAATTTCATGGAAGCATGTCATCTCTTTGGCTATATGATTGTCATGATTTAGTTTGAAAGTCCAAAAATGAAAATTAACTGATGATGAAGCATAGGAATTTCATGGAAGCATGTCATCTCTTTGGCTATATGATTGTCATGATTTAGTTTGAAAGTCCAAAAATGAAAATTAATTGATGATGAAGCATAGGAATTTCATGGAAGCATGTCATCTCTTTGGCTATATGATTGTCATGATTTAGTTTGAAAGTTTAAGTTTGAAAATTAACTGATGATAAAGCATATATAGGAATTTCATGGAAACATAGGCATTTCTGGGTTACGTTGGTGCTTTTCCAATGACATTATATTGGTGGTTGTATCCTGTAAAACGTGAATTTATAGGAATTTCATGGAAACATAGGCATTTCTGGGTTACGTTGGTGCTTCTGGGTTATGTTGGTGCTTTTCCAATAGCATTATATTGGTGGTTATATCCTGTAAAACGTGAATTTTAAAAAAAAAAACATACAATAGAGATACAACGACTGTTTTTCATAAAACAGTCGTTATATTTGTTTTTTTAAAAAAAATTAGAGATACAACGACTGTTTTTCACAAAACAGTCGTTGTATTTGTGCTTTTAAAAAATAATTAGAGATACAACACTGTTTTGTGAAAAACAGTTGTTGTATCTAAGATACAACGACTGTTTAATAACAGTCGTCGTTTCTTGAACTTTCAACGACACTCACTTATACGTCCCCTTGAAAATAGTCATCTAAAAGGTATAAAAACGGTCGTTAAAAGTGTCCCTTACAGTAGTGGATGTCTACTTTCATCCTGTAAAATTTCATTATTTTTTATCATCATTTGTTCTTCCAAAATATATTCATAAACTCATTGTCTCGCAGGCGATTTCACTAAAAACACTGTTCACCTTTCAATTTCCAATATTAATTCCTTTAGCAATAAATATTCACCATTTTATTGAATATATGAAATAATTACAATACATTCTTGGTGAATAAAATTTGGGGTGTTACAAACAGAGCACAAATTCACGACACAAATAAATAAACAAACCTTGGCTCTTCACATTTTCAACACTTTGCGTGTCTCAGCTAAAACATTCCTACGTATTATCTCTTTCTTACTCACTTAGCTATCTTCCATGGCATAAAAAAACATCAAAAGAACAAAAAAATTGAAAGCAAAGATTGCAGAAGATTTCAAGCCCAGTATTATCCGAATTTGAACTTCATGTTTTTTGTAAAGCATCACAAATCTCTCATACCTATCCTCTGCTTGTATAAATTGATATGTTCAAGCCGCTCAAAATACCATACCATACCTATATGATCATGACGAGGAAAAGCTGCCTCTGTTATGAAACAGGGATGTGCTGGAAACAGAACAAAACCTGATTCAGAAAGCAATAACCAGACATTTCAGAGCATGGCTCACTTAGCCAACCTTCTTCCCACTGGCTCGGTTCTGGCGTTTCAACTTCTATCGCCGATCTTCTCCAACCTCAGAAACTGTGACACTGTCAGCCGATCCATGGTGGCTTTCTTTGTCACTCTCTGCGGCTTGTCCTGTTTCCTCCTGAGCTTCACGGATAGCTTCAGGGACAGCAAGGAAAACGTGTGTTACGGGTTCGCCACCGTGAGGGTCTTGTGGGTGATGGATGCATCTACCACGCTTCAGCGGCAAGTTACGGCCAAGTATCGGCTGCGTTTCATAGATTTCGTGCACGCGTTCTTGTCAGTATTTATGTTTGGTGCAGTTGCTCCGTGTTGATGAGAATGTGGTGAGTTGTTTTTTTTTTGGGTGCCCACGAAGGAGAGAGAAGGGAAATGGCAAGGGGTTGAAGTTCCGGTGGGGTGTCTCCATGGATGTGGGGGAATCATTGGAAGAAATTTTTTGTTTTCTGGGAAGAGTGAACGGGGGAGAGAGAAATGGAGAGTGGACGAGGTGGGAAAGTGAGAAAGTATGTAGCTGCGATGTAAGTAGTTATGGTCAAAATTAACGGTCAAAACACACGGTGATTAAAATAGGGGCAAAATTGGCATGTTTTGAAACCTCCAGTGACACTGAGACAAAAAAAATTTTTAGGGTAACATTGTTCCTTCGTGAATACTTTCGGGACGGATTCGCACCTGAACCCTATAAAAATTGATGCAGTAAAATTCTATAGTAAGCAATTAATATAAAGTTGGTCTAACAATATAAGGTCCTACTAAATTTTTCTGAGTTTTGAGTTCTAGAAGTGACACCATATTGAAAGGGGCAATTATAAAACTTGGACTGAATACCTGATAATAATATTTTAAAAAAAATATTCCGCACTAAGCAACAGCAAGATTGGATTCTCAGTTTATCACTAAACACGTGGTTGAGATTAGGGGTGTTTGGGATCGGGAAATACCATTCCCGATCCCAAAATTTTCCCAATCCCGAAAATCGGGAAATTTCAGTATTAATTCCCGATCCCATATTTGCTTTTTTTTTAAAAAAAAAAATCTCTATGTTGAATTTTTTGTTGTGTTTCCTTTAGTTTAGTATAAATATATAATTTATCTAATATCATATTGTACCAAATAAGTCTAATATAAATATATAATTAGTCCAATACATTATTAAAGTTGTCGATTCAGCTGTAAAAAGAACAAAGACAAGAACAAAAAATTAGAATTATTTAATAAATAATAAATGAAATTAACTAAATAAACTAAAAGAATAGATATTACTTTAAGGGTGTTAGGGATTTTCACATTTTATTTTACATTTGGTTTTATTTTCTTAAATATTTTTAAAAAATATACATTTATATATATATATTTTCGGGAATGGGAAAAAGTCAGGATCGGGAAGTCCCATTCTACATTTTAGGGTTTAGGGTTTAGGGTTTTTCCCAATCCCGAAATCACATTCCCGATCCCGAAAATTTCGGGACGGGATTTTTCCGTCCCGATTTGCTCGGGATCAGGACGTGAAGGTTGGGACGGGAAATTGATGAACACCCCTAGTTGAGATAGATTAGATTAGACCCGGCTTCACTTTTCTACAAAACGACAGCGTTGCACTGTGCGTGATTCTTTTTTCCTTCGCCGGGTCGGAATTAGTTGTTCTGCTACATTGCCACTTCATTGTTAGGTATCCATAACGACGGCATGTTGAAGGTGGTATGCGTCACCGGCGGCAGCGGCTGCATTGGCTCATGGCTTGTCCATCTCCTTCTCGAACGTGGATACACTGTTCACGCCACCGTTAAAGATCTCAGTTACGATCATTTCTTCGATTGTTTGAGTGTTAATGTTAATTCATGCTATCATTAATTTTTAAATTTTCTTGTTTGTTTTTAATGGTAGATGATGATTCTGAAACCAAGCACCTGCAAGGCTTTGAAGGCGCTGACACTCGCCTCCGTCTCTTCCAGATCGACCTCCTCGATTACAATTCCATCCTCGAAGCCGTCGCTGGCTGCGACGGCGTTTTCCATCTCGCTTCTCCTTGCATCGTCGACCGAGTCCAAGATCCTCAGGTCCAATTTTCACCCTCAATTCCTTTAAATTTCGTTGATAATTTCTCATTTACCTGCTTTTCCCCCCTCTGTTCTGGCAGAAAGAGCTGCTGGACCCGGCGATTAAAGGCACAATTAATGTGCACACGGCGGCTAAGGCAGCTGGAGTGAGCCGTGTCGTGGTAACTTCATCCATCTCTTCCATTACTCCGAGCCGTAAATGGCCATCTGATGTTATTAAGAATGAAAATTGCTGGACCGATATCGAATACTGCAAGGAAAACCAAGTGAGGATTTATTTCTGTTTTTGTTTTCCGATTTATTCTTGTTGGCTTTGGTAGTTACCTATCAAGTATAAATGTCTGACTTTAGCTTTGAACTGCTGTGGGCCAGTTATGGTATCCGATGTCAAAAACATTGGCTGAGAAATCTGCTTGGGAATTTGCCAAGGAGAAAGGTTTGGATATTGTGGTGGTCAATCCTGGCACTGTCATGGGTCCTGTGATTTCTCCAAAACTTAATGCAAGCATGATAATGCTTGTACGTCTACTTCAAGGTAAGCATTCTCTTGAAAACTTTCCATTTCCAATTCAAGAATAACAATGATTATTTTTTTAAAATTCCATTTGAATTTTGTAAAATTCAACTCATGTGCCAAACTTGATGCAGTTGAATTTCTATCTTTTATGCAACGGCTGATGTAGCTTCTAAAATTACTATTTTGAAGACTGCAATTTCAAAAGCCAATTATATCCTTTCTAGCTTTGTGACTGCAATCTCTTGGGCAGTTTTGTGAGGACTCGTTCTGTTTTGTACTTGCCCTCTTGGGCAGTTTTGTCAAGGGGTAAAACTAAGTACATAGGGGTGTTCGATTTGCTTTTTTGCGCGCAGCATGGAGGTGAGATCTGTCCATCTAATGAGATTAGAGTCCCTCTAGGCTTCCAAAATCTTCATGCCATACCTCCAAAAAGAACGATCAATTTAATTATACTTGATTAACCGAAAAACTTGCCCTTGGTATAAAATAGGATTTTAGACATATAAGCTAATTTTTCTGGCTTCATATTTTTTTGGAATTACTATTGTTTTTCTTTTGTGTTCTTATTACAGGCTGCACTGAAACATATGAGGACTTCTTTATGGGATCAGTCCACTTCAAAGATGTGGCCTTAGCTCATATTTTGGTTTATGAGAACAAAGCAGCATCTGGCAGGCATTTGTGCGTTGAAGCCATCTCTCACTATGGTGACTTTGCAGCAAAGGTGGCTGAACTTTATCCAGAGTATAATGTGCCTCGGTAAGTAAACTGAGACACCTCACAATTGCTAAATTTATGAAAATCAGGATGCTATAATATCAGGATATGAATCAGGAAACCGTTGGTATGTAGTGCTGTTAGTGAAGGAAGCACATTTGCACTATTACTTCATGAATAACACTTCATTCTTATTTGACTTTAGGCTTTAGGCAGCTCAGTTCATGCTGGGAGAAATCGTTTTCAGTAATTCTCTTGTGAATCTTGCATGCCATCAATCATAATTCACTAGTCACTCTATGTGCTATTACGGTAGGGGGTATTTATAACCAATCCCCTCTCTTGACCTCTTCAATTACTCCTCTAATTCTTAATATAAGATATATTTAGGGAGTTGTTTTTGGTCCTTAATATAAGATATAGTTTTCATATTTGTCAATCTTTTCTTAATTTACCCTCATCCTCATTGATGCTCCCTTAACAATAATTAAGGAGAAGAGGGAATGAGAGAATTAAGAGAGATGAGTAGGGTGTTCTAGACAATAGATGTTATATTATTTGATTTAAGTAACTTTCTTAATATCAAGGACCAGAGGAGTATTATGTAATAGAAGTGGTTATGCCAGTTGTGTTATTAACTACTTACTCAACTGGCTAATGACCCTCCTTAATACAACTGACACTGATAATTACACCCCTTAGAAAAACATCCTTGTCCTCAAGGATGGTGTTGGATGGAGTAGCTGCTGTTGACACAGACAATATCCAAAACACATTAACTAATTTTACAAGATGCTGCATCGTTTTTCTGCTTCAAAATAGGTACATCGCTTGCCTTTGGCTTCATTCTCACATATGGACTAGGGAAAAAGTTTAGTCAATCACAGTATAACATGCACTTATTTTGGCTTCAAAATAATTTGAAGTGATTTTCTTGTTTTAATTCTGCCATACATTGTCATCCGTATGAATACCAAATCATCCTGGTATATTACCCCAATTGCAAAACCTCCCTAATAAGAAGTTATTGATTGGATTTAAAATATATTCCATTTAATTTAACAATTTAACTCTTCCCTGTTGAATGCAAATAGATTGCAGTAAAGGAAACAAATATCTCCACTAGATGGAATAAAAAGTAGTTTTGTTCCATCTACTGGAGCTTGAAGAATTCCCAAATGACCAGCTTATTTAGGTCTGATTGTATCCCTATGGATATTTCTCTTTCTAACCATACAATCACTAGCACACCTATTGTGATTCCCAATACAAGAGTCAAAATAGGGACTAGTATCCATATAATTCCATTCACCTCTATTAAAGGTTCCAATGTGGATGTGTTACTTTGAAATAACTCCACACCTTGTGAAATAAGGCTTTTTATTGTTGTTGCCGTCATTGTTCAAGTGAACTTACCCTTTTTTTCTTTTTTCCCTGTGAAGTTTGCCTCGAGATACTCAGCCAGGATTGTTCAGAGCAAAAGATGCGTCCCAGAAACTGATGAATTTGGGTTTGAAATTCATTCCTATGGAGCAAATTATCAAGGAAGCCGTGGAGGACTTGAAGAGCAAGGGGTTCGTTTGATCATTTGTTGAATGACTCTCATTTGATTGCAAATTGAGTATGAGTGGGCATATGACACGGGTAATGGATGTACTCCAGTAGTCCTAGATGTAAGACCTAATTAACTAATTTGAGTAAATCAAGAATGTTAGCTAAGTTCGTTAATATCATATTGATTTAGAACCTTTAGTCTCCTCAGATTAAATTAAATTAAACCAAATTATGTAGTGAATGGCACAACTTAGGTCGTATTCTCTTGAAGAGCCTTTTATTTAATTCCTAAGCTAAACTAAGTGATAAAAACATTAAGATGGGTTTGAAATGGATTTTTTTTTAATAATGGAAACTAACCTAGAATACTTTTTTTTTTTTGAGAATTTGTTGAGATAATTAATGAAATTTTGATTTAAATAAATTGAGGATAAATGCTTCTTGGAAAAATGGAATATAGGTTTTTCTTACTCAAAATAATTTGGGAGTTAAATTACTCATCAAATCAAAAATTAAACCTTAGTAACTCGCTAAATCTAGTGATATTAATTAATGATTATTTCTAGAACTATAACTAGATAATTACTTCTTAATACACTATTAAATACCACTTAGGCTATATTTGGTTCGACAGAGGGGAGGGAAGTAGAGGGATTTTAATGAAGGGGAGGGGATAGAAGAGATTTTAATATTACCTTATTTAGATTGATTAGATGGTTGGGGAGGGGAGGGAAATTATTTTGACATGGACAATTTTACCCTTGTTAGAAAGAATGGGACGAGAGGGATTTTAATGTTATCTTGTTTAGTTCAGAAGTGAAGGGAAGGGATTTTAATTGTTTTGTATGTCTTAAATTATAATCAACTATAATCAAATGCCAACCACATGAAAACATATGTTAAACAGATTTAGTCAATTTATATCCATTCCAATTATTATTATGTTTACTAATTATCATTATTTGTTATTTAAATGAAAGTAGATCTTTTATTATTTTTCTTTTGGCATAGCATGGTATTATTTTTACCAATTATCACCATATGTCTTTTTTATTATTTTTACTAATTATCATTTTTACGAATTATCACTATTTGTTCTGCACCCGAGAGGGTGTGTGTAGCAAAATCTCGTGAGGTGCAAGCATTCCCTGATATGGTGCCACGGCACCCGAGAGGGTGTGTGTAGCATTCCCTGAGGTGGTGCCACAGCACTTGGGCCAAGTTCCACAGCACCTGAGAGGGTGTGTAAAGCAATGTCTTAGGTGATGCCACGGCACTTGGGCAAAGTGTCACGACACCCGGGAAGGTGCTTGCTATCTGATATGGCTGTGACGCTGAACTAATAAAAATGCCATGGCACCCTCCCAAAATGTCTTGGCACCAAAGACACATGTTTCATGCAAAAGTTTGCTAACCCCAAAGTCAACATGCACACCTTATACTTGAACCCCACCACTTAAATGCCTCTCAGATATGGCGTCCATATTATCAAATACTCATCACACTAAAGGACATCCAAACCACAATGAAGGCCTGAAATGGATACCAACATGTGACATTGTAATCTAATTGAAGCTGTTCCACGCCATGTACTATGGTTTCTTAAAGAAAGAAAATGAGATAAGAAAGCATAAAGTAAATCTTCAATTTATTTAAATTACTGTTTCTCTTTATATAAATTATTCACTGAATAATCCTCTCAACATTGTATCCTATTGATTAAGAATTGTGAGATTGAGCCCAATTACAATGTTAATTGCAATTATAAGTTTAATTTGGTTTGATACCCAGTTTGCTATAATTTTCCAAAGGTGCTAATCTTTTCTTTTCCTTCCTAGATGGAATGTCTACTCTTGTACCTTTGTCTCATTGCTATTATTACCTACTAAAGCATGTTCAACTAGAGCCAAAACTCTTATGTGCAGCTAAGCTATCCTTCAGCGATTTCTTATTTCTAATAATCATATTCTCAAATATTTCTTAACAGCTTTTCTTCTTTAAGGAAGCAAGAAACAGTTATCTAAGCCCTGTTTATGAGGAAGAAACATGCAAGAGAATATAACCAACCATATGTCATTTACCAAAATAAGGAGTTCATCACATGATAGTTTTACTAACATAAGATATCAAGTGCCAACCAAGTGGCATCCCAAAAAATATCCAACATGGCATTAAAGGCCACCAAATGCGATCATATGGCTAAACAAAATATGAATGGTGCCATCTATTGCCATCACAAGGCAAATTAAAGTATCTAAGGATATCTAAGGAGGCATCAAAAGTCATCAAATGCCATAATAGGGCTAAACAAAATATCTAAGGTGGCATCACATGCTAATCTAACCACCAAAAACCATTTTCATGATAACTTGCTTGCGCATTGGAGGGGGGCATTTAATCACATCCCTAAGTTTGCTAACATCATGCATGAGGAAACAGTAAATGTCAGAAACTTTATCTTCATCACACTCACTCTCACGAATCAGCTTGAAAGTGTCCTCCCCTGAAATTTGAGGTACATATCTCTCTTTAAAAACTTGATTTCCCTCCCTCATGGCACTTGCTATTTCTTGCATTTGTTTTGCAATTATAACTCCATTAGAAGTTACTTTATCATTATTTGCAGCACCCCTTCTAGCCCTCTTGGAGCTCTCACTTTGTGCTCCATGAGACAGCTCTTCAAATTCCACATTGTCCAAATTGACAAAAAAATCCTGAAAAGTCAGATTATTTTGAGATAGCAGCTGATCACCCTCATTCTTAGCTGGTGGTGGAGGACTTGATCAAGCTGCTGGAGGACTTAAGTGACGCCTTTTCTTCATATTTGAAGGAGTGTCACCATCATCTCCAGTGGCTCTATCATTTCCATACAGAGCTAGCATCTTGAAATAATTGGGTAGTGGAGTATTTCTCCAAAGAGCAGCTTTTGGTTTGGCCTGAAAAAGCATATTTAAGAAATGAAAAAATGGGAACAAATTGAAATTTAAACAATAAAGCAGCATAACACATCAGCAATTGAACAGATTTCATATGCAGAACAGCACATTCATATGCAGAAAAGCAATTGAAAAGCATCACAGCACATCAGCAATAAATTACTTTCGATAAAGCAGCACAACACATCAACAATTGAAAAACAATAAAGCAACATAGCACATCAACAATAAAGCAACACAACACATCAGCAATTGAAAAACAATAAAGCAGCACAGTACATCAACAATAAAGTAGCACAACACATCAGCAATTGGAAAAAAAAATATGTAGAAAAGCAATTTCATATGTAGAAAAGCAATAAATAACTGTCATAGCACGAAAATGATTTAAAAAAGAACTAATAACTAAATTTAATAACTAATAAACTACTTCCAAGCAATTTCAATAAATCACTGTCATGCCATGAAAATACCCACGAAAATAACAAATTTGAACAAATTTCCAATCCCATATGCTAGTTTAGGAATAGCACATGAAAAAATATGCAGAACAGCACAAATATGAAAAAAAAACAGAAATGTTTTAAAGGAAATAGTTGGTAAAGCAGATGTAGGTTAGCAAAAATATGCACAAAAAGAATCATAGAATAAAAAAGGTTTATTTATCTCACCTCTATCAACTGATCCCAAACTTGGTCCTCAGCTTCCCATGTATGAATATATGAGTTCCATGAAAATCCACTCTTACCCCCTTGAAGATATCATAAACTATAGAGTAGTTCTTCAAAGTCTTTCACCGATTTTTCACTTTCTCTTTATCAACTTTAAATCCAAACAGGGCAGTCAAATACATAATTATATTATCATAAGCGCATCAATTGTAAAAGTCCTATTAACCTTGTTACCCAGATCCAGCTCATGCATAAATGCATCAATCAAGGCATCATCCATCTTGGAAGTCCAAATAAGGGACTTTTTAGTTCAGGCAGCATTTGCATCAGCTGGCTTTTTTGAAGCCATACTAAGAAAATGTAAACCAAAATAAATTCAACAATATCAAAAAAAACATTGTACATAAACGACAACCTAGTGAACAAATAGAGGGGGCAAACTGAACATTCAATTTAAAAAACAAACATCATACATAAATAACAACATCATTGAAGGAAATCAACATTGAAACCACAATACAACATTACAACAATACAACAAAAGAACATGTAAAGGAACAAAGGAACTATAACCAAAGAACATTACAATAAAGGAACATGAAAATGGAAGTTCACATAACATTATTTTCATTATCAGACCACATTTGTTGAGCCATTGCATCTCTTATAAGCTCGAGTTGCCTCACTTCTATCACCCCTTGGAGCATGGTTTTCATCATTAGAGTGAGCTTCAACTACAAGTTCATTATCTACTTGACGGATAAGCTCTACATTGGAGTCTACATTCATCAAATAATTATGAAAAATGCAACATGCAACAATGATCACTTTTTGGGGTTTTATGCCATAATTAGGCTCTGCTGCACTTGATAGAATCACAAACCTTATCTTTAATACCCCAAAAGCCCTTTCAATTGCATTACGTAGTGATGAATGCTGAAAATTAAATAGTTCCTTTTAGTTTTAAGGGGATTTCTAGCTGAATATTCTTTCAAATGGTAGTGAACTCCTCTATATGGTGTAATAAGACCACTTGTTAACATGAATCCAACATCAACCAAGTAATACTTACCTTGAGGAATCTTAAGACAATCCTCTCGTCTTAATGCATCCTTTATAATTCTTGAGTCCGACGAGATTACTTCTTATCCCACAAGCATATAAGTGAACTTTAAATCGAAGGTACAAGCTGCCAAAACATTTTGTGTAGGGAAGTCCTTCCTACCACAATAACGAGGTGTATCTACTATACGTACTTTGGCATGAATATGTGTTCCATCTATAGCCCCAACACAATCCTTAAAATATGGGTAGAATTTGTTGTTAACATGAATTTCAGTAGGGACTCTAGACCTATCTGGTTGGACAAGGAATTTATCTTCTAATTGAATGATAGCATGTAACACATTATTGAAATGACAGCTACCTGTCTCACCAAACCGCCTTAACCAAAACATAACCACACAGTTTTTTGCTTTGTGTTAAGATGTAAAGGGTTTTGGCAACTTGTTCTTCAACACTTGAGAATCAGGTAGGCTTTAGGCCACCATGTATTTCTAACATATTACATAATCCTAAAAAAGCTTCAGGACCCATTCTAACAATATCTCATTCCCTAAGACTACAAGTTATCATATACATCACTTCTTCCCATACCCTCTCTCTTGTAGAATTCATATTATAGGTTATTCTCTTCTTATTATTACACTACTGAGCCATAAAATACTGGACAACAAGACAAACAAGGTGGGCTACAAGTTTCTGACGCATTAGGAACCATTGCATCAGAAATTCCTCTTCATAACCCATCTAACAAATACAAAAATTATCCCCAATTAAAATAGTATTCCAAATAATCAAAACATCAGCAACATATCCAAATTATTGTAAATAAGGCTAACAGTAAAGAGTTCATGTCAATTATCATCAACAGATACCAAACAAATTATATGTAAGTTTTATTGTACAAAAGAAGCATTTCCTGTTATCAAAAAATCAGAGGAGCATACCATTATGAACACAAATCCATATGATATATGGCATCATATGCATATTTTTTTTTAAAAAAAATATGCATATGATGCCATAGAGAATAATTCAGCGATCAACATATGTTTTAGGTTGTAACTTATAAGCAAGACTAGACAAGCAAGTATTAAATGAGTCACCATAAATAGTAAAGTCATCCATAAAATCATCTATGCAATGCTCAAGAAAATCATAAAAGATTGACATCATGTAATGTTGAAAAGTACCATGAGCATTACAAAAACCATAATCGAAAGGCATCCTCCTATAAGCAAAAGTGCCAAATGTAATATCACAATTTGTGATTAAGGGCTAATGGTATTGAGATTGATTATAATTTGTGTAATTAAATATTTTGAGAGAAATATGATGTGAATTTGGTGTAAATGTGTGTGGTATTTGAGATCAAGGGTTGACATTCATTATTGATGGGTCGGAATCCTATGTATTGTGTTTATGTGAGCTCATAGTAGAAGGGAGGAGATGGTGACATGTGGCATTGTGGAGATTGTTGGATGAGCCACTAGAGGACAAAATTTCTCTTTTTCCCTCATTCTCTCTCTCATATTCGGCCAAGAGGAATGGGCAAGGAAAGGAAAGCTTATTCATCATCATTTCATCTCATCATCTCTCTCACTCATTTTCTCTCTCTTTCTTCCTCCATTTTTTCGCTGAAGCAAGCTTGGATAGAGAAGAAAAAGCCTTGATTTTGAGTAAGTAATGCTCCTTCTTTGCTCAAAACCTCTTCTCTAAAGTTGTGTATGTAACACCCCAAAATTTATATTCACCAAAATTATTGTAAATATTTGAGAAATTCAATAAAATGGTGAATATTCATGAATTTGGAATTTATGAATTTATAAATGTTCAATTTCATGGGAAATTGGGCAAAAATAATTATGGAATTAATTTGGGTAATTTAAAAAGCCCAATATTAAGGTCCAAAAATGAAGGAATATTAGAGAAAATATTTGGTCCAAAAATATATGGAAATTGGCCAAAGAAAAATAAGAAAAGAAATTGGATTAGAAAGGTAATGGCAAAATCGTAATTTTTCCAAAATAGCACAAAATAAATTATTTTTCAATTAATTGAAGTTAATTTCAATTAATTAAGGAAAATAAAGGTTAAAAATATATTTAGAATATTTTGGTCAATTTAATATGAATTTATGGAAAATTTGAGCAAAAAGTGCAATTTTGACCAAAATTGAGACTTTACGTGTATATGTAACCGGAACAAGTTGTGTAGCCAATTGAGACAAAGGGAGGGACCCCTAGGTGTCTCCTACATGTTGCAAGAGGAAGAAAATATTGGTTGAGATTAATGAGCTTGGTTACACATACATAGGGTTTATTTACATAAAAGTGATTTTTGAAAGTTTTGGAAATGGTTAAATAATTAAAGTATAATCTTATATATATTATAAAACACATGTGCATCTTCATCCTCAGCTCATTTATGTCGCACACAGTAGCTGAATGAAGAGTGAGAACGTTGAGGTTTGTAGAGAGAGAAAGGAGAAGAAAAATCACAAGGCAAGCCGATTTCTCCGACGATTTAGCTCCTAACGCGTGTAACTCCGATCTTAAGCTACTCCTCTTTGTTCTTTAAGGTTTGGAAGCTCAAAATCTGTTGTTGAGCACTTAGGGTTTTCAGCAATATTTGGGAAAAACTTGTGGGAGCTTGAGGTAACTTCCAAATCTTCGTATATTGTCTATTATGGCTGCTGTGAGCAATTTAATCGGTGAAATTTCGCCGGATTGCCATTTGTTTTAAATTTTGGAAAAGTGGGTGCCTAAGGGTTATGCTGCCCAATTTTAGTTCAAATGGTTGTTATAACTCAATTAGATGGTTAATAAAGTGGTTAGGAGTAGAAAGGAACGCGTTTACGGAGCCGAAATCGTAAAACCCCGATTTTTCCCGAAGAAGACCATTATTTCGGCCAGGGATGTTTGAGGGCCTTACAGTTGGATTTTCAATGATTTGATGATTCCATTGGATTTAGTGGGCAAAAATAGGTGGGGTTACAGTTGGGCACTTTTTCGAAAAAGGCCGAGAAAGCATAATTACGAAAACGCCCTTAAAACCTTAAAAGTAGGGCTACCAAGGGCAATTTCATAATTTGACATTGAATTTGATAATTTTGAGTCTGGAAATGGATTCCTTGGACAAAAATACATCAGGATAGCCCTAGTCAAAATTTTGGGGAAAACGTGCCATCGGTCCAGGTACGGCGGGGCTGGGCCGGGGTCCCGGGGGCATTTTGGTAAATTTTCATCATACGCTAATATAACCACAAGAAATACTATGGGAGAGTCTAAAATGATACTTGGATAGGTTATGACCTATTTCTTGTACATTTAATATTTTAGGATCGAATCGGGAGCCGAAAGTCGACACGATTTACAAGGCACACAGAAAGGGGTCGATAGAACTTTAAGGTAGGGACATTATCCTTCATACATCATGCCATAGTTTTATGATTGTGTGGATGCCATTGTTTGTAAATGCGCTTTATTAATCAACATGTTTTGCCCAGAAAGGGGCCAATAGTGCTAGAGGCACTTACACTAGAGTTGGTGGAAGACCAACCGGTGCAGAATAGTGGGGCTTGGCCCTACTCATGTATACATGCAGATGATATGTTTATATTGTTCATTAATTGGTGCATACATGGCATATATCATATTTACTTTTCGCATTTTATATGAACGATAGCATGTTTCTACTGGGATTCTTCGGAATCTCACCCCTTTTTCTAAACCAAACATCTCAGCGGGCGCTAGTGGATCAAAAGGCAAGAATGTAGACCAAGGGAAGTGACTGGCATGTGCCTCGAGGCAAATACAAAGTTCGTGGTTATAGATAGTCTATGTCTAAAATACTTTTGGATATTTTGTAATGGTGGTGTATATTGTCGCATTCTGTATGGTTGACTTTGGACTATAAACAAATACTTTTATCAGTATATATGTACTCTTCTGTATGCCATGGAACTTGGTCTCTATTACTCTGTGTATATCGAAATGGAAACGGGTGTTGACAGTGTATCTCATTGAGAGCTACATTGTGGTGGTTGTAGAATCTTGAAAGGTGTTGATTTGTGAGTTGGAGAAATATGAAAGTGTGAGAATCAAGATTCTGAATTTGGCAAAGTGAAGAGGTAGGCATTTTGAGCATTTTGATATATTATTTGTGATTTTTTGATAAGTTTATGAAAATCTGGAAAATTGCCCTAGCTTATGTCCATTTTTGAATATATGAGTTTCATTGTGTTTGATGTTGGGAATGGTTCATTATGATGATATTTGAGTGTTGGAGATAGTTTTGAAGTTTGGAATTGTGTTGATTGGAATTTGGACATTGTGTGAATTATAGAGACCATAGTGTTTGATTGTGGTTAGATTGGTTTTGGGATGTTTTAGAGGTTGCCATTGTGTTCCTTAAGGAAAATTGTATGGGAATTGTAATATCCCAATTCTTGATTAAGGGATAATCATGATTATTATGGATAATTATGGGTTTAATTGGGATTATTATGTAAGTTATGGCTATTTTAATTAATGTCATAATTATGGAAAAATTGGAATAATGGAATTATTGGCCATGAGTTGGTAATTAAGGGAGAAATTAATTACTAACTAAGAGAAATGAGATGTGTGATTAAAATGGCTAATGGAGGGATTAGATAAGTTAATGTGTGAATTATTTGGTGAGAGCCAATGGTAGGGTGACATGTGGCGGAGAGAGTAGGTGTGTATAAAACTCAAATGGGATAAGAAATTATTTTCTCTCTCCTCTCCTCTCTCTTGTTCGGCTGACATGGGAGTATGGGGTAGCACAATCATCATTTCATCTCTCACACTCTTCCCTCCATCTCTCTCTCTCTCTCGTCAGTTTTGTGCCCAAAGGAAGGAAGAAAAGATTGATTTTTGGGTAAGTAAATGATCTCCATTGCTCAAGTTCCCTTCTTAAATGTTGATCCTTGAATCATGGGCTTCATTTTGGTGTGTATAGTGTGGCCATTTGGTGCTGATCTGTGCTACACGAAAGTTTGGAAGGTGGTGAATCAAAGAGTGTCTTTGGAAAAGTGAAAGAGGTAAGGGAACTCAATCTATCTATCTATGTTTCATACCAATTGAATTAGTTTATAAATTCTGGAAAATTTGGGCTTGAATCTGGAAAATGAGTGTCACTGTTCATTTGGTATGAGAATGGTGTTTTGGAATGAGTTTAGGATAGATAGGTTGATTGGTAATTGAAATGTGAAGTTTGGTTAAGATTAGTGTTTAGTTGAAATTGTTGCCCAAAACCCAAAGCATGATAATGAAGTAGGATTTTGATGATTCTGAGTATTCCATTGAGTTTATTGGGTGTTTTTGTGTGGGAATGGCTTTGGGGTTAAGTTTATATCCATAGGAATCAATTGGGCAAAGGTTAAGGAGAGTGCCTCTGTTTCTGCGTTTCTGCTATCTGATGGATTCACTCGAGCAGGGATGGGCCTGCTCGAGTGAAGGATGAGCATCACCCGAGCAGAGATGGGTCTGCTCGAGTGAGGGATGAATGTCACCCGAGCAGGGATGAACTCTACTCGAGTGCGGTAGTGCAATTATCGTTTCTTGCTCTCTGTGTTCTTATTGCACTCCCTAGGTCGTAGCAAGCATAGCCTCACTCGCGAGTGAGGGATGAAGATCACTCGAGTGACCCTTCTTGTGCTCGAGTGATGAGTGTATTTGACACCAAAGGACTTGCTTCTAAGGTTGTCACTCGCGAGTAGGTGCTCGGGTGTGCCTTCTCACTCGCGGGTATGGGCACCGTGCTCGAGTGAGCCGTGTGTGCTCGAGTGCAGTGAGCCATTTGGGTTGCTGCCATTTCTCTTGTGCTCTCGGGCGTATGCTTTCTGTCTCACTTCCGTGTGCTTGAGGTGATTTCCGTACCAGTGCTCGAGTGAGGATTTTGTGCTCGAGTGAGCCTGCTTCTGAAAACTTCCTTGTGCTCTCGGGTGTTCACTCGTTGTCTCTCACTCTCTTGTGCTCGAGTGCTGTCCGTACCAATGCTCGAGTGATGTCCGTACTTTTGCTCGAGTGAAACAGTGAAAAATCTCAGTTTTGTGCTTCCAAAAGGGGATCTTTGGGATAGTTCTTCCTACCCTTTAGGAGTTTTGTTAGGGGTATTTAAGGACTTTAAAAGAGCAATAATGATAACCAATTAAGTATTATAAAGTGGATTAAGTCTTGGAATAGAGAATAACTCTTCGTCCCTAATTGTGAACATAGGATTTGACATTTGCCTTCCTCGGGAGAGACCGGCGTTAGGACACGCACGGAAGGATCAAGGTAGTGACTTTTCTCTCATATCTTGTATGATGTTTTGGTATGCATATCTTATCATTGAACTTGTGAATTGTGTGCCATGATCCATTACGGCGCGAGCAGGTCAACGTGAGCCGTATAGAGAGTGACAGTGGTCATCTCTAGGTCGGCTGTTGGACTGCCGTCGTAATCGACATGGATCTTTGTGAATCCGACCCGTGGGGCGGCGTTTGTGAAACCAGCCGTGGGCTGTGAGAATTTTGCCTGAATGGCTTGTGTGATGAAATACATTATATGGATCCCAGCTGTGGTGAATTATATTGTGTGGATTGTGTGATGCGATACAGCGTGAGCAATCGTCAGGGATGACATGTGTCATACTAACCATTGCCGTTGTAACTGCCGTTGTAGTTGCTTGTATGGATAATGATTTGATTACATGCATTATTATTGTACATTATATGATTGTCTTGTTACTACGGGGATTCTTTAGAATCTCACTCTCCCAAAAACCATGTTTTAGACAGGGCAGAAGGATCGAAAGGCAAGCGGGCGACGAAGAGTAGTTAGAGCTCCTGTTTAGGAGTATATTTTGGAGGTTATGGTTATCATTGTATATTTTGGAATTGTATATAGTAGATTTTGTGTAATCCCTAAGTAAAAGGGTATGAATTGTAGGCTTCGTGCCTTGTGTAAATCCCTTTTATTATGAATGGAACCCAAGTGAGTCGGGAACTTATTTGCACTCTGATAATTGTAAATGGAATCCACCTGTTCAGGCCATTGTTGTTTCGTATTGTGAATGTGAGACCAATGTGAATAAGTTTGAAAAAGTCTTTGCAAATCCAATTTTTGGGCAAAAGATTTCTTTGATAAGTCCCAACTTGAATTATGGTCTCTAATTACAACTTAATTATGAGTTTAAGAACTTAATCTCGGCCTAAGGTGGGAAGGGGGTTACAGGAATAAGCTTGGTTATTGATTTTAGAGTCATTGAACACTTTGGTAGAAAGTTGGAACTATGTCTTGTGTGAGCTCTGTGCTGGGCAATCAGTTTACACGAAAGTTTTGAATGACCAAATGGTGTCGGAAAATTATGAAACTTTCCAATCTTAAAGTTCACATCCTAAGCTTCAAAATGAACATATGTTTTGTGTCATTTCGTTTAGTATTCTAGGAGATATGATTGTCCAAAGTTTGGGATGGAAACAGAACTCTGTTTTGGAGTAGTGTTGAGTTTTGGGTAATTCTGTATGTGTGTAGTGATTTCTAGTTATGAGCCATATTTTTCCTAGGAAGAGGGTTTAAATACCTTTCATTTGGCTTTAGAATCACTCTGTTTCGATTTTTCTACAATTAGTTATGGTTTTTTTAAGTTCAGCCAAGAATCAGGAAATTGCTTGGCCGTGGCCCATGAGTGGCTGGCCGCGGCCCAAACCTTTTTGCCCTGATTCTGGCCGCGGCCCATGGGTGGATGGCCGCGGCCAGCGGCCTTCTGACCATATTTTGGTCGCGGCCCAAGGAAGGGCTGGCCGCGGCCAACCTTTGTGTTCCAGCACTTTGTGTTTTCGAAAAGTGACATTCAACCTATTGTTTCCCAACTTTTTAGGGCTTTTATTAGAGGCATTTGTGGCCTCTTAAGAGTCCTAAATGATAACTAACTTAGTGTATTATGGAAATAAGTAATTGGAAGAGAGATTGATCAATTGTCCCTAATTTGGTATAGGATTTGATATCTGTCGAACGCGTGAGCCCACTGTGCCAAAGATTCTCAGGAAATATTCAGGTAGCGACTCCTCTCTTATACTTTGTGTAAATGTATTGTATGTTTGTCTGTCATTCATTGTGTGGATGTTGCTGCTACTACTTTGTGATACCTTGTGCATTGAGATACCTTGTGGAGTTTAGTGATACATTGTGCTTTGAGATGCTTTGTGGTGCTTTGTGCTTCGTGTTGCTGCTACATAGTGTTCACCGCGAAAGCGGGCGTTGTGCATAGTGATTACAGCGAAAGCTGGCATAGTGTTCATTATGATTACAGCCATGAGTGCTGTCGTATGTGGCGCGAGCCAGAGATCGTTGTGAAGCTGCTGAACATGTTGAACATACATGTTTTATGTTTATATATTGTATGAGTGACTTGTTGCTACTGGGATTGTTTAGAATCTCACTCTTTCCATCTGACTAACCTTTTCAGACAAGGCAAGTGGCTCGAAGGAGAAGCGACCAACCCGGAGTGGTTAGGATCTCTTAGGGACATTCAGGATTTTGGGATTGTTGGTTATCTATTGTAGATTTGGGATTACTGTATATAAATTGTTCATAGTGAATTTTTGATTTGTAATCCCCAGTTGGAAAATAGTAAACCCATTCGATATATAGAGTAACCCGGGGTTTGCCAGGATTTCAGTTTCCGCACTCTAATATATCTTATGTGATTTGATTTCTCAAGTAGTTACATCCACACGTGAATGTGAGACCCGGAATTATTACGTTTTGAATTGATTTTGAAATACCTCATCCCGAGTTGAGGGATTATAAATTGTTGATTTCATTTTATTGGTCTCTATTTCACTTAAATGTCGAAATCCGGATGTGATTACCGTGAGGGGGTTACACCAAAAGGGCAAGTGAAGGTGGTTTTCTCTTGATCCTCAGGAGCTATGGGAATTTGAAAGTACCCAGAAAACCCATCTAAGAAGCAATAATGACTCTTTCCCGCTAATCTCTCTAGTATTTGGTCAATAAAGGGTAGAGGGAAATGATCCTTCCTAGTGGCATCATTAAGTTTTCTAAAATCAATACACACCCTCCAGGCATTCTATACTCTAGTAGGAATCAACTTATTTTCTCATTCTTGACAATAGTAAGCCCACTCTTCTTAGGAAATACCTGAACAAGACTAACCCACTCACTATCAGAAATAGGATATATAATCCCGGCACTAAGCAAATTGGTAACCTCTTTCTTTACAACATCTAAGATCAATGGATTAAGTCTCCTTTAGGGTTGTCTAACAGGCTTAGAACCCTCATTCAACAAAATCTTATGGGTACATATAGGTGGACTAATCCCTAGGATATCGGCTAATGTGCCAACCAATGGCTTCCTTATTCTTCCTAAGCACATAAAGCAATTTAGCCTCTTCATCATAAGACAGCATTAGAAATAATTACAGGCATTTTATTAGTATGCTCAAGGAATGTATATTAAGATTAAGGAGCAAAGGTTTCAATTCAAGGGTAGGGGGTTGAACAGTAGAAGGAATTAGTTCAGGGAGTTGAAGAGAGTAAAGAGAATTTCCCTTTGTAGTCTCAGGTGGTTGGTGTACATTAAGCACCTTTGCATTCATCTCTTGCTCCTTAACCTTCCTAAGTGTTGAGTCAACTTGAGGCTGACTGATAGTAGCAACAGACTTGGGTTTATCATCCTTCATACTTGCATCATAGCTACAGAGAATATCTTCAAATATTTTAAGGTATGAGGAGAAATAATAGATTTAGTGGCAGTGGCAAGTGAATAATTCTCTTTAAGACCATTATTCTTAGAAAAAGGTTGTTTCTGTTGCAGATCAAATGTATCAGAGGGTGGAACAACTAGAAGGAAACTCTCTTCATCTTCCTGGTCAAGAGAGCTATTGCAGTCACTTCAAGCTAGATTCTCAGCTTCCACATTTTATAAGTATCTGCATACTCAAGAAGCAAACCCTTTTCCAAACAAGAATCACTTGCAAAAGTGGAGTTAGCATCATCTGAAGAAAAAGTGTAAACTTGTGAACCATAAAGAGGGCAACTGATATCGAAATCAGGGCAAGTCACATCACTACCACAAGTATCAGAAAAAGAATGTATGAAAGGGAGAGACGAAAAATACGCATCATAAGCAGCTATGTCATCATCAAGCTCAAAAGAATCATGTTTAGCATGCATATGGAAATAGTAATCATCATGCAAGCTCAATTCAGAATCATCTCTAGCATCCTCAATGGCCAAATCAATAATGTTAATGCCTAATAAGGAATATGTTGGAAATTGTGCCCAAAGGGCCAATCATTGTACTTTGAACAATATTAATTTAATGAAATTTCTCCATTATGTTATCATATTATTTGCATGTTAACTATGATAATTGTATCCTTGGATAAATCATAAAGATTATCTTAAAATATCCCTGGTCAGTCATCTATGCGGGAGCAAAGATGAAATAAGACCAGTATGACTTTGATAAGATATAGAGATACGAATCAAAGTCTTAGGCATTTGTAAGAGTACAAGGTGCTAGACCGACCCACTATGAGAAAGCTTCATAGATCAAGTTATAAGCTTTTCTCATGTATAACACGTCACAATGCCCTTAGACTTTAGGTCATCATGGATTCCTACATAAGAGTTGCTAAGCTTTGAATTAGTCAAAAGTCACTTTTGACCGGGTGATAATAAAGGCTACGATCGGGCTTGGTGGTTTTTCATGCAGAGGAATATGAATGATCAAGATGGAATTTGCCCCTCACATTAGTAGAGAGATATTGATAGGCCCCTCGATGAGTGAGTCTGAGAAATGTAGGGCCATACTACGATGGAAAGGAGTTTCCATTTCTATTGTCAAGCTACTCAGGAATTGAGAAAGTAATGGTTAGGACAAGGGGATGACATTATCCATGCCTCATCCTTGACCAATATATCGTGTAACAAAAGGGACATGACATGGTTGTATGATAGGTTGCATCATGTTAACAATCCTCATATGAATTGGGTAGTCGTAATGTCTTGCTAGAGGCCGCTTGCGACTTGTGGGTTAATACAGTTATTGGCCCACTGCCAACTTCATATGGGCCTACAGGGTCGCACAAAAAAATGGCCCAACACTAGATAATGTTTAATTTAGGGTGGACAAATTTTATATTTATATGTATGTGTGTGTGTGTGTGTAATATAAAAATTCGTTAATAATATTATATAGATATGTATTTTTGAAATACATATTATATATATATATATATGTATATATATTATATGATATTATTATATTGTGTTAGTTTTAAATTTAATTTATTAAGATATATTAAACTTAATAACTAACATGATAGAGATATATTATATAGGATTTAATTTATGAAGATAAATTAAATGGCTCTTTATTTTGATTAAATAAATAGGTTAAATTAAAAATGTTAGACAGATTTAATTTAAACTAAATTTATTTAATTAGCTCGTCAAGATAATTATTTGTTGATTAATTTTGAAATTTGAATATAGCCCTCATAAGTTATAAACTTGATAGAGCAGATAGACTCATACGTGCATGAGAATTCAGAGCCGCAAGGGAAACCCTAAAAACATTGGAGGCATTAGCACGCAGTCTTGGTTGGAGAGCATTCATGTGGATACTGGTAGAGGGAGCGGACCTAACGTGTTGGCTACTAGAGATCATGAAAACCCTAAGTTAAAAAAAGGTACGAGTTCTTTCTAACCCGATTTAAACGCCGTTGATAAATCCTCGATTAGGATCGCTAAAATTTTAGAATTCTTCCGCTCTGCCTACCGATCCTAACAGAATAATCCTCACAAGGGTGTTTTATGGCCACATACATATTAAAACAGATTTCATGATCCCTAACCTCCATGGTTATAGCACCTTCCTTTATATCTATGATGGTGTTTGCTATTCTAAGAAAATGTTTGCCTAGAATGAGGGTTGAATCACTAGCTAATTCACTAAACACATCTAAGACATAAAAGTCAGCAGGGAACACAAGATCTTTCACTTTGATTAAGATGTCCTCTAAGATGCCATCTAGATACCTAATTGACCTATCAGCTAGTTGTAACACAACACTGGTAGACTTAATAACTTTGATTCCTATAGCAGTGTAAACAGATTTTGGCATCACATTAATTGCAGCCCTTAAATCTAGCAATGCAGCAGTTATGTCAATGGTATAGGCACCGGGGTCTTGGGATTTTATGGGAAGTTAAGGCTTAAAGATGGGTGACACATTAGAAATCAATTAGAGTATTTCATTAGGCCTCAATTTTCTCTTATTTGTGCAAAGATTTTTAACGAACTGACAATACATAGGCATACTCTTAATCATCTTGAGAAAATGCATATTCACTTCTAACTTACTAAAGAACTCAAACATTTCTTTTTTAGTTTTATCATCATGCAATTTCTTACTTTTAAGGTAAGCTTTAAGGAAAAGAATATCAAAAATTTTTACCTCCCTACCATTTTGCTTTAAGGCTCCTTGCATGCTTGATTCGCCCTTCTCATGTGTGGATAGAACTTTATCATTGACCTCTTCCAAAAGTGGTTGCTCCTCCACTTGAGGTTGCTCAACTTCCTTGCCATTCTTCTTTTCTAAGATATCTTTCTCTTTGATACTTTCAGAATTACCCAATTTCATAGGGCTCAAGTGGTGCGAACCCACAAGGGAAGATCTCACGAACCCACAACCAATTCTAATATATACACACCCCAAGAAAGCTAAACACAGATCGATGATCCCTTGAACCCTTGAACACGAAAGAACAAGGACCCGAAGTGTTGGGAAAACGCCACAAGGTTGATCAAGCCTTGATAAGTTTGTTAGTTCTAAAAAGAACCCTTAGAGAGAATCCACTCTCAAGAAAGAAAGTGCAGAAGTGCAACTTTCATTTATGATTCAAATCTGAATTGTGTTTTTCAAATGAAGAAGCACCAAGTATTTATAGGGAAATATGTCCTAATTGTAGTAGGTGCAAATCTGAACATAGAAAATACAAAGTCTAATACCATGTGCTAGGAAACCTAAAAGTCTAATACATGAACACAAAATTCTAATAAAATCTAGAAGAAAGTTGAAAAATCAAATACAACATGCAAGAGAAAACAAAAGTCAAATCTGCCACCAACTCCTTGTTGATTTTCGCACACCTAACTTCAAGCAAATGTAGTCAGCAAATTAAGGCTCAAAATGTGCTTATTTAGGCCCAAATGAGCCTCCCATGTGTAGTACTAGGTCCAAGCTCTTTGTTTTGAAGTTTCCAAGCCCAAAACTTGATTAACAACTCCATATTTAGCACAAATGAACTTAGTGACGTTTTCAGCATCTTTGTTTTGTAAATCAGATTTATTGATCCAATTGCCATTTGATTTACAACAACTTCTTCAATCAGCCCAATCAATGCTTCCTTGAATATTTTAGCTTGTGCTCTCATGATTTGTTGAGTTGGAATTTGATAATGATCATTTGAAATGGAAGAGATGTCACTTGAATTTGAAGGGACAACTTATTGATTCTGGATCGCATCATTCCCTCTCTCCTCAAAAGGATTCGTCCTCGAATCTTGACTGGAATTTGGAGAGTTAATTTGTTGATTCTGGGTCGCATCATTCCCTCTTTCCTAAAAAATGATTCATCCACGAATCTCCACTTGGATCAAATGGACATATATCAGCCACATTAAAAGTAACAATAACAATATACTCACAAGCTAGATCAATCTTGTAAGCATCAACAAGTTTAAAAAGAACACAGCTTCTTTGTTTGTTGGCTTTGGATGCATAATGCTCAATTTCACTAGGAAGAAACAATTCAGCAAAGCCATTATCATTTGCATACATTTCCTCAGCATATTCAAATCCAAGCAATCTGGTATTTAGAGAAGAAAGAGCACTACACCTTCTTGACAATACTTCAACAACAACATTCTCTTTACCTTTCTTATATATGATGACATATGGAAATGTCTCAATAAATTTCAGCCAGCATGTATGCCTTTTGTTAAGCTTACCTTGACCAAGCAAATACACATAACAAAGGAAATCAATATTTTCCATGCAACAATCAGAATTTTGCAGAATTGAAAACAATTGTTCCTTTCTCAAAACTTCAAGCACACATAGCAAATGATTCACATGCTCATCATGTTTGTTGCTATAAATAAGAGTATCATCAAAACAAGCTGCAACATGCATATAAGAACACCTACAAACTGCAAAATCCATGGGACAATGAAAATTCAAAGTGTTGAGTTCAATGCATCTTAAGGGCAGCAAGTTATCAACAATATCAAACTTTAGAGAACCAGAATGTTTTTCAATGTCACTTAAAGGAAATGAAAGTTCAATGCTTCTTGAAGACAAGAATCCATCGGGTGGCTTCTTAGGAATCAAATCCAAGAATTCCTGAAACACAACAAAGTCACAAGGCAAATAATGATTAAGATCATTAGTAGCCAAAACAATATCCTTGCAATCACTCTTAACCTCACTTTTCTCATGACTCTTTTCATATTTCTTTTCACTGAATTCTTCACTCTCATTTTTACTCTCTTTATTTTGACAACACTCTATGCTCTCAATATTTTTTTCTCCCTCAAACTGATTTTCTCTCTTTAGAACAACTTCACTAAAATCACTCTCATTCATATTTTCACTTTTCATTTCAAGGTTGAGAGGAACTTCTTCAACCACAAGATTGGTATTTGGACTAATGAGGTCTTCTTCAACACATTGGTCTGCAAGAAATTCAATATTCAATACTTCTTCCTCCTTAGCTAGCACTTGCTCATCATTAGAAACTGCAACAATAAAGCTTTCAATCTCCTTTGCATTGGAGCTACATTCTGAACATCTTTGTTGCTTGATTTTTTGCTCATGTTCAGCAATAAATTGAACCAAAAGATCAATGTCCAAGAAGCTAAGGGTCTTTGCCAAAGAAGCCAATTCAGGATTAAGCCCATTCATAAAACGATCCTTAGTGGCTTTTGAAGTTTCTTTCACTTTAGCTCTAGTCATAGCTAATTCCAACTCTTGAAAATTTCATCAACAGTCCTGGAATCTTGTTTCAACTTTTGGAGATTTCTTTGGAATTTTGATTGGGAATTGTGACTAGACATCCATTGCTCTGCTTCATCAGTAAACCTTTGAAGTCCTTTTAGTAAGGAGTCAAAATTTGTTAGAAGCTCTTTTTCATCATGCATATTGATGATACCTGAAAAGTTAGGTTTAGAGAAAAATGGACCTCACCACTCTACTCACGTGTTTCACTCAAACAAGTTTAGTGTCACTTGTGTTTCACTCAAATTTGGCTTTTAGATTGATGTATGTCACTCTTGCCTTTTTCCACTCTAGATTACTCTTGAGGAGCTTTAAAGAACTAAGCAATTCATAATCAAAGCAATCACAATTTGCAGAATCAACACAACACTTAGAAATATGGAATATCAAAGTGAGTATTGGAAAAGGAAATTTAGGGAAATCAAAAGTTTAAATGACACAAACTTCACAAATTCTGGATGTGACAATAGATATTGCTCAAAACACTTCCACCACAAACTTTTTTTTTTGTATTTTTTTTTCAAATAATTTTTTTTCTTTTTCTTTTTCTGATGCTCTTGTTTTTTTTTGTTTTTCTCCCCTACTGAAATTTAAAGAGAATGCAGTATCTATCACAAACAACAAAACTCAAGCAATCTGAACCCAGAAATTCCAAAAAAGCGTCTATTTTGGAAAGACTATAACTTTCAGTGGAAATTTTTGATTGAGATGATACCAAAACGAACAGAAAGATGAGATTCTAAACTATGAAAATGACCTATTGAACGATGTAAAACACAAAGGAAAAGTGTTCAAACAAGGACCGAATATTTTAGGACGTTCTGGAAAAACGAAGTTGAACAAGCCCAGAATTTCCAGAAAACGCAACTAGATTAAAATAGATAGAACTCACAAATGACAAATCGGATTGAAACGATTCCAAACAAAGATGAAAGAAAAGATTCTGAACTATGAATTTGACATACTAAATATTGGAAAACACAAAGGAAAACTTAACGAACAGAGGTAATAAATCTGGACACGGACAGACACAAGAACAAAGCACAAAATTTAAAATGGAAATGGAAACGAAGAACATATAGATATGACCTGAATTTAGATCCGAAGCTCTGATACCAAGATGGTGCGAACCCACAAGGGAAGATCCCATGAACCCACAACCAATTTTGAAATATACACACCCCAAGAAAGCTAAACATAGATCGACGATCCCTTGAACCCTTGAACACGAAAGAACAAGGACCCGAAATGTTGGGAAAACGCCACAAGGTTGATCAAGCCTTGATAAGTTTGTTAGTTCTAAAAAGAACCCTTAGAGAGAATCCACTCTCAAGAAACAAAGTGCAGAAGTGCAACTTTCATTTATGATTCAAATCTGAATTGTGTTTTTCAAATGAAGAAGCACCAAGTATTTATAGGGAAATATGTTCTAATTGTAGTAGGTGCAAATATGAACATAGAAAATACAAAGTCTAATACCATGTGCTAGGAAACCTAAAAGTCTAATACATGAACACAAAATTCTAATACAATCTAGAAGAAAGTTGAAAAATCAAATACAACATGCAAGAGAAAACAAAAGTCAAATTTGCCACCAACTCCTTGTTGATTTTCGCACACCTAACTTCAAGCAAATGTAGTCAGCAAATTAAGGCTCAAAATGTGCTTATTTAGGCCCAAATGAGCCTCCCATGTGTAGTACTAGGTCTAAGCTCTTTGTTTTGAAGTTTCCAAGCCCAAAACTTGATTAACAACTCCATATTTAGCACAAATGAACTTAGTGACGTTTTCAGCAACTTTGTTTTGTAAACCAGATTTATTGATCCAATTGCCATTTGATTTACAACAACTTCTTCAATCAGCCCAATCAATGCTTCCTTGAATATTTTAGCTTGTGCTCTCATGATTTGTTGAGTTGGAATTTGATAATGATCATTTGAAATGGAAGAGATGTCACTTGAATTTGAAGGGACAACTTGTTGATTTTGGATCGCATCATCAAGGGTGGACTTTCAGCTTCTATTTCTTTGTCCATATGGTCTTCACCCTCTCCTAGGAAATGCACCATCTTGCCACTTCTTAACTTAATGGCATTGACAGATTTGGTGTTGATCACAGTGGTAGAAAGTAAACCACCCCCATTCTTAGCTTGCAAGTCATTAAGAGTATTGGAGACTCAAGTTAAGTGATATTGCACCATGTTATTCGTCATTTCTAACTCTTCCAACTTCTTGTAAATATGTGTCATTTGGTTACTGTTACTTGCTCTATCACTTTGCATTTGCTATAGGATTGTGGCAATAGAGGAGAATTGCCTATCATTTAAAGCTTTATCTTCCTTCATCTGATTGTCCATATTAGTAAGTTGAGTATGAGCAGCCATACTCTTCAACAGTTGGTTGGTCTCATCACTCTTAGATTGGGAAACTATGTTATCTTGAGTGGAATAACAATCTTTGAAGATTCTTGAAACTCACTAGAAGAAGTACCAGCTCTAATATTCCCTTGTTAAAAAAGATTTTGTCTTCTATTATCATTGTCTCTCCAACTAAATTGAGGATTTTACCTCCACCCTTCATTATATGTATTTGATTAGGGATCCCACTCGGGATTATTAGGGCTGCCTTGATACATGGCAGAAACCTGTGGACAATTATAGGAGATGTGCATAGAGTAAAGATCAAAACTTGGGGCTGCCAATTCCTTACTAATCAAGTTGACTTCTTCTTAAAGGGATGGTTTAGAAGCAATCTAGTCTAACTTTGTCATCAAAGTAGAGATTAGAGCGGTGAAGATGTCAAGCTGAGGAATGTGTAGAGGTGAAGAGTTAACATGATAAACTCTTCTAGCATTCCTTCTTGGCTCCCCATAGGTTTTCTTAGCTAGGGCCATCTTCTTGATCAATTCCCAAGCTTCAGAAGTAGTGAAATCAATGATAGCACCACCAGCGGCTGCGTCAATCTTGTCTTGATCTTTCTCTTTCAAACTGTCATAAAAAGTTTGATCCAACTGCTCATTAGGAATCTGGTGATGTGGACACTAAGTCAAGAGGTCTTGAAAATGATTCCAATACTCATATAAAGTCTCATCTGGATCTTGGAGAATTGAATTGATCTCTTTTCTCATAGTAGAAGTTCGAGATGTAGGAAACTACTTGTCAAGAAAAACTTTCTGCAAGTTTTGCCAACTTTGATATGCATCACCTATATGTCTTGGTAAACTCATGTATCATTCCTTTACCTTGCCTTCCAATGAGTGGTGAAAGACTTTCCACATGACATCCTCTACAGAAGCTCCAATCGGCTTCATACTAGAACAATTCAAGTAGAGCTCCCTTAGATGTAGATACGGATCTTCTGCAGACAAACTATGAAACTTAGGCAGTGAATTGATCAATAAACCTCTAATCTCAAAATCAGCATGCATATTAGGTCCACATTAGCAAGATGATTAAAATCAATCACAGAAGTAGTGACTTCCCTAATTGTTCTTCTCATATATGGAATACCATTGTTTTCTCCTTCATCCTCATTATGGTTCTCCATATATAAATTTGGATTAGATTGATCACCTATGTCAGAATGAAGTTCCCTAAAGACACTAGGTTCAACAGATACGTGATGTTCTAAGGGAATTTCACTAATACCCCTTGTTCCTTTTCCTTTACCCTTTTTCTGTTGTTCCTTAAGCTGTTTTAAAGTTATGTTAAGATCAGGATCACTAGATACAACTTTTTTACCTCAGGGCATGCACATAAAATTCAACTACAATGTGCAAAATGTATTATATGTAATGCAAATGGAAACTAAAACCTATATGATGAATGAATGCAAGAAACTATACTACATAACTAGAAGGCACACAAAAGATTAACCCAGTTAATTAATTTATTTTTAATTGACACTTAGTTAAACAAGGAGTCAAATAGATTGACTCCCCGGCAACATGCCATTGATTTAGAACATTTAGTTGCCTCAGGTTAAATCAAGTTAAACCAAATTATCTAGTGAAGGGCATAACTTGGGTCGTATTCTCTTGAGGAGCCTTTTATTTAATTCCTAAGCTAAACTAAGTGACAAAAACATTAAGATGGGTTTGAAATTAATTTTTTTTAATGGAAACTAACCTAGAATACTTTTTTTTTTTGGGTTTTTGAGAATTTGTTGAGATAATGAAATTTTGATCTAAATAAATTGAGGATGAATGCTTCTTGGAAAAATGGAATATAGATTATCCTTGCTCAAACTGATTTGGGAGTTAAATTACTTACTAAGTCAAAAATTAAACCTTATCAACTCACTATGTCTAGTGATATTAATTAGCGATTACCCCTAGAGCTCTAGCTAGATAATTACTTCTTAATACACTATTAAATACCACTTAGTGTACAATTTAGGATTGAATTTATGCAACTTGTTCCTCTATACAATGAACACTCAACTGAGATATTCAACCAAGATCAAAGTAGTCATAATACTCATTCAAACTATGAAAGAATAACATAACCTATGAAAGAATAACATAACCACGTTAAACTAAAAAGAGAATATATAAATATAAATCTCAAACCACACAATCCAATCCAATTCACAATTAGTCAATCCAAACTAAGATAAACAACTCGCAATCTCAGTAAATTAACCACATAACATAAAATCCTAACTCAAGAAATCTATTACATAGCTAAGACAAAAGATTAAAACAAATAACTCATCTGAATGTATCTTTGGAGCTCAAATCAATCTTCCATCCCCAAAAAGCATGCAAGAATTTAGCCTCTCATTAGATTTATCACAGCCACAACTCTTTGAAGGCACCAAGAATCCATGGATTAAGATGGAAGGAACAGATTAGAGAAGGAGGGAGACGTTGTTGGTCCTTGATAATGGAAAGAAGATAACGGTGACGGCACGATTCTGATGATGGTGGTGTAGGCAGCGATTCTCATTCTCTCTCTCATTCGCAGCTGCTTCTCGATGGTGCTGGCTCTTTTTTTTTCTTTTTTCCAGGTCTTGCTTGAAGGTGCCAATGATGATCCACCAGAGGACTCTCCATGCCCCTTTTATTTTGTTTTATTTTTAAGATTTGAATCTCCGTTAAATCCTTTCCAAGTTGCGGCAAAATCCCTCTAAGATTATATTTATATTCATATCAAATTTCCCTAAATTATGTATAAGAGGCCAAAAATATCAGTTTTAGAGGTAAAAGATAGTGATTTTCGGATTTTTGAACCAAATTGGCAATTTGGAAATTCAGGGTCCTATTCTATAATTGCCACCAATATGTTCTTCAATAAAGGTAGCGCTAATATTACAGAAAAATACCCTTCTTTCAGTCACAATTCCCATCAGCCACATGCAGAATTTCATTTTCTTCTTTAGTCCTTATGCATCTTTACTTTTTGGTCATTCAGCTCTAACTTTCTCAAAATAACCTACAATTCAAACAATATCTGGTAATATCTTCATTTAAATTTTAAAGAGCAATCACAAGATTATAATAAATACATTCTTTTAATTTTTATTTTTACATAATCATCTTTAATTCAATTTAATCATAATAAATGCTATTTAGCCCAACATTAATGATAAAATCCCTAAATAAGATATTAAATATTATGATAAAATTTGGATATATCAAATATATTTTTTTTAAAAAATGCATTAATCATCTTCCTTAATCCCCTCTGTAATATCCTAAATTGTAATTAAGAGCTAATGACTTCTAGAGTGATGTAATTAATGTTAATCAAACACTTTTGAAGTATATGATGTGAATGGTGATATAAAAGGTGCTTGATGATGATTTAGTATATATTGTGATAATCAAGGACAAGATGGTAAATTGCTGACCAACTGGTCAGTCATCGAAGAGGAAGTCTACAAATTTAGTTGAAATTATTGTAAAAGGGGTTAGTTGTTTAAGAGAATATGATAAGATGATTCCATACATGCATGCACATGGAAGGAGTAGGAAGGAGGTTAAGATGATGACAAGTGTCATCCTAGAGGCCATAGATCTTGGTCAACTTTTCAAAATTCTTTTTCTTCCTTCTCTCCCTCCCTCCAAGTCAGCTATTAGGCATGGGGCAAAGGGAAAATCTGATTATCTTCATCGTTCTCTCATTTTCTCTCTCTCCAACTCCATTTTCGGTGAACTCAAGGTAGAAAGAGGAAGTAAAGGTGAGATATTTACATGATAATTGGCCTCTAATGCTTTAGACCTCTTCTTTAATGTTGTGCACCTTGATGAGAACCTTATTGTCATGGTTTCATAATTTTGAAAGGTGGTGTTTTGGTGTTGAACAAAATTTGAAAGTGGGGGAAACAAAGATTTGATCTTGGCAAGTTGAAGAGGTGAACACTTGTGATATTTTGATATATTTATTATGATTTTTGATTAAGTTTTGCAAATTCTGGAAATTTTTCCCTGATTTCATAAGAATTGGATAATAGAGGAGTTTAAAATAGTATGGTGTAGAAAATGATGTTAGGATATGTTATATGTCAATTGTTTTGGTTTGGAATAGAATGAAAAAGTTTGGTAATTTGTGGTTTTATATGACCTTGAGAACTAGAGTCGAAAATGAGGTGATTGAGTGGAATTTGAGTTGTTTTGAGGTTACCAATAGGTTCCTTAAGAGATTTTGTGTGGGAATGAGCTTTGGTATAAGTTTTGAAACTATTGGGATCAGTTTTGGTAAATCAGGAAAACTCTGCCAATTACTATGTTTCTGGGTTCTGATGAATGTCACTCGAGTGAGTGAGGGTCTCACTTGAGTGCAGCAACATAAATTCCCTTTTCCTTTTGCACTTCGCTTGGGTTTTCTGGTGGGAAGCACGAGTGCACTCCCCAATCCACGAGTGATATAGGTCATCACTCGAGTAAGCATGAGTTCACTCGAGTGCAAGTGTATGTTCATGCTAAGGGTTGCTCTCGGTCAAGTACTCGTAGGCTAAATTCCAAGAGTGTGATTTGACACTCGCAAGTGTTATGTTCTCACTCGAGTAGTAGGAGTAGTACTCGAGTGAGCTTTCTCTTATAAATTGGGTGTGCTCTCGGGCAAACACTTTTGGTGTTCACTTTTGGGAACTCGAGTGAATTTGAGGTCATCACTCGAGTGCAAGCCATCACGTTTGAGTATTGTGAGCACTTTCAAGTCGTTGGTGGTGCTCTCTGTCAAACACTCGCGAGTGTGTGCCACCTTCACCCGTGTGCAAGTCCATTATCACTTGAGTGAGCCATTCCAAAATCAGTGTTTTGCTTCCTAAAAAGGCATACTTTAGGCATATGTTTAGACATTAAATAGCCACCTAAAGAGTTTACATGAATACCAACTTAAAGTACTATGGAATTAAGAACTTGGAAAAGAGATTGATCGGTTGTCCCTAATTTAGTTTATAGGATTTGACATTTACCACCCTCGTGAGCCCTCGGTGCTGAAGAACGTCAAGAAAGAACAAGGTAGTGACTTTTTCTCTTATACCAAATATGATGCATTGTATGTGTATTATATCATTGATTTGTGATGGATTCGAATGCTGCAATATTTGTGAAATTGTGTTTGCGCCGCCATACCAACAGTCCCTAAGTCGCTAACAACGGTTCGAGTAAGGGCTGCGTACCTTCCTGGCGGTAAAAGGTGATGAGGATAGGGTGTGATATTTGTGATTATGTGGGCCGAAAGGCTATTCGTGAGCCGAAAGGCTATATGTGAGCCATAAGGCTATTTATATGCACTGTCATACCAACAGTCCCTAAGTCGCTAACAACGGTTTGGGTTAGGACGATGTGCCTTCCCGGCGGTAAAAGGGGATGAAGGTGGAGTGTGATTTGTGTTGCTACTGCTATGTGGTGATTTGCTTACATGCTATGTGATTACGTGGGTATGAATGGTTTGTTACTACTGGGATTCTCTTGAATCTCATTCTTTCCATTGACTAGCATTTCAAACAGGGTAAGTGGCTCCAAGGAAAAGTGAACGACCAGAAGCGGTTAGGACCCTGTAGGGACACTTGATTCGAGTCATGTTGGTTATTCATTTTGGATAAGGATTACTGTATGATATTTTTGAGTTGTAAATGGTTTTGAATATATGGTGGTGTAATCCCCTAATTGGGAACTGAAACTCTATAGATCTATATTAGATGAAACCCGGGGGTTGCTGGGAATTAAGTTGTACACTCTGATATGTTTAAATGTGATATAACTGTACATGTAATTATATTCGATGTTTGAACTTGAGACCAGGATAGGAAAGAAGTTTTAAAAATTTCGTGAAATTCCTATTACAAGGAGGGAGTTTGAAATGAGTTTTAAATTATCCGGCAGTCTCTAATCCATTTTATTATGTATTATCGAATTTTAATTATGCTAATTAAGGCAAGAGATTAGAGGTTACACCCTCCATCTCCTTTTTTATTATTGTTCAAGGAATATCAATAGGGTTAATTTGAGAAAAATGGATAAAAATGTGAAATAAGTATTACATTTAGGACCAACTTCAACTGCCTATTAGGTCCTACATTAAGGACCAAGGGAGTACAATAATGTCCAATTAATATTCCTGCATGTAGCTTAGTTGGTAAGAAGTTATGTTAGCTTAACTAAAATATAAGTATGTTTGGCAAACCACAAAACCGTTGTTTCAGAAGCCCTTTTTTAAAAATTATTTTTCAAAAGCTAATCCAAATATGTTATTGATTAGCTATGGGAAACCTAGTTGAACCCTTTTTGCCTAATATATGTAAAATCTTTTCGTTAGAAAAATTTGAAAGTCTCAAGAGCTTTAAAATTTAGTTTCCTACCGCTCATACGACAGTTTCAGATGGTTAATATTTGTTTTGGACATAGAAACATCTAATTACTAGAAATAAAAGTTCTTAAAAAATTAAATATGGTAATAACTAGAATCAGTTTGGGTGCTCATCACTTTACCAAACCAGTTCTGGTAATGACTTTCCCAAATAATTTTACTATTATATGAACATGTATTAAAACTGCTTTGCTCTACGCCAAATCCTAGCGGTCTTGGATTGTGTAATATATTTCTATGCTCCTATTTATAAAATAAAGATAATGATTTTTTTAATCTTATTTAAAAGTCATGTCATTAAATTTTTTATCACTTTAGTAAAGACTTTACCAAAATTATTTTACTATACGTAGTAAAGCTGCTTGGATCTACGCCAGATCCTAGTGGTCTTGGATTGTGTGATGGATTTCTATGCTCCGCAGACAATGAACGTGATATCATTAATTTTTTTTATTTGAATATATAATTTTATTATTTATTTATTATTGTATAGATTTTATTCTTATATAGACATAGAGTATAATATATATTGGATAGCAGTGGGCAAAAAATATATATTAAATATGGGTAAAATTAAAAAGTTGAAATTTAATATTAGAGTTAAAGAGGTTTAACATTTTTTTTTTATTTTAGTAAAATATGTTGGAAGAGACTTATAAATATGACCAAAGGAATATTTTACTGTGTGATCTTGTAAATTAAAGTCAAATGTTTCTAAATGTCTCCAACACAACAAAAAATAAATAAAGTTTGAATATTTAACTTCATATATTTCTAATTTCCAAGCCGATAAAGACATGATTTTGTTAACCTCAAATCATATCAGTATATCAGCAGCCTCATTACTGAGCCCAGGGAGTTTGATCCGATCTCCATTAATGCCTAAAGGGGCCCGTAAATACACACCCCAGCACACGCCTAGACACACCAAAAAATAAATAGAAAAAGAAGCTGAATCCATGAATCAACAAAATAGAACCTGTGATTTTTACCACAAAAACAGATCCATCATCAGTGAGAACACAAAAGAACAATAGCAAGAGAGCCACGTTTCCTTCTTATCATTCACCATCGCTATTCAGTTAGAGACTATTTGGTACGACGGATTTAGAGGAAAAGAGAGAGGTGGAAAAAATTTTATGAATTAGATTTAAGAAAAATTGAAGTGATGTTATAAAATTTTAATAAAGAGAAGATGTAAAAAAGGAGTAAGAAAAATTAATAAAATACTTTCAACCCAACTTCTCTAATTTTTTTCTTTTAAGATGAGAATTCTAAAAAGCATAATTCTAAATAAATGAAGGGAAAATTGTTAAAAAAAACTTCATTGGTAACTTAATTATTAAATGGAACCTGGAATGATATCTGCACAAGAAGAGAAGATATTGTGCACATGAGGGAAGATTTTGTGCACACAGGAAAAGATTTTTGCACACGAATAGAGAAGAATATTGCACACAGGGAAGATATTCTGAACACAGGGGAATATATTCTACACACCCGGAAGATATTCTGCACACGAAGGTCCTATTTGACAAATAAGTTATCAATGAGGTATTTTTTCACAATTTTCCCATAAATGAAAGCCAAGCACAAAATCCAAAAAGGCAAAACTAAAGAATTAAGGGAAAACCCCGTCCAAGTACCAAGAATCAGAAAAAAAAAATCAAAAAAATCCTAGTATAGATTCCTTCATAAAAAATGTTTCTAGAGACCTCAGTGATATAGATTCCAAATGTAAACTTACTTTTATTGACAAGTGTATGTAACATTGACAAGTCAAAGAGCGGCCATTGACAAACTCATATATGTTAACTTAAGTAGCTCACATTGACAAATGTATATGACTATATATTGGCAAGTCATAGAGTGATTATTGACAAGCTCATCTATATTAACCAAACTAACTCCTTGTTGACAAGTGTGTGTCACTATATTGACAAGTCATAAAGTGATAAATAACAAGCTCGTCCATGTTAACTAAAATGGCTTCCATTGACAAGTATACGTGACTATCTTGACAAGTTATAAAATGACCATTGACAAATTCATTTATATTAATAAGATAACTATAAACTTTTTTGATATTTTTTCTAGTCATTAGAATCGGAGTGATATTTTCCCAAGAATTAAATGACTAAGCAACCATGTATAATGGAGAACACAATTATACAATGAACCAAAGCAATTCATTGAACCACACATAAAGATAATCATGACCATGTAAGAAAATCACCGATCTAAGACACAAAATACAATGAACCAAAACTATTCAATGAACTACATATAAAGATAATCATCGCCATGTAAGTAAATCATCAAGGGCGCCACAAAAGAACGTAGATTAGCCAATTAAGCATATCATTTGGACCAATCATCATGCGGAGCCACGAAATTTATAAAAGTATATTAATGATTGACTAATTGATTATCGATGATTTTAATGGAAACTTTTTTTTTTGTTTTTAATTTTATATTAATAAAATAATTTGTAAAATAGATTATCCGCTTATAGTGGCAACTTTTGTAATTAATTTAATCACACACACACTTGTAAAAATATAAAAATAACTTTAATTTACCCCCTCTTGTCTTTAATATAATACATATTTATCTAATTTGATTAAATTAAAAAAGTTTGTTAAGTTAGTTAATATATATTTTTTTAAAAACACTATGCCATCTTCCTTAATTTCCTCATTCCCTCTCCTCTTTAATTATTGTTGAGGGAGTATTAATAGGGATAAATTATATAAAAAAAATGTTGACAAATATGAAAATTATGTCTTATATTTAGAATTAAGATTGACTTATCTAGTATATCTTATATTAAGGACAAGAGGAGTATTAACTTTCCTTTTTGCAAGTTCAGTAGGTAAAAAAATTTTTGTTTTAAATATAAGTTAACACTGAGAGTCATTAATGCCCATTTTTCAATTTTATTCTATTGAATGGAAGAAATTGATCAGAGACAATGTATAACATCACTTTTTAATAATCATTTAATAAGGGTAAATTTAGAAAATTTAATTAATTTAAGAAATATCGTAACTTCAATTTCTTGATACGTGAAATTAAATCAATCTGGAGTTATAATAAACCATAGTGGTACAGTTTTTTTTTTTTGGGTACAGTATTAATTTTAGAAGAAAAAATTCCCTCATAATTTAGGTTTGGCAAAGAATTGACGAACGTGAAACTATAAATGAGAGAGAACGTGAGAGGAGCTGTGAACGAGAGAGGAGCTGTGAACGTGAAAACCCGGTACCCTCGCCGGAGGAACGATGTAACACCCTGCCTTTAATCACGTAATTATAATTCGATGTTTGGTAATTAAATTAGATTAGAGACCGTCGAATAGTTTAAAACTCATTTAAAATTCCCTTTAATAGTAGGGACGTTATGAAATTTTCAAAACTTCATTCCTCTCTCGGTCTCAGGTTCAATTATCGAATATAATCACTTGTGCAGTTTAACTACATTTACGTATGACAGAGTGTATAACCAAAATCCCGGCAAACCCCGGGTTCAACTATAGATATATAGTTTCAAATTCTGCTAAAGGGATTACAGGTTAAAGTATTTAAACTATTTACAACCCAACAATATACAGCAATCCCTATCCAAACAGTCTAACCAACATTTCCAAAATAAATGTCCCTACGAAACTCTACCCGCTCCGGGTCACGCGCTTCTCCTTGGAGCCACTCGCCCTGTCTGAAATGTTAGTTCAAAGGAAAGAATGAGATTCAAAAGAATCCCAGTAGTAACTAAACATTTATACCACATATAAGCACACGGCATGTAAGCAAATCATCATACAGCAGCAGCAACCAATATCAAACTCCACCCTCATCCCCTTTCTCCGCCGGGAAGGCACACTGCCCTAACCCGAACCGTTGTTAGCTACTCAGGGACTATTGGCGTGGCATATCACACTCCACCCTCATCCCCTTTCTCCGCCGGGAAGGCACACTGCCCTAACCCGAACCGTTGTTAGCTACTCAGGGACTATTGGCGTGGCCGTGCATACATATAGCCTTATAGCTCATACAGCTAACCGGCTTTCACAAATGGCCCGTCGGCCTCACAATCAGCCTATCGGCCTCATGTCACATAATCACACCTCATCCTCATCCCCTTTCTCCGACGGGAAGGCACATTGCCCTTACCCGAACCGTTGTTAGCTACTCAGGGACTGTTGGACTGACGGTGCTAACACATATCCACATAAATCGTAATATCCGAATTTATCACAAATCACTGATCATACACACATACAATGCATCATAAATGGTACGAAAGAAAAGTCACTACCTCGCTCTTTCCTGAAGTTAACTGGCTCAGTGGGCTCCCGAGGACGGCAGATGTCAAATCCTATAATCAAATTAGGGACAATAGGTCAATCTCTTTTCCAAGTTCTTAATTCTATAATACTTTATGTTGGTTATTATTTGGACTCTTTAGATGGCCATTATATGCCTAAACATATGCCTAAAGGGTTGGTATAACTATCCCCAAAGACCCCTCTTTGGAAAGCTAAACTCTGATTTTTGGCCCTCTCACTCGAGCACAGAAGGCCGTGCTCGAGTACAACCCTCGATCTCACTCGAGCACACATGCGAGTGAGACAGGAAGTGCTTACCCGAGAGTAACTCCCGCGACAAAACTACACTCTCACTCGAGCACAAGAGGCTGTGCTCGAGCAGAGACCCCGAGCACACTCGAGCACCACAGAAGTGAGGCCCTGCGAGTGACAACCCGAGAGCAATCCCAACTCTCTAACCACAAGCGCACTCGAGCACAGAGGGCTCACTCGAGCACGACCCCAGTGCTCGAGTGATTCCTCAACACTCGCGAGTGCTCACGCTCACCTTCCATAATCTACTCCCGAGTGATGCCCTGAGACACCAACCCAAAACACAAAAGTGCACTCTCACTCGAGCACAAGCACCTGTGCTCGAGCACTGACCCTCAGCTTACTCGAGCATGAGAGGAAGTAAGGGCCAGCGAGTGACTTCCCGAGAGTAACTCCACTCCCAGGCACAGATTCACTCGAGCACAAGTCCTAGTGCTCAGTGATCACCCAATGCTCGCGAGTGCCGGGCGCACTCTTGGCATTCACCCGCGAGTGATCACTTGCAACACTCACTCCCAGTGCAAACAGGCACCCTCACTCGAGCACAACGTGCTCACTCGAGCACGTTCATCCTGTGCTCGAGTGAGTTCTTCCCTCACTCGAGAAATCACGACAGATACCCCAAAACGCAGCCACTGATAAACTTTTCCAGAATTCACCAAATGAACTCCAATGGTTCTTAAACTTGTGTCAAAGCTCATTATCACCTATTTCAACACAAGGAACCCATTGGCAATAAAAAACAACCTAATTTCAACTCATTTAACACCTTCTCACTCTAGATCATCAAACCACTCAAAACCTCATTCTAACAATTTCCCTTATTCAACTTCAAATCAAATTCTAATCACTCCCAAGTGTCAAAACTGACCAAATGAACAGTGACACTCTCATCAAAATCTACCCTTCAATTAACATCAAAATTAGGTCAAATTTCCAGAATTTTCGTTGATCATGCAAACATCTTGACATATATATCAAAATGCATTACAAACCTACCTCTTCAACTTGCTGAAATCAGAACTTGGATTCCTCCAACTTCCAGATTTATCCAACAATCACACACCACCAATGGAAATTCTGAAATCATAGAAGTCAAGCTCTCAACCTCTTGATCAACATTAATGAAGGGTATTTAAGCATATAAGATCATTTACCTATCTTAATTTCAAACCCTTCCTTTCTCTTTCTTGCCAAGCTCGCCGGAAATGGAGGAAGTGGAGAGAGATGAATTGGTGAAGTAATGATCACTTGTTTCTCTTTTCCCCATGCATGCCAACGAGTTGAAGAAAGAGAGGGAGGAGAAGAATAAGTGAAATATTTGACTTAATCCAATGGTCCTTCTCTTGCCACTTGTCATCATCTCATTCCTCCTATCATGATTTCATATAAATCCATTCACACTTGATTCCACCCCTTTGATCTTTCAATCTCAACCATTGATCTTAATTACTAAGGGGTTTTCGCATCATTAGCTAACCAGACGGTTGGTAAATTTACCGTTTTACCCCTGATTAGTACAATACTCATTAAATCTTTATATCATAACACACACATATACTTCAAATATGCTTAATTAACATTAATTACATCATTTGAAGTTATTATCCCTTAATTAAAATCCAGGATGTTACAAATGAGATGCTTTGAATCGTAACAGAAAGAAGATAAGGGCGGAAGATAAAAGTTTTGCTTCCGATCAAAATCCTGTTCTGAGGGACGAGGAATGGATGCATGTCATGAATAAAGATGATATGGATGTACAAAACAAGTAACACCCTAAGCTGTCAAATGGCCGGTCGTTTAGAGATGCTGTGGTGAAAGATCAAGGAGAGATGGAGGAGGAAGAAGAGTGGTGGATCGGAGAAGGATGGAAAGAACGAGTTAAGATTGAAATGACACCGCTTGGACCGAATATTATATTCACCAAGGAGGAAAAGATCAGACTTGCAAAGAAGTGGAAGAATGCATCATCGTCAAATTGATGGGGCGAATGATAGACCCAACTATTTTTTCAATGAAGTTACAGAAGTTATGGGCACGTGAAGGGGAGGTTGAACCGATTGAAGTTGGGCAGCGTTTTTTTGTGGTCAAATTCACTGATGTATTTGATTATGAGATGGCTTTGACGGGAGGACCTTGGCTCATCTTTGATCATTATATCTCGGTGCAACCATGGAAGCAGGATTTTGTCCCCGAAGCCGAAGTTGTAACGAAAATAGCTGCATGGATTCGGTTTGCAAAACTCCCTTTGGATTATTATGATAAAGGTGCATTATATATTTTGGGTTCTCAAGTAGGACGAGACCTAAAGGTCGACATAGCAACTTTGAAGCGCAAAAAAGAAAGATTTGCTCAAATATGTGTGGAGTTAGATTTGTCCGCTCCTTTGCGTCCTTTCATTCTCATCAATGGAAAAGTCACAAGGATTCAATATGAGGGTATTCACCTCATATGTTTCAAATGTGGTCGATACGGACATGACGCTGACCATTGCCAAAATACCGATACGGGAAACAGAGAATCGAAGGATGCTACGTTGGAGGAACAACATTTGGAAGGAGCAGGAAAAAAGACAGCAAAGGGACAAAAAGAAGGAAAAGAAGAGCTGAAGGAGATCAAGTATGATACATGGATGATTGTACACCGCCCAAGGAAACCAAGACGGCCGGAGATTGTAGGAAATGGTGTAGTTTCACCCAGCAACAGCAAAAGAGACTGCCGATCAGCGAGTAATGGAGAAGAGTGTGGATCAAGATTCGAGGCTCTAGGTGCAATACACAAGGACTATAATTCAAGTCATGACCAACGACAAGAACAATCAAAAGATAACGAACTTTGCACGGGAAAGAAGAAGATTTTGGTGGAATATAACAAGGAAGAAGAAAAGGTGGGGCCAAAAGGAAATTTAAGCAAAAACTCCAAAAAGACTTCACATGTGCCAAAAGTAGTGCAACAACGTCTTAATATAGGTGGGCCAAAGATGTTGGAAAAAAAGAAGAGTTAAAGAAAGGGGGAATGGAAAGTTTGGACAATATTTTATGCCTTGATGATAAAGTTGGGAATAATTCCCACATAGCTGGGCCATCTGAGAGGAAAAAAGCAACATGGGGTATACTCCAAAATGATGCAACCAAATGGGTCATACCAGCCAAGAAGGAACAAGAAATAAATAAAGTTTACAAAGATGTTCAAGAACAAATGGAGACCACTGTTTTTGAAGAAAAAGTGCCTTGGGATCCAGGAGCTCAAAACGGTTTAAATTTTATAAGGGAAAGAAATCCTTTATCTCTTGGGCCGAATGATGAGGACATGGGTGAGGCAGAGATGCCTGTTCATAATGATGATTCCTGACCGATTGTGCTTTTTTATCTCTCCCATTATATTATTTTATGGATTACAACATATTAATTTGGAATTCAAGAGGTACGGGTGAGCGCTTTTTTGCAGGTCTTTTACATGAAATTAAGAAGCAATACCAGTTTAATTTTTTGGCTCTGCTTGAACCAAGACAGAAGAGTGAGAAAGCTGAAGGCATCAGAAGACATTTGGGATGGAGAAATATGGAATTAGTGGATGCTAGTTGTAATATCCCAATTTTTGAGTAAGGGATAATCATGACTATTATGGATAATTATGGATTTAATTGGGATTATTATGTGTTTTATGGCTATTTTAATCAGGTTTCGATCCTGGGACCTGTGGGTTATGGGCCCACGACAGACGGCAGAGCAAAGGCCCAGGAATCAAGGTCGGGTGTTCGCCATGACGCATGAGGAAGCCCGGAAGTCGCCTGAATTGATTCAAGGTAAAATTCTTCTTGGTGATAATGAGTTAGATACTTTGTTTGATTCGGGTGCAAGTCACTCTTTTATTGCTTATGATTGTGTAAAGCGCCTGGGATTGCATGTGCATAGACTACCATTTGATTTGGTTGTGTCGACGCCGATGGGTGTCAAGGCTGTGACGGCCGAAGCCTGCTTAAATTGTGTAATAGTTGTTGAGGGTTGGGAGTCTACAGTTGATTTGATCTGCTTGCCACTCCAACAACTAGAAGTCATTTTGGGTTTTGATTGGTTAAGAGCAAATGATGTGCTGCTTGATTGTGGTAATAAAAGGATCACTTTCCGTAGTACACAGCGGGATAGCAATGTAAATGCCAGTTTGAACTTGCTTTCAACAGCTAAAGCTGAGAGATATCTTGAGAAGGGATGCCAAGGGTATATGGTGTTCTTCTCTATTCAAGGAGAGTCAGGTGAAGCTCTAGAGAGTATACCTGTGGTAAATGAATTCCCTGAGGTATTTCCAGAGGATCTTAGTGGATTGCCTCCGGAAAGGGAAGTGGAATTCCCAATTGAGATTGTGCCTGGAGCTGGTTCGATATCGAAAGCCCTATATCGTATGGCCCCTAACGAGATGGCGGAGCTGAAGAAGCAAATTGAAGAATTGCTTGAGAAAGGGTTCATCCGACCTAGTGTATCACCGTGGGGAGCTCTAGTGTTATTTGTGAAAAAGAAAGATGGAAGCTTGAGGCTTTGCATCGATTATCGAGAACTTAACAAGGTAACTGTTAAGAATAAGTATCCTCTCCCAAGAATTGATGACCTGTTAGATCAATTGTCTGGTTCGTGTGTATTCTCCAAGATTGATCTAAGGTCGGGATATCATCAGTTGCGTGTGAAGGCAGCTGACATTCCGAAGACTGCTTTTAGAACGAGATATGGGCACTATGAGTTCCTTGTAATGCCCTTTGGTTTGACGAATGCACCGGCGGTATTTATGGATTATATGAATCGCATCTTCCGACAGTATCTTGACCAGTTTGTGGTTGTGTTTATTGATGACATCTTGATCTATTCCAAGAGTAGGGAGGATCATGAGCAACACCTGAGAATTGTGCTAGGTGTTTTAAGGGAAAAGCAACTCTATGCCAAACTGAGTAAATGTGAGTTTTGGCTTGCGGAAGTGAAGTTCCTTGGCCATGTGATCTCTCGAGACGGGGTATCAGTGGATCTCAGTAAGGTAGAAGCAGTACTTGATTGGAAAAGACCAGAAACTGTTTCTGAGATTCGCAGTTTTCTGGGTCTTGCTGGTTATTACCGGAGGTTCATTCAGAACTTCTCGCGTATTGCCTTGCCGATGACCAAGCTCACGAGGAAGGATCAGCCGTTTTTGTGGGATGAACGTTGTGAGCGGAGTTTCACTGAGTTGAAGGAGAGATTGACTACGGCACCAGTGTTGATTATACCTGATCCCAGTGAGGCTTACGTCGTGTACAGTGATGCGAGTAAGCAGGGGTTAGGGTGTGTCCTGATGCAGCAGGGACGTGTGGTGGCCTATGCCTCTCGACAGCTGAAACCGCATGAGATGAACTACCCCACTCATGATCTGGAGCTTGCGGCAATTGTGTTTGCATTGAAAATTTGGCGTCATTACCTGTATGGTGTGACAGTGGAACTATACTGCGACCACAAAAGTCTCAAATATCTGTATGATCAGAAAGAGTTGAACATGAGACAGTGTCGGTGGATGGAGTTGCTGAAAGACTATAACCTGGAGATCAAATATCACCCGGGTAAGGCTAATGTCGTTGCGGATGCTTTGAGTCGGAAGGCGGTGCTAGTAGCAACAATGATGATCCAAGAATGGAAACTGATAGAGGATTTTCGGGATTTGAATATCTCAAAGGAAATCCTGTATGCCAGTTATGGTGTGGTCCAAGGGGAGAATGACCTGAGGACTGAAATTGAAGAGGCTCAAATGCATGATGAGCTAGCCCAGTCGATCCGAGCTAGGATTGAGCGAGGGGAGACTCGAGATTATGACTTGTCGCCTAGTGGGTTAGTGCGTTATCAGAAGAGAATCTATGTACCACTGAAGGCGGAGTTGAGATTGAGAATTCTTGATGAGGCTCATAAGAGTCAATACACTCTTCACCCCGGTATGACCAAGATGTATCACAATTTGAAGTCTATGTATTGGTGGCCAGGGTTGAAGAGTGATGTGATGAAGTATGTGGCGCGGTGTCTTACCTGTCAAAAGGTGAAGATTGAGCACCAGAGACCACCAGGTTTGCTTCAGAGTCCAGAAATTCCAGAATGGAAGTGGGAGAGTGTGACCATGGATCTAGTAATGGGTCTGCCCAAGATCAAGAACTATGATGCGATCTGGGTGATTGTCAACCGACTCACGAAGTCTGCGCACTTCATACCTATCAACGCTGGCTATTCTCCTGATAGGCTGGCTGAGATTTATATCAAGGAGATTGTGAGACTCCATGGTACACCGAAGAATATAATCTCCGATAGAGATCCTCGGTTTACTTCGAGATTCTGGAAGGCTCTGCACGAAGCTATAGGTACTCAATTGAGGTTTAGCACGGCCTACCATCCTCAGACGGACGGACAGTCAGAGAGGACTATCCAGACTCTAGAAGATATGCTAAGAGCATGTGTCCTTGACTTCAAAGGAAAGTGGGACTACTATCTTCCATTGGCTGAGTTTGCTTATAACAACAGTTATCATGCGAGCATCCAGATGGCTCCGTATGAAGCACTGTATGGGAGGAAGTGCCAGTCACCGTTGTGCTGGTCAGAGTTGTCTGAGAGGAAGTTGTATGGGCCGGATCTTGTTAACCAAACCGCTGAGCAGATCCGAGTTATCGGGAAGAGGCTCCTTACAGCACAGAGTCGTCAGAAGAGCTATGCTGATAAGAGGAGAAGACCTCTTGAGTTTGAAGTGGGGGATCATGTTTTCTTGAGAGTGTCTCCGGTCATAGGAATCGGGAGAGCGATCAAGCGAAAGAAGCTGAGTCCGAGATACATTGGTCCATTTGAGATTCTGGCAAGGATTGGGCCGGTGGCATATCGGATAGCCCTACCCCTGATTTTGAGTAGACTACATGATGTATTCCATGTCTCACAGCTCAAAAAGTACTAACCAGACCCTGAGCATATCATTGAGTATGAAGAAGTGGAATTGCAAGATAACTTCACTTATGCGGTAGAGCCAGAGAGAATTATCGATCGAGAAGAGCGGAGGCTCAGGCATCGAAGCTTACCGTTCGTGAAGGTGGTCTGGAAGGGAATGTCTCCAAGGGAAGCCACTTGGGAGGCGGAAGCGGACATGAAGAAAAGATTTCCCGATTTTATGCCCCATGATGTGTAACAAATTTCGAGGGCGAAATTTATTGAACGGGGGGAGAATTGTAATATCCCAATTTTTGATTAAGGGATAATCATGACTATTATGGATAATTATGGATTTAATTGGGATTATTATGTGTTTTATGGCTATTTTAATTAATATGTCATAATTATGGAAAATTGGAATAATGGAGTTATTGGCCATGAGTTGGTGATTAAGGGAGAAATTAATTACTAACTAAGAAAAATGAAATGTGTGACTCATTTGGTGAAAGCCAATGGTAGGGTGACATGTGGCGAAGAGAGTAGGTGTGTGTAAAAGTCAAATGGGATAAGAAATTATTTTCTCTCTCCTCTCCTCTCTCTTGTTCGACTGACATGGGAGTATGGGGGAAGTATAATCATCATTTCATCTCATACTCTTCCCTCCATCTCTCTCTCTCGTCAGTTTTGTGCCCAAAGGAAGGAAGAAAAGATTGATCTTTGGGTAAGTAAATGCCCTCCATTGCTCAAGTTCCTTTTATAAATGTTGATCCTTGAATCATGGGCTTTATTTTGGTGTGTATAGTGTGGCCATTTGGTGCTGATTTGTGCTACACGAAAATTTGGAAAGTGGTGAATCAAAGAGTGTCTTTGGAAAAGTGAAAGAGGTAAGGGAACTCAATCTATCTATCTATGTTTCATACCATTTGAAGTAGTTTATAAATTCTGGAAATTTTGGCTTGAATCCGAAAATTGGAGGCCACTGTTCATTTGGTATGTTTTTGGCATGAGAATGATGTTTGGAATGAGTTTAGGATAGATAGATTGATTGGTAATTAAAATGTGAAGTTTGGTTAAGATTAGTGTTTTGATGAAATTGTTGCCCAAAACCCAAAGCATGATAATGGAGTAGGATTGTGATGATTCTGAGTATTCCATTGAGTTTATTGGGTGTTTTTGTGTGGGAATGGCTTTGGGGTTAAGTTTGTATCCATAGGAATCAATTGGGCAAAGGTTAAGGAGAGTGCCTCTGTTTTTGCGTTTTCTGCTATCTGATGGATTCACTCGAGCAGGGTTGGGTCTGCTCGAGTGAAGGATGAGGATCACCCGAGCAGAGATGGGTCTGCTCGAGTGAAGGATGAATGTCACCCGAGCAGGGATGAACTCTGCTCGAGTGCCGAGTGATTTTTCCCTTTTGAGTTTCGAGTTCGTCTGGGTTTTTATGAATAATGCTCGAGTGCATTGCTTTATGCTCAAGTGAAGGTTGATCATGCTCGAGTGAGCTTGGGGCTGCTCGAGTGATGGCGTGAGTTCAGAGTGAAGGTTTGCTTTCGGGTCTTCACTTGCGGGTGGATGTTAAGAGTGTGCTCTGACACTCGGGAGCATAGCTTCTACTCGAGCACTGGGTGTCTGCTCGAGTGAGCTTGTGCCTCAGGTGGGGGGTGGTGCTCTTGGGTTGTCACTCGTGAGTAGGTATGCGGGTGTGCCTTCTCACTCGCGGGTGCGGGCACCATGCTCGAGTGAGCCATGTGTGCTCGAGTACAGTGAGCCATTTGGGCTGCTGCCATTTCTCTTGTGCTCTCGGGCGTATGCTTTCTGTCTCACTTCCTTGTGCTTGAGGTGAATTCCGTACTTGTGCTCGAGTGAGGGCATTTGTGCTCAAGTGAGCCTGCTTCTGAAAACTTCCTTGTGCTCTCGGGTGCTCACTCGCTGTCTCTCACTCTCTTGTGCTCGAGTGCTGTCCGTACCAATGCTCGAGTGAGAGCATTTGTGCTCGAGTGATGTCCGTACTTGTGCTCGAGCATGGTCATCTGTGCTCGAGTGAAACAGTGTAAAATCTCAGTTTTGTGCTTCTAAAAGGGGATCTTTGGGATAGTTTTTCCTACCCTTTAAGAGTTTTGTTAGGGGTGTTTAATGACTCTAAAAGAGCAATAATGATAACCAACTTAGCATTATAAAGTGAATTAAGTCTTGGAATAGAGAATAACTCTTCGTCCAATAGGATTTGATATTTACCTTCCTCGGGAGAGACCGGCGCTAGGACACGTCTGGAAGAACTCAGGTAGTGACTTTTCTCTCATATCTTGTATGATGTTTTGGTATGCATATCTTATCATTGAACTTGTGAATTGTGTGCCATGGTCTATTACGACGCGAGCAGGTCATCGTGAGCCGTATAGAGAGTGACAGTGGTCATCTCTAGGTCGGCCGTTGGACTACCGTCGTAATCGACATGGACCCTTGTGAATCCGACCCGTGGGGGCGGTGTTTGTGAAACCAGCCGTGGGCTGCGTGTGTGTATCTTGCCTATGTGGCTTGCGATTATGATATGCTTTATATGGATCCCAGCTGTGGTGAATTATACTGTGTTGATTATTGTGATGCAATACAACGTGAGCAATTCAGCGTGAGCAATCGTCAGGGATGACATGTGTCATACTAACCATTGCCGTTGTAACTGCCGTTGTAGTTGCTTGTGTGGATAGTGATTTGATTACATGCATTATTATTGTACATTATATGATTGACTTGTTACTACGGGGATTCTTTAGAATCTCACTTTCCCAAAATTAACCCTTTTAGACAGGGCTGAAGGTTCAAGAGGCAAGCGGGCAACGAAGAGTAGTTAAAGCTCCTGTTTAGGAGTATCTTTTGGAGTAGATGGTTATCATTGTATATTTTGGAATTGTATAGTGTAGACTTTGTGTAATCCCCAAGAAAAAGGGTATGAATTGTAGGCTTCGTGCCTTGTGTAAATCCCTTTTTATTTTTGAATGGAACCCGAGTGAGTCAGGAATATATTTTGCACTCTGATATTTGTAAATGAAATCAACTTGTACAGGCCATATTGTATTAAAATGGGAATATGAGACCATGGTAATTGAGTTTAGAAAAGTTTTTGCAAATTCGATTTTGGGCAAAATTATTCTTTAATAAGTCCCAAATCAATTACGGTCTCTAATTCCACATTAATTACATGTTTATGAACTAAATCTCGGCCTAAGGTAGGAAGGGGGTTACACTAGTGGTTTCAGTGGAGGAATATGGTGTTTCTGGGATGACAATGTTGATTTTTGTGTAACGTACAAGGCATCACAAGTTCTTCATGGTATATTTAATCAGGGGAAGGACAATAGTTGGGAACTTTCTGTGGTGTATGGTCATCCAGTCAAGGTTAAACGCAGAGAATTATGGCAACAACTGAATGAAATTAAACAGAACGGTGTTATTCGATGGTATGTTGGAGGTGATTTTAACGCGATAATAAATGATTCTGAAAGGCGATCAGTTGCTAGAAAGCCAACGTACCCAGATTGTGGATTTATAGAATGGATGAGAAGTAACAACATGAGTGGAGTAACTTTTCAAGGTCCTGAATATACGTGGGTTCGGAATGGGTCTACCAGTAGAATTGATAGAGTGGTGGCGGATAGTGAATGGTTAGAAAAATTTACAGATACTTCAGTTCTTCATCTTCCTCGGTATAAATCTGATCATTGTCCTCTGCTTTTGAAAAAGTCAAATAGTCCAAAGAAGAAATACAGGAAAAATTTCAGGTTTTTTGCTCCTTGGGTAACAGATGATTCATTCACAGAAGTAGTATGAAATGCATGGAGGGTATCTAGATCATAGGAAGAGAATGTGAAGGCGTTTCAACGTGATGTGAGTCTATGGAATAGGCATACCTTTGGAAACATAAATTACAGGAAGGCCTCCTTGCTTCAAGAACTTGATAAACTTAACAAGAGAAGCATCCAACCGGAGAACATAGATAAGCTAAAGAGAGGGCTATGGGAAGAGTTAGAGAAGTGTTTAGTGCAAGAAAAAGTAATATGGATACAAAGATCCAGGTGTAATTGGTATTATCATGGTGATAAAAATACTAGATATTTTCATACAGTTACAAATAGCAGACAACGGAGAAAACAAATTGAGGCTCTGCAAAGGGATGATAGAAGTTGGATATACAGTGATGAAGAGCTTAAGATAGAATGTACGAGTTATTTCCAGAAATTATATACAGAAGAACAGCATAGGGGAACAAACAATAATTTCGGTGGAACATATCTAACAGTTCCTGATAATGTGTTGCGATCTGTGGGTGACATGGCGACAAAACAAGAGGTGAAGAAGGCGATATTCAGTATAGGACCCCTGAAAGCTCCAGGCCCTGATGGATTGAATCCACTTTTTTATCAGCATCAATGGGAGGTTGTAGGTGATTCTGTCACAAACATGGTACAGGAAATTTTCAGAAATCCTGAGTATATTCAGAGGGTTAATGGTACAAATATAGTTTTAATACCAAAAATAGAAATTCCACAAACAATCCGTGATTTCAGGCCGATCAGTCTATGCAACGTGGTATATAAGGTGATTACAAAGATTCTGGCTACCAAAATGAAATATATAATGCCAATTATTATCTCCCCAAATCAATGCAGTTTCGTACCTGGAAGGCAAAGTTTAGATAATATTATTCTAACGCAAGAAATATTTCATTCTATGCGGAATATGAAAAAGAAGTAAGGATTCATGGCCTTGAAAATTGATTTAGAAAAGGCCTATGATCGGGTTCGATGGGATTTTATCCATGCTTGCCTGCAGGAGGTAGGCTTTACATCCGATTTTATCAATATTATTGCCTCTTGCTTATCTACAGCTCAGATGCAGATTTTATGGAATGGTGACCCTGGTCCAGCTTTCTCACCTTCACGGGGTGTAAGACAAGGTGACCCTATATCCCCCTATATGTTCGTATTGGTTATGGAGAAGCTAGCTCATATGGTTCAGAATGAGGTTCAGGAAGAGAATTAGATACCTTTCAGACTGAAGAAAAATGGTACTGCTGTGTCTTATTTGTTTTTTGCAAATGACTTGCTTCTTTTTGCAGAGGCATCTTTGGATCAAGCAGCGATTATTAAAGCATATTTGGAGGATTTTTGTGTTGCGTCAGGGGAAAAAGTTAATGAAGTGAAATCGAGGCTCTTCTTCTCCGACAACATATGTCACCAATGGAGGAGAGAGATTAGTGAGTTTCTGGGCTTCACTCCCACCACAGACCTCGGGAAGTACTTAGGCATTCCGATTCATCATGTTCGGGTTTCAAAGAATGCATACCAATTTATAATTCAAAAGATGGACAAGAGATAGGTACAATGGAAAGCAAATTCCCTATCAATGGCGGCTAGACACACGTTAGTTTCATCTGTAGTGGCAGCTATTCCCAGCTATGCAATGCAATCAACTTGGCTACCACAATCTATTTGTGATGATATAGATAAAAGATGCAGAAGTTTTTTATGGGGTAATGTAGGACAAAGTAAGAAACCTTATTTGGTTGCATGGGATGATGTTTGTAGGCCAAAATCTGTAGGAGGTCTGGGACATAGGCATGCTCGTGGGCAAAATGAGGCTTTCATGATGAAATTGGGTTGGGGACTTGTGAAGAGACAAGATACTCTCTGGGTTAAATTTTTGCAGGAAAAATACAAATGTGGGGATGATATTTTGCCAAAGATAAGTACTAAAAGCATAGGGTCTCAAGCATGGAAAGGAATTCGTAATGTATGGAACAAAGTATATAGTGGTATTGGATGGAGAATGCGGACCTAGTTTGTGACTATATGACTACTTCAGGCAGCTAGAATTGGGGAAAGTTCAATATATACCTTCCTTCTTCAGTCCTACATGAAATTTAACGAATGGATCTGAATGTGAGAAGTGGTATTCTTGATAAACCAATATGGAGACTAACTCATGGTGGGGAGTTCTCAGTTCGTTCAGCTTATTCCCTGATTAGAGGACAACAACACTCCCCTCACCAGAGTTTGTGGAGGAAAATATGGAAGAATAATGTACCCCAGCGATGCAAGATGTTCATGTGGATGGCAGCACGAGGGAGACTTTTGACAAATACATTATGGATGGCTAGAGGTTTGACAATGAATAGTTATTGTTACTGTTGTGCGGGTGTTCATGAAGATGTTATTCATGTGTTGCGGGACTACAAACTAGCAAAACAGTGTTGGGATAGATTATTACAAGGACAAAGATGGAACAGGTTCTATGCTGAGACAGATGTCAGGTTATGGTTCGATTGGAACTTGGGATGTAGGAGGGAGATCGATGGGGGTTAAATGGCCTATTTGGTTTGCCCTTCTATGCCGTCAACTTTGGCTTAATCGTAATTCAACAATCTTCAACTCAAAGACAACAAGCGTGCGACAGATTTTTGAGCAGGTGAGAGCACAAACAAGGTGGTCAAGTATAGAATTACAGAAAGAGGGATTGGGGGCAATAAGAAGAGTCTCGTGGATACCACCCATAGAGGGATGGGTTAAACTAAATGTTGATGGTGCAAGTGTTACAGGAGGTACTGTGGCGGGTTGTGGAGGACTTGTTCGGGATCAAGAGGGTACTATGCTAGGGGGATTCATGTTTGGTATTAGACGTGGGAGCTGTTTTCTTGCTGAGATCTGGGCAATTCTAATAGGCTTGAAGATAGCTTGGGATATGAGGCTTACTCGAGTGGTACTTGAGTCAGATTGCTAGGAGGCGATACAGCTTATTGTAGATGGCTGGGATGAAGAAAATATGCATGCTGATTTATTGTTAGAGGTTAGACACTTATTGAATAGAGACTGGGAAGTAGATATCCAATGGTGCTGTCGTGAAGCAAATTCTGCAGCTGATATGCTTGCAAAGGAATCAATGAATAGGGCTTTAGGGGTAATTCAATTTACAATACCTCTTGACTTTCTTGCTGAATATATATGTGTTGAGGAAATGTCTTAAGTAGTTGTGTTACTTTGTAATAAAAAAAAATTCAGGTTTGGCCTTTGGGTCCGCATCATTTCTGCTCATCTTAGAAATGTAATAGCCCAAGAAAAGCGGGATAAATAATAAATAATGCCATATAAAGAATAAATGTCCATTTGTCCCACTTCCGGAGGCCGGAAATATCTACTATTCTATTCTACTTTGCTCAGCCAGCTCAGCCAATGATGCTTCATCGTCCGACTCGGCTATGCCTCCTCACAATTTTTGAACTAAATGTTATAATTACTGTACTCAACTGCCCCATTTCTCCCACCAAAATCAGCATTTCCTCCTCCTTTTTCCGGCGTCTGAACTCTGAACCCTCTTTTTCTACTTGTTGTCACTCTCACCAGTCACTCCCAATGCCCACCAATTCTTGTTTCATCATCTTCTTCTTCGCCATCACGAGCATGGTTTGTAGGGTTCGAGCTGTGGGTGTGAACTGGGGTACTTTAGCATCACACCCACTACCTCCCCGCAAGGTGGTGAGCCTCTTGAAGTCCAACGACATCAACAAGGTCAAGCTCTTTGATGCAGACTCAAATGTTCTTCAAGCGCTTTCTGGGTCTAACATTGGCGTCACTGTGGGTATTCCTAACACTATGCTTCGAAGCTTGAACTCTTCCAAGAAGGCTGCTGATAGCTGGGTCCATGATAATGTCACTCGATACTTTTCTAATGGAGGAACCGGAGTCCGAATCGAGTATGTTCTGTATCTGTGTGCTTTATAGTTTCGTTCATGGGTTTGGTTAGATATTGCGTTTTGATTTCTTGGTCATTTTGTTTATTCTTGATTTTGATGATAGCAGAGGTTAATCTCCTGAGTTGGTTGCCTATTTTGCTTGTGGTTCTTCCTTGTTATTTCTTATGAATTTCACATTGGTCCATCTTAGCCTTGATGAGGCCCTGAATAACAAAAGAAGAGTTTAATGACCATAAAGTTTGAGATAGTTAAGGTGTAAAGGAAAGAACAATGCTGTAAAACATGATGACACAGTTTCCATAAGCAACCGCTGAATCTTATTTAGCTTTAGTTGTGTTGGATTAATCATAGCGCTAATAGAAGCTAGTTGAATAGCCTTCTTGAGTGATCAAAGGATCCTTGGAAGCAATGCTTTGGGTTGAGTCTACGCCTACCCTATAGAACCTCCTGCATGTCACTTGCACACTAATTGTAGGATTAGGAGTATAAAATCCTTATTACCATTTTTTCCAATGAAAAAAAGCGAATGGATATAAAAAGAAAACTCAAGTTTAGTTCTTAGGTTTGGAGTTGAGACGGTAGACCAAGAAGAATACCTTGTGATAGATTATTATAGTTTCATTTTCCTTCGTTTACACTACCTTGGCAGTTTTTCAAGTGCAGTACAAATAGGGTCATGCATTTTCTGGTGTCTGGCCGATAAATGTTTTCTTTCCTTGTAGCCTGATTATCATTAGGTGAAGTTGGGTCTGCCACTTTACCCTCTGCTTTGTCTGCTAGTCCAAATATGGTGATGATAATATCTGGCGGAGATGTTATAACATGTTGCATTGCGTTTTCAGCTACCACTTCTGCCTCTAGCAGAAACATGGTTCCAATGCAGAAGAAAGTGTGGCAGTTAGTTTATATAACATATAATGCACTTTCCAGTCTCATGAAAACGTTATATTTGGGGTGTGTCATTTTTAAAGATTTCAATCTGTAACTTGGTCAAGTCAATTGCTAGTGCTGCAACCCGGGAATATTCTGTTATGGAAATATCTGGTTTATTTTGCAGGCTTAGTCTTATGATGCAGTCTTGGTATAGGCTTTTTCTAAGATAGATTGTTGACTGGAATTTGTATCTTGTTTTAAGACACAGATTGCCCTTGTATAATATTTATACTTCATTCTTCTGCTGCTGGAAAGCATTCATTTCTTCCCTACCCTTGCCTTTCTAGCAAAATTTTCAAACAGACTTGCCTTGTCCCACCAAGTCCCTTTCAATAACTTTATTACTGAAGACAATCATAAACATTAAAAATGTAAGACAAAGTAAAATGATGATTTCCTAGTTCCAAAATAATGATTTAATGATAGAGATGATACTTCTAGATACCAATTCTTTCATCCTTCAACAGAATCTCATAAAGATTGGTTACTTCTTCTTGCTAATGTGACAGAACCATATACCCTTGATAAACATGGAACAAACCAGAAGACTATAAATAGACTATTCAAACTGATATTACTGAATAATAATAAGTCAGATTACTATGGAAGCAAACAAGGCACATCACAAAATACAAAGCAAAAAAACACAGAACATAAGCTACTGGACTTCCGAGAGACCAGTCCCCTCCCAAGCTCACTCCACTCACCAAAAGATTGATCTCTCTCTCTGGACTAAAGGGAAGATTTAAAGACCTAAAAAGTTACAACAGACATTACCCCTACTCCTAGCTTCACCTAAAGTCTATTACTCAAATAACTCTTCTTTTTCTCTTGTGGCCAGGAACCATTGGATAATCTTCTAAACCAGCTGTACCCCTTTTATCCCTGTTTTCTTCCTTGACTTTCTACTATATAGGTAGTAATAAATTTAGCAGTTCTATCATAATGGAACCTATGTAATTTGCCCAACAACAACTGAAGTGAAAACCATTGTTCGCATGTTGAAATTAGGTTTTGGGGGCAGATGGAGCCTGGAGGGATGGCCTTGTGTCATCTTTCTATTTCTTGTTGGTTTAATCAGCTAAACAGGTTAATGAGAACTTCATCTATGTGTTATATATACTTCAGTAGTCTGGTTGGAGGCTTAGAGCCACTTAACTGTACTGCAAAATTCATTCCTCAGCCTAATTTGAAGGGGTGAATTATCTTTGAAGAATGATCTAATTATGGTCCTCAAAATTACTTATGCAGATATATTGCTGTAGGTGACGAGCCATTTCTCCAAAGCTATGGTGAGCAATTTCATCCCTTTGTCATCGGAGTGGTCACAAACATTCAGGCAACTTTAGTGAAAGCGAAACTGGATAGCAAAGTGAAAGTCGTGGTACCATGCAGTTTTGACAGTTTCCAGTCAGAATCTAACCTTCCCTCTAAAGCACACTTCAGACCTGACCTCAACAAAACCATGATTGAACTCCTGTCATTTCTCAATAAGCATGAGTCCCCTTTCTTTGTGACCATTTCTCCATTCCTAGAACACCTTCAGAACAAAAACACATCGCTGGACTTCGCACTCTTCAAGGAAACCGCGCATGTTCGTCACGATGGCCATAAAGCATACAAAAACAACTTTGACTTGAGCTATGATACGGTGGTGACTGCATTATCAGCAGCAGGATTTCAGAATATGGACATTGTTGTGGCGAAGATCGGTTGGCCAACAGATGGAGCAGCCAATGCAACCTCATATCTTTCAGAGACTTTTATGAAGGGTTTGATGAACCAACTTCATAGCAACTTGGGCACCCCACTTAAACCTCAGCATCCACCCGCTGAAACATACCTTTTTAGTCTTCTCGATGAGGACCAAAGGAGCATTGTTTCTGGAAACTTTGAGAGGCACTGGGGTATATTCACTTTTGATGGCCAAGCAAAATATCAGGTGGTTCTTGGCCAACAAGGTTCATCATCATCATCCAAGAACCTTGTGAATGCCCAAAACGTTGAGTATCTTTCTTCCAAGTGGTGTGTGGTGAACAACAATAAGGACTTGTCCAATGCCACTGCTGGTGCTGCATTTGCCTGTTCCAACGCCGATTGTACCGCCCTATCTTTGGGTGGATCTTGCTTTAACTTAAGCTGGACTCGCAACATATCATATGCTTTCAATAGCTACTATCAGCAGCATGATCAGAGAGCAGAAAGCTGTGACTTTGGTGGTTTGGGTTTGATCACAACCGTCGATCCATCGATAGATCGCTGTAGGTTTCCGATTGAGATTCGCACCTCCCATTCCGAATTTCTTGGGGTCCATCATTATTGTCAGTTGTTCACCTTATTAGGAGCTTTCTTCTGGGCATGTTTTTGCAGTTTGGCATAGGTGAGATGAAGATCATTTTTGCAGCTCTCCGGCATAGATTATTAGCTCAGCTGCAAAATGTTTCTTGTTGTACTAAATGGTTATGTTTTGAAAGCCTTTTTGCCTATGCATGGTTATTCTTGTTTTTTTCTACATTTGAGATTAAGTGAAATTATATGCCATGAAATTTTGCGCAAAGTGGCTTCTTTATTCTACTCCTGTTACTTTCTAATCTTTAGTTTGGCTGTTTTGATTAGATTTAGATAGTCTAGATCTAATATAATAATAGTAGTAGTAATAATAATTTGTTTAGTTGACATTTTTTTTTGAAGCATGATGATTTGAAATGATAATTTTTAAATTTTTAACAATTGAAAAATAATTGGACCGTTCTTGTTTAGTGTGTTCTTTTACCCCAAAATCATGGTTTCAGAAACGTTTTTTTACAAATCGAGATAAAACTCCTCTCACATACTTACTTCGTAAACTGTTAAAACTATTTTCCAAAAGCTAATCAGAACACACTTAATCTAAATGACTCAAAAATCGGATTGATGAACAGGAAAAAAGTAGGCAGAGTAATCAAAGAAATCGGTTGTTATTTTCGCCTACGTTGATTGTGCCTGGAGAAAGATTCACTTTAGCTGGGTTAATTTTTAATGTTACATGTTTGAGGTAAAACATAGCGGATTAAATAAATGCCCAAATGGAGATTCAAGTTTGGGAAAATCCCAAAAAGATACTCTCAAAATATAAAAAAGATAAATTAATTATTCCAATATCTCAAATCCCAAATCAGTCCACTTGAACCAAATTGGAATTTTAAAATCTCACTGAAAGACCTAACTACCCCTAAATTCAATACAAAAACCTATGTCTCCATCCTCTTGATTTGGAGGGGAGGTAGAAAATAGCTTTTGCATGGATTAAAATACCCATGAAATTTTACCATTAACCCAAAAATAGCATTTGTCATTTTTAACTAATATATATATAAATATAATTATAAAATATAATTTTATATATATATATATATATATAATTATATTAAATGTTATTTATAATTTAAGACATAAAAATATGATTTATAATTGAACTTTATTATACATCTAATAGATAAGGATAAAGTTGTCAATATGAAAATAATTTTCCTCCCCTCCCCTCCTAAATCAAACAATGTAACATTAAAATCTCTCCTCTCCTCTTCATTTTGATTAATCTAAATAAAATAATATTAAAATCCTCACTTCCCCTCCCCTCCATTAAAATCCCTCGCACCTCCGGCCCACCGTTGAACCAAATAGACCCTAAGGTTGCTGTCTGTCAGACTTGGCCCTCTAAGATCCCTCTTGGCGATGCAAACATGAAACTCATATTGGCCTTTCCCATTAATGCGGCCACCATCAACCTTCACCTCGTCTTCTTCTCGAATTTCTTTGCCGTTTGAACCATCAAACCTTCATCGGAGGAGGACCAGTCATCGCCATCGCCGTAAGAGATGCTTTATTTTTTGGATTTCTGTCGCCGTCTATTGAGTCGGAAGATGGGTTTGGGGTTTGCTTCTTTTTTTTTTTGGGAGATTGAGTGGCTACCAGATAAGGGCGACCACTATCTCGCGTTCCCTATAGAAAGCACACATGTAGGTTTGTAATAATTCTAACTTCATTTGGCATTTCTTTTTAACCATGTATCAATTCCTTTTTTCTAATACAATGCAAGTACACAGGTATCTAGCTCCAGAGGCTTTTTTGCATGGAGTTGCGGATGATTCCAGATGAAAGAACCGATGTATTCGCTTATGGGGTTTTGTTATTTGAAATCATTACAGGCCGTATGGCAATTGATTCTGATAGTAGGCAAGGTCTTGTGATTTGGACAAGACTTCACGGCTTGAAATTCAAACAAAATTACACGTAACTTCCTAGCTGAACTAAATAAATTTAGATTTGATAAGACTGAGATTGACGTTAATTAGATTGTATTAAACTTGTGAATTGTTGGTGTGTTGAAGGCAAATACTCTATTGGACAAAAAAATGAAAGAATTAGCAGACCCTAGATTAGAAATCGGTCAATTGCTGAAACTGATGTTTTGGAAGTCTCATCTAACCTTATTGAAGCTTTCATTCTGGTTGGGAAAAGATGTATACATTGTGGAGCTTATTTTATGATATGTTTGAGTGTACAGTGCTAAATGCTTGAAAGGCATAGAGCCAAGCTTCAATTTGGTACATGGTTGCTGCATCAATTTGTTATATTTTTTCCTGTTGTCTCTTAATAGCAACGTTTGCTGGGATCTAGTTGACATATTTGAGCCATAAATACGTTTTTCCAATTGAACTACCAGACTGTTGGTTGCAGCTGATGGTTATAGTTTGTTCCCTCATTTTCCTTGCTTTTCACCTACTAATCTAAATTCATTACCATACACAGGATAGAGTGTCAACACCCATTAACATTTTGATATGCGCAGTGTTAAAGGCACAATTCCACAGGTATACAGAAATAGTATAAATATATTGATAAAAAGTGTTTGTTTACATACAGAAATCCTCCTCGCAGAGTTTGATAATATTTACAAAATTTCAAAATATCCAAAAGTAAATTAAATATAACCACGAGCTATTTCTTCATGACCCGGACTCCTTAGTTGCCGGTAACTATCTTTTTGCCTCTAAAGCCGCTCACTTCTACTGGAATGTTTTAATTTTGAAAATGAGTGAGATTCAAACGAATCTCAGTAGTTATAGAAAATCTATCATAGAAAATGTAATGATAAACATGCCAAATACCACATATAATAATATTATAATAACACATACTTCGGTTCAGTTGGAAACATTCAGAGCCAGCCACTGTTGCAACTCCTACTCATTCCGTACCTTAGCTAGGCTCAAGACCACAAACTGGGCATAATTTGGTGTATCTGTATGCACTATGTTCGGTCATGTTCGGTTTACCTGAGGCACTATGTTCAGTCATATTCGGTGTACCTATAGGCACTATGCATCATACATATTACGAAAAATGGCATATACAAAGCATATAGACAATTACATCATATATGAAAGATAGAGTTACTATCTTAAACTTTTTTCATTTGAATACACGTTCCTTGCTATGCTTGCCAACAACTCAGCTCTCAATTCAGTCCTAAAATGTCAAATGTACAAGAATTAGTTTAAAACCCATTCATGTGCCATTTTAGGCACTTTCATAGTGTTTATAGTTGTTATATAAGCATACTATGAAAATTTACTAAAATACCCCTGAGGACCCCGCCCAACCCCGTCGTACCTGGTTCGGTTGCAATTTTTTCAAAATTTTGACTAGGGATATTCTTACATATTTTTGCCCAAGGAATCCATTTCTGGACTCGGAATTATCAAATTCACTGACAAAAGATGAAATTGCCCTTGGTAGCCCCAATTTCAGAGTTTCAGGGGCGTTTTTGTAATTATGCTTTTTCAGGCTTTTCCCAAAAAGTACCCAACTGTAACCCCACCTAATTTTCCCTCTTGAACTCAATAGAATCATCAAATCATTGAAAGTCTAACTCTAAGGCCCTTTTCTTGCTCTGGCCGAAATACTCATGTTCCTCAGGAAAAATTGTGGTGTTTCGGTTCTGACTCCACATACATGTTCCTTTATACTCCTAACTACTTTATGAACTATTTAATTAGGTTACAACTATCATTTAGACCCAATTTCAGCAGCATAACCCCTAGGCAATGTCAATTCCAAAATTTCAAATTAAAGACAATCTGGCAAAATTTTACCGATTAAATTATCCACAGTAGCTAGAATAAGTAATATATGAAGGTTTGAAGGTTACCTTTCACTTCCTCTTAGCTTTTCTCAAAGTGGCTGAAAACCCTAGCCTTAGAACACCAAAGTTTGAGCTTCACAAAACTGAATTGACATAGAAAAGATGCTTAGGAGCGGAGTTATACACGTTAGGAACCAATTTACCGAAGAAAGTACATACCTTTGCAAGCTTTTCTTCCTCTTTCTCTCTCTAAAATTGTATACACTCGGCCTTGTGCTCTTGGCCTGGCTCAGCGGAATGTTGTTGTTGTTGTGGGCAATTACTAGTATAATGCCCTGGCCTTCCACATCTATAACAAGTTATTGATCAGTTTGAAGCTTGAGTTGTTGGTGGAGCCTGCAGTAATTGATGGACCCATGTCGTGTGAATTCACAAAATAAAATTAGGTTTGAAAATGTAGCATAGTAGCTCAACATAGGTCGTTCTTGTGAGGAGATTAATTTCCAAGTTTATAAATAGTAAAGTGAAAAATACCTTAAAGTTGTTAGAAATCATTTTGAGAAATTTTTTATCAAACTAATGAAGTAATCTAATCTAATTCAATAGTTTTTGTATTTTTTGGTTTACAAGACAAAGAAGCAAATGAAATATAAATTAACACTAACAACAAGATAAATTCAATTAACTAGTATAATGATGATATGAGATTCCCTTGAGTTGAGGTTTTAGTTTTCCTTGCTTGCTAATAATATGAATTCCATCATATCAGTCAAGAGGATGGAACTAAGCTACCACTAGCTCCATACTTGCAATAATCATTTAATTCATTCTACTGAAGCAATTAAATGAATACCCCTAAATAATTCAGACTTAAGGAGATGAATAATCAACTTCCAATTCTAGCTTGTAATTATCATTACAAAAGTTCAAAGTATTCAATTTAGTCATTTACAATCTATTTAACCAAGTTGGAATAAACAACTCAACCTACTCCTAATTTGAATCATACAAAGCTTAATTAATCAACTCCTAGCTCAACCACCAAGTTTATTTACTTGGCATAGAATAATCTAGATCATAACTACACACTTAACCAAATCCTTTAATTATGAACTAGAAAGAGAGCTTAAAGGAATTCCATTGAAGTTTAAAAGCTCAAACCGTCACCCAACTCAAAGAAATCACCAAAGTTTAGCTAATCGTGGAAGAGGAGGAAGATAAAACTTGATGAAAGAAGTAGAGAATAGCCAATGAAACTACACACCGAACAGCCCCCTTGACACCTTTCTACTCTCCGTTTTACATTCGGTCAACCAAGTCGTGTTCCAATCAATACTCCTCCTCCTTTTCACACTATCACAGCCGCAATCTCACGCTATCCCTTGCTTCCCTTTGCATATCGTGTGTCTTGCTTTTCTTTTCTTTTTTTCAAGTGGTGGTTCTCGCTCCCTTCTCAATTCGGTGCCCTCTTCTTTTATTTCACACTTCTTTTTTCATTAATGCCTCATGGTCCAACACCTCCTTTAACTCGGTTAGCCTTGCTTCTTTTTCATTTGGTTCAACATTTCCAATTTGGTCAATAATGTCAGCTCAATACTTCCTTCTTCAATTATCAATCTCAGTCCAACAACATCCTTTTAATTCAGTCAAATCTTTCTTCTTTATTCAATTCTCACCCAATTCGGTCCAGCACCCTTGATTCTTTATTTCGGTTCAGCTTCTCTTCCAAACAATTCAGCCTCCTCTTGCTTTCTTTCTCTTTGCAATTCAAGTGTTTTTAGGTTAAAAGTGTGTTGTGCCTTGTTTGAATAAGAGATAAAAATATATTTTGGCATTAGACACAAAATTGCAACCACCAAACAAGGCCCGCACTCATTTAACCTCCTCTTAGAAAAAATGTGAAAATAAATTTTGCACTTGTGATGTTTCACTTTTGTCCTTCATTAAACTCCAAAATATCATCTTTGACCTTGATCACTCAAGTTGTGCCACATCATCACCTACAAAATTAGATTAAAAAATATAATATCTTTTGCTCACAATTAAAGAATAATGGGAATAAAAAATATTAATTAAAAATATAACAATTTAACCACTATAATTTCCAAATTATTCTTTCACTAAAATCTTACATTAACACTTGATTATGCCTAAAATATTCAATTAAGCCCATCAAAGGCCCAAGATTAATTACTAAAAATATATAAATATTGAGCTCTATCAGTAATAGAGCACCACTACATGTCTAGCCAGGATGGTGTGGCTTGCCACAATACCAACATGTTCTGCCTTGTGGGGACTTTTCATTCCCACGGCCTCCAGCCTAAGATGGTTTCTTGGTTTCGTTTCTAGGTGGTTCACTTGGTTCTTTTCATTTTTGTGACGTACCACTACTTCCAAAAGCACCCTTGTTACTTTCTTGAGTTGCCAAACTCAACGTACGTTTCTCAATGTATCGGCATTCTTCCACCACTTTACTAAACTCAGTGAAATGTTGTGTAACTAGTTTTCCTTTTAATTCCGGTCTCAATCCTTCAATCATCATATCGGAACTCCACTCTACATTATCTTGAAGTTTTAGGTATGCCGAATACTGAGACAGTCAGATGTACCTTGCCAGATATTCGTCAAAACTCTCCCGATCTAATTGTCTGATGCTCAAAAACTCTTTCTCTTTTTCTCTTCTAATAGATAGGGGAAAATATTTTTCATTGAATTTCTCCTAGAATAATTCTCAGGTAACAAGAACATTCCTTCCTCTCAAAATAACCTCTGTGTTCCTCCACCAACAATCTGCATCACCTTCCAACTTGTAAATGGCTAGTAGAGCTTTCATCTCGTCTAGGCATCACAACATGTTAAAAATCTTATCCAAAAGGGACAGCCAATCCTCAGCCAGTTGTGGTCAAACTTTCCCCGAAATATTGGTGGCTGTTGCTTACTGAATTTGCTCAATCAGTTATGGATTTCTGCCTCAGGATCTGGTACGATATCCTCTAGCTAAGGTCCCTCCTATGGTATTTCATCATCAATACCCCTCATGTATTTGTCCAGGCGTCTTGCCTTTACTGTACCCCCTAAAGTTCACCTCTTATCTCATTCATTGTATTTTACTATTGTGCTAGCATATCTAGTATTTGCTGCTGAATTGGATTTGGTCTAGGAAGCGGTATTTCCTTATGATTACCATGTCTACCTCTTCCTTTACCTCGGCCTCTACCGTCTTCTCATGGTTGTCCTTGTCTCATAGTACATACCGATCATCTCTGATAACCAAAATATGACGCCTAGGTCCCACATCAGTCATCATTCATAAATTTATCAACCAATTCATCCATATGATCCAGAAAATTGTACATGTTCCCATTTGGGCCCTGCTCAACCACGTTGTTCTTCTGCCGATTCCAAAAAGCTGAGTCTAGGAGGAAGTCCATTGTGATATGAGCTCGCAGCATTCGTTGGTATCTGCCCCTAACATAATCCCTCAACTCCAGGTCCGGCTGTAGGTCATACTGTACGTCTATTGTGTCTGCCCTGGAAGAGTCTTCCATGCTCGGATACTCCCCGGGTCCTCCTCCAAATCATACTCCGAGTCGTTTGATGTCGGCTATCTGGTCTCTCCAAACAACGATCCTACTGCGATGCTGGTCTCGGCTCCGGGCCGTATATAGGTAGTGTGGGCACGCTCGCCCTCACCGTTCACGACATACGAAGACCTCCCAACGTGTAGTACTCCACAAATAGCTGGCTATCCAGAATTTGCTGCTCCAGCGGTGGTTCACAGACGCTTGTGATCCCTCACGTTGCTCATGATATCTTGTCTCTATACAAACAAGACTATATCAATATACTATTCTGATAATGCTAGAACCGTTTGGGCTCTAATACCAAAAATGTTAATACCCATTAACATTTCGATATGTGTAGTGTTAAAGGCACAGTTCCAAAGGAAAACAAAAATAGTAAAAAATACTGATAAAAAGTGTCTGTGTACATACAAAAATCATCCCCGCAAGGTTTGATAATATTTACAGAATTCCAAAATATCCAAAAGTAAGCTAAATATAACCACCAGCTCCATTCTTCATAACTCGAACACCTCAGTTGTCGGTATCTATCTTTTTGCCTCTAGAGCCGCTCGCTTCTACTAGAATGTTTTAATTTTAAAAAAAAAGTGAGATTCAAACAGATCTCAGTAGTAACAAAAAATCTATAATAGAAAATGTAATGATAAACATGCCAAACACCACATATAGTAATATTATAATAACACATAATTCGGTTCATTTGGAAATATTTAAAGCCAACCACTATTACAACCCCTACTCATTCCGTACCTTAGCTAAGCTCAAGACCACAGATTGCACATAATTCAGTGTACCCGTAAGCACTATGTTTAGTCATGTTCGGTGTACTCGTAGGCACTATGCATCATACATATTACAGAAAATGGCATATAGAAAGCATATAGACAATTATATAATGTATGAAAGATAGAGTTATTACCTTAAACCCTTTTCACCTCAATACACATTTCTCGATATGTGTGCCAATAACTCGACTCTCAATTCGGTCCTAAAATATCAAATGTACAAGAATTAGGTTAAAATCCATTCATGTGCCATTTTAGGCACTTGTATAGTGTTTATAGTGGTTATATAAGCCTACTGTGAAAATTTACAAAAATACCCCCAGGGACCCGACCTGACCTTGTCGTACCTGGTCCGGCTACACTTTTCTGAAATTTTGACTAGGGCTATTTTGACATATTTTCGCCCAAGGAATCCATTTCCGAACTTGGAATTATCAAATTCACTGCCAAAAGGCTAAATTGCCCTTGGTAGCCCCAATTTCAGAGTTTCAGGGGTGTTTTTGTAATTATGCTTTTTCAGGCTTTTCCGAAAAAATAACTAACTATAACCCCACCTAATTTTCCCCCTTGAACTCAATGGAATCATCAAATAATTGAAAATCCAACTCTAAGGCCCCTTTCTTGCTCTAGCCGAAATACTCACATTCCCCGAGAAAAATTAGGGTTTTTTGATTCCTGTTAGAACCGGCTGACACCCAAGAGGGGGCTGAATTGGGTGTAAGATAAAAACTTAAGAACTTTGAAATTCTTTTCGCATCTTAGAGGAAGCAATAAATATGAAAGTAATGAATCATAAATCACAGTTCGATATTTAAATGATATATGCTGGAAGTATAAGAGCTTAGGGAAGAGAATATGCAAACTGTGATTTATCCTGGTTCGGCCCAATCCACGATGACCTACGTCCAGTCCCCAGGGTCCTCCTGAGATTTTCAATCCACTATCTTCCTTAAGTTTAACTGGGTACTTGAGAACCACTACACTCTCACAAGTTTGATCCGGGCACTTGTGAAGCCTTTACAATTCTCGCACTGAGATTACTCTCCCTTACACACTGTAAGATTACAACCAAGTTACTCCCCCTTACACACCGTAAGAATACAACTTTGATGATGAAAGATTACAATCAATCTTCTCTCTTAGAAGTGAATAAGATGAACACTGAAGTACAATACAAATAACTTCTCTCTCAAAGGTAAATAATATAGAAGCTAGAGAAACAGAGAGTATGTGTAATGAGCGTTGGTGTCAGGATGTTGACATTTCAATGATGTATGCACACTTAGTCCCTTCTGTTATGGATGATCTTCTATTTATAGTTGATGAAGGTTGATGACCGTTTGAGCATAATATATCCGTTGGAGTGTGGCTTCTTCAATTTGAAAACTAGCCGTTGTGAACGTTGACGCTTAGCTTCCGTAAATTCACCTTTTGACTCTTCACATCATATCTTCATTGTATTCCTGGAAAAATACATCAATCACTAATATAATGAAGTATTAGAGTGATTAGAAGCAAGAAGAATGAGTTATATGATCATTCCATTGATTTCCAGAATCTTCGGGACGCTGTTCTGTTTTTCTGGGAAGCATTACTCGAGTACTTACTGGAGTAAACATCAAGTTTCTTCACAGGTTACTCGAGTGGCCTTCTATTTTCTGTATAGCTTACTCGGGTAGTGACTTGAAGTTCTCTTCTAAATAACTCTTCATGCACAGTGCTTTACTCCAGTAGTGACTTGAAGTTTTCGTCAATAACTCTTCATGTACAGTGATTTACTCCAGTAGTGACTTGAAGTTTTCGTCAATAACTCTTCATGTACAGTGATTTACTCCAGTAGTGACTTGAAGTTTTCGTCAATAACTCTTCATGTACAGTGATTTACTCGAGTAGCTACTCGAGTATTCATTAAAGTTTACTCGAGTACATATTCGAGTAATGTTGGCAGGCCGAGAGCAACTGGAAGTTTTCTATCTGATTACTCGAGTACTTACTCGTGTAAAGTCTTTTGTTTTCAACTTGTTACTCGAGTAGTGCCTTCAAGTGAATTCTTGATTTTAACTCAAAACATGGCAAATTATATATCATCGGAAAGCCCTCATTATCTACGTTCCAATGCAACAAGAATCAACTCCAAAATCGTTGTGTATAGAAAGTTATGATCCAAAGAGTATCTCCTGTTCGTAGACAATCCTGAAATCACGAGCAGCAACTTCCAGAAGTCATAGATCTTAGGATATAGCTTCAAATGTGACAAATTATATATCCATGGAAAGCTCTTTGAGTCTTCTTTCATATGGCACCGGTTTTGTCTCAATCCGATATGTATTTTAAGAGTTATGTCCAAAATACCAAAACTGTCCAGGAATATGACGCTGATTTATGTGTCAACTTTCGAGGCTTATATCTCTCTCATCTGACCTCCTTTGAATGTGATCTTGGTGTAAAAGTTTGTGTTGGAAGTCTAGTTTCCAATGCCACCGATTTCAGTTCGATCCGACATGTGGTTGGAGAGATATCATCAAAATACCGAACCTCTGTTTTGCCGCGCAAAAACAGAGTCCCATTTACTTCAAGTGCCGCCTCGAGTAATTCATCAAATAACCCGGCAGATTACTCGAGTAAGGCCTCGAGTAAACACCTCCAAAATCAGACAATGCCATATTACTCGAGTGATTACTCGGGTAATCATCCCCAAAGGTACCATAGCTTCCGTATACATCATTTTAGCTTCGTATTGACCCATTCTAACTTCCGTATGATCATAGAAACCTCCGATATCACTTTTAATAGCTTGGATCTTGATATTCTCATGTGATCTTGCAAGTTTTTCTTTCTTTAATCTCTTTCTTCTTCTTTTTTCAATCTCTTTCTTCTTGTTTTGCCACTTGATGATCATTCTTCATAACTCAACTAGATATCTTCTTGAATTGATGATCATTCTTCATAAACCAACTAGATATCTTCTTGAATATCTTCAATCTTCTTCAATCTTTGCTTGATATTCCTATTAGTTCTTGCAATGCCTTCTTTCTTCAATTCCGACTCCACAGACGGGTTCCTTTATACTCCTAACTACTTTATTAATTATTTAATTAGGTTACAACTACAATTTATATCCAATTTCAGCAGTATAACCCCTAGGCTATGTCAATTCCAAAATTTCAAATAAAAAACAATCCGGTGAAATTTCACCATTAAATTGTCCACAGCAGCCAGAATAAGTAATATACGAAGGTTTGAAGGTTACTTTCGCTTCCTTTTGGCTTTTCTCAAAGTGGCTGAAAACCCTAGCCTTAGAACACCAAAGTTTGAGCTTCACAAAACTGAATTGACATAGAAAAGATGCTTAGGAGCGGAGTTATACATATTAGAAACCAATTTACGGAATAAAGTACTTACCTTTGCAAGCTTTTCTTTCTCTTTCTCTCTCTAAAATGTCAAACTTCTCTCGCTGTATTTTATTGCACTTCACATCGGAAATGAGAGGAAGATGAAGATTGGAAATGTTTAATAATCCTTACTTATGTCATCTTTATACATGCGTATGTCATTATTTCTAAAATTCAAGAATTGGACTTTCTGCACTTAAAATTCCTATGTACATGTAACCTTGCCATCAAGCCAAGGTAATATTTTCTTCTTCATGCTACATGTAGGAGACACCTAAGGGTCTCTCCCTTTGGTCTCAATTGGCTTCACAACTTGTTCCAGTTACGTATATATGTAAAATGACAATTTTGGTCAAATTTGCACTTTTGGTCAAATTTTTAATAAATTCATATTTATTTGACAGAAATATTCCAAATATATGTGTCCCCTTTAATTTCCTTAGTTAATTGAAATTAACTTCAATTAATTGAAAAATAATTAATTTTATGCTAAATTGGCAAAATTACGATTTTCCCTTTACCTTTTATTCCAATTTCTTTTCCTATTTTTCTTTGGTCAACTCCCATATATTTTTAGACCAAATATTTTCTCTAATATTTCTCCATTATTGAACTTTAATATTGGTATTTTTAAATTACCCAAATTAATTCCATAGTTATTTTGCTCAATTTCTCGTGAAAATGAATATTTATAAGATTTATAAATTCCAAATTCATGAATATTCACCATTTTATTTAATTTTTTGAATTATTATAATATATTTGATAAATATAAATTTAGGGTGTTACACAGAAGCTATGTTTGCAGGCCTTGAAGGCTTTTCTAGAGGCTATGTTTGCAGGCCTTGAAGGCTTTTCTAACCATGCTCAAAATGCTGCTGAATTATTTGATGTTCAGTATGGTGGTTATGGGCTGGAAATTGGTTGTAAATGTGGGAGGATGTTTTTTTTTAAACCCTGTTTGAACCCTTTTTCTCTTTTTTCGGGAGAAGGGTTGTAAGTAATATATAATGAATGGAACATGTACTTTGATGTAAGTGACAAAAGCACATTAAGTGCATGCAGACCTTAATGTTCGCTTCTCATTTAATACAAGGAAATTTTGCCATGGCTATTCTGGTTTTAATTTGGTATCCTGTTACTCACTATTTACAATTTATCTTCATTTACTACTTTAGTTATGTTGTTGCTTGCTATTGTTTCACACACCCCAAAACCGCACTCAGAAAAATTTATGGAGGAGTCCTTGTTACTTGCCATTTACTATTTGTATTTGATGATTTACTATTTTCATTTCATTTTTTCCTACTATTGTTTCACAGATTCCAAAAATGAATTAGGAACACCCTCTCAAAGAAATTTTGTTGTTGCCTACAGTTGTTTTACAAATTCCAAAAATGAATTAGGAAACCTCTTAAAAAAATTCATAGAAGAGTCCATTGTTGCTCACCATTTACTACTTTTATTTTGTCATTTACTATTTTTATTTTATTATTGTTTAATGTTGTTTCACAAATTTCACAAATTAATTAGGAACACCCACTACTCTTGGAAAAATTCATAAATGCCCCTGTTTCACACAATTTACTAATTTTATTTCACCATTTACTACTTTGGTTTCACTATTACCTGCAGTTGTTTCACAAATTCCAAGACTAAATTAGGAACACCCACTTTTGGGAAAAAAATATGCAGTGGCCTTTGTTGCGCACCGTTTACCGCTTTTGCAAGTAATGAACGTTGTAACTAACTACACCTCATTAACTGTTTTACAATAACGACTTAGGAATTAACTACCATTTTTTTCAATTTTCAAATTTGCTAAAATAAATGAACGAGGCCTCTCCTCTAGATTATTTACAACTTTTAATTTGTTTAGCAATTCAATAAACCTCATTAGTTGTTTGTCATAATGGTTTAGCAATTGATTAAATTTTAACAAGTTTAGTTTAGCAATTAACTAAAATTTAACATATCAACATTAGCAACAATGGATTAACTATTATCAAGTTTAGTTTAGCAAGTAACTAAAAATCAGTATAGCTGTAACAGCAACAAACGTGCCTAAATTTAATGACAATTTATCTTGCTTCTATCTCTTTTTTTTTTTTTTGGCCAAATCTTGCTTCTATCTCTTGACAAAGGTTTTTTTATTTTTTTAGTTCAAGTTTAGTCTTTTACAGTTTTGGTCTTTTACAGTGCTATCTTGGTACAACTTGCTTCTATGTTTTCTAGCGTTGACTACTTGCTCAACTCCAATCTTTAAGCTTTCTTCAACCTCCAACATATTGCATTTACCTCACCAACAAGATGAATCTTCGTCTTCTTGCCCTCCATCATGTAATTGCGTCCTCTTCCTTCTGCTTGTTTCTAATTCTACAACTGAATTTTTTTTTTTGAATGAAAAAATGGACTACATTAACCCAATACCGGATTAGCACAACAAAACAGGATTACAAATCCCAAATGCAAAACGAAAAACTAGACTCATCCTTGAGCAACAACCGCCTCCCGGATGGAAGGTGGTGGTTGATCAAGGATAACAAAATTTCCTGTAATACTATGAGCTAGGCTAGCAAGATGATCAGCTATAACATTTTGATGCATCGAAATATGAGTGACAATAACCTGCCAGTTCTTCGACATTCAAAGTCTGGCATCTTCAATAACAACTATAAATGGGTGGTTTAAATCAGCACCCCTAGAAAGTGTAGTCGAAATCCTGCAAAATGCACCGTAATCCGAGTCACGTCTGAAGGACGCTATCCTTAAGAGCTATTATGCGACCACCGGCGACTGGAAGTGGCACTCCCCAGGATAAATGGATTCTTCCTGCAGACACAGGGCAAACAGAACAGCAAAAACGGAAACAACTATAAGGCAGAGAGAACAGAGGGTGTCAGAGAGGAAGAGATGGCTCGAATGTCTGAGCTGGGTGCCTGAACCTCTTGCAAGCAGCGCCTTTTATAGGCCTCCATGCATCTGAACGTTGGGCAATATTTGAATCCGCATAAATACCATTAAACCACAGGTTACACAATAATAAAACCACATGATAACGCCGTTTCTGAACATTGAAGAACCATATACGTTTGGAAATTTAATATAGACGTTTGGCAATTTTAAAATATACGTTTAGAAATTTTAAAATCTGACCCATGACCTCTATAACGGAAATACTGGTGCTTCAATATTCAGATGCCTCAAAACTGGGTTTTTCCGGTAAGCCATTTTCACAAAAATAAATTGTAGATTTTTCCAAAACATTTGATAAAAAGTGGCCAGTCCGCATTTAATTCACACGCAGGGGGTAAAATTGCCGGATTTCCACTACATTTGCCTCCTGGTGGCCTATTGTTGTGTGCGCAAGCCCACTCTTCGTCTTGGCCTATTTACTAGCCCAACTTCACAAGGTGTAATATATACACTAGCATTCTCTCTTTCCCAAGTAATGTGGGACTTGTTCCATTTGACACACCCACATGTAGCTTATATCTCCAACAATCCCCCACATGTGTCAAAAGGAACGCCTTTAGCTTAGTTGCACACACGGGTATAACTATTGTATCTAGTGGTCCTTAGGACTATGAACTAGACCTAGACTAATAACACTTAGTACACAGAGATGTTAGTGGTCCTATGGACTATGAACTCACATCTCTTAGGCGTATACTAGAGGCATTAGAAGTTAGATTATACCCCCACATTTCGCTGTTAACGCAGTTTTGCACGTTGAGACAGCCATACGCGTGCTTGGTTCATAATGAATGCTCTAGAGATTTTGCCATGATCTCATAGGAGCGGCTCCTACTCCACATTCGTAGAGGTGATTTCATTAAATGTACCTGCAATGAGCACACCATTTCGTAGAATTATGAAATCATTAAGAGCTTTGCTCATCATCACCAAAATGCATTCTAGCACATTCTCGGCATCATAGGAAGGGACTAACAATTTACTTTAGTGCTAGCAGAACTAACTCACGACTTGTTCTTACCCATCGAACCTCCTTTATGGGATCACCAATCACAGAGGTTGGGTTGTCATCACTGTTAATTTCTTATCGGCTTAAGTCCCATTCCCCTCGATGAATCAAGGATTTGTTTCCTTCCCAGGGGTTTTGTAAATGGATCCGCAAGGCTCACAGCTGATGTTACATAATCGATTGAGATTACACCATCTTTGAGTAGCTGCCTTATTATATCATGTCTCAATCGAATATGTCTACTTTTACCATTAAAGGTTTTATTTTTAGCAGTAGCTATCACAGATTGGCTATCACAATGTAAAGACACTAATGGTGTTGGTTTTTTGCCTAGTGGAATATTCGCTAAGAAGTTTTTCAACCACTCAGCCTCAATACCAGTCAACTCCATAGCAATAAACTCAGAATCCCTTGAGGAACTAGTTAAGATAGTTTGTTTGACTGACTTCCACATTATGGCACCACCACCAAGAGTGAACACATAGCCACTAGTAGATTTGCTCTCCTCTAAATTTGAGATCCAGTTAGCATCACTGTATCCTTCCAATACAGCGGGAAATCCACTATAATGAATACCATAATTCATGGTACCTCTCAAGTATCTCAATACTCTTACCAGAGCCTTCAAATGCTCATTGCTCAGACAATGAGTATATCTGCTCAATCTACACACAGCATATGCTATGTTTGGCCTGGTATAGTTCATTAAATACAACAAACTCCCAATAATCTGTGCATATTTAGATTGAGCAATTGGTTCTCCTCTATTTTTCTTTAAATGCACATTAGGATCATAAGGAGTATTCAAGGAGACTCATCAAATAGTTCAAACTTTCTCAAAATTTTCTCAATGTAATGTTCCTGAGAAAGTATGATACCATTATCATTCCTTATGATCTTTACATGCAAATCTTTCTCAAAATCACTTTCGCTTCACCCAAATCTTTCATATCAAAATTAGAAGACAGAAAATGTTTTGTCTCAAGCACAACACTCATGGTAATACCAAAGATAAGCATGTCATCCACATACAAACAAATAATCACACAATAATTGTTTACAAGTTTTGTATAAACACATCTTTCTACCTCAACAGTAGAGAAACCACCACTTAACAAAACTTGATCCAGTTTTTCACGCCATTGTTTAGGCGCTTGTTTCAAACCATACAAGGATTTAACAAGTTTACAAACTTTATTTTCTTGCCCAGGAATAATACACCCTTTAGGTTGCACCATATAAATCTCCTCTTCTAAGTCACCATTTAAAAAATCTGTTTTAACATCCATTTGATGAATGAAAAGCTTGTGGATAGAAGCTAAGGCAATTAGGATTCTAACAGAAGGAATCCTAGTTATAGGAGAAAAGGTGTCAAAATAATCAACATTCTCTTTTTGAGTATACCCTTTTGCTACCAATCTAGCTTTGTATTTATCAATAGTTTCATTAGGAAAATATTTTTTACTAAAAACCCATTTATAACCAATAGGCTTTGCTCCTGGAGGCAAGTCTATCAAAACCCATGTTTTATTTTGATTTAAAGAATCAATTTCAGCTTTTATTGCTTCTTTCCAAAAGGATTCATCTGGAGAAGAAATAGCTTCATAAAAATTTTTTGGTTCATCTTGTACCAAGTAAGTATAAAAATCATCTCCAAAAGATGTTTGTTTTCTTTGTCTTTTACTTCTCCTTAAATCTTCAACCAAAACTTCATTTGAATTTTGTCCAAAAGAAGCAGAGGAATTTTCAATTCTTTTAGGAATATGCTTAACCTTCAAAGGAAATATATTTTCATAAAATTATGCATCTTTGGTTTCAACAATTGTATTGTGATCTAAAACATCACTTTTTAAAACCAGAAAACGATAAGCAGCACTTTGTTGAGCATATCCAATAAACATACAATTAGAAGTTTTAGAACCAATTTTTCTCTTTTTAACATTTGGTAGTAAAACTTTAGCAAGACACCCCCACACTTTCAAATATTGGAGATTAGGCAAAAAACCTTTCCATAATTCATAAGGCATCTTCTTAGTTTTCTTGTGAGGTATTCTATTTTGCAGAAAACAAAGCTTCATCCCATAAGTTATTAGGTGCTGCAGAACTTACTAGTAAAGCATTCATCATTTCTTTTAAAGTTATATTTTTCCTTTCTGCAACACCGTTAGACTTAGGTGAATAAGGAGGAGTTACTTCATGTATTATACCTTCTTTTTCACAAAAATAATTTAGTAATAAATATTCCCCTCCTCTATCTGATCTAACTCGTTTAATCCTTCTATTTAATTGGTTTTCTACTTCTGCTTTGTATAAACGTGGTAAACATCTCTTTGTTTGCACAGATGTGCTTGATAGCTCCTGAGTTTACCACCCAATTCTTCACATCAGAGACAAGAAGAGCTTGTGACACCACAGCAACAATGATTTCTTCATCACTGCTATCATCTCCTTCAACCAAATTCACATTTAGCTTAGGAGGATTTCCACCCTTTTGGGAGTTATCTCCCTTAGCCCTTTTCCTGCACTGCGCTACATAATGACCTGGTTTTCCACAGACAAAGCAACTGCCTGTCTTCTTCTTGGGGTTAGTATCCTTGGGCTTGTAGTAAGGTTTCTTATTCTTATTCTTTTTTTTGGAATCGTACCTCTTGTTATGCAGCTTTTCCTCAACTAAGTTTGCTTTAGTAGCCATCTCTTTGCTCTTTGTAGCTTGTATCACCTTTCTGTTGGTATCTTCAATGATGATATGAGTGATCAGATCATTCAGGGACAACTGTTTCTATTTGTGTTTCAGTTGTTGCTTGTAGTCATTCCATGATTCTGGTAGTTTTTTTATCAGTACTCCAGCCACGAACTCATCTGGTAAATTTATTTTATCAGCCCGAAGCTCCTCATTCAACTTATGGTACTCATTGATATGGAGTTTAATGTCTTTGTCATATGTCATCTCCCACTTATAAAAGTTTCCTATCATGAACTTCTGCTTTCCAACATCCTCAGCAGTATACTTGAGGATAAGTGATCCCCATATCTCATTTGCTTCTTGGTAAATGTGGTACACATCGAACAGATCGTAAGATAAAGTAGTGATAAGAGTATGTCAGCAAAACTTGTTAGCATATGCCTAAGCATCCTTCTGGGCTTGGTTAGCATCTGGGGATGGTGCATATTGTGTAAGTGCATCAGCAACTCCATGCATGTCAAGAATAGTGTAGACACGTTCCTGCCAGCGTTTGAAGTTCTTCCCTTCAAACTGTTCAATCTTGGAAATGTTTGGAAACTGCCTGGGCATAGGCACTACCATTGGAATAGTACCAGAACTAGTGTTGTTAGCTTCGACAATAGCAGCATTGTTCGCCTGGGTACTAGTTCCCAAACTAGCAGGAGGAATAGAAGCCATAGTAGCTCTTAAGATTGTAGTCGAAATCCTGCAAGATGCATCGTAATTCGAGTCACGTATGAAGGACGCTGTCCTTAAGAGCTATTCAGTGACCACTGGATGACTTGAATGTCTGAGCTGGGTGCCTGAACCTCTTGCAAGCAGCGCCTTTTATAGGCCTCCATGCATTTGAACGTTGGGCAATATTTTAATCCACATAAATACCATTAAACCACCGATTACACTAATAAAACCACATGATGAGGCCGTTTTTGAATATTGAAGGACTATATACGTTTGGAAATTTAATATAGACGTTTGGCAATTTTAAAATATACGTTTAGAAATTTTAAAATCTGACCCATGACCTCTGTAACGAAAATACTGATGCTTCAATATTTAGATGCCTCAAAATTGGGTTTTTCCGGTAAGTCATTTTCACAAAAATAAATTGTAGATTTTTCCAAAACAGTTGATAAAAAGTGCCCAGTTCACATTTAATTCATGCGCAGGGGGGAAATCGGCGGATTTCCACTACGTTTGCCTCCTGGTGGCCCTTTCTTGTGCGCGCAAGCCCACTCTTCGTCTTGGCCCATTTACTAGCCCAACTTCACAAGGTGTAATATATACACTAGCATTCTCTCTTTCCCAAGCAATGTGGGACTTGTTCCATTTGACACACCCACATGTAGCTTATATCTACAACAGAAAGTAAGTTGACGGCCTCAAGACACTCAGTAAAAATCAAGATTTTCCTCAAATTTCTATTCCAACAGATCTGAAGGCCCTGTATAATTGTAATGATCTCAGCTACCACCGGTGGAACTTGAGTGAGCTTGCTCATGTAGCCACACATCCAGCTACCATCTTCACCTCTAATAATGCCTGGTCATCCACTTTGGCCTGAATCTAGAACTGAACCATCTGTCTCCAAAGTGCTAAAACCAAGTTGACTCCTAATACCACCTTCACTTCTAGTACCCAAATGGTTATAAAATTGACAGTGATTTGTTAAGTCCATATCCCAACTGGCTCGAAACAAACTAGAATGGGCATTAAGATATTGAGTCTCATGTTCTTCCCCAAAGAGCTTCGAACAACGAGATACCCAAATATCCCAACATACATAACCAAACAAAGTTGCCCATTTAACATTTTTGGTAAAAGGCCTGCCTGCTTCATGCTTGAGGTTCCACTGAATCCAGTCCAACCCTTGTAGGCTAGAGAATCTTTCCCACAATACTGGCTTGATTATTGAGATCCAACTTCCTGACCATTGACGCAATCCCTTAATAAGTGCATAAGGTCTTCTTCACTTCCGCAATCAAAAGGGCAGCTAGCATACTCCTGCAATCCCCTATAAGCTCTCAACTCCGCCATGTGAACCATGCCGTGAGATGCAAGCCACATAAAAGACTTAAGTTTTTTAGGCATCGCCCATTTCCACAGCATTTTCCATATTAGTGCACTCCAGTTTTGATTACGTACAAAACAAAAATGATAGGCAGAGCTTACAGAAAAACATATGTTAGACGAAGGCTTCTAAAAGTATTTATCCTCTCCTCTCTTCTCATTAGGAGGGTGTACACACATGATAAAATCTATCACTGGCTGTTGGAACCACCCGCTCAATTTACCCACATCCCATTCACCCTAAGGATTCACATAATCTTGAACTTTTTCATTACTGTCCATAAAACCTTCCAAGCTCGGAATAAGCTCAATCAACAATTTGTTCACCTCAGACTAGTTGTTTTACCAGTTTGTTCCTATGGATAGGGGTGGAAACAGGCCAGGCCGCCTATCAGGGGCCTGCAGCCTGGCCTGTTTCCGGCCTGCTCAGGCCTGGCCTGTCAGAAAAACAAGCCAGGCCCAGGCCTGATTAAAGGCCTGTTTTTCTAAACAGGCCAGGCCTAGGCCTATTAGGAGGCCTTTTAGGCCTATCAGGCCAGCCTGGTACCATTTATTAAAAAAAAATTTGTCTCGGATTCTCACTCTCACTCTCACTCATAGGTCGTCCAGGTCTCGGATTCTCATTCTCATCTCCATCTCTCCCTCTCGACTCCCACTCCCTCCCAGCATCAACCCGCATACCCCAACTCGGAGCTCAGAATCTAGCTCGCCCCAACTCACCAATCTCCCATCCTTCCCCAACCCTACGCACGACCTCGGGCACCGACCCGTTTCCCATACTCCCACTCCCTATCTCAGATTTTGGATTCTCATCTCTGTCTCCCTCTCTCGACTCCCCCTCCCTCTCTCAGATCTCAATTCTTATCTCCGTCTCTCTCTCTCGACCACTCCTTCTCTCAGATCTCGGATTCTCAGCTCAGCCGCTCAATAGTCGACATACACCCACTCTCACTCTCTCAGTCGATCACCGTCACTCCGATCTCGGCCCTATTCCTTTCTCAGTCTCAGATCTCAGTAGATCATCATCACTCCGATCTCGGCCCTACTCCGTTCGGCATCGCACAGGCGCACGGCGTCGCATCTAGCACAAGCGCATGGCCGTCCTGTCTCCGTCATCGTCAGTCCCTCGTCTCTCTGTCGTCTTATGGCCTCTGTTTCAGTCGACTTCTGCTGTTCTGATTCATTAAGTAAGGATACAGATTTCTGGTTTTTTTTAGGTGGATTTCTGGAATCTGCGAATTGCTCATCTGTTTCTAGTTCATTTGCTGGTTCATTTCTGGTTCCTTTTCGATTTTGTGATTCTGCTATAAGTGTATCTGTGTATGTTTAGTAAGGATATTGAGAGTGTGAGCTATTGCTTTCCAACTTGTTTATTTACACCAAACACTTTTGATATTTCGAACTCTGCAACAATAGGAATAGTTGATTTGCAATTATCTTCGTCGTCTTTGGAAGGTTATTTCAATTATTCACTTATTGATTTAAAACCCCAATTTCCTTTCCATTGGAATAGTTGAACTGATGCTCTGATTTAAAACCCCAACTTCTTGGTTTGTAACCATACGTGGATACATATATATATCGCCAAGAGAGACAGCATATTGTTAAGGTATATGCTCTGTGCGCCTGTTATGGAGAATTGAAATCTTTTGGCAGCCCTGGGGAAGCTATTAGAAATGCCTTTTATTCTCTATTTTTATTGGATATGGTGCTGTTATCAAAATGTGATGGCTGAATAAACTGTTTATTGCACTAAATATGTTTTATTTTCCATTTTTTATCTGCTCCCTGAGTCCTTTGACTAAAATTAAAATATATCAATTGGGGATATTCAAGAAAATTATTGCACATCATCATGCCTTGGAGACGCTAAGATGGTAAATGCTGGTGAATATCTTAAGGATTTATTTCTTTTATATGATAAATGATGCCTCATTCTATGCATTGATTTGTTTGTCCACACATGCTTGCTGTCCAACAGTGTTAGTTTTCTCCTTTTGCTTCTGGAATTCGCATAAACCAATTTGGAGAGTGGTGTGTGCTCAATTTTTAACTGTGCTAATGACATATCCTTTTCACTTCAGCATGTGCTTTTTCCCCTGTGAAATTTGTGTTCAACAGCAGTTGAACGCTAGAGGTCAACCATTTGCTTTTTTATATATGTATATATATTTTTAATAGATGAACTCAAATATTCATCAGGTCTATGCTGTAAATAATTGAGGATCCATAATATTTCATTGAATTATCTATTTATTAATTTCATGGTAATGTAGAAAACAAAAAATACAAGCGAATGATCTGTTTCTGGTTCATTTGCTGGTTTATTTCTGGTTTATTCTCAAAATGATTGCTTCTGCTGTTCTGGTTTATTTGCTGATATGTTTCTGGTTCATGAACTTCTCTATGTTGCTCTTGTCACTTTAACTAATACATTACTTTTAATGTTTCAGGTGTAGTTAATGTCATCTCCATTTGAGAGTGAAACAATGTCGTCTACTTCAGTTCTTCCTAATACTATTGAGGTCCAACAACAAGCACCAACAAATTATGTATGTTATTTCTGTGTATCAAACAAGTGTATGTTATTTCTTCTGTAAAAGTATGTGACTAACAAGTTATCTTGGTTCTAATATGTGTTCCTCGCTTGTTCTCTTGTATTTTGATGTATTTTGAATCATTGATATTAATTTATGTAAATTTCAGCCTGTTTAAGGAGGCCTGTTAAGGAGGCCTGTTTTCGGCCTGTAGCCTTTTGGCCTGTTTTGCAGTGTGGCCTGTAGGCCTGTCAATTAGCTTAAAAAATTTCAAAACTTCAGGCCTCCTTAACAGGCTTCAGGCCAGGCCAGGCCTGTGTACAGGCTAGGCTCAGGCCTAAAATTTGGCCTCCAACAGGCCACAGGTCAGGCTCAGGCCAGTTTGTGCCTCAACAGGCCAGGCCTGTTAAGGCAAAAGCCTGGCCTGGCCTGGCCTGTTTCCACCCCTACCTATGGAATGTCTCCCAAATGGAGCAAATTCCCCTCCATGTGAATGATGCATTCTTCCGAGTGACTGGACAGTTAGACTGGTCCCAGTAGTACTTAGCTCTGAGAACACGTACCCATAAGGTTTCCCTATTGGTAAGGAGGTACCAGCAAAGCTTTATAATGAATGCCTCATTCTGCCTACACATCTCATGGATGCCAAGACCACCTTCTTTTCTATCCCTCTTAACTTGATCCCAGGAGACAAGATGCAACTTCTTTTGATCATCTATTTCACCCCACAAAAAACTCCTACCCTTCTTCTAAAAATCTTGCAGAACTCCTTTAGGAAGCAACATCGTTTGCATATGATAAGAAGGAAAAGCAGATAAGACTGCTTTGATAAGAGTTATTTTGCCCGCCATACTAAAGCACCCTCTTTTCCACCCCGATAACCTTGTTTTCACTTTATCCATAATAGGTGCAAACATGACCTTGGTAACCCTTTTATGAATAAGAGGAATACCCAGATATTTACCCAAGTCCCCAGTTAAACACACGCCCATGCTTTGGCTAATACTATAAGCCCTGGAAAAGTGAACATTTTTTAAGAAACACACCCTAGTCTTTCTTTTGTTCATTTTCTAGCCAAACACCTCACAGAAGTTCTGTATGCAATTCAACATGTGATCCACCTGGCTTTATGAAGCCTTGCCGAACAAAATAAGATCGTCTATAAAAAAAAGGTGAGAAATGGTAGGACCCCCTCTGCTAACTCTTAAAGGCTTCCACATACCACCATTAACAAAATCTTGAATGATATGACTTAACCTTTCCATGCACAATGTGAAAATATAAGGTGAAAGGGGATCCCCTTGTCTGATACCCTGAGAAGCACTAAAGTTATCGGTGGCTTCCCCATTCCAAAGAATTTGGAAATACGTACTCGATATGCATGCCATGATGAGCTCACATATATTCCCCTTAATTCCCACATTTCTTAGTGTTTCAAGAATGAAAGGCCACTCAAGGCGATCATAGGCTTTTTCAAGATCCACCTTCACTCCATCCACCCCTTTCTTCCTGTCTTGGTTTTCATGGAATGAATCACTTCTTGAGAAATGATTATGTTGTCACTACTCTGTCGGCCTGCAATGAAACTACATTAGTGATTCCCAATAATCCTTCCCATAACCTCTCGAAGTCAACTACTTAGTATCTTGGAAATTATCTTATAGCTGACGTTACAAAAGGAGATCAGCCTGGAGTCCGTAATTAACTCTGGGTTTTCCATCTTCGGGATGAGGACAATGTTTGTATCATTTATCTCACTCATTCGGGTAGGGTCTTGAAAGATATCTGTTACCAACTTCAGAATATGCTCCCCAATAATGGGCCAATACCCTTGGTAGAAAACTACCTGTAATCCATCAGGGCCCGGAGCCTTAAAGGCACCAAGGTCAAAATTCGTTCTTCTAACTTCCTCTGTAGTCACATCCGCATTTATCCTGTTCCAATCTATATCTCTTAACCTCGAAAATCAGCTAATCGTATTCAGACACACAATGGTATTTATTTTACTTGTAAACATATCTTTATAGTAGTTTACAACTAATCCTTTTAGCTCCTCCTGGTTAAAGGTCTACTCCCCATCACTCTTCTTAAGCCCTTCGATTTTGTTTTTCCTTCTCCTTATTATAGTTGCAGTGTGAAAGAACTTACAGTTTCTGTCCCCCCAATTTAACCAACTACAACGAGACTTCTAGTACCACATAAGCTTTTTTTGAGCCAGGATTTTGTTATATTCCTTCCATAATTCATTTTCTGTTTGGGCTAAGTATTGACTATCCTTTCTTGCCCTTACTCTTTCAATACTTCCAATCCTTTGAAAGACGGTATTCTTTTTTTCTGTTAAGTTTCCTACCTTCCTCCTATTCCACTCTCCCGCATCCTTGGCAAACTTACTCACTTTATCATTCCAATTACCCCTACTCTAGGACTGTTTCACCATATCACCGAATCCTTCCTCTCAGGCAGATTGGCATCAAAAAAATCTTCTAGTATGCTTAACATTAACACTAGGCGATGATTTAAGCAAAATTGGACGATGATCCAATCCAAATTTACTCAAATGATGAACCTTAGTGAGGGGATATACACAATTCCATTCTGAGTTCATGAAAGCCCAGTCCAGTTTTTCTTTGAGCAGACCACGCTCCCAAGTAAATCTTTCACCAATTGTTTCTATTTCAATGAGTTGGGAATGGGAAATACACTCCTGAAATTGTCTCCAGGAGCAAATGTTTGGGCTCACCCCCCATTTTTTATCCTCATTATATAAGTAAGCATTGAAATTCCTTATTACAATCCAAAGAATATCGACCAAAGCACTAAAAGCTTTCAACTCACTCATTAGGCTTTAACAAAAAATAGAAGTTGGCTCAATATATACACACGAAAGGACAAAATCTCTAGGTTCTTTAACCACAGTTACCTTGACATGCACAGCTTGGGTAGACAACGATATATATTACAAGGAAATCTCTTCCACATTCCATAAGACCTAGATCCCTCCCGTATAACCAATAGCTTCAACTCTAATCCAATTGTTGAATCCTAGTTTTCTACTAATTTTATTGGCTTTCTTTCTACTGACACGGGTTTCACAAATAATCAAAATCTTAATATCTTTCCCCTGTATCATATCCTTAACTCTTCCTGGAAAGGATTTAGAGGTAGCTCCTCTACAGTTCCAAGCAAATATATTAATGGAATTCATAATTAACATAAGGAAGGTAAGGGAAAACCTAGCACGAGAACTATTATTGGCCTGAGTCGGATAGCTCCATAATCTCAACCTCTCCATTATCAGCCGCACCAGCTACATGGTTCTGTTCTGCCTCAAGGGTAGTCATAACCTCTCTCTCATCATTCTTAGTTCGCATATCCTGTATCGCCAAAGGAACCAACGATTGTTCTGTAGAAGAGATAAGACTTACACTTGGGAGGGAATGGACTGTTGGGGCTTCTTGTGCAACTTCCTTTATGAAATCCCTTGGTGGAATCCGTTTTTTACCATTTCCCTTACTTTGTGTATTACCCAACATGTGCTCAAGTTTAACTATCCCGTTATCTGAAAAAAGAGATCTAAATACTAAGTTGTGCATTCTACCAGTCTTTTTCCTTTTAAAATTTGGGACTAAAATTTTTGGCCTAAATAAACTGGCCCCCTTTTTACTTTTTGGATCTTCTAGCCTTATTCCCTTGTGTTGTCCCATACTAGAGCCCTTGTTCTCCTGGGCCTGATTTTGGTTCAACCCACTAGTATCCCTAATTGGTTCTTGTGCAGATTCGCTCTCAACCACCGTTGGGTCTTGTTTTTGCTGCACCCGACCCACCTCGTCCTGTCTATTACCCTCTGAGCTGACAGATCCCTTCCTTCTCTGATCCTTATCTTTCCTTTCTTCCTCTCTTTCCTTTGCTACTAGCTTCCTATCACTAAACTCACCTATCTTAAATATCGAGATTAGCTTCCCAATGCCTTGCACTTGCTTTGGATCATCACTAGGTATAGTCTTGCTCAGCTTTTCTTTCTTCTTCCACTGCAAATCATCCCTTTTTTCTTGTTAAGGTTTGAGTTATCTTTAAGAATGATAGGTAGATCACTCTCCTGCAGTATGGCAAAATGAGATCTACCGAATCCTTTCTCCACTCCCTTCCCTTTTAATCGGCCTACTGATGATGTCTTCCCCTATTGCCTTTTACCCACTTTAGCAAAATAAGGCCGCGATTTGACCATTGATTTAACTTGCATCAATACGCCGAAGTCCTTTTCAACCGAGATGCCAGGTATGGAACAAATTGGCCGTTTCGTCCCTTGTTGACCAATGCTCGAGTTTCTCGGTTGGTTTTTTGATGAGTTCTGTTTCTCCACTTCATTAACTCCTAGCAGTTGTGTTGGGCAATTTTCCAGAATGTGGCCATACAAACCACACTTAAAGCATATAGTATTTAGGCCCTCATATTCCACTTGTATACATGATTTCTGAGTTTGAATATGGACTGTAATTTCTTGTTAAGGTCAACCTCAACACTCACTCTAGCATATTTTCCCATTTCCACTATCTTCCTGTTATTATCCTGATTTACTAATGTGTTCATGTCCACTTTGAGAGTTTTCCTGATCAAAATACCTATCTCAAACATACATTCCTCTGAATAAATGTGCATCGGAAGTATAAGGACCCTTATCCAAATAGCAACCTTCCTTTCCTTATTACAATATAGATTGAAATTTGGGCTCCATCTCTGAACAGCCATGTAATGTCCCTGGATTAGCCAAGGGCCATCAAATAACAGGTTAGAGCATAATATTTGTTTAGTGGTCCTAAAGACAAAATAATTGTTTGGAAGATCTATGAGTTCAAAATTATCTGATCTGAGCATCCATTTAATCCTATCCCTTATGACATGCAGGTTCGTTTTCTTCCCCATAATCATCAGAATGAGTGTATCCTTCCATGGACGAACCAGCTCCCTCAGCTTATCATTGGAAATATTCAAGGAAGGAATTGAACCCATCTTCTCCCTCTATTCTTCTAAACAAACTGGTGCCATCTCTTCTTCTTCCTTGAGCCATTTAGCTATCAGATCATCAAAGCCTTTATCTAAAAATTTTTCCTCCTCACCCAACAGTTTAGCCTTATAGGAAATTTGACTTTTGATTGGGTATTTAACATTCTGTCTCAGGTAAGCATTTAACCCTATTTGGTTTTGTTCCACCACGTCTTCCATCACCTTATCCGAATGTTCTATCTTATGCCTTCAATTTATGCCTTGACCTTCTATCAAGCATCCATCATGCATTCTTTTGATGTTTCTTCCTAGGAGATCATCTTCTTCCTTTGACTTCCCTTCACTTCTATTTGAACTGATTCTAGATGTGATTGATTGTTCAGTATGCACATTCTTTCTCTCACTACCACTTTCTCTCATCGCAACTCAGACCTTTGTATACAATTGAAAAAATTTTTATCAACAAGAAATCTATAAAAGGACCAAAAGCAGAGCCCACAAAACCAGCTTATGCTGTTTTATATTCTGAACCAAAGAATATGAATTATGGAAATCCTCCATTCTCTTCAAATTTAATTTAAATTTCTAAATATACCCACTTCAACCAGATAAAAAGAGGGGTGTGACTAAAGAAAGGTGAAGTATAACATTAATAGATAGAAAGGTCCAGTTAACTTGCAAGTTTACCAACACAAAGCAAGAAAAAGAATTAGACCAGAAGAATTGAGAAAGTTGCGGAATTAAGATCTTCTTACTAAATCAGATCTCTTATTGTACATTAATCAATCCTAGAAAGAGAATCAAATCAAGGATTAATCGAATGCATTCAATGATGAGTCCCCTAGCATAGGACTCTAGTTATGTTGTCTGTATCTTTGTATCTATAAGTGTAAACACATATTGTTGTATCTGTCTCTGTGTTTCTTGTCTTTTGCTTAACTCATGAAGTAGCAATAACAACACTAAAATGAGAGGAGAGAGGGTTAGAGAAATGTCGAAGCACAATTGGACAGTGAAGCAGCGATGACAAGTTGGAGTTAGGGAAGACCACGGTGTAAGGGCTAAGGGGAGTGAGAAAGGATAGTACGACAGTGGGTGAGAGAGGCGGGAAGTGAGTGTCAGCACGGTGGGGAGTGAGAAGATAATAATTAGGGGTAGTAGTGTCTTTTGGTAACATATCAATATTCCAAATTTGGTCCGGCCAGAATTATACATATCCACCACCTTGAATTGTCCTTTATGTATTTTAAAGGTATTTTTATAGGATTTTTCCTTCAAGTGTAATTAAATTAAATTAAAAATAACGGATTGTTAACTCATAAGCAATTTATATTTTTTAGGGAAAATCCCAAATAAATACCATGTGAATTTATAAAATCCCAAAAAGTCTGCTAACACATAAAAATTACATAAATGTGACATATATGAAATTAGCGGCCAGCGGCTAGACTTCCAATGTCGGGGGCTTTTTGGCCCGAGGGTAGGGTGGGTGTAATCTTTTTTAAAAAAAAATAAATGGGTGCAAGGGGGCAAGGGGTGGGATCGAACCCACCTACCATTTTGCCAAAGGGGCTCGGTGGCCCCCAAAGCCCCTTTGATATATATATATATGCATTAGTGTATATATATGTATAATATAAATAAAGGCATAATAGCTTTGAAAAATAAGTAATGGAAATGACAAAATGTGTAATGGTATTTACTAAATGAGTAATGAGATTGACTAAAGGCATAATGACACTGACTCAATGAGTAATGATATTGACTAAACAAGTAATGATATTAACTAAACGAGTAATGGGATTGACTAAAGGCGTAATGACACTGACTCAATGAGTAATTGGATTGACTAAAAGAGTAATGATATTGACTAAACAAGTGATAGGATTGATTAAAGGCTTAATGACACTGATTTAATGAGTAATGGTATTGACTAAAGGAATACGAGTAAACCATTATGCCTTTAGTCAACATGATTACTCATTTAGTGAATATCATTACTCTTTTAGTCAACCTATTACTTGTAACACCCCAATTTTTTATTAAAGGCTAATAGTAATTATTGAGGAAAATTATCGAATTAAAGTGGAATAATTATGGGTTTGGTGGCTATATTAATTAATATGCCATGATTAGTGGAAATCGGAAGAATGAAATTGATGGGCAATTAGTTAGTGATTAATAGATATATTAATTACTAATTAAGAGGAAATGAGATATGTAACTAAATGGCTAATGGTGTGGTTAAAGTAACTAATGAGTTACTTACTTTATGAGAACCAATGATATTGGGACACTTGGCAAGTGGGTATGGTGAGAGAATGGTTGAGAAAGTCAACCCACATTTTTTATTGCTTTCTTTCTCTCCCTCTCTCTCTCCTTGTTCGCATGTGAAGGGGTATGGGGCAGATTTTTCTGCATTCTTCATCATCTTCACCTCTCATATCTCTCTCCTCTCTCCATATTTTCGTCCTCCATTGTTGGCCAAGAAAGAGAAAGTGAAAGCTTGCATTTAAGGTGAGTAAATGACCTCTAATGCCAAAACTCCCTTCTTTAAAGTTGTTCCTTGAGTTGAGAGCTTCACTTTCATGGTTTTAGATTTGCCATTTGGTGGTGTTTGAGCTCTCATGAAATTCTGGACTTGGGTAAATCAAGGAGCTTCTTTGGAAAAGTTGTTGAGGTGAGTGAAAGCTTCATTTTCATATAAGTTTTGTGGCCATTTGTTTGGCCTTGAATTTCTGGAATTTTAGCCCTAATTTTCATGATTTAGGGTCTTGGGGAGTATAATATGTTGTTGTTATGGAAATGGTGCCTTGTTTCATGTTTTGAATTAATAGAATTGAATTGAAGTCTAAATGTGAAGTTTGGCACCTTTTGTGTTGGTTTTGTGCTTTGGTCAAAACAGGGCATGTTGATAGGTTGTGATTTTGGTCATTTTGAGGTTACCATTGTGTTCCTTGTGGAAAATTGTATGGGAATAAGTTTGGTTATTGATTTTGGAGTCATTGAACACTTTGGTAGAAAAGTTGGAAAATCTGTCCCTTGGAACTTTGTTCTGGGCAGTTTATTTGTGTGGACGTTTTGAATGACCAAATGATTTCAGAAAATTGTGAAACTTTCAAGTCTTAAATTTCACATCCCAAGCTTCAAAATGGACATATGTTTTGTGTCATTTCGTTTTGTGAACTGAGAGTTATGCTTTGCCAAAGTTTGGGATCAAAACTGAACTCTGTTTTGGGGCAGTGTTGAGTTTTGTGTAATTCTGGAATTTTGTAGTGATTTCCAGTAATGGTACATATTTTTCCTAGAAAGAGAACTTAAGTACCTTTAATTTTACTTTGGAATCACCTCGTTTTGATTTTTCTAGAATTAGTTATGAATTATGGAAGTTCAGCCAGGAAACAGAAGTTTCTTAGCCGCGGCCAGAGGTTATGAACCGCGGCCCGAGACCTTATGTGCATCCATTGGGTAGGCTGGCCGTGGCCAACCCCCAAAAATCAGCATTTTAGACTTTTAAAAGGTAACCTTTGGTCAAGTGTTTCCCAAGCCTTTAGGCATGTGCTTAGGCTTTGATTAGCCACCTAAAGGTCATGAATGGTAACCAACTTTAAGTGTTATGCAAATGAGAATTTGGAAAAGAGAATGACCCTATGTCCTTGATTTAGTTATAGGGTTGGGTATTCACCTTGATCATGGTTTGATATCCGCTCGGATCGTGAGTAGCCGATGCTGGAGCATACGTGGAAAGAAAAAGTGTAGGGAACTTACCTCTCCTACATGTATTGATATTTGTGTTTGTGTAATGATGCATGTTATTGCTTTGCTTGATTATGTGAAACATATATGAATGATTGAAGCTCTGTTTCTATTTATGCTATAGCCATGAGTATGTTGTTGAAACATTGAGCATGTGGATATATCATTATGTGAGCACGAGTTATTATGATTCAAGTATGTCATGCATTAAACACTTATCTTGCATGCATATTAGTATATGTTTCCTACTAGGATTCTCTAGAATATCACCCTCCCCTACCAACATTTTAGACAGGACAAGTGGCTCGAGGAAGGAGCAAGCGACTAGGGGCGGCGAGAATCCCTTATGGGCATTTGGATTTGGTAGTTGATTAGGATGGATATATGGTTGTATATGTTGTGGAGGTGTATTTGGATATGTATTGGGAATGAAATTTGTGTAATCCACATTTGAGAAATTGTAAAGGGCGTATGTGCCCATGAACCTTTAGTGAAGATATGAACCCGGGATTGCCGGGATTGTTATTGTGCACTCTGATATATTATGAATGTTAATTATCTTCGCAATGTAATTGTATTCGAAATGTGAATGTGAGACCAAGTTAAAGTGTTTGTGAAAGAAATTTGTGAAAACTTTATCTTAAGGATGGGGAATGTAAATGAGTTTTGATTATTATTGGTCTCTATTTCACTCTAATGTTGTATTTCCGATATGATTACGGAAGGGGGTTACATTACTCATTGAGTCAGTGTCATTATGCCTTTAGTCAATCTCATTACTCGTTTAGTCAATTCCATTGCTCATTTAGTCAATATCATTACTCATTGAGTTAGGGTTAATACGTCTTTAGTCAATTCTATTACTCATTAAGTCAGTGTCATTATGCATTTAGTCGATTCCATTACTCATTTAGTCAATCTCATTACTTATTGAGTCAGTCTCATTACGCCTTTAATCAATCACATTATTCGTTTAGTAAATACCATTACTCGTTTAGTCAATCTCATTACTCATTAAGTTAGTGTCATTACGCCTTTAGTAATCTCATTACTTGTTTAGCCAATATCATTACTTGTTTAGTTAGTCCCATTACTTTCTAAGTCAGTGTTATTACAACTTTGGTCAATCCTATTACTCGTTTAGTAAATATCATTACGCATTTTGTCATTTTCATTATTTATTTTGTCAAAGCCATTATACCTTTACTTATATTTTACATATATATACTAATGCATATATATCAAAAGGGCAAAGTGGTGGGGTGGGTTTAATCCCCCCTGCACCCATTTTTTTAAAATAATTACATCCCACCCACCCTGTAATATCCTGAATTGTAATTAAGGATTAGTAACTTCAAATGATGTAATTAATGTTAATTAAGCATATTTAAAGTATATATATGGTGCAATGTGGTATAAAGATGATTAGTGATGGCTTAGCAAGTATTGTGATAATCAGGGGCGAAACGGTAAATTTACCGATCGATTGGTCAGTTATTGGAAAGGAAACTCTTTAGTAATCTTGATCAATGGCTGAGATTGAAAGATCATGAGGTGGAATTTGATGCATGCAAGCTTATATGAAATCATAGTGGGAGGAATGAGATGATGCCAAGTGGCAAGCTATGGACCATGGGATTGAAGTCAAAAATTCAACTTATTTCTCTTCCCTCTCTCTTTCCTTAGTCGGCTGTGTGTGTGTATTGAACCAAGGAAAGGTGATCATCATCATTCTCTCTCCATTTTCTCCATTTCTGGTGAGCAAGCGAGAAAGAGAAAGGAAGGGTTTGGAATTTGTGAAGGTAAATGACTTCACAAGCTTAAACACTTTTCATTAATATTGTGTAAGTGGTCAAGAGCTTTCTTTCCATGTTTTCAGACTTGTGATTGGTGGTGTGTGGAAACTTGAGGAAATTTGAAAGTGGAGGAATCCAAGTTCTGAATTCAGCAAGTGAAAGAGGTGAGTTTTTGATGAAGTTTGATGTAAATGTTATGACCATTGGGTTAGTTTTGTGAATTCTGGATTTATGCCCTGATTTCTGGTAATTTCAGAAAAGATGAATTGAGTGAGGTAATGTGTTGGAATAGATGTTAAAAAGTGTGTAAATGTCAGTGGTTTTAGTGGGGATTTGAGAAGAGGAAGTGTATTAAGTTATGGTTTTGGTGAATTTGTGGTTTAGAGATGAGATTTTGTTATTTGAGTGAAAGTGGTTTATTTTGGGTTACCAATGGGTTTATGGTGAAGTTTTGGATGAGAATGAGTAATGGCATGAATTATGGGACCATTTGAATTCAATTGGTGGATTCTGGAAACCATATCAGTTGCTGCGTTTTGGGCATCTGATAGGATTTCTCGAGTGAGGGAAGAACTCACTCGAGCACAGGATGAACGTGCTCGAGTGAGCATGTTTGTGCTTGAGTGAGGGTGCATGAAATCACTGGAGGTGAGTGTCTCAGGTGATCACTCGTGGGTAGATTGCCAAGAGTGCGCGTGGCACTCGCGGGTATTGAGGGATCACTCGAGCACTGGGGTTGTGCTCGAGTGCCCTGAGGGTTAGTGCTCGAGCACAGGGGTTGTGCTCGAGTGCACTTGTGGTTGGAGTGTTGAGATCACTCTCGGGTTGTCACTTGCAGGGTCTCACTTCCGTGGTGCTCGAGTGCTTCTGAGGTCTCTGCTCGAGCACAGCCTCTTGTGCTCGAGTGAGAGTGTAGGTTTGTCGCGGGAGTTGCTCTCGGGCAAGCACTTCCTGCGTCTCACTCGCATGTGCTCGAGTGAGAATGGGGGTCATGCTCGAGCACGGCCTTCTGTGCTCGAGTGAGGGGTCCAAAAATCAGTGTTTAGCTTTCTAAAGAAGGATCTTTGGGGATAGTTATCCCAACCCTTTAGGTATATGTTTAGGCATTTAATGGCCATCTAGAGAGTCCAAATGAATGACATCTGCTATCCTCGTGAGCCCACTGTGCCAGAGACCGTCAGGAAAGGATCAGGTAGTGACTTTTCTTTCGTGCCATATGTGATGTATTGTATGTGCTTATTATCATTGATTCGTGATAAGTTCGTATGTTGCAATTTATGTGGATATGTGTAAACACCGTCAGTCCAATAGTCCCTGAGTAGCTAGCAACGGTTCGGGTAAGGGTTGTGAGCCTTCCCGGCGGAGAAAGGGGATGAAGATGAGGTGTGACTTTGTGATATGAGGGCCGAAAGGCTGATTGTGAGCCGAAGGGCTATTTGTGAGGCCGACGGGCCATTTGTGAAGCCGGATAGCTATGTGAGCTAAAAGGCTATGTTTATGCACTGCCACGCCAATAGTCCCTGAGTAGCTAACAACGGTTCAGGTTAGGATGGTGTGCCTACCCGGCGGAGAAAGGGGATGAGGGTGGAGTGTAGTTGAGCTGCTATATGATGATTTGCTTACATGCTGTGTGCTTATATGTGGTATAAATGTTTAGTTACTACTGGGATTCTTTTGAATCTCATTCTTTCCTTTGAACTAACCTTTCAGATAGGGCGAGTGGCTCTAAGGAGAAGCGAGCAACACGGAGCGGTTAGAGTTTCCTAGGGACATTAGTATGGTTTTGTTGACTATTCATTTTGGATAGGGATTAAGGGATTACTGTATTATATTTTGAGATGTAAATAGTTTAAGTACTTGGTTTTGTAATCCCCTAATCAGGATTTGGAACTTTATGAATGCATAGATAAACCCGGGGTTGCCGGGGTTTAAATTACGAACTCTGATATTTATGAATGTAAGTTAACTGCACAGGTGATTATATTCGATAATTGAAAACAAGACCGGGATAGGAAAGAAGTTTTGAAAATTTTGTACGTTCCTACTGTTTGGTAGATGATTTGATGAGTTTTGAACTATCCGACGGTCTCAAACCCCTTTTTACTGTGCGTTATCGAATCTTAATTACGTTAATTAAGGCAGGGGGTTACACACCCCCTAAAAAACAACCCCCGGTGCCAAAGCTCTGGCAGCCGATGGCCAGCCACCAGAAGGTGTAGGCCGGCTGGTGGCCGATTGACGGTGGTGTTCCGGCAAGGGCACCTTTTTTTTAAAAAAAAATGACAGGCATAATGGTAAAATTATCGAGACTTTAAAATCTTAACTTGATACTTGTCACCTTTATGTTATTTCCATGGCATTTATTTGGGATTTTCCCTATTTTTTATGTAATTATAAGATCTATTTTTTTATTTTTCATCAATAAATATATAAATTTATGTTTTTATTTATATAATTTAAAATAAGGTGCCCAACTATGTAAGTAGTCTAAGAAGAGGACACTCTCAAAATCCTTTTTCTTTTTTTCTTAAAATCTCATCTTCATCCTCAGATAAAAAATGAATAGTTCATATTTAATATTTTCTAAAACAATTATTATAGTATTTTATAATTTATTTTTTCAAAATTTTGTTTGAGTTGAAATTATGAATTGTGTTGATCAGATTTTATACGGTTAAATTTATATATTTATGTTCAAAATAATAGCTTTATAAAATATAAAATTTGAACCATCTATTTTTTTAATTGAAGGATTGGGATAAGATTTTGAGATGAAAAGGAAAGAAAGGATTTTTAGAGAACCCAAACCATCAATTTATTAAAAGTCAAAGTACAAAATTTTTTTTGGACAAAAATTAGGTCAAATTTTTCAATCAGTTTGCTATGTGTCCTATTTTGTTCATATTATCATTTAACCTCAAACTCCCCATCAAACTGTTGTATTATCTTCTTGATGTTTCTAAAAATAAATAAAAAAGAGACCAATATGCTGCTCACCTCCTCTCCTAAGATCTTAATAAAAGTATTTGAAGCAGAGCATAAATATCTCCCAAAATTGAAATGTTGAAAAAGAAACAATCCCGGAGGAAAAAGAGTTGACCTGCAAATAGCCAAATAGCATAACTTTAATATATTTTTAGAAACTTGAAGGAGGAAACCGAGGTTTTTCTTAATAAATTCTGTTAATACTAAAACAAACAATATGAAGACAAGCAAAATCTATCTTCCCTCAAGTGAAAGTTTGAACATTCTAAGTAAAATGGGCTCAATGACTTAATTAGCACTGAGACCCATGCTTGTATTTATAAGCTCGAGTTTACACAAGTAATTTGTTACAGATGTCAACTATGATAAGTTATAACTAATATGTGAGGTAACAGCTATAATCTTTTGAAATCTAATACATCTTCTAGGGTTTAATACATAATTGAATATGCAAAGCTTACACGTCTGCATATCACCTAAAATCCCCTTAAGTGACAGCAGAAGTCATGACAATGTCAAGCTTGTTTTGAATCATCCAGAATCTCGTGTGAGGGAGCGCCTCTATCATACAATCTGCCAATTGACCTTTTTACTGGTACAGGATCCACAATGACTCACTTTGCAAGAACCAGCTCTCGAATAAAATAAGCGTCCAACTCTATATATTTTGTTTGAGCATGAAAAGTAGGATTGTTCACTAGAGCTTGGGCACTGGTGTTATCACACCAGATTTGAGGAACATGAATAAGAGGGAACTGTAGTTCATACAACAATGAATGAAGCCATATAACTCACAAGCTAGATCGGTGAGAGCACGATACTCTGACTCTATGTTTGACTTTGACATAGCTCGTTGCTTTCAAGAATTCCACAAAACTAGTGTGTCACCGAAGAAAAAACAAATGCCTTTAATAGAACATATATCATTTGGACATGTCGTCCAATCTACTTCTAAATTACTTGTGAAATTAAGATCCTTACACTATCTGATTTCAAGACCAATTGTTGTAGTACCCTTCAGATAACAATTAGTTGAAGGATAATGCAAAAATTGACTCAACTTGTTTATAGAAAATGCAATGTTTGGCCGAGTCTGTGTCACATATTGTAATGTTCCAACTGTACTTCGATACTGAGTAGAATCTTTCAATGGCTCTCCATCATAAGCAGAAAATGATTTTCTAGAAACTATGGGTTTGGACATAGAGCACAGTTTAGCATTCCATATTTTTTAAGTATATCATATAAATATTTTGTTTGACACAAGAACAACTGGATAAACTTTGTTTTACCTCTATTCCAAGAAAATAGTGTAGAGCTCCCATATCTTTGAGAGCAAACTTCGTATGCAACTCTTAAATGAACCATTTGCTTATTGTGGAGTTATTACTAGTGACAATAATATCATCAACATACACTAAGACCAAGATGATAACACTAGATTTCTTAAACCAAAAAAGAAAAGTGTCACACTTCGTATTCTCTAATCCCCAACTCAGAAACATATTCTTTAGCTTGTCAAACCAAGCTCTATGTGCCTAACATAACCCTCGACTATGGCCTCTATTATTTCTACTACCATGATGTGATGATCCTCCTCGATCACATGAGTTGTCTAAACCCTCTACCCTGGCTATGTTAGCAAAAGGGTGGAAATAGAAAGATTATCCATAATCTTGTTAAGATCAAGATGACATTCAAAGGTAAGTAACTCAGATTATAACATAACCCAAGTAAGATCATGCTGACTGGGTAAAGTACAAACAATTGAATTATATACTAGATCTAATCCAGATAAAGTAATAGTGATTAATTCATCATCCAAAATAAGAGCTCCAACAAGTCTCAGTTGATCGGTTAAGTGTCTGACTCGATTAAGATAGTCATCTTACTCATGGAATTCTTTCAAATTCATTACAACTCAGATATGTGCATCACCACTTTTGACTGTGTGGCTACTCCAATGTGTTCTCTGGCCATCTTCCAAATGTCTTCAAATATGTGACAGCAAACTAACTTACTATCTCTAGAGTCATACTTGCTAGGAGCCATCCAAAAATAGTTTGATCAATATCAATATGTTCCTTAAAGAGTGGATAAGCTTGTGACTTATCTTCTGTAAGCCACTCCTTAGGATAAGGTTTCACACCAGTTAAAAAAAATCATTAAGACGTTATCCTTTGAGTATACAAAGAAACATAGATTGCCAGTACATGAAATTATTTCTATCTAGCATGATAGGAGATGGTTGAGCAACAAATTAGAAGGAGAAGAGGAAGAAGCTAAAGGTAGTAAAGAGAAAAGTTTGGGAAGAGAAATAGATGAAGTCGATGCACTACTCAGGATTAGTGAATTGGCCATTGGAGTGAGAGAAAAAAATGAAAGGCTTTGATACCAAGTAAAAGTTTGAATATTCTAAGTGAAATGGGCTCAATGACTTGATTAGCACTAAGACCCATGCTTGTAATTATAAGCTCAAGTTTACATAAGCAATTTGTTATAGATGACAGTTGTGATACGTTATAACTAACTTGTGAGATAACAGCTTCCATCTTCTAAAATCTAATACATCTTCTAGAGTTTAATACATAATTGAATATACAAAGCGTTTGCATATCATCCTAACACCTCATTACACTCTACCTCTTGTCTAAAAGGTAGAAGGTGATCACATATATCAAAGGTTATCTCCATGTCATGGGAGGATTTAGTAAAGTAATTAGCAAAGAAAAAAATATACTATGAGTATGCATTAGCAAGACTCATTAGTCACTATAGACATTTAATTTAGTGTTATCAATACTATCACTAAAAGGGTGATTACTATCACATCCCATAGTGGTAAAATTAATTGCTTCATACATTGAGAATAAAAATTAAAACTAAATTTCTATATAGCATTTAGTTCAACACAAATTGAGACCGTGCATAATCCTTATCAATTTTGCACACAAATTGAGGAAGCTAATGGTTATAGGAAACTTGGGTTCAATGATAATTAAAAATGGTACCCATGACAAAGTGTGATTTGTGAACTAAATCTAATGTCTATAAGGAACTTGACCTAAATTTGGTCCATACTTTTTTTTGTATGTATAATACTTTTATGAGTTATCCTACTATTTTTTTATGGGTGAAAGGGGAAAAAAACCCATGTTAATTTGTTAAAAGTACATCTAGCACCATATTAAAACACTGGGTGCATAAGTGCCAATGTAGATTTGAAAATAGGGTAAAAGTAGTGCAAACTTAAACACTACTAAATGTCTGTTAATTTATTTCGGTGGGGCCCACACTCATATCTAGGTGTCCGTCAATGTGCCACATCCTCAGTGTGCTCCCTAATAAAACCATAGCACATCACAAATCTTGATTGTTTCCCCTCTTAGAACATAGCTTAGCAAATAAAACCCCTATCCAATTCCTCTATTCCCCTACGACACCCCCCAAAATCCTCTATCTCTTCTTCAATAGTGAACCCTCTACATTTCTCCATCTCTTCTTCAATAGTGAACACCCTCTATTGCACTTAACTATTAAGAATGTTTCTGCACCAAACACTTGCTGCCATCACAACAAAGACCGGACCACCCTGAATAACACTATCCTCAGCACCCACTATCACTGCTAACGAAGACTGGGCTGAACACCACTGCACCTAGCATCATTTCCAACGAAGACTTGACCACCATGAACACTGCCATGCCTAGTACCTACCACCATATTGCCAATGAAGAATAACCTAACACTCATTGCCATTGCTGATAAAAACCAGACTGCCATGAATGAATCCGCACCCACATCTGTTGTTAATATATGTTAGACTACTCAAGAATCGGGAAAGTAATGGTATGAAATTAATTGCTAGCTATGAAAGAATCCGCACCCACATCTATTGTTAATATATGTTAGACTACTCAAGAATCGGGAAAGTAATGGTATTGAATAGGAGGTTGACATTATTTATGCCTCATCCTTGGATGAAATATCATGTGACAAAAGGGACGTGATATAGTTGTATGACAGGTTGCATCATGTTAACGATCCTCATATGAATTGGGTAGTCATAATGTCTTATTAGAGGCCGCTTGTGACTTGTGGGTTGGTACAGTTATTGGCCTATTGCCAACTTCGTATGGGCCTACAGGATCGCACACAAGAATAGCCCAACACAAGCTATAATGTCTGGGTTTATTGAATCTAAGATGTGTCTAAGATTCAATGAATACAATGTTTAATCTAGGGTGGACGAATTATATATATATATATGTATATATATATACAATTGATAAAAAAGAAAATTAATAATATTATATATGTATTTTTGAAATACATATTTATAGATATACATGATAATATTATTATATTGTGTTAGTTTTAAATTTAGTTTTATTAGATAAATTAAATTTAATAACCAACATGATAAAGATATAATATCTCAGATTTAATTTATAAAGATAAATTAAATATACTGGCTCTTTATTTAGATTAAATAAATAGGTTAAATTAAAACTATTGGACAAATTTAATTAAACCGAATTTATTTAATTAAGCTTATCAAGACAATTAAATGTTAATTGATTTCGAAATGAATTAAGATTAATTTTGAAATTCCAATATAGCCCTCATGAGTTATAAAACGATGGGTTTGACACGTACAGATGAGAATTCAAAGCCGCAAGGAAATCCTAGGAGACATTGGAGGCGGTAGCACACAGTTTGTGTTGGAGATGCATTCATGTGGATACCGGTACAGGGAGCAAATATGAGTTATTGGCTCTTAGAGATTGAAAAGGGCAAGATATAAAAGGTATGAATCTTTCTAACTCGATTTAAATGTCGTCGATAGATTTGCAATTGGGATTGGTAAATTTTGAATTCTTCACCGTGCCAACCAATCCCAACACTTTGCCCTGTCTCTACCACCATGATTTGCATCTATCGACCCATGCTCATCATTCTCCTCTTGCTCTATCATCAACTTCTAGTCCCTCCTTCGACAATCTCATCTCTTTTTCAAATATAATATACAATCTAGTGGTTCCCTCGAAGAGAGAATGTAGATAGGAAGTAGATGTTAAGGAGGGAGGCTTCACTTCATAGAGGCCCATAGTACCATTGACATCATTTTCCAACAAACATCCTCCGTTCGGAGTGGATGGTCGAGGTTGTAAGTCGATGCATAATGATGATAAGGTTGAAGAGTGGAGCGAGAAAGGGTTGAACAGTAAAAGAGGATGATGAAGATTGCAGTTGGACACAAGTGGGACTTATAGAAAAAAGGATAATAGAAGTTAGGGGTAATTAACATCTATAGCATTTTTGAACTTTTTTATGATTATCATAAGCATTTTTGCACCCAAGGTTTTAATATGGTGCTAGCCACACTTTTGACAAATTGACATGGGTATTTTTGCCCCTTCACCATTTTTTTATTTGAGCAGTAGTATAATTTCTTTTAACGCTTGCTTCTTAAGATTTAAACCAATGTTTTAAAAGTTGGATTAGACATCAAGATAGAAAAGCTAACAGGTCATGGTTCAAGTGGTTAGATTAGTTAGGCCATTAATCGGACCGTTGACATCATAATTAAATTAAAAATATTTACACCTATATATACAACAATAAAGCCTTTATCCAACTAGGTGGGGTCGGTTACATGGATCGCACAAATTGCACCTCCACCTATGCATGACTATTTAAGGCATACTTGATAGTTAAGTCTATCTTGAAAAAGAAATAACCAGTATCACAGCCACCTTGACTAGCCATGATGACCATGGAAGGGCTGCCATAGACTATGTGAACCCTTTGGTTAGTGAATCAGCTCATGGGACTAATGCTAGGATTTATGAGATTAACAATAAGATTGAAGCTCTTGATGCTAAGTTAGAAGAACTCATTGGCCATTCATCTTTTGGGGCACCGTAGTGCAGGAAAAAGAAAGAGGACCCACTTCCAAATTTTCAAGAAGAGTTAATTCCAAACCCTAACCAGCTTATAAATCCTAAGAAGGGTTACATCTAAATCCTAACAAGGATAAAAGGTCAACCCAAAAGAGCCCTACACCCGATCAAGGTAGACTGACACAGGTAGGTTGTCATCATCTTTATATGGGTGCTGGGGCTAACCACAATCAATCATTCCCACGTAGGCTTAATGTCCAACAATTTGAGGATGAAGAAGACCTTTAGGATGATGATGAAGTTGTAGAGTCACCCTCTAAGTATGATAAAGGTCACCCTAGATGTGGTTATATGGAAGATGCCACAAAGGTTGAGGTAGATGCCCTTGAATTTGATGGTCGATTAAACCCAACTACCTTCTTAGATTGGTCAGCCAACCTAAAGGATTACTTTGACTGGTATGCTATGAATGACAACTAATGAGTGAGTTTCACCAAGATGAACTTTGTAAGAGTTGCATGCAAGTATTGGCATACTATTCAGATAACCCTAGAACATCAGGGTCATCCGCCAATTACCACGTGGGCTAGAATGAAAATGAAATTGAGGGATAAGTATGTGCCAGCCTGTATAAGTGTTAATTATTTAGCTAGCCCTATAATCTATGACATGCCTCCACTGTAGTTGAGTATATAGCCCATTTTGATGAACTTATCAAAAGGTGTGGTTTGAAGGAAGAGCCTTTGTCATTGTTGACTCAATTTATTAATGGTTTTAGACCTGACATTAAAACGGAGCTTGAGTTAAAATTTCTTGAAACTCTTGAGGAAGCTTACCAAAAGGCCTAGAGACTAGAATCTTTGCCCATACACTCTTCTTTTAGGTGTTCTACTCCACAAGGCACACGATTTTGACAGACTTGCAACTTTATTTGCACTGATAGGACTATAGGGTCCTCGTCTAGGGCAATTTCTTAACTCCTTCTATGTTAAATGTCTGGTCTTAAAGGTGCCCTAAAACCGCCCATTGATCTATAGGGTCTAGCTCATGTCCTAGTGGCTCAACTATTGAATGCTTTAAATGCCATACTTAGGGTCATATTACTTCAAAGGGTCCACAGTGTACCTCACTCCTTGGGTCCCGTGACAATGACATAACTACTGAGGATTCTCTTGACATTATAGTCGATCTTGCCAATTTACCCATCAAATGTTGATGAAGAAATCACTATTGAAGGATATAAGTCACAACACCTTAAGTTATGTGATGTCTGCTATCTATTCTAGAACTATATGACTCATGGAAAAGGAATAGTATATTCCACACATTTGTGAAGTGCAATAAGAAGTCATGTAAGTTAGTCATTGATAGTAGAAGTAAATGAAATGTGATTTCTAATTGAGGCGTTACTTGACTTGGACTTAAGACAAAACCCCTCATTAAGTCATTTTGGGTTACTTGGGTCAACATCACTTCCCTTCCAATCACCCAACAGTGTCATGTACCTCTTCAACTAGGCAACTACAAGGAGGATATCTTTTGCATTGTCAATCTCATAGACCTATCCCACATCCTCTTAAGACACATATGTCTTTATGATAATTATGTCACCAGTCATGGTCGAACAAACAACTATGTGTTTAAGCATAAAGGCAACACAATCTTGTTGTGCATTGTAAAGCCTAAGCCTAAAAGAAAAGACCCTACCTACACAAAGGGATCTGCCCTTAAGTACCATAACCTTCATCTCCTCATAGAGAAAGAGTTTGTACAGGAAAGTAAGGAGGTTAACATCATTCTTGTTGTCGTATCTAAGGCTATCTCCCCCTCCAAAGTTATTGCCAAGGATCTACCCAAAGAGGTATCCTAATTATTAAACAAATTTAAGGATCTCACACTTATAGGGCTACCTCCCGATTGCCACCTATATTGAACATCCAGCATGCAACCGATTTGGTTCTTGGGTCATAACTCTCTAAATTACCACACTATAAGATGAACCCTAAAGACAGTGAAGAGCTTAATTAGCAAGTCATTGGGTTGATGGAAAAGGGTTACATCCAATATAGCCTTAGCCCATGTGCTATACTCGCCCTATTGACACCCAAGAAGGATGGTACTTACAGAATGTGTGTCGATAGTAAAGCCATTAACAAGATCACTCTTAAGTACTAGTTTTCCATTCGTAGGCTTGAGGATATGCTTGATCTCGTATCAAGTTCTTGCTGGTTTTCTAAGATCGACCTTCATAGTAGATACTGCCATATTAGGATTCGTCCTTGAGATAAGAAGAAGACTACATTAAGACACAAGATTGCTTGCATGAGTAGCTAGTAATGCCCTTATTACTTTCATGCTGGTTGTGACCCACCTCCTCTGACCTTACTCAAGAAAGTTTCTTGTCATTTATTTTGATGACATCCTAATCTTCAACAAGTTGGAAGCTGAGCACTTGACTTGTCTATACTAGGTGTTCATTCCCATTTAACAAGAGAAATTTTATGTCAATCTTCCCTGTTAAAACCGACTGACACACAAGACGGGGTGAATTAAGTGTAAGATAAAAACTTAAGAACTTTGAAAATCTATTCACATCTTAGTAAAAGCAGTAAGTCTGAAAGTAATGAATCATAAATCAATAGTTAGATTAAATAATTATGCTGGAAATATAAGAGCTTAGGGAAGAGAATATGTAAACTGTGATTTATCTTGGTTTGGTCCAATCCTTGATGACCTACATCCAGTCCCTAGGCTCTTCCTGAAATTTTCAATCCACTTTCCTCTTGTTTAATCCGTGCACAAAAGAAGCCTTTACAATCCCATAAGTTTAGTTAGGCACTTGTGAAGCCTTTTATAAATCTCGCACCAAGATACTCCCTCTTACAGCAAGTCTTACGAGCAAAACAATTCCAAAGACCTTTCTCTCCTACTTACCCTAGCAAGTCTTACGAGCAGCAATGTTCTCTCTTGCTTACACCCCTGTAAGTCTTACGAGCATCAACGTTCTCTCCTACTAGCACCTTATAAGTCTTACGAGCAGAAAGTCTTATCAGGAATTTTCTCAATAGCTTCCCCAATAAAGAAATCACTCCTCTCAAGGTCCTTTTACCTTAAGATCAATTCAGAAATACAATTGAAATGTTTTTACAGACTCTCTCACATAGTGAATATGATAATCACTGAAGTGCAATACAAATAATCTCTCTCTCTAATGTAAATGATATTGAAGCTATAAAAATAGAGTATTTGGGTTGAAACAGAGGATTCATGATTTTGTCATTTTGTCATAGTTTCTCGGTTTCTCTATTTTTCATCGACTTTGAATGTTCTTATTTATAGTGAATGAAGATTGATGACAGTTGTCAGCATTCATCCGTTAGAATCCCATCTGTTAGAGTCTCATTGCTTCTTTGGACCACTCTTCATATTTGAAATACTAGCCGTTGTAGATTGTCCATTATAGAGCGAAATGTCCCATTATGGAGCGGGATGTATTCGTTTGAGTTTCCAAACAATCTTTTATGGTAGGTTAATTACATGTTGTGGTAAGTGGCCAACATTCGATTATGAAATGATTATGTTTGCCACAATTCACTCTCTCATTTGAATATGTAATCCGAACATTTAATCTCCTATTTCACACTTGAAATATATGTTAATTAACGTTTAGGAACAATAACAAGTGAGAACATAATGAATAAATAACATTTAACCAGATTCGGATTGTTCACTGTAACTCTATAATGCATTCTACTTTTGAAACTAATGAACATGAGTTCTTGCTTCACACTCGAGTCCATACTCGAGTTTCATCTCCAAAACTCAAGTTCACTCTAATACTTGCATGGTTGTACATAGTAAATCTTCAACATTTCAAGTACACAAAGATAACTTTCAAGTGCTATTTTCCAAACTCGAGTTTCCTCCATGAATTTTTTAAGGTGTGTATTAATCCTTATTTAATCTCTTAAAAAATGCTTAATAACTAATACGATAAAGTGTTAGAGTGATTAGAAGCAAGAGGAATGAGTTACACAATCATTCCAATGATTTTCAAAAGTTACGTAGCGTTGCTTTGTTTTGCTAGAAAAGCTTCACTGGAAGTGCAAATGGAAGTGCATGATCACTTTCTGTCAAAACTTGAGTGCCAACTAGAAGTGCGTGATCACTTTTAAGTGCATTGTATAACTTTCAAGTGCAATTGGAAGTACGTGTTAACTTTCAGCCAAAACTTGAGTTCTTCAACCAAAACTCAAGTGCATCAAAGTGTTTCAGCTTCAGGTTTTGCTTTTGGACAACCTTGCATGACCTTACTTGCAGGACTCAAGTGTACTTGTGACCAGAACTCGAGTGTTGTATTAGAACTCGAGTTCTCCAGATAGTTATTTTTCTGCCTTGACTCTCTGTGAAACACATCCATAGGCACACTTGCTGGACTCGAGTTCTTTGGCACACAGAACTCAAGTGCATTTCTAAAACTCGAGTGCATCAGTAAATTTCCATGTTTCTTCATCAGCTTCTGCATCAAACTTGCAAAGGTAAAGAATCAAACTCAAGTGTTGCAGCTTACAGGACTCGAGTACTTCCTCTAAACTTGAGTACATCTCATTGGTCATATTATTGTTTCCTCTCGGAAGCACCCTTGTAGGGGTTTACTTGCTTGACTCGAGTTCTCTTAATAACATAACTCGAGTTTTGCTCCAAAACTTGAGTTCTTCACTAAGTTCCAGTTTCTAAGCAACTTCCGTATAAAACTTGAATTTTGAGTGTCAATTTCCAAAAGGCATAACTCTTAGTGTATAACTCCAAATTTGGCAGATTACCTATCTATTGAAAGCTCTTTAAGTTTAGTTTCATATGCCACCATTTTTATCTCAATCGGATGTGTAGTTTAAGAGTTGTGTCTAAAATATCGAACCTAATTTGGAATATGATGGTGATTTAAATGTCATATTCCAAATCTCATATCTCTTTCAACTGAACTCCTTTGAACGTGATCTTGGTGTGTATTTGATGCATTGGAAGTCTAGTTTCTTATGACACTCGTTTCATCTCAATCAGACATGTGGTTTGAGAGATATGTCTAAAATACAAAAACCTCTGTCAAGCTGAACAAAAACAGAGTACAACAGAGTACTTCCACACTCGAGTTCTCTTAGCAAATAACTCGAGTTTGGATGTAAAACTTGAATGCATAATCTCTAGAGCTTCCATAACTTCCATATAAGTTATCTTGGCTTCGTTTTAACACATTCCAACCACCATTTGATCATAGAAACCTCCAGTATCACTTCTAGGAGCTTGAATCTTGATATTCTCACTAGATCTTGTAATTTCTTCTTTCTTCAATCTCTTTCTTCTTGATTTTTCTCTTGATGATCATTCTCTATAACCCAACAAGATAGCTTCTTTATTTTCTTGATTATCTTCAATCTTCCTCTTTCTCTGCTTACTAATCTATAAGATATTTCACATTCAATAGTAGTTAGTCAATGTAGGAGATAAGTATATTATGCAAACGTTTTGCTCTTAATATTTGGCATCTATATTTGACATCATCAAAACTAATCATATGTAATATTCGCAAATATTCTTTCCTTTAGCAGCAATTTGTTTTTCTCAGATTCATAGTTTCTGCTAAGGGTTTAGTTGCTGATCATGAAACAGTCAACACCATCCGTGATTTGCTTGAACCCAAATCCCTTCAAGAAGTGCATAGTTTCTATGGCTTGGCACCTTTCTATTGATGTTTCATTCGGGATTTCAACACCATTATGAGTCCCATCATTTATTGTCTCAAGAAGGACAAGTTCCATTAGGCTTCAGTTGCATCATAAGCTTTCCAAACTATTTTGCAAAAGCTTTTTGAGGCACCAGTCGTAGCTTTACTTGACTTTTCCAAATGCTTTGAGTTCGCTTGTGGCACCTCAAGAATAGCAGTTGATGGTGTCTTAAGTCAAGAAGGTCACATATAGCTGTCTTTAGTGAGAACCTTAATCAAGCTAAGAAAAAGTATTCCACTTACAATAAGGAATTCTATATTAGTCAAATCTTTTGAGCATTGGAAGTACTATCTTTTGCCCTAACAGTTAGTTGTGCAGTTAAACCACCAGGCTCTTAAATTCTTGAACTCCTAGAGACATTTGAATCCAAAGCATGTCAAATGGGCTGAATTTCTTCAAGAATTCACCTTTGTTGTTAAGTACTGTGCTAGAATTGAAAATAAGGTAGCTAAAGCTTTGAGCTATTATATCAATCTATTACACACTATGAGTGCTAGCATTGTCGTCTTTAATCGCTGAAAAGATGATTACACCTCATGCCCTGATTTTAGTATCATTTATCAGGAGGTTCAGGATAGACCCCTATCAAAACCACACTGACTTCCTTTTTAAGGACGTCTACCTCTTTCGTGGTATTAAGTTGTGCATTCCCCGAATGTAACCCCTTTCCATAATTATATCTGAAATACGCGATTAAAGTGAAATAAAGACCAATAATTATCAAATAACATTTTTGAACCCATCTATAAGATAGGGTTTTCACAAATACCTTTCGAAATACAATTCACCTGGTTTCATATTCACATTTCGAATACAATTACTTCTCAGAAATAAATCACATTCATATCTATACATTAGAGTGCACAACAATAATCCCAGTAACCCCGGGTCCCATACATAAATTATAGCCTCACAGGGCGCAAACGCTCTTTTACAAATTCTCATACGGGGATTACACAAATCTCATCACAATTACATGCTCAAATATACAACCACATATACATATACAAATCCAAATACGAATATCCAAATATACATCCCAACTATGATAACCAACAGCCAAAATCACATCCCGAAGGAGTCTTTGCCGCCCTCGGCTGCTTGCTCCCCCTCGATCCGCTTGCCCTATCTAACTGTTGGTAGGGAAGGTGAGATTCTAGAGAATCTCAATAGAAAACAAATACCAGTATGCATGCAAGATAAGTGTTTAATGCATGACATACTTGCAATGCATGACTCATGCTCATACAATGACATATATGCGTGCTCAATGTTTCAACAACATACTCATGGCAATAGCATAAATAGAAACAGAGCTACAATCATTTATATATGTTTCACATAATCAAGCAAAGCAATACATGCATCAATACACCGACACAAATATCAAATACATGCAGGTGAGGTAAGTTCCCTACCCTTATTCTTTCCACGTATGCTCCAGCACTACTTACTCATGATCAGGGTGAACTTTAAACCCTATAACCAAAATCAAGGACATAGGGTTATTTTTTATTCCAAATCCTTAATTTTATTGCACTTAAAGTTGGTTATCATTCATGGCCTTTAGGTGGCTACTCAAAGCCTAAACACATGCTTAAAGGCTTAGGAAAATACTTGATCAAAGACCATCTTTGAAAGTCCAAAATGTCATTTTTTGGGGGTTGGCCGCGGCCCAAGAATCCACTGGCCAGGCCAAAAATAGGTAAGAAACATTTGGGCCGCAGCCAAGAAAATCCTGTTTCTTCGCTGAACTTCGAAAAATCATAACTAATTTCAGAAAAATTGAAATGAGTAATTCCAAAGCCAAATGAAAGGTATTTAAGTTCTCTTTATAGGAAAAATATGGACCATTACTAGAAATCACCACACAAATACAGAATTACCCAAAATCAAAGACTACCTCAAAACAGAGTCCAATTTTGACATCAAACTTTGGATAGTCATATCTCCCAGCTCATAAAATGAAATGGCATAAATTATATGTCCATTTTGAAGCTTAAGATGTGAAATTTAACGCTGGAAAGTTTCAGAATTTTTAGATACCATTTGGTCATTCAAAACGTCCACAAAAAAAACTGCCCAGAACAGAGTTTCAAGGGACAGATTTTCCAAACTTTCCATTTAATGTTCCAAACCAATTCTAATGATCATATCACATAACAAAACACCAATTGCACCACAATACACAAGGCAATTCATCATTTCCAAAAATCACACACAAATCAGGGCAAATTCCACAATTCAAAATACTCAACCAATAACTACAACAGTTAGGCCAAAAGTTATCAAATACTCACCTATTTCTCTTCCCAACGCCAATTTCTTGATTCTCCATCTTCCCACTTTTCCTCAAGCTAGAAAAAAAATCCTTTCACAAATAAAAAACCATAGAGATGAAGCTCTCATCACTAGGAACAATATTATAGAAGAGTGTTTAAGCTAAAGAGGACCATAAACTAACCAAAACTCAGCTTGTTCTTTTCTCTTTCCTCCTTGTCTTTGGACCACAATGGAGGTTCTAAGAAAGAGAAAAGAGTTGAAGATGATGAAGACGGGCTGCATTTTTTGTGCCCAAAACCGACCTAATAGAGAGAGAAGAGAGGAAAATGAGTGTTGACACTTTGACCAAGATCCAAGGGTCCAAAAAGTGCCATGTGTCACAATCTTGTTTCATCTTCTTAAGGACACACGGACTCACACATATGGGATTCCACCCCTCATAATCTCATCACAAACCATTGATCTTTAAGTTACCAATGAGCTTCCTCTTCGGTAACCAATCAATTGGTCGGTAACTTTACCGTTTTGCCCCTAATTATGGCAATTCTCACTGAATCACCAACAACACTTCACATCTTTCCATTTAGCCACAATATGTGCCCTCCCTCTATTTTAAGTCAATTTAGATGGTAATCCACAAATGAGCTTAAACACAGGGTTTCGGCGTTGCTCACAACACATACGAATCACATCTGAATCTCTAATCACATCAGATTCTCCAAAAGGGTTTATTTATCACTAATCACATTCGTTTATGGACTCATTATCCCTTAGTCGCAATTTAGGATCCTGCTAAACCGGGGCTTAGCAGTCCACTTGTTTCAGGCTTATTCTCAAGCCTCAAGTCTCAAAATTTAGGGTATTACATCGAACTTCCCTGAGAGACTTTCTTAGTTAGGAGCTCTATATAGGAGGTCTAGCTGGTCATTTTGGGAGAGCCAAGACTACTACTTTAGTTGATTATATGTTTATTGGCCTTCTCTTCGACATGTTGTTGCTCAAATTCTCTCCCAATGTTGTACTTGTCAAATTTCCATGGCTTAGAAGCAGAATACCGGTTAGTATACTCCTTTACCCATTCCTGACACACCATAGAAGGACATTAGTATGGACTTTGTCTTAGTATTGCCCCGAACTGTTTGACAACATGAATCAATCTTTATTGTTATTAATAGGTTCTTAAAGATGGCACACTTCATTCCTTATAGCAAGACCACATATGCCTCCTACTTAGCTAAGCTTTTCTTTAAAGAATTGTGCGCTTGTATGGTTGCCTACTTCTATTGTATCCGATAGAGATGTCAAGTTTGTCAACTATTTTTGGAAGACATTTCGGAAGCTTTTTGGTACCTAATTAATATTCTCTTATACCTTTCACCCCCAAACTGACTGTCAAACAGAAGTGACCAATCGCAGTCTTGGAAACTTACTTCAAAGTTTAGTTGGGGACAAGCCAGGGCATTGGGATCCCATCTTGCCTACAGTTGAGTTCGCTTATAATAGTTTTGCTAATTAGTCCACTGGTAAAATCCCATTTGAGATTGTACAAAGTAATAACTTAAAACAGCTCATCGGTTGAGTTCCTCTCCTTTTAACAACCTGTACTTTTAAATTAGCTGAATCCCTAGCTTATTGCCTTCATGAATTGTATACTGAGATTAAGCGCAAATTAGCACTTAGTAATGATCAATATAAATTAACTATAGATGTTCATCGTTGGGCTCAAGCTTTTAGTGAAGGTGATTATGTAATGGCTTGTATTCACCCGAAGTGTTTTCCTAAAAATTCCTTCAAAACGTTGTACACCCATGCCTTAAGCCCATTTGTATTATCTAAAAATGTTGTCCTGATACTTGAATTACCTCTTGACATGTCTATTAGCCCAGTTTTTAATGTTGAGGATTTTGTTTCTTATTGAGGTACTTTTGACCCTCCGCCACTATTTAGTGATGATTTTGCATGTATCAAGCATTGTGCTCTTACCAACCATCTTGCCAGCTAAGCAGATGATAGATTTTCTCATGGATGAGAAGACTATCCTCACCTCCCTATTCGTCGTTATCTTATTCGTTATAAAGGTTCCTCTAATACAGATGCCATTTAGATCACTGAAGAAGATTTTCACCAGATTGATCCCATCTTGCTTGACTCATACCGACTCTCTACCTCTCCAAAAGAGAGTTTTTCTTAGTTAGGGGGAAATGATGGCAATCACAAAAGGACCAAAAGGATGCCACAAAGATTTAAAGACTTTCACGGTTAATGCAGAAGATTTGAATTATCACACTTAATATTGAAGATTTGAAGACCATCAAAGTTAATGCTGATTGATTGTCATTATCATTTTGGTCATTTATTTTAATTTGGGTTAAAGTGCTAAAGTAACCTTCAACTTTTATCAAAATTATAATAGTAACCATAAACTATTTTTTTGAATCAAAAGTAACCATAATTGAAAATTGAGGCAAAACCATTAAATCCAACCAACTTCCATTTATTACACTGGAAAAATTAATCCTTTGGCCCTTAAATTTTTAACTCACTTATAACTCAGTCCTTGGAGTTTGACTTGGTATAACTCAGTCCATGAACTTTTAACTCGCTTGAAACTCAATCCCTAATGTTTCTAAGTCATCCTATGTGGCAAAAAAAATGTTAAAATTATTGTTAAAAATTGCTTAGGTGGATTGTACATAAATTAAGAAAAAACATGCGTCCTTGTTGTAACCCCCTGCCTTAAATAGCGTAATTATGATTCAATAATGCATAATAAAATGGAATAGAGATCGTCGGATGATTCAAAACTCATTTCAACTTCCTACCTCACAGTAGGATTTTCACAAGATCTTTCAAAAACTTCTCTATCCTGGTCTCAAGTTCAAATATCGAATATAATTACTTGTGCAATTATATCACATTTAAACATATCAGAGTGTATAACTTAATCCCCGGCAACCCCTAGGTTTCATCTATATATATAACTATAAGGTTCCAGTTCCCAATTAGGGGATTACACCACCATGTATTCAAAAACTATTCACAACTCAAAAATATCATACAGTAATCCCTATCCAAAATGAATAACCAACGTGACCCGACTTAAATGTCCCTACAAGGTTCTAACCACTCCAGGTCATTCGCTTCTCCTTGGAGAGCCACTTGCCCTGTCTGAAATGTTAGTCAAAGGAAAGAATTAGATTCAAGAGAATCCCGATAGTAACAAATCATTCATACCACACATAAGCACACATCATGTAAGCAAATCATCATACAGCAACAGCACAAATCACACTCCACTCTCATTCCCTTTTACCGCCGGGAAGGCACACCATCCTAACCCGAACCGTTGTTCGTGACTCAGGGATTGTTGGCGTGACAGTGCATACACATAGCCTTATAGCTCATATAGCTATCCGGCTTTCACAATTGGCCCATCGTCCTTCACAAATAGCCTTTTGAATTTTCACATAATCATGCATATCATACCCCATCCTCATCCCTTTTTACCACCAAGAAGGCACACCGTCCTAACCCAAACTGTTGTTAGTGACTCAGGGACTATTGGCATAGTGGTGCTTACACATATCCACAAATGTCACAGCATACGAATTCATCACAAATCAATGACATAACACACATACAATGCACCACATATGGTATAAAAGAAAAAGTCACTACCTTGTTCCTTTCTGACGTTCGTTGGCACAGTGGGCTCACGAGGACAGTAGATGTCAAATCCTATAAACTAAATTAGAGACAATAGATCAATCTCTTTTCCAAGTTCTTAATTCCAAAATACTTTAAGTTGGTATTCATATAAACTCTTTAAGTGGCTATTAAATACCTAAACATATGCCTAAAGGGTTGGGAGAAACTACCTCGAAGATGCCTTTTAGGAAGCAAAAGCACTGATTTTTGGTCGGCTCACTCAAGTGGAGATGACCTCACTCGAGTGATGACCCCCAGATTCACTTCAGTCCCCAAAAGTGCCATACTGGAAGTGTTTGCCCGAGAGCAAACCTTAATATGTCTTACACCCTTACTCGAGCACAGGAAGCTGTACTCCAGTGATGACTTCAAATGTACTCGAGCACCAAAAAGTGAGACGCAGCGAGTGACTACCCAAGAGCAACCATAAATTCTAAAAGCTTAAACTTACTCCTTCACTTGAGTGAAACCAAGATCACTCGAGTAATGACCTATATCACTCGTGGGAACGAAAGTGCACTCTTGAGCTTTGCCTGAGAATCCAAGCGAAACTGAAGGGAAAAAGGGAAAATGTCTCATAGAACTCGAGTAAACCCTTACCTCACTCGAGTGTTATTCATCAGAAGCCAAAATCGCAGCCCTTCCCTCACTCGAGTGTTATTCATCAGAAGCCAAAATCACAGCAACTAATAATATTTTCCAGATTGACCAAAATTGATCCCAATAGTTCCAAACATATACCAAAACTCATCCCCACACAAAATCTCCTAAGGAACCTATTGGTAATCTCAAAATACCCAAATTCCCCTTCCATCAACACAATCTCAACTCTAACTGACAAGGCCACACAAAACCACAATTTACCAAACTTCCTCATCCAACTTCAAATCATTCCAAACTCTTTCATTATTCAATTCTCATGAAATCAGGGCAAAAATTCTAGAATTCACAAGGCTCAACCAAAAATCACCATAAATATACTAAAATGCATCAAATTCTTACCTCTTCAACTTAGTAGGATCAAATCCCCTTTTTCCCAACTTTCAAATTTGTGCACACACCAAATCATCACTTTTCAAAAATCTGAAACCATAGCCATGAAGCCCTTACTATTATGAACAACTTTAAAACATAACATTTGGGCCAAAGAGATCATTTCCCAAGTCAAAAACTCACCTTTACTTTTCTCTTTCTTGGCTAGTTCCAGTGAAAATAGAGGACAAGGAGAGAGAAATAATGATGAAGAAGATGATCATAAGTTTTCCCTCATTCTCAAGCTTACCACCGATTTTTAGAGAGAAGAGAGTGGTAAAAATGTTTGAAACTTTGACTTTGATCTAATGATTCACAACTTGCCATATGTCACCATCTTATTCTCCCCATCATGGATTCACATGGACTTACACGCGTAGGATTCCACCTCTCCCCCTTTCAATCCTAGCCATTGATCTCAATTACCAAGGAGTTTCCTTTTCAGTAACTGACCATTCGGTCGGTAATTTACCATTTTGCCCCTGATTATCACAATGTTTACTAAACCATCACCCAACACATTTTTATATCATATTGCACATCATATACTTCAAAATTGCTTAATTAATATTAATTACATCCCTTTTAAGGTCATTAGCCCTCAAATACAATTTAGAATATTACACTCGCCCCCACCTATTCTAATCCTCTTCCGCCTCTGCTTTCTAGAAATCTCCTTACAAGAGTAAGGTGAGATTAATTTTCTTATATTAAAAGGACATCAAAATTATAAGCATCATGTAAAAGACCTATAGTTCAATTTGTTTTTAGAAGGAGAAATTGTGTGCATGTATGTTGTGAAGTAGGTGTGCTTCGACTTTTTCTAATCTCATCCTCTTCCAAGCTATTCATCATTTATCATTCAAAAGTTAAGAAATTTCTTTTTCCATAATGGCTTTTTCTTGCATACTTGGGTGCTTTATCAGAGTTAAAATCATAATAAGTGGCTTCAACCTTTTCTCCAATTTGAGTCATTCGCTGCCTTCCGGTGCTTCAGAAGGCTTTGTTATAGATGCCATGAATTTATTATGCTTTGACTTTTAATAATGTTATGATTATTAGTGATTGGATGCAACTGTCATGGCATTTGCATTTGTGATGGGTTGAAGTTAAGAGGAATAATTTGTATGGTAAATTTTTTTTTTACCACGTGGCATGCCATCACTTAATATATAGTGGATGGTGCTTGTCAGGGCCCTTTCTTCCATATTTTCTTTTAGCCAAATTTGCATTGAAACTGTGGGACATATGACACCTCTTTAGTTTTGTTCTTTTAAGGAAGGGAGCCATATCCGGACTTGAGCTTTGCACCTTTGGCCAGGTACAACTCAAGATTTGGTGAGCTTGGGTCAATCCAGATAAAATGGATGAGTTTCTATTGAACTATGTGTTAGCCTATGGCTCCAATTAGTGGAATAAGGATGAATGGCAATTTAAGGGAGGTTGCATATTGAATAATTGCATATTACAAGTTTGTGAATGAAAATAGATATTGGCATAATGATGATTAAACTTGAAATTGTTTTATATGAGGATCATGATATATGGAAATATATATATATATATATATAATAAGTTCTTTGTTCAATTATACATGGTTTGCTTGTGCATGTTAGAAATTTTTAGTAGTTACTGAGACATGGAATCTCATCCATTTATATTAACATTTTTCAAGTGCATGTTCTAGTAGGATGTAAGGGAAGACACCTATAGAGTGAGTCTTAAAGGCTATCATGCTCCACATGCACATTTATGCCACTTTATATTTTAGTTGCCATGACGACACTAGGATTATTTTTCATCCTAAAATAATTTGGTTGGTAAATGTTTGTTTGAAGCTAAACCTTTGAGTAGTATGGTTTAAGTCTATAAGTGGTGTTTAACAATTGAACATTAAGTCTATATGTCATTTAGATGAGGTGTTACATAGGGTGGATTGGCCGATTCTTTTTCTATTTCAGACTGTCATTATTTTGAAACTATTTAAATTATATAAAATAAAAAAACTGACAATAAAAGGAAGGAAAATGAAGATGGAGGTGGTGATGATGAGTTTATGGTGCTGCCATGATAAGATGATGGAGTAAGATCATAGCAATGCTGGCGATGAGCCCCAATCTACCTTACAATTGCAATAGAGGAAGATGATGGCCTAAACTGAATGGTTAACAATAGAGCTGAGGGGGCCACAACTGATTATTAAAGAATCCAAACTAAGAACAATGAATGCAAGCAATAGAAGGACAAAGTGAGTTTGAGTCTATGGGATTGAGAATTGCGAGTCTAGATTTGAGGGTGAGGCTACAAGGGAGTAAGCCAAAGGGTATTTTTCTAGGGTTATTATTTAAGAGTCGTAATGTTATATTGTCTATTGAAAAACCTTCAGAGTAAAAAAGCATTGTTTTGTTGGGATTGATTTATAATCTTATTAAAAACTTAAAAGTGAATTTAAAATTATGAGGATGGATTTTAATTTCAAGGCCATAAAATTTTAAAAAATATAAAACGAATAAATGAGAAAATATTATATAATCAGGTATGATTTTTTGACTAATTAATTTGATATGATTCAGCTAATCAAATCTAACATAATCAAATATTATATAATGTATACTATTATTAAAAAAATTTTATATAATATATATAATCATGTATAATCCTTGAATTGCTCCTTAATGCACATACCCTACTCATTACACCTTAAAAGCAAACTTTAAAGTTAATTAAGAATATTCATAATCAAATATAAATATTATTTTAATTAAGACCGATTTGACTCGAGTTGACCCGGATCTAACTAATTGACCTCAAACCACTACCTTTAATATTACAGTGCCCGATCTGATTTTTTGTTTCGATATTAACTACTTTTGTTTCAGAGATTTAAAAAAAAAAAATCCAAGGCTAGTAGGGCTCCCATGATAAGTCACCGCCACCAGAGTTGCAGCGACAACAATAGGTTTTAAGGGTTTTTTTTAAAAAAAAAGTGAGGGCAATGTTGTAATTTCTCAACATATTAAAATTTCAAATTAATTCAATGGAACTGATTTAGGAATATTGAAATTTACCTCATTTGTTTTTTTTTCTATTTTCAAGGTATTTTTTTGGAAAATTTCAGAAAAAATATAATTAAAAATAGGAAAAGATAAATTAGTGCTATGAATTGATTAAATCTCAAGTCAAACCTGAAGTAGAAATATGGAATTTCCAATTCTGACCAAAATTCACAAGTTTCAAGAGTCAATAACAACATCTGTATCTATATTATCAACATCAGATTTTACATTAACGACTTTACTTTCATGTTTTACAACTTTATATTCTAAAAATCAAGGATAACTTTTAGGGTAGAAGTTTTAAGTGTTAATAACAATATATGTATTTATATTAACAATATCATATTTTATATTAACAACTTTATTTTCATATTTCATAACTTCATATCCTAAAATTCAGGGATAATTTTGAGGGCATAAGTCTCAAGGATCAATAATAATATTTGTATTTATATTAACAATATTAGATTTTACATTAACGACTTCACTTTTATGTTTCACAACTGAACTAAGGACAATTTTGTCAAAATTATGAATCCTATATTCTTACTTCAGTTCTGACATGAAATTTTATAAATTTGCAATATTAATTTGTCTTTTTCTATTTTTAATTGTACTTTTCTGGGATTTTCTGTAATCTTTTTTTGTCTTTTTCCTTTTAAATTTATTTTCTTTCCCATTCATTTTTCGGATGAAAGGGAAATTGGGAAACCTTATCCTCTTTGGCATGAAGTCGGCAAGAATAGCTTCCCTTGATGTCGGGAAAATAATACTTCCAGCCACTATCTTCCGGTTTGTCCGGCAATTTTAATAAAATCTAGATTTGATCGAGGATCACTCAAAATTTTTAATCAAATCCTAGGAAAAGGCTATTTTCTTTTATTTTTTCTTTATATGGGTTCCACCCACTTTCTCTATCTTCTATTTTTTTTTCTTTATGTGCACCTCATCCCCGCTTTCTCTTCTACTTTTTCTGTATGTGAAACCCACGTCATTAAAAAAACTAATCTAACTATAATACTCAAATATTCTCATCTTAACTTGTCTCCCCCTTGCATAATCAATTACCTCACCAGGCGGATACTTTTCTCTTCTCAATATCGCTCGTTGTGGTCCAGACAACCCTAGTCTAGGTTGGATCATGTCTGGAACCTACGATCAAGACGGCGGAAGTGGTACTGCGCCTCCGCCTTACGGAGCTAGCGGCGGACATCAAGGAGTTGGCTATAGTGGCGGAGGATATCAAGGAGCCAGCTATGGTGGTGGAGGAGGATATCAAGGGGGCGGCTACGGAGGAGGCAACGCTGCTAGTGGCTATGGTGGTAATGACGGTGGAGGTTATGGAGGCAAGAGGAGCGGCGGCGGCTATGGCGGTAGTGATGGTGGACGTTACGGAGGCAGGGGAAGCGGTGGTTTTGGCGGAAGAGGTAGCGGTGGAGGTCGAGGAGGCGGAGGTTATGACGGTCGAGGAGGAGGAGGTTATGGTGGGCGAGGTCTGTACTTTGTTGATTGTAGTTTTGATTTTATTTTCTCACGGGAGCTTGTCCTAATTAGATGTAAATTGCAGGTGGTGGATATCAAGGAGGTGACCGGGGTGGACGAGGAGGTGGCCGTGGTGGAGGTGGTAGAGACGGAGATTGGCGCTGCCCTAACCCTAGGTTTGAGATCTTGCGTTTTGATTTATTCTGCATACTTTATTTGAGAAGTCTTTTTCTTGTCTTGAATAATTGAAAAATGTGTATTTTTTCCTATTAATCCTCACGGTTTTTTATTTGATGGAAATTTAATGTGTGGGTATATAGTTGTGGAAACCTGAATTTTGCAAGAAGGACCGAATGTAACAAATGTGGTGCACCGTCTCCTTCTGGTGGTGGCGAACGTGGTGGCAGTGGTAGTGCTGGGGGTTACAACAGAGGAGGAAGGGATGGGGGATATGGCAGCAACCGAGGGGGTAGATCTGGCAACTATGATGGAGGAAGAGGTGATGACTATGGTAGGGGAAGTGGTGATTACAATGATGGAAGGAGGGGAGGCAACAGGGACCATTTCAATGGTAGAGAAGATGGTGGCTATGATCAAGTGCCTCCTCCTACAGCTCAATCTTTTGATGTTACTGGCGGAAACTATGCACCTACCTACAATTCATATGACGGGAATGTAAATTATGTCTCAGAAGCAGTACCTCCACCTCCAACCTATACTGGTGGACCCACTTCACACCCTCCATCCTATGGAGGTAACATGGGTGGTTATGGTGGAGATAATTCTGGTGATTCACGGAGTGGTGGTAGGGCTGGGCCACTAGCTGGATATGATGGTGGTTATAATACTGGAAACCGAGGTGGGTATGGTGGACCTACTGCAGAGCCCCCAGCTAAGGTGAAGCAGTGCGATGAGAATTGCGACGAATCCTGTGACAACTCTAGAATCTATATATCGAATTTACCACTGGATGTTGCAATTGAAGAACTCAGAGAGCTTTTTGGAGGGATAGGACAAGTAATATTTTCATCTGTTAGCTTTTCCACTGGCTCATATCTCATTATATGGAGGGTGCTTTTTTTCAGCAAGGTTTTTTCTGGGTATCCTATATGCATGCTTGTGTAGGTTATAAAAAATGATAGAGATTCAACTTGTCTCTCTTCTTTATAAGATAACTAAATCATCTGAAATTTACTTCTCCATTTCATTGTTGAGGCAGAATGTGCCAGTGAGTTTGTTGCATTACTGTTTTGTCTATCAATCTAATGTTGTAATGTGAGTCCCTGTACTAACAATATACTTCATTGATGTAGGTTGCCAGGATAAAGCAGAAGAGGGGATATAAAGATCAGTGGCCCTGGAACATAAAAATATACACAGATGAGCAAGGAAATAATAAGGGTGATGCTGTTCTTACCTATGAAGATCCATCTGCTGCACATTCTGCTGGCAGTTTCTACAATAGTACATCATCTGGCGTCTCTTCTGTTCAATTTTTATATCTTTTAATTGTTTCCTATGTAGAGAAACTGATTATGAATCTTACATTTTAGATTTTGATTTGAGGGGCCACAAAATTAGTGTAGCCATGGCAGAGAAAACCGCACTGAAGGCTCCTCCTGCTTTTGGGTATCCTTGATCTATCTTCCTACATTCTTTATTGGACACCCATGCACACTGAATTTTGATATTATTGATGTGCCCTTGGGGATTGTTGCTGTTTGTGACAAGTGGAGTTGTGATTGTCATGTCAATTCATTTTAGGCGATTAATTTCTACATGAAAATGTTGTGTTTGCCCTCCATTTTCTTATAATCTTCTCAGTTCTTTGTGTTAGCAGTTGCAAATGATTTATTTGTTGAAATCTTGGATGGTCTATTTGCAATGATGTCAAATGAGCGGTTGTTGTGATGGTTGCTAATGCTTCCATTCTTTGTGGCCTGGGTGATACTCTCTGTTTTCATCTGTGACTGTCCTGACTGCATGGCAGCTTCAGTCTGTTGGGGTTTTAGTTTATGGTTTTTGCTTAATTATGTTTAATTTTTATGATTGTTCTTTTGAGGTATTGAAACTTATTCACCTTTTATAGTTGCATTAATAATTTAATGCATTTTTAATTATTTCAAGAATGATTAAACTTGTTTAGTTGTTATTCACCTTTAGTTGTTTTATCTGTCTTCAATTATTAGAATAAATTTAGAATATTGTATTTTCATGTAGTATTCTCATTGGAAGAAAACTCAGATTATTTCTTTGGTGTTATGTGTTGTACTACTTAGAATTCTATTAAAAGGTGCAGAAGTTTGTTCCTATTTTCTTGGTTGGGTCAAATATAATGTTTTTAATATCTAATAAATCATTGGCAACATCTGTTGCACTGCACTTCTCACGTGCTTGAACACAATAAATCTGCTTTGGTGGTGTTGTTGTAAGGCAAAAATCTGTGATGTTTCAAAACAATCGCAGAGTGATGAAGTAATGATATTGTGATATAAGTTATTTGATTCCACTATATTTCTTAGCCTCTTCGAAGGATGCTTTTTAGTTATTTTTACAGCATACCTTGACTTTGTTCTAATTTGTACCTTCTATCTCTTTTTGCTATTAAAGCATCCTTGTTACTGAAACAAGAGTAGAATGCTATCTGTGATTGTTTGTGTCCACTTAAATTTTGAGGAAGTGTAAGCTTAGATCAGTTTCCATTTGGTGTTTGTTCTTTTCCTATCACATGAAACAAGTAGAAATATGTTAATACTCTCATTCTCTATAGGTCAACTGGAACTATGTAATGGCCATTTTCTGTTTACTTGTAATATAATAATTAGTTTATGAACTGTTTTATGAATATGTGGCTGATTGGCCAGTCGACTTTCAATATTTTTCTTTTAAATATAAACACTTGATTCTGTTTCTATTGTAGGGGCAATAGGGGTGGATATGGTGGAGATAGACGCAGAGATAACTACAGAGATAGCGGAGGGCCTGATAGGCGTGACAACTATGGTGGAAACCGATCACGTCCCTACTGAGAACTTCAGCAAGAAGCTGTTTATGTACTATGATTTGTGGTCTGAGGGATTTGTTATGTTCAGTTGGCTGGTCTCTTGAAATGGAAGCAAAGAGGTAGGTTAATACTAGCAACCTCTTTGCTCCTTTTTGTTCCATTCGTCACTTCTAGCTGGAGGATTATGCCTTTTAGGCAGGGGTTAATTAAATTATGTCGATTTTGTTTTTTAGAGCCAGGTGGATAGTCTCCAACTTGCTGCTAAGGTAGGTTGAGTTTTAAGGTGAGTGCAACTTTCCTATAGTCATGCTTTTATACGTGCTTGGAAATTGACATGTATATAATGGAAGGCATGCCACAGTTTCGTATATCTACGATGGATCCTAATTTAAAAAGGTATTTGGAGTTTGATTCATTTTTCTAGGAAAACTATGCTACCATCTATCCATTGCAGGGTATTTTTATTGACTATTCTTAACTTCAAGCTATAAAGTCATGATGGTCTTGAGGACTAGAGTCATCGTCTCATTTCGTGTTCAGTTTACGAGATGAGTGTGTGGAAAACTTATCTGCTGTTTTAATATGTTAGTGTGTGGAAAACTTCTCTGCTGTTTTAACATGTTGCGAATCAGTTTTTGGTTTGTAGGACAGTGCTTTAGTAACATCTATATTTGAAATTTGTAAAACTAAGTTATGAAAACAATATTATTTATTTTGCATAAACTATATTGATAACATTACATTCAATTTTTTTATGGTATTCTAGAAAAAAGCATTTTTGTCTGGGTCATGGTGATAATACTGATAACGTTAGTAACATTAAAATAGAATTGCATTATTTTTAACTCAACAAAGGTTTTATGCTGTGCATAAAATATGAAGAATGTGTCATTGTTTTTGTTTTCTTTTTGCCCGAGTCATGTTTGTTCGTTGCCTATAGTGTGGCTTGCATAAAATCAAAATATATTTTATATATATTAATTTTATCAACTGAGTTGCGAAAGTAGGAAATGCATCATTTAGATAGAGTACTATCAAATCACTTGAAAGCAAGCGAGCTTGTGCATAGAGTATGCTTTCTTGGGTATGCTTTTGGTGGGTCATCGATTGTTTGTTACTATATTTTTCCTACCGGTCTTGGGCGTGGTTTCAGAGAATAGAATTATGATCATGGCTTGTATTTGAGCATTTCTTTGAAAGGGGAGCATATATTTATGGACACCTCCCTTTGCTTTCAAGCCCCATTGTTTCTGTTATACCAATGGGTAACTACACTATGGGCTTTGGCCTCATGGTCAATTAGCTCGTGTTGCCCTAAGCATCAATGAACTGAAAAGTTCAAGATGGCTTGCAAATATTGGGATTTGGGATTTTCCAAGGCAAATAGCTTTCCGTTTGGTAATGCCTATTGTAGATTTATTGAGAACACATTGTAACGTGTTTTCTTGGCACGTGGAGAGAGGAAAGCTGTTGGTATGTATGGTTTACATCCTGTTTTTAATATTGAATCAACAAACCCGGAATGATGAGATCTTTTAAACGTAAGAAAGAGGTGTACTCCGTTTCCTGATTGACAGGTTGATTGTTTGCTATTGTTATTTTTCAATGTAAGATTCTTCATTGCTTTTGTTTAGCAGGTTGTATCCTAGTTTTACTGCTTTGCATTCCCTGGCTGGTTTCTTCAGTTACCGAGTGGCTTTTTTCCTGGTTATTAATAATAAAATTGTTTTTTCCCTTCCTAAAAAGCTTTGTAAAAAGTATAAAAAATTAATGAAAAAGTTATAAAATATCAACTTGTGTATGATGAAAATTGAAAGAATAAAAACATTATTTGGTAATAGAAATTGTGTTGAAGTGTTCAAGTATCATGATGCCTCAAACGTACCTTGCATTAAACGACTCCAAGAAATATCAGGCAATGCTTGTTGACTAGAGTTATCTAAAGTTTTTAATGCAGAATTTCTTTTGAAGCGCTCCTTTTTATAAGTTTCAGGATCAGTCGTAAATTCTAGAGGTTTAATTATAAAATTTTGATGATTTGTTTAAATAATAAATTATGCAACACGAGTTTTATATTAATTTTGTAATTTTCAACCTGTTTCCGATGTTCTTAAATCAATAACTAAACTTTGAATACTTATATTTGAAGTTTTAGGACTTATCCAATGTTTAGAATTTATAACTTGTTTGCAATTTATAAATGATTTGCACCAAGTTTTCTAAATTAGTTAGTAATTGAGATATGTTGTTCATGGTGTTTGAATGTGAATTTTCGTGTTTGTAATATTAAACCACCATATGGATTTCCCAAAATTAAATTTCTAGACGAATTATAAGTATCAAGTTTGACAAGTCATTATCTGTCTGCTACAGGCCCTTAATGTGAAACAGCCTCAACAGTTCGATGAATGTAGAAGTAGTATTGTGCAAAACATGTTATTTCTAGGTGCATGAAAGAATAAGCCAAAATTATATTTCATTCTTTGCTTACACAAAACTTAAGGGAGGTATTGAGATTCAAACACCTCTGACAATGGGTGATTTCCGTAATTCGTATCACAATTGATCAATAAAAGCCTTAGAGTAAAATTAACTTACCCTAAATTCACAAATTTTTTATTAGGGTTAAATTGCATAAAGCACACTAAAGTTTTTCTTTTTAACACTCAATATCCTAAAGTAATTTTGGTATAATTTTGTTCTTAAAGTTTTACCCTCATACTAATTTCAACCTCCTTGTTAACTCCCAAAAAGCCTATCAAGTGGAGATCATGAATTCATAATTCAGTTGTAGCTAACGTCATAAAATATTTTTTTAATAGCACTTAACATTAATTCTTGTTACAATTTTATGTTACTGTAATTTGGGTTAAAGTGCAAATTTAACCTAAAAGTTTTCATTTTTTAGATGTAATGTTATCTCGAAAATTTTTTTCAGATTCAATGTTATCCAAAGAATTAAAATGAAGTAATGCTATCTTTTATCTTTAAAAATGTTAATGATCAACGTTTTTTTTTGATAGAGTAAGACATTATTGTTATATTTTGAAACAGTGACATTGATCCAAAAAAATATCTCTCCTTAATGAAAATTTTTTAGGTAAATATGCACCTTAATCCTTGCAACTTTGTCTGGCAGCCACCGAGGTTATAGACTAATTTTTTTTAGTACTTGTAATGTATAAGAATTCTCTTTTTTTTGTTTCCCTACATTTCTCTCGTTTCAAATAAAATTTTTTCTTGTTTCAACATATGTTTTCTTACCTCTATTATGTTTTTATATTCTTTTAATTTTCGTAACAACGGTACATATAATTTTCAGCATTCATCAACACCCAATATTTTCCCTTGTAAAAAAATTTTATTTATTATATATCATTTTATTCTTGTATCAGATGGTCTGTTGATACTTGATAGCCCCTTAAAACAACTCTTTTTACTTTGAACAAAGAACTATAAAAAGATAAAATTAAACAAAAATGTAAAAGAAGTTCTGAAGCATAGCATACTTCAGAACTTTTTTTTTCAGTAATAACTATGCATTCTAATTCAACAAAAATCATAAATATAACTTTTTATGGTAATATATATAGTTTGTGCATACTAAAATGGAACGCAAAAATTGCCAAAAACATTTATTTATTTCCTAGTTAATTTTTTTCAACTTTCGGTGAAATTGCCGATAAGTTACGTGCAAATAACGACACACAGTGATGAATGATGACCTCACCCAGTCAACTAATTCCCAAAACGATTATGTTTGTATCTGTATATTTTTAATATCGAATTTAACATAAAATTAATAAATATACACTTTTTCATTATCAAATTCACGAAAATATATGCCTTTGTCTAGACAACTTCACGAAAGCATATTTGTTAGGAACTTTTTCCCCTTCAAAATATCACCATAATCATACTAACCGTTGGTAGATAATTTCTTGAAAACCATTGGTAATATCGTCTGATTAACAGATTTTGTCCGAGTGTTGTACATTTACAGAATGGCTATCTATGAATATTTTGCACGTCATAGGGGTGATGTAGAGTCGCTCCAGGCGCATATTGAGGACGAGCATTAGCCCCACCTTGAATCTGAAAATGTTAACCAAAATATGCGATTTGTTATTCCAGAATCCATCGACTTGAAAAGTAATTATATCTAACTATCCATTTTTCATGAGGAGGGAAAAATGGAGAAAAAATTATAATGTTTAATATAGCAACACTTATTTTCGTATAAAGAAAGTAACACTTATTTTCCTGGTATTATTACTATATATATTCTACTATATTTACTTTCTATTCGTTTTTTTTTTCAAGAAATAGATGTTGATGGAGTGTAAATTAAATGTTCTCCAGTTCATCAAGTAATACAACTTTCATTTCAAGTTCTCATTCATTCACTTCGCTTTCACCTAATTCAAACAATATTCAAGTTTGGAAGAGCAAGTATTTTTTAAACAAATACTAGTATGATTCTGAATTATGCTAGTGGTAAGTGTGTGCTTGGATTAGCTTTTAGAGAATAGCTTTAACGATTTACGAGATAAGTATATGAGAAGAGTTTTGTCTTGGCTAGCGAAAAAGGACTTCTCAAATCATAGTTTCAGAGTTACCAAAAAGGGGTAAGTTCACTTGATCTTTTGCATTAAGAAAAACTAAAAAATAATAAGATATCAATGCAATTGCCAATAACTCCCTCTTTTAACCACTTCACAAGAATTACGGAATATAGTTAATTCAGTTAGCGGTAATTTGTATAACTTCTCAAAATTTGAAAAGTTATAGGGACTCTACTCTCTGTCTCTTTCCATCAACAATCTACCCATCTCCGCCTAAGTAATGACTTCCAGCAAGGCAAAAAAAAAAAAAGGAGTAATTAAGGGTGTGTGCGCATGCCTAAAATGTAGTAGACTATTTGGAAGGGCTATTCTAAAAAGGACCAATCCAAACCCAAAAGGTTTTGGTCAAAAAAAAAAAAAAACCCAAAAGGTTCTTATAGGAAGGACCAGAGGTGGTAACAGCTTAGTTATACTGATTATGCTGTCTTTAAATACCATATGTAGTATGTAGTCAGTATACAATATCAACTTGTTTAATATTGTTTATGTTTTCACATTTAAAAGTATTACGCAGTGCTGTTCATTCTCCCTGTTTTCTTTTGGTTACTTGTGCAGCAACAAAATAGTGGTGTGTAATATTTCAGAAGCAAAGCCCCTACTCTAAGTTTTCTCAATATTATAACTTTAATATTTCGAGTAGCTTGTGAAAATATGAAATAAATACAGAGAAGTTTGATACTTACCTGATGCATGCCATAAGAGTCAGAGTATGCAAATCCTCCATATCCCATTTCAGGACTGTCATAGTTTGGAGGATACCCAGGGCCTGAATGCGTAGAAGTCCAAAAATGTTAAACAAAGTTAAAAAAGAAAAAGGGTTCAATTTTAACTTTCATGTTATACTTCTGTCGTATATAGAAAACTTCAAGATACATGATCAAGATAGTTACTTGGATTCATCACTGTCACGGCAGAGGCAGCAGCTGTGGCCCTAGCCCTCTTCTCTGCATTAGACAGCTCAACTCGTAGTTTTTCAACTTCGCGAGTCATGATGATAATATTTTTGCCCATTGTCTGTCTATGCTCAACGTTACTAGCATATGTCTTCTTTTCATATTCAATTGCATTCCTATGTTCATATTGCAGCGAGGTAAGAAGTTTTTAGCATCTGATTGTCAAAAGAATGGGCAAATGAAAGAAGAAATTCACATGCAAGTAGATGCTACATTGATCAAATAATATCCTACATACTTCAAATGTGATGGAGAATTGTAATCTGGATGAGGGAGAGATTTGGAAGAGAGGGAGAAAGGAGAGAGACAGAAGGAGAGTAGAAAGTAGAAACAGAGAGACGAGAGAAACTCAATGAATTCACTTTACTGACCATCAACAACCTGAATTACAAATATGCCTTTGGTTCTCATTTATACCCTGCTAACGGTCTAACATCACTAACGGCTAACAAACCCCAACTACCTTATCTTATTTATCACAATATACCCTCCTCCCAAGAAACCCTTGTCCTCAAGGGTCATGTACAAGGTAGAGTACAAAATCTGAAACCAAAGAGAGGAACTTAGAACAGATGACAGACCGCAACCACTAGTTACAAAAGAATCTTGGCTGAAAGAATCTCCGGACTCATGACTGAAAGAACCTGCATCGACATCACTGTCAACTACTTGGAGTTTGTTAAGGTACTAAGTAAAGTAATGGATAAATGAGAAAGTTAGATGATAATTTGAGAATTTATGTTGAGAAAGATAAAGGTATTCTGAGATAAAGAGCAGGCAAGAATCTCACTTTCTCTCTAAAACAGCCCAATACTTTGTTATAAAGAGCAAGTAAGCATCTCACTAACTCTCTAAGAACAGCCCTGGAGAATCTCCTAAACCAATTTACTCTCTGAATATTCAATGCTTTATTGAATAGACCAAAGGCCAATTTATAGGAATACAAAGAGAGATAAAAATTTAATTCAAAATTCAAATTAGGAAATCTAAATAATATCAAAAATACTAAAATAATATCTAAAATCCTATTCAAACTAGGAAATCCAAATAATATATGAAATACTAAAATAATATCTAAATTCTAGTTACTAAATCCTACTTGTGGATATTCTACTTATTATGAAATATCTAAAATAATAAATAATATTGCTAAAATATCTTAAATCCTATTTGTGGATAATCCACTTATTTTCAGATTTCCTAAAATGATAATAAAAACAGACTCAATTAATAAAATAAATATTAATAAAATGAGACTCTATCAATATCCCCTCCTTGTAAATTTGCCTTGTCCTCAAGGCAAAACGAAAAAATTATCTTCCTTGTATGTTTGGAGGTTTAGGCAGCGATGGTAGGAAGGCAATATAAGATGTATCAACAACTCTAAATGAGACTTCAAGAACAAGGGTAGGCCGAACAAGATGTAGCACATAAGACACCAATTTGTCAAGGAAAAAATGATCCATGGAGCCATAATCCATAAGAATCATATCAGAAGGATGCATCAAGGTTTCTTGAAGCTTCACCGGTGATGAAGACTTTCACAGGATGTGATTCTGGCACTCAGACTCCATAGTCGAGGGACCGGACAACGAAGTCACGTTTGTTGTCACTGGTAGGGGTGGTCTCAAACTTACAGATGCTGCTCTTATTGAAATTGCTGTAGAATCTTCATCCAATGTGAGATGATCAGAAGAGTATGACTGTGAGCAAGCTTTGGTGATGTCTGACGACATTGTGGGTGAATTAAGGGGATACGAAAATTTTGGGTGGCTCGGTTTAGAGTCACGTGCGTTGTTGTTGGCTAAATACCCCGACAGAGTTAAGCGGCTATGATTAGGTTTTTTGCTTCTGTACTTGTGGATTCTGACATGCTTCCTAACTCCTAAGCCAATGTCACTGGATTTTTCTCTAATGGTAGGAGTTGTGCTGCTTTGTTGGGTCTGGGAATTACTAGCTTGGGTTTTTAAGCCAAGTTTAGCATTTATAGTGCCAAGACGGGAGATAATATAATATGCTTGCAATGACTTGTAAAAAGTGGAAGAAGTGTATGATGGGAATGAGGAAGGAAAACTAGCGGAAGGGTTGGTTATCGGATCGAACGGCTTTGATGCCATTTGTTAAGGTACTGAGTAAAGTAATGGATAAATGAGAAAGTTAGATGATAATTTGAGAATTTATGTTGAGAAAGATAAAGGTATTCTGAGATAAAGAGCAGGCAAGAATCTCACCTTCTCTCTAAAACAGCCCAATACTCTGTTATAAAGAGCAAGTAAGCATCTCACTAACTCTCTAAGAACAGCCCTGGAGAATCTCCTAAACCAATTTACTCTCTGAATATTCAATGCTTTATTGAATAGACCAAAGGCCAATTTATAGGAATACAAAGAGATAAAAATCTAACTCAAAATTCAAACTAGAAAATCTAAATAATATCAAAAATACTAAAATAATATCTAAAATCCTATTCAAACTAGGAAATCCAAATAATATATGAAATACTAAAATAATATCTAAATTCTAGTTACTAAATCCTACTTGTAGATATTCCACTTATTCTGAAATATCTAAAATAATAAATAATATTGCTAAAATATCTTAAATCCTATTTGTGGATAATCCACTTATTTTCAGATTTCCTAAAATGATAATAAAGACAGACTCAATTAATAAAATCAATATTAATAAAATGAGACTCTATCAGAGTTCTTGGCCCTTCTTGATGCTGTCACATTCTTGGGATGTGGCAGAACCATTACAATTACATATCAAAATGCTTCCTAATGTCTTTGTTTTTTCAACAAAAACAACATCAGACTCAACATATCCCACAGAAAGTGCTCATATGGGACCTATCTATAGAGTGGAGTTCTTCCAGAAATGAGAAGGAATAAATAACTATGTCAATCCCAAAGATAAAAAGAACGCATGGTATAAGAGCTGTTGTTCTAAATCTCCTTCACACTTGTGAGTTATGCAACAACACCAACAAAAAGCCTCATCTCAGTTGGTACGGTCGGTTACCTAGATCACCCTATGCCAATATCCTCTATCAAAAACCCACATGAATGAGTCATACATTTTTAAAAAAAAAAAACAAATAATTTATGGTTTCCAAGTAATGCAGAACTAAAAAATCACTTTTCTAAAGGAGGGAATATAGAATAGCTGAAAATTTTGGTAGTTCAGATCTGGAGCCAGTTGGAAATTTGCATATTCTAGACTGCCAGGTATTTTAACAGTTTAACTAGGTGGTAGAAAAGTAGTAGAGCAGAGCACTGAACAGGTCCCAGTGAACTCTCTTAGATTCACTGCATCAGGAAGTTTATGAACTATATGGATATATAGATTTTTGAAGCAATAAGGAATTCAGATGTCAACATACAACTCAAACCAGATTATGCAAGATGGCACTCGGAATTTGGTTTTGTAATCTTGCAGACATTTAGCACGAAGTGCTAGAGAATCTCTTGCTCTTTTCTTTCTTCTTCGTATATGCCTGTTTTCTTGAGAAAAAAGTCACATTTCTACAGCTCATCCAGAAGAATTTCTAGGAGCCCGTCAATTTCGGCTATTTTCTCTGCCCAGTCTTCATTTATGCATGTTAGGCCCCATTTAATACTGGGAAGATTATGATTGAAAAAGAGAGGAAAAGGGATCTGGTATGATAAGGGAGGAATGAGAATATTTTTATTCTTTTTATATTTGGTTAGATAAAAGGAAAAAAGAATGCTGCAAAATGACAAGTTTCCCCTGATAATGTAAAACCCTTCTCCAATTTTCAAGCCCACTTGTCACTGAACCGCACTGCAAATTCTCAATCAGCAATCCTCATCTTTTTCTCCATGCTAACTTTCAATTTTAAAAGCAAATATATTTTATTTCTTATTGCTAGCCATGACTGAGGTCCTCCATTCTACGATCTTCATGGGGTTCTCCAAATTTCAAGCTCTGGATATTTTAATGGCAACTAATTGGGCATATTCAGTAATGGAGTGTGAAGATTTTTGGGTGACATTGGTTTTCTGTTCAGGCCAGATCTCGAGGAGGCCAATTTCAAACTGGATGTGATTTTGAAGATTCTGAAATATGGAGATCTAGTAATGGCAGATTCAAGAACAGTGATAACCAGTGATGATTATTAAGGGCCAGAGAAGTTTATGTGTTCTGCAAATTCTGCTTCTTGTTTACCAAATTCCTTGATTTCTTTGGATGATATACTTCATGATCGATCTGAGGTGACTGGTGCAAGAGATTTGTTCAATATTCCTCAATTTGAAGTGTGTTTATGATATGTGGCAGGTGAATTCTGCAAGTATTCATGAGTTTGCTTTCATCCATCTGGAAGGAACATGATAGCAATCAAAATCGCTGTGGGCTGATTTATTCTAGACAAAATAAGCGTCTTAAGACTAATTAGGAATTAATTAGTAATATTTAGTATTTTTAATAATTTCAGCAATATTATTCTAGATATTTCAGAATAAGTGGTATATCAACAAGTAGGATTTTAGATATTCTTTAGTATTTTAGATTTAGATATTATTTTAGTATTTTTGATATTATTTGGACTTCCTAGTTCGAATTTTGAATTAGATTTTTATCTCTCTGTACTTCTATAAATTTGGCTTATTGCCTACTTAATAAAGTATCAAATATTTTCATAGAGTTACTAAAGTTTGGAGATCCTCCTGCGCTATTTTTAAAGAGATTAGTGAGATACTTGCTATCCCTCTAATATAGAGTCATTTAATTCTATTTCATTCACTGCAATTCACGTTCCTTGTTCGGTGTTTAACAATTTGGCATCAGAGCCAATTGCGATCCATAATGGCCAAAACATGTTCGTCTCACGTGGCACAATCTCCTGAAGCCAATCCACCTACGAACCCAACATAGTCGACTGAAACCGATCCACTCACGACTTCCGCTGTTCATCTCGCCACCATCGCTGCACGACTCGAGGCTCTCGACGAGTTGAGAAAAAAAAATCAACGCATTGGAAATTTCAGCGTCTCGGCCAAACAGAAACAGAAGGAGATTGTGACCAAACCGAAACAGAGGGGGGTCGCACGTGTCGGTCGAGGACAGTGATGATGATTCTGAGGCTTCTCGGCGCAATCTCCGAACCCCATATACCAAAATCGAATTTCCCAAGTTTGATAGGGGTGACCCGCGCGGCTAGGTTCTAAAGGCTGAGAAATTTTTTCATTATTATGACACACCAGAGGATGATAAGGTTGATGTCGCAGCCATATACTTGGAAGGCGATGCTCTGGATTTGTTTTCATGGCTTAATTCGCAACGGGCAATATTGTACTGGGATGAATTGGTGACGGCATTCCAAGAACACTTTGGGCCACCGGAATATCTTAATCCTGATGAGAAACTGTGTAGCATTAAGCAAATCGGGTCTGTTCAAGACTATCGGAAGGAATGGGCAAAGAAGGTGGTGCTGGTTGCCAATTGGCCGGAACACTGTCTTCTTGGCGTCTTCATGAACAGACTCAAGGAGGAACTGCGATCACACGTACTAATTGAAAAACCACTGAGTGTTTACAGAGCCGCTAGTGTCGCCTTAGAATTTGAGAAACAATTAACAATTGCTCAGGGGAATAAAGTTGGCTCTTCAAACCTAAGCCTCATTACATCATCAGCAACCACAGGGAAATATTCCACGCTGAACTCTTCCTCTTCATCATTCCCTTCCTTAGGACGCGTGTCGGCTGTGGATCCTGAATGTCAACGGCGACGTGACAAAGGCTAGTGTTTCAGGTGTGCCGAGCCCTTCCAACCAGGTCATAGATGCAGCACCTCCTTCTCCTTAATGGAGATAGATGACGATGGCAACCCTCTTCTTGAGTCTCTTGAACCAATCGTTGAATATGAGGAAACGGAGGAAATCGAGGTCGCATTTAATGTCATCTTAGGCACACCTTCGGCTTCCACTATGAAGTTAAAAGGTTTCCTTTATTCTAAACAAGTACTATTGTTGGTGGATAGTGGGTCCACCCACAATTTTATTTCAACCACCTTGATATGAGAACTTCGTATTTCCACCAGTACAGTATCTTCGTTTGGCGTTCAAATTGGGGATGGCAGGATTATTCGTTGTAATTAGGTCTGCAAGGATATGGAGGTCCAGCTGTCAAGATTAACGATTACACAGGACTTCTACCCCTTCTCCTTAGCCGGATCAGATTTAGTGTTGGGAATTAAATGGTTAGCATCACTCAACACAGTGCAGGCAAATATGATTTTCTGGGTTGGAGGAAAAAAATACAAATTGCAAGGAGAACCTCCAAAGGCTGCCCCTCAGGTTTGTCTCAAGAGCTTGGAGTTTCACCAAACAGAAACAGCAAAACGTACAGCCTTAGATGTATCAGAGATCTTTCAAGACTTTTCTATTGTTTTTGAAGAGCCGACTTCACTGCCACCCTCCGTGGCCGCTATCACATGATCTCGTTGATGCCAAGGGCGTCTCTGCCAAATTTGAGACCCTATCGTTATCCTCATTCCCAAAAGGATGAGATTGAGTCTCAGGTTCGCACCTTATTAGACCGAGGTTTCATCCGCCCTAGTTCTAGTCCATTTGCCAGTCCAGCCTTATTGGTTAGCAAGAAAGATGGCACTTGGCGGTTGTGTGTTGATTATCGTCATCTCAACAAAATTACGGTTCCAGATAAGTACCCTATACCTAACATTGATGAATTATTAGATGAACTACATGGTGCTAGATATTTTTCGAAGATTGATTTACGATCTGGGTATCATCAAATCCGGATATTAACTTTCGATATTCATAAAAAGGCGTTTAGAACCCACTTTGGTCATTATGAATTTGAATTCATGCCATTTGGTCTCACTAATGCCCCAGCAACTTTCCAAGCTATCATGAACAACCTGTTCCGCCCATACTTGAGGAGATTTGTGCTCGTCTTCTTTGATGACATTTTAATCTACAGTACTTCGCCACAAGATCATTTCAGGCATCTCCGGATTATTTTTCAAATCCTACAACAACACTTTCTTTGCCAATATTAAAAAGTGTTTTCTGGGACAAACGAGGGTTGACTACTTGGGACACATTGTTACCAGTAATGGTGTAGAAGTCGTCCCTGAAAAAATTAAGGCTGTCGCCCATTGGCTTGTTCCACAATCCGTAAAAGATTTGCATGGTTTTCTAGGACTCACCGGCTATTATCGGAGGTTTGTGAGAAATTATGGCCTCATTGCTAGACCTCTCACCGACTTAACAAAAAAAGATGCCTTTTAGTGGTCGGATGCTGCTCAGACAGCTTTTGAAGAACTCAAAATAGATCTCACTACCACTCCGGTTCTTCACCTACCAGACTTTCAACAACCTTTTACTGTTGTATGAGATGCTTCTGGGAACGGAATTGGGGCCATACTCATGCAAAATGCTCATCCTATAGCATACTTTAGCAAGGGATTCTCTTTCTCAAATTGTTACAAATCAGCTTATGATCGGGAATTACTTGCCTTGGTCCTCTCATTACAAAAATGGCATCACTACTTATTGGGTAACCATTTTTACGTATAAATCGACCATCACAGCCTGAAACACTTGTTAGACCAGAAGATTGTGACTACTTCCCAACAACGACTCCTGGTCAAACTACTTCCCTTTGATTTTACCATTCGTTATAAACCTAGGAGAGAGAATGCAGCAGCTGACTCTTTATCTAGGCGGCCTTAGCAGGCAGAACTTCTCCAATTGGTAATTCCCATGGCCCATGACCTAGATCAACTTCCACAAGCACTATTGGAGGACCCTGAAACAAGGGCAAAGATAGAGAAGTTGCAGACACAACTTGATCGTCACTCTCATTTCCACTTTGTAAATGGTCGGTTATTCTACAAGACACGTTTAGTTATACCCAATAATATCCCCCTCAGAGAAAAATTGTTGGCCGAAGCTCATGCAACGCCAACAGGGGGCATAGTGGGTACCTTAAGACCCTACGGCGGTTAAATGATCAAGTATATTGGTGGGGGATGAAGAATGATGTCAAGCAGCATATCCAACGCTGTTAAAGTTGTCAATAGAATAAATATCAAACCTTAACCCCTGAGCGTATTTGGGAGGATATTTCTCTTGATTTTATTACGGGGCTCCCTAAATCCCGAGGTTTTGATGTGATCTTCGTGGTGGTGGATCGTCTCAGTAAATACAGCCACTTCATTGCCCTCACTCACCCTTACACTACCAAATCCGTCACCACCGCCTTTTGCCAAGAAATTGTTCGCTTACACAGCATACCAAGGTCTATCATCTCTGATAGAGATCCTTTTTTCCTCAGTCACTTCTGGCAGGAGTTATTTCGTTTAAGTCAAACCCGCTTAAACATGAGCACATCATACCACCTCTAGTCCGATGGGCAAACATAGGTAGTCAATCGATGCCTCGAGACTTACTTACGTTGCTTTGCACATGAACAACCTAAACCATGGAGTAAGTTTCTTTGCTAGGCAGAATTCTCTTTCAACACTGGGTTCCATGTGGCTGCTAATACTTCCCCTTTTAAACTGGTCTATGGTCGTGACCCACCACCTCTCTTTCCTTATATCAAATGCGAGACACGGGTTGCTGAATTAGAAGAACAACTCGAAACACGTGACGCTATGTTACGAGTCTTAAAAGGGAACCTCCTTAAAGCTCAACATCAGATGAAGTTACATGCCAATCAACATCTCAGGGACCTTGAATTTAACCCAGGGGACGTTGTTTGGTTACAAATTCAACCATATCAACAACGATCTTTGGCTCGATCAAGGTTTCAGAAACAATTTCCTTAATTTCGCCTTGAGAACAAGTAGAGTTTCCAAGGGGGAAGATATGATAGCAATCAAAATCACTATGGGCTGATTTATTCTAGACAAAATAAGCGTCTTTGGACTAATTAGGAATTAATTAGTAATATTTAGTATTTTTAATAATTTCAGCAATATTAGTTTAGATATTATTCTAGATATTTCAGAATAAGTGGAATATCCACAAGTAGGATTTTAGATATTCTTTAGTATTTTAGATTTAGATATTATTTGGATTTCCTAGTTTAAATTTTGAATTAGATTTTTATCTCTCTGTACTTCTATAAATTTGGCTTATTACCTACTCAATAAAGCATCGAATATTTTCAGAGAGTTACTAAAGTTTGGAGATCTTCCTGGGCTATTTTAGAGAGATTAGTGAGATACTTGTTATCCCTCTATTATAGAGTCATTTAATTCTATTTCATTCACTACAATTCATGTTCTCTGTTCGGTGTTTAACAGAACAGCAACAGAGAGATGCTTAAAATGTGAGGAAGAGGGAAGGCAAACTAAAGGGGCAATGGGGCATTTTTGGCATCCCACTCTGATTCCATAAGGGGAATACTCATTCCTATGGGAGGAGTTTCCATTCTCATATTTATGGCCACAGCCCAAGTTTTGAGCTAGCAGAATCCTTTCTTTTTCCATTCCTTAACGGCGTGTTTCTTGCACTGAATAAGCCCTTAAACATTTTTCAGAGATACATGGAAATAAACGGAGGCCATAGATAATTGTTGGTGTGACACAATTCTAAAAGCCGAAAGGGCCCAAAAGCATTTAATTTACTCCAGTAATTTATTTCTGCCATAAATATTTTTTTAGATATATGATCATATGTTTCTATTCTAGAGTAATCTTCTCCTGATTGTAATCTTCAATTTGGTTTGGAAAAAACCCTTGTTTTCAATTTTAGCCTAGGGTGTGCACCTATATGGAGTGCAAACATCACTGAATAAAGCAGACTTTTATGGCATCTTGAATTTGTTCACTAATAATGCATACCTTCACGGACATGACTCGAACAACTATATTATACCAATGAATGTAGTCATGAGAAGTGGAAGAAATGTGTATGACACCAATCGGTGATACAAAATTGCAAATACCATAGATTTCATTATTTAAATACAGTAAGCATTAGACCAGGTCTCTGCTACTCCAGTCATTAGATAAGTATAAACACTTGCTCAATGACCATACTGTATCCAAATACCACAATAATCAAACAACACTCATTTCAATCTTCTAGTCAATAAGGCATTAAAATTAATCTTTGATCTCCCACCGCTGGGTCTTTTCTCCTCTGTTTGGTATATCACATAATGTTACCCTTTTTTTTTTCTGATAAAAAATGTTCTTTTCCTCTAAGTTGTACTGATATGGGTGAGTACTTATGGAATATGACATGATACAATACATAGGATTCTACAATATTAAAAAATTTTAAGGCAATGGTACAAAAATATATAAGGACACAAACACAAACATATACATGCATATTTAATGAACAAATCAACTAATTAAAAAGTAAAAATGTGTGTTGAATATACAAAAAAGCCATAATGTAAATGAAAACACAAACTACAAACACGAATAAGATATCCATAACTTACAAATACAATATTTTCCCTTTCTTCTTAAGTCATGAACTATCATTATGCCAAAATAATGTAGATGCATCACATCATCACACACACCCATACCCACCCCAGAAGAATAGAGATGTATGGGTGTGAACCAATAAGAATGGTCGCATACCCTCTCTAACAGTATGTGAATTGCATATGTTTACCCTGTTTTTGAAAGTATGAGTGCGGTATTATATACTTATACATATATTATCAATTTCTTTGTGCAAACCGATTTTTGGAAAACTAACCATCCAAGTACACATGTCCTTAACGGCATAAAACATATAATAGCATATGTTCCATTTGATACATACAATGCCATTCAATTGTTCACCCAGGACAAAGATGATCATTTCAACCTTGCTTTCTCTCATACACATAAATGATGCTGATGGAGAAGATAAACAAATAAAGCTACACTGATAAAAAAGTAGAAAACTGGTCCAAGAATTAGGCGTGGCAGACACATACCTTCCTCGTTGAATCTCACGGCGCATAGTCTCAATATCTGCCTTGATTGTAGGAACTTGCTTGGCCTCCTCATGAACCCTCGCAAGGTCGCTCTCAATCGCCTGCAAGTGCGATGCGAGGTCCTTCCTGGCCTCAATGAGTTCCTGTATGTCCGACCGCACCTGAGCTAAGTCCGAACTCGTGGCTTCAATGGCGCGAACTTTGGCGTCCATCTTCAGCGACTTCTCGTAAATCCCGCGTACCTCAATGTCTCTCTGAACCTTTACTTCGGCCGCCGCAGAGGACAAGAGCCGGATATCTTGCTGAGTGGCGCTTAGTTCTTGCTTGAGCGCCACATGCGTGGCTGCCATCCGTTGGTTGTCGAGAAGGAGGGATTGAATCTCACGGTTCTTGGTGGCGATGCGGTCTTGGAGCGCTGAGGGGGAAGATGGAGGAGAAGGGGGGCGACGGCGGAGAAGATGTTCGTCGGCTGAGGGAATTGAGCGATGGAGAGATGATCCTCCGTTGCGGGTTAAGGAGACTTCACGGCGTTTCGAGCCGTCTCGCCGGCTCCGATGCTTCTGTCCGGCCATCTCCACTTACAGAATGTGATTGCAACAACGATACTAGAGTATAAATAATTAAATTAAATATATTGAAACAAAGCCCGGGACAATCCAATTAAATTAATATAAAAAATGCTGGGTGAGCCCTACACTTCTTTCTTTTATTTCATTTAGGTTCCGTTGGTGCACTAGAATTAATTTTGATGAATATAGTAATGGATATGGAGATGGAAATAATATTTAAAAGTGTGTTTAGTATGTGCACGGAATTCAAATATTATTTGTATTTAATATTTTTTTTAAAATATGAAATTACTAATATGCCCTCACTTCAAAAAAACACCAGCTAGGGCCTCAAATATGCAAACCATTATTCACCACCATCAGTAGCTAGGGACCTTTGCCAGCAAACTATCAACCTTATATTAAATCAAACTTAAAAGATTAGTTCAATAAACATACAGATAATTGAATTAAAACAAAATACTTTCTTTGAAATTGAAGAAGAACTGGAAAAAAATGGAAATGGAAGAAGATTAGGTGATAAACGAAGATGAGGTTGACAAGATAGAGATCTGGCCACTGAACATGGAGAAAATGTGTTACCGCCATGCTTCAGCCACTGTCATAGATTTCTAATTAGAGGAGACCAAGAAGAACAAACTAAATAAACATGAGGATTGGGTGGCTGGGTCAATGAATAGATCGAAGGAAAAGGTAGCTGGGTTGGGCTGAATAAAACCAAGAGTGTAGAGATTGTGAGGACCTAAAGAGCACTTTGTTGCTGAGGACCAAAAGAGGTTGTTGCCATCTTTAGGCTATCGGACAAAAGGTGGCTCTATGTCAATGATAAGTTCAGAATCGAGGTTGGAGAAGATGAAGGCCATTGTCATGCTTCAACATAAAGGCTAAGAGGATAAGCTGTCGTTGACCTTTAGCCACCGTTATAGATCCATGTTTCAGATCTGTGTGGGGAAGAAGATAAAGCACATGAACATAGCTTGTGGTGGGCGTTGGAGTCGCCGTCGCATAAGGGTATCGTTAGCGGCAAGGTGAGGTGGGAAAGAACGACAAAAACCTTGAAACATAAAACTAGAAGTTGCCAGCAATAATAGGTTGAAGGAGATGAAGAGAGGAGTAAAAGGAGAATTCCATGGAATTTTTAAGAATTCCATAGGTTATGAATTCCATCAATTTTGATGGAATTGGTCTCCATGTGGAAATCAATTCCATGTGTACCAAACGTGCCATAGTCACGGAATTTAATTCCAATTCTATTTCCATGGGGCCAATTCCAATGTACCAAACAAGGCCTTAGCTTTCCCCTTTCTTGTGAAGTGGCTCAATCAATAACTTGTTGGTAGATTAAGCCCTACACCTTTAACAAAATGTTAAGTGGGATAATTGAAGAGTTATGAATATTGTAAATTTACTTCAATGCCTTTGAATATTTTTTTTGACCATAACCTGAATGTTTAGAAATTTACAAATTCAATTTAGTAATTTACTAGACTTTATAATCTTTTTCACAACAAAAATTTTATAATAAAGTTGTTGCTGACGCAGAGGCATCCAAGTACACTTCTCCCACCCCATAGGAAAGATGATGTAGTAGCTGATTGTGTAATATACCAAATTTTGCAATACTAAAAACGTGTAATTATGGAAATAGTAGAATAAAATAAATATCGGTATTTACAATTAAAGGTAGAGTTACTTTCGGAAATCCTAGATGTCCATTGTGTCATTCACAGAAATCGAGAAGTCAATATTGTAACAATACAAGTGTTAGAAGTCGGAGCAAAATTCATCGGTGGTTGCAAGGTTTAGGGGTGTCAGTTGCGAGATCGGAGGAATTTGGCCATTTCGTGACGTGCCTCGATATGCGTGCCACGGTCCCATATGGGTCCCACATGGAATTCCGGGTAATGCACCGATGGAGCAACTTTATTAAAAAGAACTTCAGTGAAGTATGTAATGACAACTCATTATGACTCATGATGACACATCTTTTGTGTTGGCCAAATAAGGAAATGACAAGTGTCCCGAAATTATTACAAAGTAAAAACATGTTTCTGTGTTGGCCAAATGAGGGGGTGACATGTGTCCCTTATCATTACACATCATTATACCTACTTTAAGCCTTTCGTGTTGTCATCTCCGGAGTACGCCACCTAGTGTCTGAGTCCAGGGAATTCACCGGTCTCCGCCCGGGTCGCTTACTTTTCGAGTCGAGCACCGAACTCAGGAGTCCAGGGAAATTGTCAGGCCTCCCCTTCCCCTGACCATTTATGACCCACCGAAGAAAGAGAAAAGTGGAAGACCAATGGTTGCATGACACGTGGCACTCTTAAGCCTTAAACTTGTGACACGTGGCAAGATGAGATGAGATCATTTCATGTGATTAAATCACAACCACCCATGCCTAATTAAATGGAAAAATTTCGTGCAAGCATGGAAAGAGAAAGAGAAATCAGATTTCTTAAGCTTAAGAACACAAGAACAGAGAAGGAGGAGTGAATAGTGAGTTTTCTTGACTACCGGAGCCGATTTCAACCTTGAATCACCGTTATTGTTCTGTAAGTCCTTGAGGAAACTTCCTCTACTCACTATAAGCTTCAATTCTATGGTCTTAGATTTCTCATCTGAGGTGTTTTGTGCCAATTAGTCTACCAGAGTGCCGCCGGAATACCGAACCACTTGTAGAAACGCGAAGAGGTAAGCGTAGGCTTTCTTTTGAACCGAATACTTTGTGATTTCATTGAGTTTTTCTTAGCTCTTCAACCACCCATGTATTTCATTCAAGGGGTGTTTTTGAAGAAGGAAGATGTTTTAATCATATATAAGGTGATATATGATGTTTGGAGAAGTATTAGACTTGTTGGTAGTTAAAATTACAAAGTGGAATTTTTGTTGTTTTAGGAGGCAGTTTTCGGTTGGGGGCTAAATCTGGTAGAAATAATTTTATTTTGGTATTTTTGAGTTTTCCATTGGATTCCACACGAAAAATTGTGTGGGAATGGGCTCTCGTTATAATTTTTGACAGACTCGTTTAAAGATTCAAAAATTGGAAATTAAGTCTACTTGTGCAACAAAGTTGCCAGTGTGCGTTTTTGTCTGGCAGTTTTGTTGTGGCGAAACTTTCTCTGTCCAAACTTCATATGTTGATTATGAGATTTTCCAGAATTAAAGTACACTTATAGACCTTTAATTTGATAGGTATTATGAAGGATTTCGATAAGCATACTAGGAGTTATGAATGTTTGAAGTAGACCATTAAAATTGGTCAGATTTTCTGGCAGCAGTGAGAAAAAGAAAAACTGGGAAGTGTGCGCAGCCTTTCGGCTACTGAAAGTATTTTTCACTTAAAATAAACTTAATAAGGGTTATATAGAATTTTGGATCACTCTAATGCGATTTTTCTAGAATTAGTTATGATTTTTCAAAGTTCAGTGAAAAATCTGCCAGCTTTTGGTAAATGTGTGAAAATTCAAAGCAAAGAGTTTTTGTAATAAAATTGGACATTTAAGAGTTAAGTTAAGCATTTGGAGTAGCTTGAGCTAATTAGCTTCATATTGGGCCTAATGTAGTAACCCTAATGGTAACCAACATAAGAGAATAATTTATGAAGAGTTGGACTAAGAAATAACTCATTGCCCGTAAATTATAATTTATAGGATTTAACACTTGCCCAGGACGTTCAAAGCACATCAATCAAGATCAAGATTTGGAAAAATTGTCAGGTAGTAACTTATCCCTCACGTACTATGTGATATGTTATATGCATGTTTGTACCATTGTGAATTTAAAACATTCAGATGAGAAGGGCTAAGGCCCAGTAGAATTTCCAAGCGCTGTGGCAAGGGACAGTTGTCCTTGAATTGGTAACTTTATGCTTTCTGCATATTGTGAATTTATCTTTGAATGTTGAATATGTTGATTGTACTGTAACTTTGGTTGACATGGCATGATATATGTTCATTTTATATGAGTGATATCTGTTACTACTGAGATTCATTGAATCTCACCCTATTTTTCCACAACAAATTTTCAGCTCGGGCAAGTAGTTCCTCAGGCAAGAAGGTAAACACGGGCGAATGAAGCAAAGGACTTAGAATTTAGTTTTCTGTTAGTTATCTATTTTGGAGATTGTATGTAATTTATATTTAAGTGTGGTCAGTCTCGTACTGACATGTATGTAAGCGCCTGTATATAAGCGAACGCACAACGACAATCGTACCAGTAGTGGACAGCCGTCCACCTAGGGCTGTCAATTAAACATAGTAGCTTAGGTTTCAGCAGAGAACTTATTAGTAAACACTCTGATATGAAGAAATGAACCTAAAACGGATGGCTTAAAATAAATCATAAAATAATATGAGACCTAATCTGAAAATGATTTTTGAAAATATTTTTGAAAACCCATTCAAGTACAGCTCCACACTCTGCTTGAAATTGGGACTTCCGCTGTTTACAAAAGATTACTGGTCTCCTTTTTAAAGATATTACTACACTTATGCCATCTATATGCTTTCAAAACATGGGTGCTACAGATTGGCTTGCCAACTACAGTTTGGATTGTGGAGAGGATCTGCGCGAGGTGTATCCTCTATCTAGAGATTTGTCTGGGTTGCTATTCGATGGCTTGGTGGGAGCTACTGCCCCAGGAAGTTATATTGTTTCTTAGTTGATTTCTTGGGCTTGTTACCCCTTTATTACAAAAAAAACGAAAAAAAAGTTGTTGCTGACAACTATTGCTAATGGGTGGCGGGGGTTCCAGAAAAAAGAGGTGCCTTTTGAGGTAAAAAAAGAGAGGCAATGTGATCATTTAACAAGATTTAAAAAGTTCCTAATTAGTCCATTTTATTCTAAATAAGAATTTATTAAAAATAGGGAAAATATCACAAAAAGAACTTTAAAAATAGGAAAGGACAAGATAATGTTTTGAATATTCATCATACCAAATAGATGTTAGTGTTGGAAATTATGCTCTAAGGGCAATCATTATACTGTGAACATAATTAATTTAATAAAATTTCTCCATTATGTTATCATATTATTTGCATGTTAACTATGATAATTGTATCCTTGGATAAATCATAAAGATTGTCCTAAAATGTCCCTGTTCAGTCATCTATATAGGAGCAGAGATGAAACAAGGCCAGTATGACTTTTATAAGATATGGAGATACGAATCAAAATATTTGGCACTTATAAGAATAAAAGGTACTGGACCGACCTACTATGAGAAAGCTACATGGATCAAGTCATAAACTTTTCTGATGTATAACCACGTCACAATGCCTTTTGACCTGAGGTCATCATGGATTCCTATAAGAGAGTTGCTAAGCTTTGAACTAGTCAGAAGTCACTTTTAACCGGATGATGATAGTGGCTACGATTGGGCTTGGTGGTTTTTCATGTAAAGGAATATGAATGATCAAGATGGAATTTGTCCCTTACATTAGTAGAGAGATATTACTAGGCCCCTCGATGAGTGAGTCTGAGAAATGTATATCCATACTATAATGGAAAGGAGTTTTCATTTCTATTATCAAACTATTCAAGAATCGAGAAAGTAATGGTCAGGAACAAGAGGGTGACATTATCCATGCCTCATTCTTGACCGATATATCATGTGAAAAAAGGGATGTGACATGGTTATATGATAGGTTGCATCGTGTTAACGATCCTCATATGAATTGAGTAGTCATAATGTCTTGCTAGAGGCCGCTTGCAACTTATAGGTTAGTATAGTTATTGGCCCACTGCCAACTTCGTATGGGCCTACAAGGTCACACACAAGAATGGACCAATACGAGATAATGTTTAATCTAGGTTGGATGAATTTTATATTCATATATATATATATAATATAAAATTAGTTAATAATATATATATGTATGTATGTATGTATTTTCAAAATACACATTTTATATATATTTGTATGTATATATATCTTATATGATATTATTATATTGTGTTAGTTTTAAATTTAAATTTTATTTAGATAAATTAGATTTAATGACTAACATGATAGATATATAGTATCTCAGATTTAATTTATGAAGATAAATTAAATCTAATGGCTCTTTATTTGAATTAAATAAATAGGTTAAATTAAACTATTGGACAGATTTAATTTAAACGGAATTTATTTAATTAGCTCATCAAGATAATTAATTGTTAATTGATTTTGAAATTAATAAAGATTAATTTTGAAATTCGAATATAGCCCTTATAGGTTATAAACTTGATAGAGCATATATACTCATACACGAATGAGAATTTAGAGTGTTAAGGAAAACCTTAGGAGACATTGGAGGCGCTAGCACATAGTTTGTGTTGGAGAGTATTCGTGTGGATACTAGTAGAGGGAGCGGACTTGACGTGTGGGCTCCTAGAGATTGAAAACCCTGAATTGAAAAAGGTACGAATCTTTCTAACTCAGTTTAAACGCCGTTGATAGATCCTCAATTAGGATCTGCGAATTTGTTAAAATTCTTCTGCTGTGCCTACCAATCGTAATAGTTAGCACTTGATTTGTCCTTTTAAAATTTAAAGGAGATGACATAAATGCCCTTATATATATATTTATACTTTTTTAAATAAAAATCACCTTCCACCCTCTAAAAATATAATATTTTATTGCCAATTAGCATGTGAGTTTTGACTTTAAGCTTCATTTTTTTGAACTTGGCTTAAAGTGCTTCCAAATGACACCATTATGTTCAAATGTGTATTTTCTCTTTCCTTTCTCATGTTTGGAGGAAATATAGCTTCTTGGAAGAGGATGATCTCTCAAAAATATCCTCTTACACTTCTTTAATTAATATTATTTCAATTGCTAATTTTACACATTTACTTTGACTTTTCCTTCTTATTTTTACCTGGTCACAATTGCTCCATTTTTGATTAATTTTGGACCAAGTATTTATTTTTCCCTTGCTTTTCCCCTTGTTGGCTGAAATTGACCCTTAATTATTGGGAAAAATATTTGTTTCTTGCTTTATGGCCAAAAGACCATTTTGCCCTTATATTTTTGTAATTAAATTGGGCCTTTTTCTTTCCCTTTGTGTTTAGCCGAAAATCACTATTAATTTGGCCCCAAAAATTGTGTTTTTCCATTATCCCATTTTGGGCTACAAAAATGGGCTTTTAAGATGACAAAAATTGGACTTTATGTCTTATGTTGGCCCAAAATTAATGTGGCCACTAATTGCACTGTTTGGCTAATTCAAGGGTGCCAATAATCACCATTTTATTCCCTTTATTACCTTAAATGTGTAAAGGAATTTTGGTGACCAAAATTTGGGATGTTACAGTTTACAAAAAGGCATGGCCATTGTAAGAAAAACAATGGAAAGGGGAAAAAGGAAATGTCATAGAAATGTGAGGCCAATGATGATGTGAAAGCTTGCTAGAAAAAAATTGATGGCCCAGTAAGATAAAAGAATTAGAATAGGTAACATTTGGTACTATTTTCCTTAAATCAAGCAAATATGCCAAGCACTCCTTAATATTTGCTTATGTCATCATAGATCTCTATTTCTATCATCAAGACAACTTATTCTCCCTCTTTACCTTAAGCTAGGCATGACTTTGGAGCAAGAAAAGGAAAAATAGGGAAACTTGCAAGAGGAGAAAATGCAAAAAATAATTATGATGAGGTTGCTTTCAAGAGTCATAAATAGGGGTCCTCATGGGCAGGGTTGGACAGAGTGAGGCTCTTGCCTGAAGGATCATCGGGCTGCATTGCCCAGCCATACCTGGTAGAAGCCCAAACATTTTTGGGCTGGGTAGGGTAGGCTTCCCTGCCCAAGTGGTGATACCCTACCACACCTTATGTGGAAAAGAAATAGCTTCAATCATACTTGATAAACAATATTGTACATAGCTTCAATCATACTTGATAAACAATATTGTAAACTTCTAATGTAATTCATAATTCTGCACTTTGGAATATTCCAAAATAAGTCTACAACTTGAGTCTTCAAATTAACAGGACTAGCATATGTCTTAACAAATAGTCAAATACTCATACTTGAAGAATTAAATAACATCCATAATCCATTAAATACATGGCCTCAAAAAATTGTAATTAAGGCCTTGTAGTCATCTAAAACTCCAAGTGGTTGCATATGGAATTTGTAACATCTTATTTTCGTAATCGATATGATGAGTTTTATGTAGCGAATTTGAACCACTTAGTGATATTCCTTTGTAAAGTTCTTTTAATTCCGAATCTCAAGACATGATTCAAACCTGTAGTTGAATGGGTTTTTCTAAATAATTTAAAACCTTTTAAAAACCATCATAGAGTGGTTCATAACTTCTTAGTGACTCATCACTTCTTAATTCCTTTTATAATTACCAGAGTACGTCTGTGCTCATAACCCATAGATAGTGCATTAATTATTGAGCCCTCATCATGCGGTTGCCCATTGTAACACCTTAACTTTATGCCCCTTTACTACATATACGAAAGTGCTATTGTTCTTGTAATGGCTTAGGAAAAATGTTAATTAAAATTTCCCGTCCTGCCAAAAACTTTTCCAATTATTCTTGGGGCATTTTTCATTTGGTAAAACTTTACCTTCAGTCTTCAACCTTGTTCTATAATTATTAGAGTCGCATCTATGTATATACATACATATATCATCCAAGTTGACATGTCTATACAAAATAAACATCAGATACATGATAAGTCATACACAACAGATTATCATGTATCTATCTTTAAATCTCCGTTACATTCTCTTCCTGCACATCTTCAAGCATTCCACTTGTTTACTCATCATACCTATGTGGTTGGTTGAGGAAAAGTGAGATTAAAGGGAATCTTACTAGCAAACTTTTCTAGCTATGCATACACGATGCAAGCTTAATGCATGACAAGCTTGTTTATATAAATTCATGCTAGCATAATGACATATTTGCATGCTCAATGCTTTACACATTATATCTATGGCAATAACATAAGTAAAAGCAGAGCTTCAAGCATTCATATATGCTTCATACCATTCATCAAAGCAATTACACACATCAACGCATAAGCATACTTATCAAATATATTCAAATCAGGAAAGTTTTAATACCTTTCACTTTATGTCCTCCTCTTGTACCTTTTCTTCCAACCATTGATATTGCTTGAAGAACCTTCCATTATTCTTCTTTGATATCTCATGGCCCTAGATATATATCTACATCATTAGAGCCATGACAAATGAATATCCTATATGGCTACATTAGCCTCTAGGACATTACTCTACCCTTGGAAGTCACTATTATTACAATTCACTCTAAGTATCTAAAATTTGCATGATAAGCCTATGCTACTAGAATTTCCACTTAACTTTGAAAAATCATAACTTACTCTACAAATCTACAATTGATGTGGTTCAAAGTCCTATGTGTCCCTCTTTAAGTATATTTTAAAGGAAAAATATCTCCTGCTACCAATTACATGCACACCATTGCAGAAACCTCAATCAATCCTCATTGCTACAGAAATCATTCCAGATTCAATGCCTAACTTCAATAAATCATAACTCACAATATACTAATCTAAAGGCCACATATTTTATATCAATTTAAATCTTATCATGGCTACTATTATTTTGGAAAATTTCATGACCATTGGATAAGATTTGGTCATTTAAAAACACGTCACAAACAATCTGACTCCAAAAAATGCAATCTGGCAGTACCACTCCTTTAACTTCAATTTTTGGGTTTTCAATCCGACCTCTCTAAAATTATGTTCACAACCTATTCCTACCCAATTTCATGTGTAGAATCCATTTCTAACCTCAAAAACACCAAAATCATATTCTTTCTCCATTAATTAGGTCTGGCCGAAATTGAAGGGTTTTTTAGCCAAAATTCTGTTTTTGATTCTAATACTTTTGGGACTAGTTTCTCATTGCTATTCCACAAAATTTTCCATTCTAAACTCATTGGAAGCATTAAAATCATCAAAATCCCTTTGCTTCTTATTGCGCTACATTGGCTGAAATATTACATAAGGCTCAACAAAAATGATTTTACAACTATTAGCCACAAAACCCGTTAAATTCCATTCCTATCGTGTCTAAACCTTGATGAGCACAATACTCATATTCATATGATCATCAAGGCTTTATTATCACTATTGACCAAAATTTGGACAATAGAGAATCTCATGAAATACTTAACCAAAACTCAGAGTTTTATGCTCAAATTAGAGCTTAGGCTTACCTTTAGTCGGTGCCATTGCTTGTTCTTAGTTTTAACAGCACCTCTACCTTGTAAATATCACCAAACAACTTTTATCAAAAATCCGAAACTATAGAAATGTAACCCTTGACGAATATAAGAAGATTCGTGAAGGCTCGATCGGTCAGAAATGCGAGATCAGAGGTGAAATCGGCTTGGGAATACTTGAAATCTCAAGAACATTCCTCCTTCTCTCCTCTTTCTTTTTCTCATGATTTTCTCTATGTTTCACTTATTTTCCAAGGGTTGCATGAAATTTAAAGAGTTTTGGGGAGGTATTGGACTTGATCTAATGACATGTGTCTAAGTCTTAAAATCTCAGGGTGCTAGAAGCTCCTTTTTCACCCGATCCTAGAATCAGGGACCGACAAGTTGTCTTGGCTAAAGGCTGGGTGGCGCCTTCTCTATGGTGCCAACACATATAAAGCAAAAAGTCACTTTATGGATTCATGGCTCTTGTTGCACCATGTGCCCATTGTGTGGGACCCAAGTTCTTTTTCTTTCCTTTTCTTTATGACTTGCCTGACTACTTTATCAGGGGAAAGGAAGAGTTTGATGAATTCTCTTGATCAATAAGGCTAAGTGGCATTTCCTCTTTGAGCCAACACAAAAGTCATAAAGTAGAGGTAATGATGAGGGACATGTGTTATCTTATTGTTTGGCCAACCTAAAAGCAAATGCTAGGTGGCACTTTTCCATTGGCCAACCATAATGCTTCTTTTGAAAAAGTTACTTTATTAAAGTTAATTTAATAAAGCTACTTTATCAGTGTAGGCTTCAGGTTGTGCCATGTGTCTATGTGCCGATATACTCTACCCAATCGATTACATATTCAACATACCAGTCACTAATATTGGTATGCTACATGTAGGGCCCACATGGCATCACATGTGTTCTTATGCATGCCATCCCATAATGGCGTCTAAATATTCTATCTGATTGATTACACATTTAACACTGTTTACTAAATGTCCGTATGCTATATATAGGACCTACATGGCTCAATAAATACTTGTGTTTGCTGTTCAAAATAGCGCCAAGTGCCCTTCTGCCCCCTAAGGGCGCCACATGTACTCAAATACATTCGTCGGTCTATTTCTCCAACTAACTACAACTTCTAAGCCCTCATATCGTCCAGAGAACCATTCTCGTATGGAAAGCTAATTCATACTGTCCTTAAGAATCTTTCTATCTCTATCATTCTTGGGACTCTTCTCAAACTGGACTTAGTAGTTTGCCTGATACAGGCTTATCCTCAAGTCTCTAGGCCCAAAATTCAGGATATTACACCCATTCCTAGTCAATTACCATGCTAGGGAAATTACCCATTTAGATACATGTGTGTAATTATACAATTATTAATATTGCATAATATTAATACATAATAGATTATTACACAATAATCCGCAATTCTTCGTCACACTTCCTCTTACACTTCTTCATGCATTCCTCTTTAGTGCTCATTGCACCTATATGGTTGGGTGAAGGAGAGTGAGATTTGAGAGAATCTTAGTAGCAAACATTGTTAACTATGCACACAAGATACAGGCTTACTGCATGACATGCTCGCTTTGTAAATTCATGCTAGCATAATGACATACTTGCATGCTTAATCTTTACACATTACACCTATGGCCATAGCATAAGTTAAAATAGAGCTTCAATCATTCATATATGCTTCATACCATTTATCAAAGTGATTAAACACATCAATATATAAGCATACTTATAAAGGAAAAGCAAGCAAGTCGGGAAAGTCTTACTACCTCTTATTTTTGAGTCCTCTTGTTCCCTTTTGTAATATCCCAAATTTTTGGAGTAAAGGCTAGAGAATAAGCCTGAATAAAGTAGACTACGAAGCCCAATTCGAGAAGAGTGCCAAAAATGTCCAAGAGCCATAATGACTTTAAGAGACTAGTTTGGGAACTAAAGTATGAGATTTTGTTCCAAATAGTCAGGGGAAAATACCCAACCCCTTTATCTAAAGTCAAATAGGATCTAAAGCCTAACTTAGATCCAAAAGTGAAGGAATGACATCTTGGAAGAAGAAAGGATAGAAATAAAAAAACTAATGGCAACTTAGTTAATGTTGCCATAATTAAGGGCAAAGGTGACAATTGCCACTTGATCTTGAGGTTAAAGTTGGAAACCAAGATGAAGGCTTGGATTTTCTCTTAAAAAGAAAGAGCAATTATGAGGGTTGAAAAGCAAATTAATTCCCTCCTCTTATGTTGTTAAAAACGTCCAAAAAAGCTAGAGGGGAAGAAAAGAGGAGTTAGTCAAAATGTCAACCAACTTTTTCAAGAAAACTTGGTCAAATTGGGTAAATACACATGAGTTGTTGGTCAACATGCTTTCTTCTTTTTGTGTGGGCAATTCAGTCAAGCCAAGGGAGAGAGAGAATTTAAATTGAAGCAATCTTGTATCCGTTAACAAGTCAAAAAGAAAAGAAAAAAAGAAGAGGAGAAGAAAAGTCAACAATTGCAACTTGGAAAATTATTGACCAATGGCAAGACAATGTGAGGCAATTGGTCAACAATTCCTCTTCTATTTAGGTAGCACATTTTCATCTAAAAAGAAGAAGAGAAGAGGAAAGAGAAAGCTTCGTCAAAAGTGAGTTAACCACACATGGTTAATTAACTTTAAGCTTGTGCAAGAAGACATAATTCATAGCATACTATCTGTTGCTCCTTATTTTCTTTCTTTCTTGGTCCACCTTGGTAATTCTTGAAGTTCTTTTGGCCTCTTCTATAGAACTTCTTGAATTTCCTCATGATCATTCTCATATCATCATCATCATCATCAGGAACATCTTGATTTACTGAAGAATCATCTTACTTGATGACTTTGAGGGCGACTCCTCTATTCTTTTTGTCATCGAACTCTTTTAGTTCTTTCTTGAATTTTAGCTTTCTTTTATACTCAGAAAGCCTTCCAAATAGAGAAGCTACAAATCTCATTGATTTGCTTTTAGCTTCTTCAATAGCGGTCACCTTTGCTTCCTAATCTTTTGTAAGAATGTTAAGGATCTTTCTTACCTAGGAATTTTGATCAAATGTTTTCCCAAGTGCTAATAGCTGATTAAAAGATGAGTATACCTGAGTTTGAATTCAGAGATCCTTTCTCCAGGTTTCATCTGAAACAAATCATACTCTATGATCAAAGCTATGTTTTCTTTGATTCCCGATGTACCTTCATGAGCAATCTCAAGAGCATCCCACATGTCTTTCGATGTGAGTAGTGTGCAGATTTGGAAATACTCCTTTTGGCTGAGAGCACTCTATCATTTTAATAGCTTTATTATTTAATGTTACTAACCTTTTGTCATCATCATCAAATTCCTCTGGACTCTTTTCCACAACTCTATCTTCGATTTTCTTCTTTGGAACATAATCACCGTCTTGTATCACATTTCATAGACCGTATTCATTAGCTATCACGAACACTATAAACTTAGCTTTTCAGAATGAAAAATGTTCTCTAGCAAAACCAGGAGGTCTAGTGATAGAAGCTCCATTTAGAAGAATGTTCTCACCCATTGTTGCTATTTATTGGATCCTTCTCAAGCTGTTAGGCTCTTCGGATAAGACCTTCCTCTGATACCAAATGAAAGAGGCAAGCTTCACCCAATAGGGGTGAATTGGGTAATGTGATAAAATTTTCAGTTGATATGGTAATATAAAAATAACTGTAGATTAAGTAGAGTTGAGAAGATTAGCACATAGAGAGTTATACTGGTTCGGCTCAAAACCCAGGCCTACATCCAGTCCTCAGAGATCAAGACCTATTGAGATTTTCACTATTCTTCCAAGATTCAGTGGGCTCCCAAAACGCCATAAGATAACAATCGTCCTTGTATAGACTACGAGCAGAAATATTCTAATACCTAGATTTTCTCTCCCCTTATGATATGTCTTATGTACAGAAACAATCTTATAACCTTTTTCTGTTGCTTATATATGCAAGTCTTATGAGCAACAATGTTCTTTCTTGCTTACACCTTGTAATTCTTACGAGCATAAAGTACTCTTAGGAATTCTCTCAACTGCTTCTCTCGTAAGGATATAAACCCTCTCAAGGTTCCAGTACCTTGAGATCAAATGAAAATATGATTTTGCATGTATACAAACTCTCTTACAGAGCAAATATGATAAACACTAAAGCAAAATATGAATATAGAGACTCTCATGAATGTTTGCTGTAAGCTTTTGTATGATGTTCATCTTTCTAGTCTCTTGAAACTGTATTTTTAGCATATTGGTTTTGGTCAGTTGAATGATAGGCGTTGTGGAGCGAAGCATAGTATTATAGAGTGGCATGTGTGCGTTTGAAATCTTCGGACAATATATCATAGTAGGTTTGTAACATGCATGCTTATCTAGTTTATTTTGAACGAAATGATTATCTCCGCCATTTTCAACTTACCATATGCATCTCTGATTCTGACTTAGTGCATAAAAAATTATTTGCCTCTGGCCAGCCTTTGGCTTAGTACTTACACCAAAATCAAAAGAAGTGTGTTTTCTTACTTGCAAGTGTCGCTTCATAACTTGAGTGTCAAAGTCATTGCTCAAGTGCACTTCTTACTTTCAACACTTCCTTGCTCTTAGGTAAATACTTCCTGTTCCATACTTGCAGGACTCAAGTGAGCCTGAGGCTCTCACTCAAGTATTGAGTCAATGCTTGAGTGCAATGATCATTTTCTTTCTCTGATTTTGCTTTCTGTCAAAAACTTCCATGAGTGCGCCTTCATGCTCGAGTGCAAATTTGGTCATTACTCGAGTACAATGCCTCTCACTTGAGCATGGCTGAAAAATGTCTAAACAGTGTAGCTCTCTGTAAAACACTTTCAGCCTTACACTTCTTGGACTCGAGTGCAAAATGAATTCTCACTCGAGTACAAGCTTTATCACTCGAAAGCATTAGTTAAAATCACAACAATTATCACTGAACCTTGTGAAATGCATTTGGTAATCAATTGAATCAATGTTTATGACTTTAAAACATAAGTTTCTTACCAAAACACATAATCACCTTTTGTTATCCTCAAAACTTGGATTCTAACAACTTCGGTTAGTTCACAAGCCCATAAAAGGAACATACAAGACTTGAGGAAACAGTGGAATACCTGAAAGGTAGCACACAAGACCATATCATAGGAAGAATGGTACAAAGATGACACAAATACCAAGGAAGCAGGTCCGAGTAAGGCTTGAGCATTAGCCTCATCCTGTAACAAAATCACCAGTAGGTTGATTAGTGTCCAGCCACAGTTACGGGATGTTAAGTGTCAGGCAGATAAGCCACAACCAAACAAAACAGAGCCATATCCAGGTTTTGTTACCGATCCTAAAGTTAGAAAGGTATACGTGATGCATGGTTTACAACCAGATCGAGGATTATGTGAAGATGTCTGGAGCATATACCTACGGGTTGTCTGTGAGTATGACATCCTAGTGGCCTATAATGTAGCATACATGGATAGACTGACCCTAATGGGGGATGGTTAGGGATATTTTTATTTGGGGATTTCGGGTGACATTGGGATCCACACAACACTATTCTCCTATCCGGACATAGTATGTTAAGCCAGAAGAAGAATGAGACTATAGATTGGGTCCCACTCGACAACTTTATGGATAAGGAACATACCAGGGTACGCTTTTAGGCAAATATACTAGGATTATATATCAATACAGTCAGTGCGCACACATAATGTTTAGTCAGCCAATGACAGTATCATGACTCAGTGAATAAAGGGTAGTAATAGGGTAGTATGGTCAGAGACAGCTGAAGCCAGTATTTGCATTTTAACATAGGTACACAAAAAATAAGTTTGCTCAACCAGGGAAGTTGCATGAACATGTTATGTTATGTAACACAAGAGTTCAACAATATGTTGCATGGTAGTTTAGAGGCTGTATATTGTTACAGGTTTTCCCTAACTACAGTAAACCTCTATTATGTGTAATTTTAGGAGTACCTGTGTACCCAACAAATTATGCAATGACATATATGCCCTTGTGATTATGAGATACTTACCTCTTCTTTGTTTCACATAGTAAAACATAAAGGTGATGAGACTTGGAGGTATAGGTGCTGTGCAGGGTTAGGAAGTTAGACCTAACCCAATACAACAAATATAGGGTAAGTTAATAGAACAGCAAATAATGATCCATGATTATCAGGAATGAACTTCAGGATGTGTACATGAATAGAACATAGATAGGGACAATCCTGATAAACAAGAATATGAACAACAGTCTGAGGAACCCGAATGGGAGCCTCTATTTACACTTGCTCCTGAGGGAGATAGTTTGTAGACATAAACAACATGGATCAATTAATAGGGCTTATATTGTTGACAGAGGCCAACACCCCTAGCTTTTAAGGATGGTTTGATCTCTAGTTGAGAGAGGACTGGTTATAGATCTAGTGTCAATATTCTAACCTGCTTGAGGAGTAGAGAAGAACATGAGGAGTACCTAAGAGTGGTGCTAAGACACGTTGTCTCACAGAATAGAATTTATCAAATGCCAATACCGTGATACATAATGGACAACTGTAAGAGGTGTAACAAAAGCAAATCATATACTAAGGGAAAATTAGAAATTTAAAATAATTCAGGAAAGGCTAGTGTAGTGACTCTTACTTGCATACACTATGTAATTATCTATATGCCTTATATGCCATGTTTTGTGACACGAGTTGTAGACACAGCTTGGTTGGGGCGCAGAACCCAATTAGGATAGCGAAACAACATTTTCAGATAGCCAGTTATCTATGCCAGGATAATGAAATATTTTGGGCAGGTAGTAGTCTGCTCCATAATAGGGCATAAGGAGCAGTCATACAGTTATATGATCCTGAATAATGCATGTAGCGAGTGAGAGGGACAAGTAGGGGTCATACAATCATATTATCCTAAATAATGCATGCAGTCAGTGAGGGCAACAAGTAAGGGCCATACAGTCATATGATCCTGAATAATGCATGTAGTCGGGTTAGTAAGGGCATAAACTATGTTTGTACAGGAATGCCAATAGACAGTCAGATTTATGGTGTTATAATTTTGTTACCTATATAGTGTGTGGCATATTTATTTATCACATTTTCTATGAAGAATTGTGTGTTACTTCGGAGGCCAAGTGGGATCCAACTGAGGTAGTCAGACAAGTGTGAGCAGGCAGTGTAGCTTCACATAAGTTGTATTTGTCAGTGTAACATATTAGAGTAGGTGCCATGGAAACATGGTAAACATACATGTGACTTTTGAGTGATATAGGAGAGGTTGATAGTCACACCTGTATTGGTCATCCCAAATCATGTTTGGACTTATGTGGTCTACAGTGACACAACTTGTGTGGTCAACAATGTTACATCCAGAGTGGTATACAGTATTGCATCTTGCATGCTGTACTGTATTACATCTAGAGTGGTGGATAGTATTACATCTTACGTGGTGTACAATGCAATGTTTTGTATGGTCAACAGTCACACAACCCTTATGGTTTTTGGTGACACATGCAAACTGAAATGAGCCCTAGTGTCGTAGAGCATAATGGTGGCGTATACTTCTTGACAACTATAGCCTTATAGAATGAATCATCCACTCATGATATAGTGCATATAATGGATAGTACATATAGTGAATAGTTTACATAGTGACCAGTACACATAGTATGATTAGTAAAAGGGCAAATAGTTATATGATCTTGAGCAAAACATATAGTTGGATCAGACAATATATAGTATGGCTAGTAAGGGTCAAATGGTTATTTGATCTCGAACACCAAACAGGTAGCCATGATTACATATAATGAACACAGTTATAGATGGTTGTGTCTACAGATTGACCTGTTGGCGATAAGTCCTAGTATACATGTTTGTACAGGGCAATAAGGCTAGAATATTCATTACTATGAGAATGTAATTAGATATGTTATAAGGCTAAGTATATTGGGGCAGTGTTCCGACAAGGCAATGAGGCCTAGAATAATATACTGAGTGTCCTGATAGACAATCAATACAATAATGGGTTAGGTGATCTATCAGTACAAAATGGGCTAAATATGTAAGTATTGATAAGCTGTTCATCCACACATATTAGGTGATTTGAGGTGCATGCATAACCTAGGGATGAGTTACACAGTGAGATAGGATTGATCCCCTAGTTGTAGACATTGAAATTTCAAGGACGAAATTTATTGAACGGGGGGAGTAATGTAACATCCTAAATTTTGGTCACTAAAATTCCTTATATTCAAGAGAATAAAAGGGTGAATTAAAGAGCACATGAAATGACAAAACCAAACAATTAGTGATTTCACATGACATGATTATGCTTGGAACACAAATGGTAAACATTTGGTTATGTTGGTAGTGAGATTTTCTGCGAGGCAGCGCATTTATCATGCGGTTTTGGATGACCAAATGATGATTAAAAATTATGAAATTTTACAGGAGGAAATTAGACATCCTAGCTTTAACTTGATATGTAATAGGTAATTTATAGAGTTGTATGCAAAGAGTTATGAATTTTTGAAGTTAGCTCAGATAAATTATTGATTTTCTAGAACAGAATCCAAAGAATTTAATTTCAGCAATATTGTGCTTCTAATTGGCAAAGGACTATATTTTTCCTTGAAACTAAACTCAATAAGGGTTCTATAACTGTTAGAATCACTCTAATATGATCTCTACAAAATTAGTTATGATTTTTCAAATTTTGGGCAGAAAATCTGCTAGAATTTTGTTTAAATCTGAAATTGGGAAAATTAATTAATTAAATTATGGGATATAATATAAAACATTTCCATCTCCTTCTTCAGCCTGAAAACTGACACCAACAACAGCCATAGAAGAGAGAGAGAGAGAGTTGAGAGAATTTTAGAAAGAGAAGGAGGAAAATCTCACGAGGTAAGTTGATTTCTTTGGTGAATTCATTCCTAATGTGTGTAATCCTTCCTCTAAGATTCTCTTCTACATAATTCAAGGTGTTTAAAGCTCCAAATTCACTGTTGAGAGGAGGCTAGGGTTCAACTAAGAAAGGAAAAGCCAGACGGAAGTTAAGGTGACTTCCTAAACTTCAATCTTTGATTATTCTGGCTATTGTGGATGATTTAATTGGTGAATTTCTGGTTAAATTGCTGTGATTATAGAATTTGGGAAACATTGTGTCCCAGATGTTATGTTGGTAAAATTGAGTCAAAATGATGGTTTTAACAAGTAGAAAGGAGCAAGTCTACAGAGTCAAACTTCAAAAACCCCAATTTTTCCCTGAAAATTTCAGGTTTTAGCTAGTACTTTTTGGAGGGGTTAGGGTTGGATTTTTGATAATTTGATGATTACATTGTGTTCAAGAGGGAAAATTAGGTAGGGTTACAGTTAAACACTTTTTTGGAAAAAGCGCTAAAAAGCATAATGACGAAAACGCTCTTGAAACCCTGAAATAAGGGTTGCTAAGGGAATTCTTCTCTTTTAGTAGTGGATTTGGTAATTTTGAGTCCGGAAATAGATTTCTTGGGGGAAAATATGTCAGAATAGCCTAGGTCAAAATTTTGAAAAAATTATGGTCGGTTGGGTACGGTGGGGCCGGGCTGGGTTTCCAGGGGTATTTTGAAAAATTTTCAATATATACTCATATAACCACCAAAAACACTATGGAAGTGTCTAAATTGTACATTTGGAATTTTAGGACCCAATTGATAGCCTAAGCTGTGGCACGAAGTTTGAGGAGCCTAGTTAAGGTATTGACCAGAGGTAGGGGACTTACCTTATTTGGATGTATTTGATATATTTGCTTTTATAGAGATGTATGTGATTGCTTTACTTGATTGTGTAGAGCATATTTGAATCATGAGCTCTATTTTTGTTTACACTATGGCCATAGTTCTATTTTATAAACATTGAGCATGCAGAAATGTCATTATGGGGCATACATCTAGTTAAAGCTAACATGTCATACACATAGCATCTATCATGCATGCATTATGGTATCTGTTTTCTAATAAGATTCTCTTGAATCTCACCCTTCCCTACTAAAAATTTAGACAGGTGAATGCGGAAGGTATGCAGAGATCAGAGATGAAAACTACACGAGAGGATTGCAATGGTGGAACGAAGAAGGGAGGATGTCTCCATTTCACTGGGATGGGTTTAGACACCCTAGTAGTCTTGTGTGGCTACCTTGATTGTAATTATCATGTATGAACCCTTATAGGAAATATCTATAATCATGCAAATATTATCAGTATATTTATGCTATTCCTGTGTTACCCACCAAACCATGCAATAATATTTGACTACAAGTAAAAATAAATTAAGTGTGTTACATGTAACCTTTATCCCTTTACTTGATTTAGAACTTGACTTGAATCTTATTTGAGGCCGCATTTGATAAATGTGTATTCATAAAGAGGATAAAGGCATTCATTTCATTTTAGCCAGATAAGACAAAAAGCCTACCATTTTCATACATATATATATATATATATATATCTTTTGCTTAGCCCCTTTAATCCTTTATTTTATACTTTTTTCCTTTTCTAACCCCATAACACAAGAAAAAAAATTCCTACCCTTTTGAATGTCTTAGGAGTTGAAGAACATTGCATTATGTCTACTTTGGGTGGAAGAACATGTATAAAATTAGGAATTTGGTTATTGTGAAAAGTATGGTAGGTTGTCTTGAAAAGGAAAAAAAAGAAGAAAAAGCAAAAAAAAAGAGATGCGATAAGATTTTGTTCTGCTGGTTTGAGTGTGCTAGTAGCATTTTGGAGCTATTGAGTTATAAATGTTTGAATAATTGGGCCTTTGCATCACCAATATAAATATTCGCATCAAAAGAGCATATATGTAACACAGCCTAAGAAAGTTGGAAAAAGGGAAAAAATAGAAAAAAAAAGAATAAAGGCTCAGTTCAAGTTTGGTTTGGTTTCTTTTATCCTATATTTTTTGTTGCTTAATTCTCTTCATCTTCTAAGATATTGAACTTTGTTTCCCAAACACTATATCCTTTCTTTCTTAACCTTTGCCCCATTACAACATAATAAAAGTCCTTTTGATTTACGTTTGCATTTGCTTTGTTAGTAGTGGAGAACTTAGATTTTTGTCAAGCCTATGGAAAGAGTATTGTATAGGGAGGATTTGAGTGTAAACACAAGCCTATACACTTTTGAGTGATGAGTGACGTACACATTATCCTTGGTGAGGGATTTCTAGCTTATATTCCCCTTTGTCAAATAAATTGCCATGATGTTTGTTTTCTTGATTCTTGAGAAGATCACTTGGATAAGAGAGGTTTTGAAATGCTTTTGTTTACTTATTGCTTATGATTGGGACATTCACTTTTGAAGCTTTGTTTGTTTTGTTATTCTCCCTTGATCTTGATTTGTTTTACCCAGGAATGCAAATGATAAGTGTGGGGGAGTTGATAAATCCCAAATTTAATATATTTCATCCCACTTTATTCATTTATTTTGGGGACTATTTTATGCTAATTTGGATTTATTAGATAATATTTGGATTGTTATCAAATTTAGAAAATAATATAAATATGAATTGATCATGAGATTTTTGAGATCAAAATTGTTAATATTCTGATTGCTATATTGTGATTGAATAATATTTCCAAATATATGATAGATCACGATTTTATTTTAGTCTTGCAGAGTAAGGAAAAGTAGATTAGATCTTACAGTTCAGAATTTTTCTTGGAAGCTAAAAGAGAATTAATGGTTGGATTTTATTGGGCTACCTAAATTTTAATGAGCTTGAGTCTTGACCCCAAAGCTCTCTCTTCCTCCCTTTTAATTAACCTAGCCTCCACAACATAAATGAATCACGCATTCTCAGACGATGGGGATGAAAAACACTAATCTCCAATCACAATTCAGTGTGCTTCATTATTCATGATCTCCCAGTCAATTAATCCAGCTACCATGCACACAAAATATCCACCAACTTCATCCCTTCCCATTATCCATTCCTTCTGCCACGTACTCTCTTGGTGCAAGAATTGATTCCAAATTCAATCTTCATCTTTTTCTCCTTTGAAAATTACTTCCAGTATGGTAATTTATAAGGAGTTTGAGGAGGAAAATTCCATGCAGCTTGAGCTATTTGGGAAGCAACTTGGGAGAAGTATGAAGGAAGTTAGAACCTAGGACTTGCACTTGAAGGCTATAAGGGAGTAAATTTCCTTTGATCTTTTGAATTCAAGACTTGAGATTATTTATTTTTAAATAATTTTGAGTTGTATTTCTTGAGAACAATTTATTTTTATATTGTAGACATATTTGTTTTGGATTAGATTGATATTTTGGATTGATATGTGTTTGAGACAATTGTTGGGATATTTATTTGCAAACCTATGGACTGTCATTGAATTATTGATCGAGTTTTCATTATTAATTTGATTGTCAATTTGGTTTATCCTCTTAATTGTTTAACTAGATTTGTTAATTGTCTAGTTGTTCAATTGGACAATTGTAACCAAGATTTCCAAAATTATTTTGAAATTGTGATTGGTTTTTAACGAGTTTAATTAGCTACTGCTTATTTTATTATGAGTTTTCTAGGGGAATAAGTGTTATTGAGCTTGAGGTTTCTTATTAATTCCTCTCTTTTATCAATCTCCCTTTGGTCTAATTAATTAATGGCTAAGAAAGCTAACTCCATGTAAATCCTAAGTTGTTCCCTTTATAGTACCTGCAGTACACCTTCTTTACCTTTTCTTATTTGATCCTCTTAGATATTAGTCTATTTCTTGTCCTTAGGATTTTAATTCCCCTTTTTATAAGGAAAAGCCCCTAAAAATTTCATTTTGCCTTTAGGTAGTAGAGTTGTACATTTTAGTTTAGGTTCATTCTATTGCATTTTTCATTACTTAAATTCAATCTAAAGAAAAACCCATAGATTGCTCCTTGGGAGAATGACCTAGGTTGCCACTATATTGCATTAGTAGGTTGTCCTAGTTATTAATTGATTGCTTTAGCGACAAAAAGAATACATCATGCAGCATCTAGGAAGAAAATAAAATGACAATTACATTACAAATTATGAAGTACTATCAATGTTCATGTGTGTATATATGAATTTTTTAGCTTTAAAATCAAAGCTTACTTGCAAGATAAATGGCATTTTTTGTCTCATCAAAATTATCGAACTCACAAAGCTTGCCAACAAATTTAGAGATAGATTGCCTAGATTGTAGCCAATTTTGGCTACAAATTGGTGCTTATATCATTTTAGGAGAGAGAGAGCTCCTATAATGATCAACGACATGTCCTTCTGTAGCCACTATGGAAACCGGCTTTGCCAATACATCTCATACCTGTGGGAGAGAATTTTATATTTTTCTGAATTAGCTTTCTACCATGATAGTATCTCAAACTTAGTTGCACAAGGGATTTCATCTCTTGAGTCAGTTGCAATATATCTATCTAACTCAGTTTAAGGATATGTTGATGTTCTTTGTTTCATAGATTCTAACTACTTATGACCAGTATCTTCTTCATCATCATCATCATCAAATGATGGCAATAAAGTTGCACCTATTGTACTTGTTGAGGCAATTCTTGAGTCAATAGAAACCCCTGTAGAGTACTCATTAAACAACTGATACAAACAATTTTTGACCCTTTCCTTCATAAGCAAGTATACTTTAGGGTCAATGTAAAGGATGTCAAACATATGATTCTCATAGGCGAGTTTATACTAAGGATCTAAAATTACAGCCACAAATAGCAATGGATTCATATTATCTGCTTGACCCCAATACTTCTCATACTTCACCTACATACTAGTGCTCATTTCTCCTAAGAAGTTATTAGCTTTATTTGTAACATTCTTTCACAACATTTTCTAAACACGAACAATCTGGTAGAAACATTCATTTGATGTCACAGAAAAGGAACTTGAAAATTTCAATGTTATATCATAAAAGACCTTCAAGAATTTGATGAAGACCTTAGTGTTATCCCATTCATTTATAATAGGACTAGAAAAGGCATCATGCTCATGCCTATTACCACTAGAAGCATTACGCTCATGCTTAGAGCCTGGATTGCTTGAGCTAAAGTATTAAATATAGTTAGAATCTTGGTCACGCATATACTCAAAAACCTTTTGACCCTTCATGGAAACTTCTAACATTAAGTATGTTGAATTCCATCGAGTGGTTACATCAAGGTAAACAAGGCTTTTAGTGTCTATTTTCTCAACTCCAACCCAAGTTTTGAATTTAAGAAAGCATGAAGGAGAAGAATGAACAAATCTAATAGCACTTCTAATACCTTCAAAGCTATCTTCCATCTCTTTAATTCCTTTGTTCACCACCAAATTAAGGACATGGGCATAACACCTTAATTGTAGATAATCACCACCACATAGTAAGTTATTCCAACTCCTTAAACACCTTTTAAGATATCCCAAAAATGTATCATTAGATAAGGCGTTATCTATGGTTATTGTGGACACCACCTCAATTTACCAATCCAATAAGCATTTCTCAATTTCCCTCCCTATAATATCGCCTTTATGATTTTCAATGATAAAAAATTTAGAATCCTCTTCTGTAGCTTCCATATATAATTGTTGGAACTTGTGCCCAAAGGGCCAATCATTGTACTTTTAACATTATTAATTTAATGAAATTTTTCCATTCTGTTATCATATTATTTGCATGTTAACTGTGATAATTGTATCCTTGGATAATTCATAAAGATTGTCCTAAAATGTCCTTGGTTGGTCATCTATGCGGGAGCAGAGATGAAACAAGATCACTATGACTTTGATAAGATATGGAGATACGAATCAAAGTCTTAGGCACTTGTAAGAGTACAAGGCGCTGGACTGACCCACTATGAGAAAGCTATATGGATCAAGTCATGAGCTTTTCTCATGTATAACTACGTCACAATGCCTTTTGACCTGAGGTCATTATGGATTCCTACATGAGAGTTGCTAAGTTTTGAACTAGTCCAAAGTCATCTTTGACCAGGTGATGATAAAGGCTACAATCGGGCTTGGTGGTTTTTCATGCAGAGGAATATGAATGATCAAGATGGAATTTGTCCCTCACATTAGTAGAGAGATATTACTGGGCCCCTCGATGAGTAAGTCTAAGAAATGTATGACCATACTATAATAGAAAGGAGTTTCCATTTCTATTGTCAGATTACTCAGGAATAGAGAAAGTAATAGTCAGGAATAAGAGGATGACATTATCCATGCCTCATCCTTGACTGATATATCGTGTGACAAAAAGGACGTGACATGGTTGTATGACAGGTTGCATCATGATAACGATCCTCATATGAATTGGGTAGTTGTGATGTCTTGCTAGAGGTCGCTTGCGACTTGTGGGTTAGTACAGTTATTGGCCCACTACCAACTTCATATGGGCCTATAGGGTCGCACACAAGAATGACCCAACACGAGATAATGTTTAATTAGGGTGGACGAATTATATATATATATATATGTATATATGTAATATAAAAATTCGTTGATAATATTATATAGATATGTACTTTTGAAATACATATTATATATATATATATATATTATATGATATTATTATATTATGTTAGTTTTAAATTTAATTTATTAAGATAAATTAAATCCAATAACTAACATGATAGAGATATGGTATCTCAGATTTAATTTATGAAGATAACTTAAATCTAATGGCTCTTTATTTGGATTAAATAAATAGGTTAAATTAAAATTGTTGGACATATTTAATTTAAACTGAATTTATTTAATTAGCTCATCAAGATAATTAATAGTTAATTAATTTCAAAATTAATGATGATTAATTTTGAAATTTGAAAATAGCCCTTAAAGATTATGAACTTGATAGAGCAGATATACTGTAATAAACATGAGAATTGAGAGCCACAAGGGAAACCCTAGGAGACATTAGAGGCACTAGCACGCAGTCTCGGTTGGAGAGCATTCATATGGATACTGGTAGAGGGAGCAAACCTGACGTGTTGGCTCCTAGAGATTGTGAAAACCTGAATCATAAAAGGTATGAATCCTTCCAACTTGGTTTAAATGCTGTATATAGATCCTCGATTAGGATCGGTGAAAATTTTTAAAATTCTTCCGCTATGCCTGCCGATCCTAACAATAATCAATAAAATGTGCTGTCAAATATAGGCAGTTGAAATGTTAGTTCGATGTTTAGCAATCGGTTGTAAGACAAACATGTTTAGAAATTTTCTTCAAGAATGTCTTTAATACTTTAACTTCTCCAAGATAACACTGACACACATCCCTTACAATTGTTGTTCTTGAAGGGATGAGAAAGCAATTTTCGACAATTCTGAATAACTGCTCGTTACATACAATGAATACATCCAAAACTCTTTTGTATTGCTTCTCATCATATTTATGTGGGATAAAAGATCTTTCCTACTCACTCGTCTTACCAAAAAAAATATTTAACATGGATTGTTTTTTATCTGCAGGGCCTTATGTGTATTTTCTTAACACTTTGGGATATGCCTCAGCATAGAGTTGTTCCATAGTGATTTGGATTAGTTTTATAAGTCTTATGATAATACTTGCAAGCTACTAAGTGCTCCCTATAATATTTTGAATTTTAGGCCTAGAAGCTTAAGAATAAGCCCAAGTCAAGAAGACTATTAACCCTAGTTTGGCAAGAGTCCCAAAGATAGAATGAGTTTTATGGGAGTATATAATTCAACCCTCTGAGTTAGGACCAAGTCTCCTGATTATATGAGGCTTAGTGTGTATAAGTAGTTAGATATAAGATGCCGGTGCATGGGCACTTAGGCATACTTGGTACCATTTAGTGGTACCTAGAGGCATATGTAGTGCTATCTGGGTCCCATATCCATAAAGTAGCTTTTAAGGTGGGACAATGAGAAGTTGCCTTATGTATTGGTAGTTAGATGAAAGTTATCGATGTTTATATATACTTGGTGTGCCATAAGACACACAGGCTCATACATGGCAGTCTTTGAAGTATGTGGCGCTATCTTATGCCATACAAGCACATATGTGGCGCATTCTTGTAGACATAGACATATATGACTAATTAGTTAGATAGAATATGCCGGTGTGTTAGTGCGTATGGCATTTTCCTGATAGGTCTATGTACCCTGCATTTTTGAAGGGACACTAGCTTAGTGTCATTTATTTGGGACACCCAGGCATGTATATGGCCAAATCATGAGATACAGGGGAAACATGGCATTAAATCGAGGAGACTCTGATAAAGTAGCTTTAATAAAATAACTTTTGGGGTGGAATGATGTAGCGATTCCACCTAGCATTCAGTTTTAAGCTAACCCAATGTGAAGGCACCATTTAGCACATAAGAATAACATGTGCAATTAGCCGGGACAGCTTACCAGTCCCTAGTTTGGCCATATATCCAACTATTCTCGACATCGTTCATGAAAGCCAGATGAAATCACCAAATTTCCCTCCCTTGGCATTAAAGTTGGCCAAGAGGAAAGAGGGAAGAGAATGATTATGTCTTGACACATGTCCATTCCCTTAACACTCTTTAGGTAGGCCAGATGAATTTCTTGGTGAGTTAGTCGGTCAGATTTTTAAGAAGGAGTGCTGGCACCTTGGGATTTTTACACTTAGACACATTTCATCATAAGACCATCCAAGACTCTCCCAACCCTTATTAAATTTATGCCGCCATTAAAAATTAATGGAAAAATATATCAAATTAACAGAAAAAGAAAGAAGAGAGAAGTTTGAGTGTTCTTAATGTTCTTGCCAAATTTTGACACCGAATTTGATTTTTCAGCTTATAGACCCTTCATGAATCTTCTTCTATTCATTGAGGGCTATGTTTCTACGGTTTTGGAATCTTGAAAGGTTGAGTTTAGTGCTATCTACAGGTAGAAGTACTACTAAAATCAAGAATCGATTATAGAATTGAATATAGGTAATTGTAAGCTTCGATTTGAGTATAGTGTCTTGAAGTTTTGATAAGTTTTTATGAAGTTATGGCTCCCCTTAATTTCATCTAAGAGAGAAAATTAGGGTTCTAATTTTCTTAAAATCATGAATATGATGTTATATAGGGTTTTATGATGATAAATAACAAGTCTTGAAGGCAAAATTGTAAGAACTCACCTTATGCTAATTAGGGTTAAGTTTCGGCCCAGACTAGTTCATGGAGAAAGAGTTGAATTTTGTTAAAGTTGAGGTTAGAAATGGATTCTACACACAAAATTGTGTAGGAATAGCTAATGGTTATGATTTTGGATGATTTGGTAGACAACTCTAACTTTGGAATTGAAATATAGTTATCGCCAGATTTATTTTCTGGAACCAAATTGCTTTTGGATTGCTTTTTACTGACCAAATGTTGTCCAATGGTTATGTTATTGTACAGGGTGTTAGTTGTAATACCCCAAAATACATCCAAGGGCTAAATGTAATAGACAGTGAAATAAAAGGATTAATGGCACAAGAAATAATATTGCCATAATCAAGGGCAAAAGAGCAATTGCCACTTGATCTTGAGATCAAAGTTGGAAACCAAAATGAAAAGCTAAGATTTGCTCTTGAAAAGTAGAGGTAATGATGAGGAAGATTAAATTAATTTCCTTTCCTTTTCCCTTGGAAAAAAAGTTCAAGACCATAGGCAGACGAAAATAGAATTTAAATGATATACTTCTTCTTCTTTTCTGTATGAAAAGTCAACAATTGTGGCTAGGTATAAATAAAGTAAAAGCCAAGAGATCAATGGATCACTATATCTTTGTCCTGTTCTCTTCATTAATTTCGTTCAAGATCCCAAAGAAAGAGAAAGAAAACATGTAATTAAATCATAACCAATGACAAGTCAAAAAGAGAAAGAAGAGGAGGAGAAAATTCAACTAGACTTGCAATTTATTACAAGTTGGAAATTTTGACCAAAAAGCAAGTTAATTGCAACAAAGATTGGTCAACCAAATTGTCACCTTTTTGGGACATATATTTTGGTCAAATGAAGAGAGAAGAGGGGCTGAAGATTGAATTAATTAGGACACCTTTTTGGGCAGTAATTTATGGTCAATAAATGAAGGGAAGAGGAAAGGAAAAGCTCAAGTTAAATTGCTATAATTGGTTGACCAAAGTAAATCATTTGTGACCACAATTTTTCCACCTCCTTTGTCCAACTTTTTGGTCAGCTCGTTAAGAGATAAGGGAAGAGAAGTTTGATTATTTAATCACCCTTACTGTCTCTGTCATTCACCAAGTCGGTTTAAGTGCTGCACAAAAAGAGAAAAGAAGAAGCAAGGTGAAGGTAAGCTCTTTGATCTTGATTTTCACCTTCTTAACCTCTTCTATGGCTCAAACACCTTTCATAAACATTGCTGCTCTTGATAGGGGCTTCATTTCTATGGTTTTAATTTCAAGAGGAGGTGTTTTGAGTCATCTTCCAAGAACAAAACTTATAGAATCAAAAAAAGAACCTAAGGAGGAGCAAAAGGTGAGTACTAGCATTAATTTAAGCTATGGGTTGTGTAGGTATGAGTATTTTGACATGTGTAATTCTGCCCTAATTTGTCTAAGTTAGGGTTTGGAGAAGCCATGGTGTTTTGGTTATGTATTTGGTGTTTTATGATGATTAGAAACTATATGACACAAGTTTGGTGCTGATATTGGAAGTTGGTAATTATTCTAATTTATTTTGCATTTTTCTGCCAAAATAGGACATGAGGAATGAGTGGGGATTTGTTTAGTTTGATGTTACCATTGTGTTCTATATGAAAAATGGTGTGGGAATAACCCCAGGTTGTGAATTTTGGGTCACTGAAACTCAAAATGCAAAACTGGATTTTCTGCCCGAACAGGATTCTAGTGAGGTACCTTGATTGTGTGGTATTTTTGGATAAAAGAAAATTTCCGGAATAAAAGAAAATATATCAAGCTTTAATTTGATAGGTCATTTTTGTCATGTTGATTTGTACATTAGGTTGAAGTTAGGTCATGAAAACTGGGCTGAATTCTGGCAGTATGCAATAAATGACAATTCTGGGAATATTGTGCTTCTAACTGGCTATGGGTGATATTTTTTCTTGAAAATATACTAAATAAGGGTCACATAGTCTTTGGAATTACTACAATTAGATTTTTGTACATAAAGATATGATTTTTTTAAATTTGATGAAAAATTCTGGCAGATTTGGTTCAAGTGTGCAAAAATTTAAAGGTAATGGCACATGGTAATAACTATGAACTCTAAGTTAGAAAATTGGTCTTTTAGGTTAATTGACCACTTTAGCTCCTTAGTTGACTTGATTAAATGACCATAATGATAACCAACCCAAGTATTATGAGTGATTAAAGAATTGGATTAGGTAATAACCTGTTGTTGTCCATAATTCTAATTATAGGATTCGATATCTACCCTGAGTGCAAGAAATCTGTGCAAGAACAAGACCTAAAAGGCCAAGGTAGTGACTCTTTCTCTTATATCATGTATAATGCTTGTATGTATGTGCTTATCATTGAATGGTGACGAACATGAATGCTACTGTAGAAGCTGTTGTGAATGTCACGAAGTGTGACAAGTGTAACGAATGTCACGAATTGTATAAGCTGTGAAAGCTGTTGTGAATATCATGTAATGTGACAAATGTCATGAATGTGTATATAGCTATGGAAGCTGTCGTGAATGTCACGTATTGTGACGAATGTGACAAAGGTTATGAATATGAATGCCACCGTGAATGCTGTTGTGAGTGTTTCTTTGTGATAATTGCTTACTTGCTTGTTTATTATATGTCATATGAGTGAAATGTTACTACTAAGATTCATATGAATCTCACTATTTCTAATGACTAACCTACTACTGGGCAAGTGGATCGAAGGAGAAGCAGGTAATCAAGGGCAGCTTGTACTTACGGCTAGAAGATTAGATTTTTGTGTCGGTTATCAACTTTCGGATAAATTTATATGTTGTATATGATTTAAATTAAATATCAATATAGTAGAGGTAGACATATCTACTATAGACCTGTAAATTTGTATGTAATCCCTGGTATGGGAACTAAAACCAGTGAATATGCCCTTAGACCCCACTAGTTATTAGATATAACCTTAGAGTCCGTTGGGAATTTTTGTTAAATACTTTGATATTGATAAATGGAACAGAACCAAATAGGCCAAATAAATTCGAAAAGTGGAAGTGAAACTGTATTAAGTAGATTTTGAAAAGTTTTTGAAAACCCACTTTATCACAGGTTCAAATCCTGTCTTGAAGTTGGGACCTTTAATGAGTTTTAAATTATCCTTTGGTCTCCTATTTATTTTATGACACATTTTTGAACCTTATTAATGGCTTTCTAGTGAGGGGTTACATTAGTAGATATCCTAAGCTTTACAATAAGCTATAGAATGCACAATTTTGCATAGTAAATTGTAAGTTATGATCTGTCAAAGTTGAGGTACCAACACTGGAAAGCATTATGTGGCAGTAAGGTTGGTCGAGGATTCTTAAGGTTTTACCTCTGTAATTAGCATTGAGTGGTATTTTTTCTTTAAAGAGTACTTAAAGAGCTTTCCATAGGGCTTAGAAACATGCCATTTGGAATTTTCTAGATTAAAGTATGAATTTTCAAAGTTGGGTGACAAATCTTCCAGATTAGGGATAACCTATGAACTTGTGGCATTTGAGGTAAATTGTGACAAGTATGGTGTCCAAGAGGAGAGACATGTATGAGAACCTAATATGACCACATTAGAGACCCAACTCACAAGTGAATGAAACTTTATTTAGGGAAAATAGAGTTTTAATAAAGAAGGTAATGATGATTTAACTTTAAGGGGCACCATAAGAAGGCGCCACATGTCCCTTATCATGAGATACATAATTTGACTTTTATGTTGGAACACCCATAAGGCCCACATGTCCATTAATCATGAGGATCACTTTTTGACTTTTGTGTTGACATACTCATAAGGCACCATGTCACCTTGGTCAAGAAAATCCATCGATCCCTGGTCTAGACATGTACTTGACTTTCTCGAATACCAAATTTGGGAGTCAAGGGAATTCATCAGGCGTCCTTTCCCCTAACACCAAAGGATGCCTAGGAGGAGGAAGAGAGTAGGACCCACTTCTTTTAGGATAAATGGCACTTAGGGATATCTTTCTCCTGACACATGGCACACTAAGAGGCTATAAAAATGCAAAGATTAAATCCTAGCCCTCTATTTTTCTTTAAGATTTTGGCCAAGGGCCCAAAATTAGAGGAAAATTGGAGAAAATCTAAGGAAAATAAAAGGAGAGAAGGAGAGAAAAACCATAGCGTGCTTAAACTCAACCTCTGATTTTGCCGCCTAATTGCCATTTCTAGCCAATGAAGCCTTCATAAACCTTCTTCTAGTCAGTGTAAAATTTATTTCTACAGTGTCAGATTTTCAATTGGTGGAGTTTGGAGCCATCTAGTTGGTCAGAGTGCTACTAAAATTAAGAACTGGTTGTAGTATCACGTAGAGGTAAGCCTAAGCTTCAATTTAATTGGTATATCTTGAGTATTTGCTAAGTTTCATAAAGCTTTGTGGCTACCGTAGATTTCAGTCATTAAGGGAATTTAGGGTCCATTGTTGTTATGATTATGGATGTGATAAAGTTGGTGTTTAATGATAGTATAAGACTGGTTTAGTGGTAAAATTGCAAACTTGTTGATTGTTGGTTTGGGAACAAGTTTCGGCTAGGAGCAGGGGAAAAGGGAGGAGTGTGATTTTGATGTTTTTGAGGTCTTTAATGGATTATACATGAAAAACTATATAGGAAAGGTACCTGCCTATGATTTTAAGTGGACTGGATTTAGGACTCTATAATTGGAAATTTAAGTTGCTTGTGAAATAGTACTGCTAGAGTTGTGTTTTTAAGTGGCAAATTGCTTATGACAAAAATTTTAATGGTCATACCTTGTCTGATGATTATGAAATTTTTCATATTTCAAGTAGACATTATAAGCTTGAAATTGATATATAATATGTGGCAATTAGATTAGTACATTGGGAGTTATGATCGATTAAAGTTAGGCATTAAATATGGAGTAATGTTAGTGGCAGTGAGGATTAATTGGGAGTTTTAGAACTGTGTGCATACAACTAGCAGCTGGAGGAACTTTTTCCTTAAAAAAACTTAATAAGGGACATAGAGAACTTTGAACCACTGCAATTGGATATTCCTAGATATAGTTATGAATTTTCAAAGTTTGGTGAAAATTCTGGTAGCTTTTGGTTAACTTGCGAATTTAAGACATTTAGGGAAAATGGTAATAAGTTTGAACTCCAAGGCAAAAGTAAGCACTTTGGGCTTGTGTAGGCACATTGACAATTCATTTGGCATAATGCACTAACCCTAAAGTAACCAACTTAAGTATATTAAGTTATCAAAGAACTTGGATAAGTAATAACTCGTCTGTCCGTAAATTATACCCTATAGGATTTGATATTTACCTGGGTCGCCTGAGGGATTGGGAACAAGTATGAGATGTGGAAAGGCTGTTAGGTAGTAACTTTTCTCTTAAATACTTTGCATGCTCTTACATGAATGTATTTTTATCTTTATGAATACCAGTGTTGTGAACACGAGATAAGTAGTCGGGCTATGGGAAGGGACCAGTGTGTCCTTGAATGAATTGTATGCTGCATATAATGTCTCTGAATGTTGAATGTGTTGTATGTTATGATATGGTGGTTGATCTAGCATGTTTTATATATGCATTTTATCTGAGTGATACCTGTTACTACTAAGATTCTTTTGAATCTCACCCCTTTCCAAATACCAATTTACAATGCAGGTAAGCAGCTCAAAAGGGAGGAAGGTAATCAAGAACGAATAGAGAACAAGACTTGAAGATTTACATTCCATTGGTTATGTTATTTTTGAATTGTATATGATGTGTAAAAATATATAGTAAGACTAGAACTAGCAGTAGTGATAGATGCGATAACCATAGCCTCGGTCATTAGTACTGTAATGTGATAATTGAACTAGAATTGGATAACAGCATACTTAGTTCCCATTAGTTAACAAATGCAATGTGGGTTTCAACAGAGAACTCTTCGGTAAACATTCTGATATTAACAAATGGAACTAAAAATGGATGGGTAGTAATGACACTGCAAACCATTATGAGACCATACTAAAAATATTTTAGAAAGTTTTTTTAAAGCCCAGTTAAGTGTAGGTTTGAACCCTGTATTAAAGTCAAGATTCCAACTGTTTACAAGAAATTTCTAGTCTCTGGTTTGAAGACATTACCTATTTAAACTCATCTATATGCTTTGAAAATCATGACATTACAAAGAAAGAATTGAAGATTGATATGCGATAGTCTGTGATTATGTAAGTTATCATGTAAGGTCAATAATTGTGTAAACACATTGAGAGGAATGAAATTGCTAGATATGACATCTATGATATATATAAATATAAATATGAATAAGAATAGAAATGGTAAAAGTTATGATTTTCTCGAAGTTAAGTTGAGAAATTTGAAAGTACAATGTTTACCAAATGAATAGTGCCCTAAGAAAGTAATTGTATAAATTTTAGCTTGGAGTTTTAATTATCATTTCTCCTAAACCATAGCAAAAACATTAGGGCTTCTGTATGTGTACTAAAGGGGCATGAATAAAGGGTGTTACACTCCTTATTAGTTTCTTCAATTGGCATTTTGATAAAATAGTCCCATACCTTTGATGTGTATTTGGGTTCTCTTTCTTTTTCCCTTGGTACCCTTACTTTCAACATTTATGACTTGGGTGATAGGTTCAGTCAATGTTTGTGTTGGAATTGGAGGAGGAAGAGGGGGAAGAGGGAGGGACAAACATTTGAGCAAGAGATAGAGCAGGAGGAGGAAGAGTAGGATTATGGAAAGGAGCTTCACTAGGTTTATTAGGATTAGGAGTTGGTGTTTGACTCAGTCCAATAGGGGTTGGTGTTTGAATAGGAGTTAAAGCACTATGTGATATTTCAATAGGGGATGGTGATGTAATAGAATTTTGATAGTCCATTAAACCTGTAATTTTTGGAAAAATCAAAACTGGAAGACGAATACAAAATTTTATTCAAAATATTAAAATATAAAATATGGGCAAAATATCTCAGCAAATGCAATACACACTTATTTGGATATAATACAAAATATTAAAAAACAGAATGTGAAATGCAATACATGCTTATTTTGTATCTCAGCAAAATGCAAAATATCAAAATTTTGGACAAATATTAAAATACATGAATGTTTGTATTATGTTGTGCTGCATATTTCAAAAAAGTATAACAATTACTTAAATAACTAAATATCTACAACATAAGAAAGGTCTCTACAGCAAAGGAATATTAGGGTCAAAAGGGAAGAGAAAGATTTGAGAAACATATGAGAATAGCACTATGATTAGAAGGAAGCCCAAAGCAATCTCAGTATGTGATGAAATAAATATATTACTTATATGAAACTTACAAGCAAGTAGATTCTAATATTGGTCTCAAGTAAAAAAAACTCGCACCTAGGAGTAGTTATTGACAAAAGCATGCAAACCTCATGTGACTATTTAATATTGGTGGCTGAGCTGTATTTCAAGTTTCAACTAAGAAAAAATTCACCTTTATACTATTTCTAAACGGAAAACCATAAAATAAAAAGAATAAAATAAATAAGAAGTAAACGTTTAATATCCCAAATTTTGGGATCAAAAGTTTGAGACTAAGCCTAACTCAAGCCAACTGCTAAGCCTTAGTTTACAAAAGTCGCAAGAATGTCTAAGAGACAGAATGTCTTTTAGGGACTAATTTGGGAAGAACAAAGTATGGAATTTGGTTCCAAAGATCTAAAGAAAATACCCAATTCCTTTTTCTAAAGGCAAAAATTGTATAAAGCTAAATCTGGATCTTAAAAGAAAAAGAAAGGCGTCTTGGAAGAAAGAAGGAAGAGAAATAAAATGAAATAAAAGAAATAATGGCAACCTAGTAAATGTTACCATAATCAAGGGTAAAAAAGATATTTGCCATTGGATCTTGATCTTAAAATTGGAGCCCTAGGAGGAGGAAGACAAGAAAATTCACTAAGGAACCATTGGATAAAGGCAAGGGAGACAAGATGAGTTATCCAATAAACCAATGGTTAATTAACTACCTAGTGTATAAGAAGTCATGAACCATTAGGTAAAGCATTCCCTCTTTTCCCTCCTTCTAATTTTGATAAAGAAAGGCAAAAGGAAGAGGAATTATCTTGTTAGCTCAACTAAACTCCACTTAGTTAGGCTAACTAAGTAACTTTCAAGAAGGCCACCACATTATGACACATAATTAATTTTTACTTTTTCCCTCCCTTTCTCTTGAAATTTTCAGCCAGCCCACATGGAGAGAGAAGATAAGTGATTAAACCACCATATTTTCTTCCATTTGCTTCATTTTGGTCAGCCAAATGAAGGAAGACGAGAGAGAAAGTAAATCTGAAAGTTTAAGGACAAGGTATGACTTCTTTCTAGATTTTCATCTTCTTACTCACCTTTCTAGTAAACATGTCTTCATAAACACTATTCCTCTTGGTCTAAGCTTCATTTATATGGTTTTAGGTTTTCAAGAAGAGGTGTTTTGAAGCATCTATCAAGACCCAAAGTAGTTGAATCAAAGAATAAAGCCTAAAAGAAGCAAGAGGTGAGGAAGGTTTCCTTTTGAACAATATATTGTGTGGTTTGGTTGAGCTTTCTGGAACGGGTATTTTTTTCCTAATTTTTAGTTATATGGTTATTCTTAGAGTTCATGGTGGTTTGGTCTTGTAAATGATGTTAAATAAGGTTTAGAAATGAGAAATCACAAATTTGGAACTTAAGAGTAGTGTTGCCAAAATTCATTTTCTGGAGGCAGTAAAGTTTGGTCATATTTTTGAGTGGCCAAACCTGGTCCAAATGCTATGAAACTTTTTATAATGAAAGTAGACATCTTGAGATTCATTTTGATAGGTAGAATGTAATTTTTGGACTAGTAGATTTAAAGTTGTGATTTTTCAAAGTTGGACCCTGTTTCTGGAACCAATTCTGGACCGGATATGGTTTGATGAAATAAGGAAAGTCCAATGCAACGTCAAACACTACCTACCGCCACCTACATCAAATAGATATTTTTCAAATACTGGAAAATTCAACAGTGGCTGCGCACACTCTAACGGATAAGAAGAAAATGTTCCAACGGTCATTACCAACACATCTATATATATGGGAACATCTAAATAGATAAAACAACAAGAACACACACACGAACGTATTATCAAGTTCACTACTCTGTTTTACGCATATTTGTAATTTTGTACTTCAGTGATTCTTATTCACTCTGTGAGAGAGTTATTTCATTCAAACTCAATATTTGTTATTGAGGTAACTTGAGGTTGTGGAACCTTGAGTTGGGATTGGATTACAACTTGTAAGGGGGAGCGAGTATCCAGGAAAAGGAACTTGCTTGTACTGAGGTGCGAAGAACCCACTGAATCTTGGAAGTTATAGTGAAACTCTCAGAGATACTCTGAGGACTGGACGTAGGTCAAAGTGGTTGTGGCCGAACCAGTATAACTCCCAGTGTACATTTCGGTGATATTTTTCCTGACTCTTTACTGCATTATATTCACCATCAAGTTTTCATATTTGCAATGAAATTTTTAGTATCACCCAATTCACCCCCCCTCTTGGGTGAAATGCTTGCTCTAACATAATATAATGAAGTGTAAGAATGATTGGAAGCAAGAAGAATGAGTTTCATAATTAATCCCATGATTTTTGAAAACTTCAGTACGAGTTCTATTCTCCTGGGAAGCATTACTCAAGTGGTCACTTGAGTAAGCCTGGGTCATTACTCGAGTGATCCCTCGAGTAATGTTACTTTTTCTTATCTGGTTACTCAAGTAGTCCCTCGAGTGACGTGAGTCATTTCTTGGTTGAGAGCTACTGGAAGATTTCTTCTCTGGTTACTCGAGTGATCCCTCGAGTAAGCTCTTAAATAACTTTACAGATTATTTGAGTGGTCCCTCAAGTGATATCATTCAAATCTTGACCGAGAGCATTTCCAACTGCATTACTCGAGTGGTCCCTCAAGTGAGGTTTTAAATAATTCTGCATATTACTCGAGTAAGCCCTTCAATAAATTCTTGATTTTGATTCAAAACATGGTAAATTATATATCATAGGAAATCCCTCATCATCTACATTCCAATGCAATAAGAATCACCTCCAAACTCATTTTGTATAGAAAGTTATGATCCAAAGAATATCTTCTGAATTTAGACAAAGTCTGAAATCACGAGCATCAAACTCCAGAAGGCATAGATCTTAGGATATAACTTTAAATATGACCAATTATATATCCTTAGAAAGCTCTTTGAGTCTACTTTCATATGGCACCAATTTTGCCTCAATCCGATATGTGTTTTGAGAGTTATATCCAAAATACCGAACCTTATTTTGGAATATGACACGGATTCATGTGTCAACTTCAACATATCATATCTCCCTCATCTGAACTCCTTTGAATGTGATATTGGTATCCATAGTTCGTGTTAGGAGTCTAGTTTCATATGCCACTGGTTTCAGATCAATCTAATGTGTGGTTAGAGAGATATCATCAAAATACCAAACCTCTATCTTGCCGTGCGAAAAACAGAGTGTCATTACTCGAGTGGTTACTTGAGTAATCTTCACGTAACTCTGCAGATTACTCAAGTATCCACTTGAGTAATCGCCTAAAAAATGTGGCAATGCCATGTTACTCGAGTGATCATCCCCGGAGGTACCATAACTTCCGTATACATCATTTTAGCTTCGTATTGACCCATTCCAACTTCCGTTTGACCATAGAAACCTCTGATATCACTTCTAATAGCTTACAAGTTCTTCTTTCTTCAATCTCTTTCTTCTTGTTTTGCCACTTGATGATCATTCTTCATAACCCAACTAGATATCTTCTTGAATTGATTATCATTCTTCATAACCCAATTAGATGTCTTCTTGAATATCTTCAATCTTTGCTTGATATTCCCATTAGTTCTTGCAATGCCTTCTTTCTTCAATCCCTTGTCTCTTGATTTTCTTCTTGATGATCATTCTCCACATATGAGGCATTATAACATCAACCCACCATTGGGTTTATGACTAATCTACAAGATATACAACATTAAATATAGTAGTTAGTTAATGTAGAGAATAAGTATATCATACAAACTTTTTGCTCTTAATACTTGACATCTATATTTGACATCATCAAAACTATTCATTTCTAACACATATTGTGTGTGATCACTAATTGCCTTATTTTGTCTTTCCATATGCTCTTTTTAACACCCCAATTTTTATTCACCAAGAATGTATTGTAATTATTTCATATTTCAATAATAGAGTAAATATTTACGACCATAGGAGTTAAATATTGGAAATTGAAATGTGAATAGTATTTTCAGTGAAATCGCTTATGAGGTAGTGATTTTGTCATGTGGCTTCAAATGACTAAATGATGACAAAAATATATTAAAATTTTAGAATGAAAGTAGACATCCTAAGCTTTAATTTGATAGGTAATGGGTAATTTCTGGAGTTGTTTACAAAAGAAGAAGTGTTGAGCAATAGAGGTGGTTTACAAGGTCAAAATCTAAGTTAAAGAGCTCACCTTAACTTTGGCTTCTTTCTCTTTCCTCTTCCCTTGCTTGGCCGACCTTGAGAGCTTGGAGAGAGAGAGTGTGAGATGTGATAAAATGACTTCACTTCAACCCCTCCTTACCCTTTGATAGAAATTAAGATGAGAAAAGCAGTATTAGATGCTTATCCTTATCTAATTACACTTACTTAGCTCAAATTATGCCACTTGTCAAAAGCCTATGGTTCCTTGAAAAAGTAAGGAACTAATTACTTACTATAACTAGTTTAGTTAGCCAGTTAGTCCTCCTCCTTCTTCTTTTAATTGATGACCAATTTCTTCTTCCAAGAGGAGAGGAAATCATCAACTAATTGACCAATAATTCTTTTCTTCCCTTTTTTGCCCTTGACTATGGCAATATTAATTAAATTGTCATTTGGTGTTTTATCCAATTCTTTTTCTCTTTTTATGGGACATTCCCTCTTTTCTTTTAATTCCAAATTAAGTATCATAACTCAAAGAAGAAAGTATTTTCTAACATTATTTATGACTAATTCAGTTCATAATTCACACTTTATTCCAAAAAGTATTTTTTTAACATTATTTACATTTTTTTGAGCCATTAAGCCCTTGAATATATTTTGGGAAATTACAAGAGAGGTTGGAGGAGTCTTTATAGTTAGGGATGGTTGGTATGGTTTGGAAAAGGAGGGAGAGGCTTGGTCTTCTTTTGAAGGCTTTTTAGGGTTGTGTCGAGGATTAAGTGGAATGAGGCTTTCTAATGTATCTAAAGATAGGATAGGACATCTTGAAGATCTTCCTATAATCCAATTCTTTTGGATAAGAGGCTAGGGATGTAGTATAGGGAGGATTGTGAAAACTAATTGGGTATAAGTCATATATTGCCTGTGAATGTTCTTTTGCAAACTCTTCCTCTATTATCTATAAGTCCTTTCTAATTTCTATAAGTTCCTTTTCCTTGGTCGATAAACCTTATAAGATCTGCATCCAATTGGCGAGCTTGTAATAAAAGCTTCTCACAGAGTTGTTTTACCTGATCATTTCACATGGTTGACTTGTAAAGCTAGATCATCTGTTCTAAGAGACAAACAATCAAGTTTACTGTCAATCTGATGTAAGACTTTATTTTGAGTGATAGCATTATAAGTCTGTCAATTCAAAACTTCTTCTGCTGAAGAGACAGGTTTATATCCGCCTTGGTAGGTGATTTCATACGGAATAACATAAGGTTTGGAAGAGACCTTAGTATCTTCATTTGTCCTTACTCAAGAGGTGGAAACTAATGGTCATATAATTGCAACATTGCTATACAGGCAAGAGGTCGAGGTTAGGTGGAAGGGATAGTAGGTATGACAGGTTTTTGGTAGAAGATTAGAGTAGCTTGTTTCTTCAAATAACTCAAAAAGAGATTATTATTTAGATAGCTAGTTTAAGCAATCCCTTCCAATATTGGGTTTTGGTGTTTTGTTTTGGACTATAATCTTCATCGTGATGGTGATGATGAGATTTCTTATGGGAATAAGAAGTCTTGTTAGAACTGGACTTTCTTCGAGACGTGTTCTTCTTAGAGGTAAATTGCTCATTCTCATCATCCAAAGCTTCCCACTAATATGGCATATAGCATTCATAATCTCGATCACACAACCATAAGGTGGCATCCTCGATAAATTTCCTATTAAGATGTGATACATAACATAGCTTAACATGCTTGTAGATTATCTAATAATGTAGGGTAGCCATGATGGCTCAAGGATCTTTGTCTACTCTGACTATCTGAACCTATACTTTAAGTCTTTTAGAAAGTATTAAATCTAAAAGTTTGATATTGAAGTCTAAAGCAATGGTTAGAATTACATTTCTATTGCTAAGAGTGGTCAAGAGTGTACCAATCAAAGCATTACTTTAGGATGTGTAAGTAGTGTCCAGAAAGGAAACTTTGGTTATAGTAGGGACTCCTTTTCTCCCGTGAAAAGTGAGGATTAAATGGATAACACCGACTAAAGATGAGTATATCCCTGGTTAATCGAGGAATTTACTAGAGGTTGAGGAATCTCAAGAAGGACATATTGTTCAGCTGTAGTTGCTTAGATGCCATACTGGTCACAATTCATGGTTTAGACTATTTCTTTGGCATAGGGCCACCTAGTAGATATGATGGATCTTATATTTCTAAAGAGACAACTGGTTTGATTGTAGAGGCTAGAAGGACTAAAAAGAGGTAGATATGTGTCTTAGACTCTAACATCTTTTGGTAAGTGAGTAATTTGTACAAGGTTTCCTACTCTGTTAGACAATATTGACATTTCCTTCTTTCTTCTTGAAAATCTGCATACCATTTCATGCAAGGAACCCTTAGGAGAAAATGGTATCCATTGGTGACATTACTATATTTGTAGTGCCAAACAAAACCCCAAGAGATGGATAGATTGAAGCAATAATAAAGCATTAATGGAAAAGGGCTTCTTGAGAGGTTAACATAAGATTGGGAATATTTATTTTGTAGGACCAAAGTAAGGACAAGACATAAGTGGAAATAGTTCTCAGAAATTAGGCATAAGGATAAGAGAAAAGGGTAGTGTAGGATAAGGTTAAGCACAAGAGTATGATTCAAGATGGAGTTTATTTAATTGGAAAATGCAAAACAAATAGACTACTTTTTACTACTGGTAAGTCCTTCCCCCACACTTGTTCAATAGCAAATATCATCAAATAAAACAAGAAACAAGGTAAGGAAAGAGACTACCGTGTTCATTATGGTGGTTGATGACTAGCATGGTAGTGCTTCAACAAGTGACCATTCACTTGAAACTTTGCACCACTTGCAGATCTTCGAGCTCTATTAATCCAAAGCTATACACCTTGACTACTTTGTAGGGACCTTGCCATTTGGTTTTAAGCTTCCCATTTTTGAGCTTGAATTTTGCCTTGAACATAAGCACTTGCTCTCCTTCATGAAACTGCTTTCGTAAGATGCCTTGATCATGAATCAATTTGGATTTTTCCTTATAGATACGAGAACTTTCATATGCATCCAACCTCAATTGTTCTAGCTCTTGTATCTTAAGCATCCTTTCCTCAGCAGAACCTTGAAGATCCATATTACAAGTCTTCACAGCCCAGTAAGCTCTATGCTCTAGCTCAACAGGTAGATGGCAACCCTTACAAAAGACTAACCGAAAAGGAGACATGCCAATGGGAGTTTTAAAAGTTGTACGATATGCCCAAAGAGCATCATCCAACTGGAGACTCTAATCTTTCCTACTTAGCTTGACAATTCACTCCAAGATATACTTGATTTCCCTATTAGACACCTCAGCTTGCCCATTTGTCTGTAGATGGTATGGGGTAGAAGTCTTATGGAGAACACCATATTTGGATAGCAAGGTGTCCATCAATTTGTTGCAAAAATGTGAGCCACGATCACTCACAATTGCTCTTGGCACACCAAACCTACAAAAGATATGAGTACGTAGGAATTTTATAACAGTAGAGGCATCATCCTTCCTTGTAGGAATGGCCTCAATCCACCTTGTAAGGTAATCAATAGCCAACAAAATGTACAAATATCCATGAGATACAGGAAATGGACCCATAAAATCAATGCCCCAAACATAAAAAACTTAACAAAACAACATAGGTTGTTGCGGCATCTCATGCTTTCTAGATAAACCCCCAAAACGCTGGCATGCATCACAAGTTTTACAAAAAGCATAACAATCCTTAAAGAGGCTAGGCCAATATAAACCACAATCTAAGATTTTCCTAGCAGTTCTCTTTGCCCCAAAGTGACCACCACACAACAAAGAATGACAAGATGTTATAACAGAATAAATTTCATCATCCGGCACACATCTCCTAATGACTTGGTCACTATAATGCCGCCACAAGTAAGAAGGATCCCACAAATAGTATTGAGATTCATGTTTCAGCTTCTGTTTCTGAAAACGAGACAAAGAATCAGGTAACACTCCAACAGCAAGATAATTCACAATATAAGCAAACCATGGGTCATGAAGTGTAATAGCAAGGAGATGGGCATCAGGAAAACCATCATAATTGACTTCAACATCAACTACTCCCTGTGTAGCAAGGGGCAAGCGGCTTAGATGGTCAGCAACAAGATTTTTTGCACCTGCCTTGTCCCTAAACTCTGTGTTAAATTCTTGAAGTAGTAGCATCCACCTTAGTAACCGAGGCTTAGTATGAGTCTTCCTAGATAAGAACTTGATAGCAGAATGATCAGAATAGATAATCACTTTAGAATTCACTAGATAAGACCTAAACTTCTCAAGTGCAAAAACAATGGAAAAGAGCTCTTTCTCAGTAGTATTGTATTGATTTGAGCCTTATCCAATGTTTTAGAAGCATAAGCAATAACACAAGAGGTCGTACCAATTTTCTGACATAGAACTGCACCAACAACACTATTGGAAGCATCACAACAAAGCTCAAAATCAAGATCCCAATTAGGAGCAATTAGTATAGGTGGAGAAATAAGTCTAGACTTAATTTCATCAAAAGCCAATTTGCATGCATCATCAAAGATGAAATCCACATCCTTTTAGAGAAGCTTAAATAGGGGACAAGCTATTTTACTAAAATCCTTAATGAATCTTCTATAAAACCCAGCATGCCCTAAGAAAGATTTAAGTTCTCTTAAGTTAGAGGGATAAGGAAGAGATGAAATTACTTCAATTTTAGATTTGTCAACTTCTATACCCCTCTTACTTATCAAGTGGCCTAAGACTATTCCTTGATCTACCATGAAGTGGTATTTCTCAAAATTTAGCACAAGGTTCTTTTGCACACATTTTTCTAATGCTCTCTCGAAATTCAGCAAACATTCTTCAAAAGAATTCCCATATATGGAAAAATCATCCATGAATACCTCAATACCTTGTTCAAGTAAGTCACTAAAAATGGAGAGCATGCATCTTTGAAATGTCCCAGGAGCGTTGCATAACCCAAAAGGCATCCTTCGGTATGCAAACTCCCAAATGGGCAAGTAAATATTGTCTTTTCCTGATCCTCCGGTGCAATAGGAACCTATAAATAACCAAAAAAACCATCAAGGAAACAATAATGTGATTTACATGCCAATCTTTCTAGCATCTGATCTATAAAGGGGAGGGGAAAGTGATCCTTTCTAGTTGCTTTATTCAACTTTCTAAAGTCTATATAAACTCTCCAAGAGTTTTGGACTCTTGTTGGAATGAGTTTGTTCTTCTCATTTCGCACAACAGTTATTCCACTCTTTTTTGGAACGACTTGGACCAGACTGACCCACTCACTATCTGAAATAGGATATATGATCCCTGCACTCAAGAGTTTGGTGACCTCCTTCTTAACTATATCTAAGATAAGAGGGTTGAGTCTACGTTGGGGCTATCTCACCGGTTTAGAACCCTCATTCAAAAGTATTTTGTGGGTGCACACAATTAGGTTAATACCTGGAATGTCACCTAAAGTCCATCCTATTACCCTCTTGTGTTTCTTCAACACATGGAGTAAACTCAACTCCTCAGATGTACTTAAGGAACTAGAGATAATGACAGGTAATTGATCATGTTCAGCAAGAAAAGCATACTTCAAGTTAGGGGGAAGGGGTTTCAAATCAAGTTCAGGGGGTTGCACAATTGAAGGTAAAAGTTCTTTCAACTCAAGTGCACCAAGAAACTTCCCTTTCTTATGAGAATCCCCACTAATTGTTGGATTGGAAGTATGTCCCCCTTGTTCAGATGTGGATTGAGATTGTGGCTCATTCACAAAGCAACCTGGACTACCACCTACATCATTCAAAGAGTGAAATATATAAGAAGTAGCATCATGAAATGGTATGCAACATTGTAGTAATTGATTAGAACTGAGTTTATCCCCTATTGCAGTCTTGACATGTGGTTGTCCATTATTTCCAAAATTTTCAGCAAAGAAATTTATGACTTTTGACCTGCTAAGTTCATCACCAAAAGGAGAATGTAAGTATTTCAATAATTGGAAAGAAGTGAGGTTACCCACACAATCATCCTTGAGGTTAGGAGAAGTCTGAAACTTGTAAGATGGAGGAATGTGAAGCTTAAACCCATGAATTGTGTAACACCCCAAATTTTGAGACTCGAGGCTAGAGAATAAGCCTGAGATTAGTGGATTGCTAAGCCCCGGTTTAGCAAGATCCCAAATTGTGATTAGGAGTTAATGACTACAAAAGTGGACGTGGTTAGTGATTAATGAACCTTTTTAGAGAATATAAAGTGGATTGTAGTCACTTGTGTTATGAGCAACGCCAAAACCCTGTATTTGAGTTCAATTGTGGATTAACATTCAAATTGACTTAGAATAGAGGGAATAATTGAATGGGGTATTGTGATGGAAATGGTGTCATGTTGTGGTATTTAATCATTGGAATTGATTTAAATTGGATTGGACACATTGGTTGCAAAACTAGAGATGTTGTCCAGTGTGAATTCTGTCTGAGCAGTCTTCTCGTGTGAACGTTTTTAATAGGCAAATGATGTCAGAAAATTATGCAACTTTCCAGTCTTAAAGTTCACATCCAAAGCTTCAAAATGGACATATAATTTGTGCCATTTCATGTTGGGAACTAGGAGATATGACTGTCCAAAGTTTGAGGTCGAAAATGGACTCTGTTTTGGGGCAGTGATGACATTTGTGTAATTCTGGAATTTTGTGGTGATTTCTAGTATTGGTAAATATTTTTCCAATGAAGAGGACTTAAATACCTTTCATTTGGATTTGGGATCACCTCATTTTGATTTTTCTAGAATTAGTTATGATTTTTCAAAGATTGGGCAGAAAATCTGCCAGAAAATCCGAAAATGCCAATTTTGGAATTATGACATCATCATAATTAAAGATGACATAAGCTAAATGTTATAAAGTCATCATCATCTTCCTCCATCAGCCAAAAACCGTGCAGCAGCATGGAGAAAGAGAGAGAGGGAGTTTTAGAGAGAGAAGAGGAAGAGAACTCGCAAGGTAAGCCGATTTCTCCGACGATCTAGCTCCTAACGTGTATAACTCCACTCCTAAGCTATTCTTCTATGTGATTCAAGGGTTGGAAGCTCAAATTTGGTGTTCAAGAGAGCTAGGGTTTCAGCCATCTTTGAGAAAAGCTAGTGGGAGCTTGAGGTAACTTCCAAACTCTTGTATATTGACTATTCTAGCTACTGTGGGCAATTTAATCGGTGAAATTTCGCCGGATTGCCGTTGGTTTTAATTTATGGAAATGGGTTGTAGGGGCTGTTATGCTGCCCAAATTGATACTAAATGGTAGTTTTAACCTAATGGGATAGTCAATAAAGTGGTTAGGAGTAGAAAGGAACGTGTTTACGGAGCCGAAACCGAAAAACCTTGATTTTCCCTAGAAAACCCATATATTTCGGTCTGGGCTATAAATGGGTCTTAGAGTTGGATTTTCAATGATTTGATGATTCCATTGAGTTCAGGAGGGAAAATTAGGTGGGGTTACAGTTGGGCACTTTTTCGGAAAAGGCCGAGAAAGCACAATTACGGAAACGCCCCTAAAACCCTAAAAGTAGGGCTGCCAAGGGCAATTTCGTAATTTGACATTGAATTTGATAATTCCGAGTCCGGAAATGGATTCCTTGGGCGAAAATATGTCAGAATAGCCCATGTCAAAATTTCGGGAAAAGTACAGCCGGACCGGGTACGGCGGGGCCGGGCCGGGGTCCCGGGGGTATTTTGGTAAATTTTCAAGATAGAATCATATAACCCCCAGAAACACTATGGAAGTGTCTAAATAGTACATTTGACATTGTAGGATCGAATGTGAAGCCCCGAGTTGCTGGCACGCAAATCGAGGAGAAAAAACTGGAGGTAGGGAACTTATCTCTCCTGCATGCTCTGATAACTGTATTAATGTGTTGATGCTTGTTATTGCTTTGCTTGATTATGTGGAACATGTATGAATGATTTAAAGCTATGTTTCAATATATGCTATGGCCATATGTGTATTGTTCGAAGCATTGAGCTTACAGATTTGTCATTGTATGTGTGCATGAGTTATGTGATGCAAGCATGTCATGCATTAAACACTTATCTTGCCTGCACATTGATAAGGTTTCACTACTGAGATTCTCTCGAATCTCACCCTCCCCTACTAACCTTCCAGACAGGGTAGTAGATCAAGGATATAGCAGTAGCTAAGGGCGATAAAGACTCCTTCGGGATTGAAGTTGGTAGTTGGTTCTCTTAGTTGGGATGTATATTTGGATAATTGTTTTTGGTATTGAGATTTGTTGTGTAATTCCCTCTTTGTGAAGTTGTATGAGCTAATATACCCTATGATTGTTAGCGAAGATATGTATTCCGGGATTACCGGGATGATTAGGTTGTGCACTCTGATATATGAATGTGATTTATCTTCGCGTAGTAATTGTATTCGAAATGTGAATATGAGATCAAGTTTATAAATGACTTCGAAAGGTATTTTTGAAAACCCCATCATGTGATGGGTTAGTAAATGTTATTTGATTATTATTGGTCTCTATTTCATTTTAATCGTGTATTTCGGATATAATTACTGAGGGGGTTACAAATTGCAGTCATGCCATTAGTAGCACATTGATTTCTTTCCTCATCTTCAATAATAACTCCACTTGTGTCCATAGGAGCAGATTCAGTACTAATGGATGTTGCTTCACTTCCAAAAGTGGAATCCACTTCACTAACATTCTCAAACTCTGTAAAGCTGCACAATAATTCTTTCCCAACACCATGATAACTATCAAATGAAGATATAGTACTACCAAGGTTAGAAAAATAAAAAATAAAAGGATTAGAAGTGGAAAGTGAGCTATCAATTGACATACAATCAATACTACACACATCGTCATCACAATCAATAGAGGGAGAAGAATTTGAACCAATGGTAGCACATACATCATCATGACAATCATTTTTCACACACAATGAGAAAGCAGACTCATCAATTGCCTCTTCCAAGGCCAAATCAATCATATTCAAACCAAGAAGGGAGTAGTCCTCAAATGATTCATAGCTTTATAAACATTGAACCGAATGACATGATCACCTACTTCCATAGTTATGTACCCATCCTTCATGCTAATGATAGTATTACCTGTGTGCATGAAAGGCCTACCCAAAATCAATGGTTCCTCAACTGATACCTCAATAGACATGTCTAAGACATAAAAATCAGCAGGAAACACTAAGTCTTTGACCTTGACTAAGATGTCTTCCAATAAGCCATGAGGTTTCCTAGTGGTGTGATCAGCTAGTTGTAGGATGACACTAGTGGATTTGATGTTTGTGAGGCCAAGAGAGGTGTAAACAGAGTAGGGCATGACATTTATAGCGGCTCTTAGATCAAGAAGAGCATTACTAAAAGGCATGGTACCTATAGTGCATGGAATAGTGAATGAGCCAGGGTCTTTACACTTAATTAGAAGATGGGGTTTAAACATAGCAAACACACTAGGACTCAACAGAACACACTCATTGGGTTTACACCTACGCTTTTGTTACATAAATCTTTCAAGAATTTAGTACAAGCAGGCATTCCTTTCAACACATCAAGCAAAGGCAAATTAACTTCAATCTTACTGAAAATATCCATCATATCAAGAAATTTCTTTTCATTTGAAACCTTTTTGCTAAGCACATATGAATTAGGAAATGGAATTTCAGAAAGATTTACCTTTTTACCTTCCCCTTTACTTGAAGAAGAAGAAGTTGAAGGGTCAAGTACCTTAGCATTTGTTGAAGTTGACACTCCTTGCTTGCTATCCATATTTGAATTTGGAGAAGAATGCCTTTATAGAAGCTTCTGTTCAACTATACTCTCAGATTTTCCAATAGCAAGGTGAGTACTTTGATCAGAATCATCACTACCATCAATATCTTCTACTTGTGGTTGCAAGGGAACCTCAACCTCTTCATTGTGCCTATCACTAGAATGCATTCCAGATTTGAAACTCTTAACATTTTCTTCAAATCGGACTTGTTTACCCATTTGTTTACCACTCCTTAAAGAGATAGCATGTACATCCTTAGGATTGATCATAGTGTTGAAAGGCAACCCTTGTCCACTTTTAGCTTGTTGCTTATTGAGGCTATCAGACATTTGAGTGACAAATGAAGTAAGGTTAGAATTCTTAGAATCCAACAACTCCAACTTGTTAAAGATTGTATCAAACTTAGTCCCAATGTCAGAAAATTTAGAATTGGTTTAAGCTCTCTCTTCATCAAATCTCGAGGCTAAGTTACCCATTGAAGATGACACATTGTTCATACACTTGAGAAGTTGAGAGATGTTATCTTTAGTAGCATGGGATTTAGGTGTAGCAACCACTGTTTGTTGGGAATTAGATTGGTTTGAAGGTCCTTGAGTTGGAGCTTGATTTGAAGAACTCCCTTGAAATTGATTCTGGTTTCTCCAACCAAAGTTGGGATGGGACCTCAAACCCTCATTGTATATATTAGAGTAGGGATTCTAAGGCCTTTGATTCTGTCCTTGTCTCCCTTGAAAAACAGCCGAGACCTCACCAAGTTGGTGTGGGCAATTAAGAGCAATATGCATGTGAGAGCTGCATATGTCACAGCTAGGAGCCACTAGAGTTTGAGAATGGGATCCATAAATGTTCACATTGTTTAGATGGGCCATGAGCTTATTGAGGTCAGTTCTCATATCTGTCATTTGGGATGACAAATTATCATACTCCCTTGAAGATCTTGAAGCATGTGAGACCTCATGGACTTGTCTAGCATCCAACCCTTCAAATTGTTGATCATTACTAGCTATCTTCTCAATTAAAGCCCAAGCTTCTTCAGGTGTAAGCAATTGAATAGTGCCTCCAGAAGATGAATCCAAACTCTTTTTATCTTGAGGAAGAAACCCACTATGAAAATATTGCACCAATCGAGCTTCTGGGATTTGGTGATGTGGACACTTGGCTAGAAGTTCTTGAAAATAACACCAATACTCATAAAAAGATTCATGGAGGCCTTGTTTAGCACTGAAGATTTCCTTAGTGAGAGATGTTATCTTTGAAGAAGGGAAGTATTTTTCCAAAAAGACACTCTTCAAGTTGTCCCAGGATGCTAAAGCATTAGGATTATGGTGAGGTAGCATCAAGAACCACTCCTTAGCTTTGTTTTCCAATGTAAAATGAAAGACTTTCCGGCACATCTCATCTAGATCAACTCCCATTGGTTTTATGGAAGTACACACAATGTACATATTCCTCAAGTGCTTGTTAGGGTCTTCTGCAGGTAAACCATGAAATTTTGGTAAGTGACTCAACAAAGGACCTTTCAACTCAAAATTAATATTAAATTCAGGACAAGAGAGGAAAGGATCAATAATATCAGTAGAAGAGGTAAGATCTTTGATAGTTTTACGCTCCCCAATGGGTAGAGGTACGTCTTCTGGAGGAGGAACTGGAACCATGGTAAGTTGGGGATCTACAATGAACGAAGAGCCAATATGAGAAGGATTATCACAAATATGTTTAACAACTTCAGTGTCAATGACTTGTCCAAGCCCTACACTAGATGATTCAGCTTTCTTACCTTTCTTAAGTAACCTAATTGTCTTGTCAATATCTTTATCTAAAGGCACAAGTTCAGTTTTCTAAGATATAGTCATGCACAGTAAAAAGACTCATATAGACACACAAATTACAGCAAAGTAATTGGTCAAATGGTCAAATGAAGAAGGGTTGTATACAGCAAAAATTAGCAACTTGTAGGAAACCAAGATAACTAATCTTTGACAACCAAAAGAGTTAACCACAACCAACAAAATTCAAGTGTCTAAAGAGTAAGACCAGTTTCAGCAATAACAAGGCAAGTGCAACACAATGTGACAAGAGGCAAATAGGAGTTGCAAGGTAAGACTTCACCTTTTAGGCGAACAATATTAAAGAAAGGTGTTTAAGCATTAGAGGACAAGAAACAAGTCAAATCTCACCTTATTCTTTTCTCTTTCCTCCTCCTTGCTAGGCGAAAATGGAGTATGAGAAGAGAGAGAGATGAAGATGAAGAAGAGATCAGTTTTTCCCTTTTTCCTCATGTGTTGGCCGCCTATGAAAGAGAGAGGGAAGAGTTTGAAATGTTGACCAAGATCCAAGGGTCTATAAGTTGCCAAGTGTCAACATCTTGCAACATCCTCCATGAGCTCACATAGGCACATGCACACATGATTCCACCCTTTGATCTCTTGCAAAAATCAATCCTAACCATTGATCTTGAAGTTACTAATGAGTTTCCTTTTCGGTAACCGATCAATTGGTCGATAACTTTACCGTTTTGCCCTTGATTACGGTAATTCCCACTGAATCACCACAAAACACTTCATATCGTTTCATTTATCGCAAAACATGCCTTCCCTCTATTCTAAGTCAATTTGGATGTTAATCTATAATTGAACTTAAATACAGGGTTTCGGCGTTGCTCACAACGCATACGAATCACATCGGGTGCCAAATCACACCATAATCTCCAAAAGGGTTTATTCATCACTAACCACTTCCACTTTTGGAGTCATTATCTCTTAATCATAATTTGGGATTTTGCTAAACCAGGGCTTAGCAATCCACTAATCTCAGGCTTATTCTCTAGCCTCAAGTCTCAAAATTCGGGGTATTACACTAGGTGTTCATCCTTAAGCTCAAGGTGCTTCACTATATCATCAAAAGTGATGATGTTGTCATTATGGGTCAAGTTCACTTTCATATGCTTCTAGCTAAAAACGAGTGATAAATCATGACTTGAACTTGTTGTTCATCAGTCAAGGTGTGTCCATCTTCTTGAAGATCTCTGATCATGTTAGACATCTCTCTTAGATATTTCTTCATAGAAGTATTCCCTTTAAGCTTGTAGGTGTCAAATTTGATTGTTAGCCTCCTAAGCTTAGTGGTCGATGTGACACCAAACGTTTCCTTGAGTGCAAGCCATATAGGCTGAGCTTATTGGTATTTCTCATATTATCACATTAGGTCATTCTCCATAGTACTCAACAAGGTGACTCTCACAATGTTGTTCTTCTTTTTCCATGCTTGGTAAGCTTCTAAGTTTCTCCTATGCTGAGCAGTCATCTTAACTTTAGGTTCCCCCAAAAAATGGTCAGTGGCTCAATAACCGCTTGTTTTGCCAAAATGTACTGTACCTTACGGTACTAGATGTCCTAGTTGTCACCATTCAATTTCTCCCCCTTGTTTAGTTCAATAATAATTCCTTTCGTAGCCATTTGTCAATTTTGGATCAACGTTTTTCATATTTAGAAACAATGTTCTCTTCAAGAGAACTTAACCAAATGATTATATAGCACATCCCAATATACAATGTCTGTACTTATATCATTCCTGACTAAAAAAAAATTGTATTACTAGATTCATGATTTAGAGAATACATTTGTACCTCCCATTATTCAAATACTAGAAACTTTACTATTTTCTATCAAGAACTTCATATAAGTACTTTAAATAAGTTATCAACTTTTAGAAGTTTCATCTTTTAAAAGCTCCCACTTATCAAGGATGCATGGTATCATAATGCATAATCAAAAAATAGCATTAACTAAAAAACATATTTCATTACATGAAAAATACCATGTCATTACATAAAACATACTAACAACAACAATAAATAAAGTCATGTTCTCAATACAACCAACAAAAGAATAAACATAAATATGATACACCAATTTAATGTCAGAACAACTATAGTTAATAATGGCTTTTCTTAGTTTCATAAAAAGTCTGCTTGTTTTCACGAATCTTATCAATTTTCTCACAGCATTAACCCAAGAGACAGTCATGGGGAAGGTGCCCTTTGCTCTTACAACTGCGTGATATTTCATCATCACGTTCACATTGAACTCTGTACTCTTTTTGTTAGTTATGCTTTCTAAATAGTTCGTTGTGATTGAGTATATAATTTTTATATTCTTTATTCTAGCTGTTTTGTCTACATCAAGTTTGCTATATTCTTAGCCATAAAGCATAGTATGGTTGGTTGACCTTTTCATCTAAATTTTGAGGTTTATCAGGATATAAGGGTACAAACTTTGGTCTAAAATCAGAGTAGTCCACCTAAGGTTTTTCTTTCATAGGCTCTTTAAGATCTTCTTCAGGGATAGGATTGAGATCTTCCTCAAAAAATGTATCTTCTTCAGGATCATCTTCAAACTCCTCTTTAGGTTCCTCTTTAGTGCTATTAGAAGATCCATACTCAAGTGTTTCAGTGACCCGTACTTTGGTCCAAAAAATGTATTCATAAAATCAATGTTCATTGACCTATACTCAAGTGTTTCAGTGCTGTTAGAAGCATTTTGCTTCATTTTCACCTAAGTAAAATTAATGTGATTCATTCTGGTAATCTTAGGAATTTTTAAATGTATATAAACACTTAAACAAGTACTGAAACTATCACAAATAGATCCCAAATTGCCTCAAAATTAAACAAATAGCATATCATCATGAAGATCTTGAATTTAGCAATTTTTAGGAACAAACCACATCTCAATCAAAGCCTCCATGTGTCGGCACGTGTCCCTAAAAGATTAAATCTAGAAAAAATAAAAAACAAGACAAAACCTACTCTTGGTGGAGGCGCGTTATGCCACATGCCACCTTTGGATCCTCAGGAGTTAACACACATCGGTTGGCTATCCTCCACGTACCAGTAGCAGTCTGACCAAGTCCACCATGTGTCAAATGAGTCTGCTACATGACAGTTTCTGACCTTTTTTTCTATTTTATTTTTGTTTCTTGAAAATGTGATATAATATATTTTGTTTTTATATATTCATTTGGATCGGGTTGGACCAAAGATAACCTAATTGTAAAGTCTATGGTTTTTGCCCAGCCCAATGTAATTCAGATCACAGAATTTCTTTTCTTTTAAAGTGTCTCATAGATTTGGTTCAGACCCATTGTCCGACTTAAGACCTACCAAAACTATGATGCAGCTTATATTTTTTATGAAACAAAAAATGACTGTGTCTTCACCGTTCGATGTTCGTTCATCATGATCTTAATGTCATTTTCTTCATTTTTCTGAGCTCTACGCTATTGATCCATTTCAAAGCCTAAATCATTCTTTTTAAGATGACGCAATCTAACATAGTTGTGTTTTCAGTTTCATACAACTAACAAAAAAATGTAAACACTGTAAACTAGAAGCTAAACTCAAATAGAAAACATATACGTAATAACAAATCATGTTCATAATATAACAAGAGGCAGTAATAGATTCAATAGAATAATATGAAAAAAATCATATATGATATCATATATCAAGAACTTTCATAATGAACAAAAATAGTGGCAAATTTATTCATGTAAACAAGATTAGTAGAAGCAACTTTTAGCCTCAGGACATATTCAAAAGATCTAATACCAATGTAGAGTTTTGAGCGTAGTTGGAGTGAAGGTTCGTACTCTCGAGATACCTACACGAACTGGATCATATTGGCAAACTCCACTATATTACATATCAAATGCACTAGAGGAAGAGAAATAACCTTGAGAGAGTTTTGTTTGTGTTTGGAGGTTAAGAACGTACACACTTATTAACAACTGATATATCTCTTGTATATGTATCAATTTTTCATACTCTCCTATAAACCCAAGATATGTGTAAAACTATTCCCTCCAAGACACATAACAAAAACTATTACCACCAAGGTATTTGAAATAAATGGGGAATAGTTCTAATAAATACGCCATAAATCAGGATATTATATTTTGTTTAATGGGTTTGGACCTAATCCACCAAGGGTGGATCAAGCCCATTTTCTTAGACTCTAGATCTCAAGGGCCAAGTCATCATCTTACCAATATCTTTTCCAAGATATAACTCCATCTCATTATCCTTTAATTTATTCAAAGCTCAAATTCCAATGCATGAAAAGATAAATATTTGTCAAGATAAAGGAATAATCATTTAAATTATATTATCTTGATTCTTTTTCTCCTTCAAACAAGCCATTAATGCCTATAAAAGGGACCCCAAGGCTTCATTCCAAGAGCGTAACCACACACTACAACTACTTTCTTCTTCCATCACATGTGTGTCTAGTCCTCCTATTATGGATAGCTAGCAGCATGAAAGAGAAAGTTTTGACTATTACCTGGCTAGCTATATCCATCTGTCTTGATATTCTACATTCTTTAAATGTTGGGATGATGAGGAGTGGAGCTCATATATGATGATACAAGGGCTAAAACTAGAGCTGAAAAAGGAATTGGTTTTCAAATATTTTACTGAGTTCAATCAGGTAGATGAAGAGTGTCGGATCACAGAGCACAATCTATAGATTGTATACTCTCACAAATAAGTTAGCAGCAAGAGCACAATTGGTAGTGAGAACTCTTCTCAGGAGCACAGTTATCAAGGTGTACCTTCTGGCAAAAGTAGTAATAAAAAGCCATACCAGCTTGATAGTCGTTGTAATCAAAGACCCCTTGGGAACAGAGCCTGCATATACTATGGAAATTCTTACCATCCTAGTCAGACATGTGGGCAAGCAAATCAGGCATCAGCAACATGTCAAAGAGATAGATAGTTTGTTACAATTGCCATAAATTGGGACACTTTGCAAAATATTGATGACAATGACAAGAGCTCGGAGAACCTAGGCAGCAAGTTTAGGGTAGGGTTTTTTCTTTTGACACTGGAAGATGCTCGAAAATAGCTAGACTTAATACAAGGTGTGATTTATCTTAATGGTAATCTGCTATAAGCATTGTTTGATTCAAGAGATAGTCATTCATTCATTTCATACAACTATGTAAGATGGCTGGGCCTATGCGTGTATCGATTACCGTATGATCTGACAGTCTTTACGCCTATGGGTAATAGTGCAAAACATGTAATAAAGTCAAACCAGAGACCAAAAATAGTTTACAACCTATACAAGATCCTAACTTCAATACAGGGTCTGGTGTTGTACTTAAGTGGATGTTCAAAAAAACTTTTCAAAACATATTCGATGTGGTCTCATTTGCACTTTTCAAATCTGTTTGACTCATTCGGTTATGTTTCCATTTGTTAATATCAAAGTACTTTCCAAATTTCTTAGCGGATATTCGGGTTAAGTTCGTTAACTAAAGGGTTCATAGTGCACAGTTACCATATTTTAGTTCATCTACCGTGGTTACGTAATAATATTTGGGTATATAACTGGCACCTTTATATTACTAAAAGTACTAGTCTTATAGTATACTTATATAAATATATATATATATATATATATCATGTACAGTTTTTCAAAACTAGATAACCAACAAAAACCTAATCCTTTGTTTGTGAGCTCTAGCTATCCTTATTTACCTGCTTGTCCCTTGAGCCGCTTGCCCTTGCTATAGCTTAGTCATTGGAAAGAGTGAGATTCATATGAATCTGAGTAGTAAAATTCACTCATATGACATATAATTTCATAGGGCATGTGGACAATCATCACATAATAACATTCATAAGAGTTGTACATTCTTGACATTCTTGACAATTCATAACATTCTTGACATTCTTAACATCTATAACAATGGATGATATAAACATGCATACAAAGTATTATACATGATATAAGAGAAAGAGTCACTAACTCAGTCTTTCCAGTCTTGTTCCTACACAAATTTCTTGTGCTCAGGGCATATATCAAATCCTATAATTAGAATTACGGATGATAGGTTATTACTTAATCCAATTCGTCTTTAATTTAAACACTCAAGTTGGTTATCATTAGGGACATTTAATCATGTGAACTAAGGAGTTAAAGTGGTCCATTAACCTAAAAGACCAATTTCTAACCTTAGAATTCAACAATATTACATTATGCCATTACATCTTCAATTTTTGCATAAGTGACCAAATCTGCCATAATTTTTCATCAACTTTGAAAAATCATATGTTTATGTACAAAATTCTAATTGTAGTGATTTCAAAGTCTATGTGATCCTTATTTAGTCTATTTTCAAGGAAAAATATCATCCACAGCTAGTTTGACACACAGTATTCCCAGCATTGTCATTTATTGCACACTGCCAGAATTCAACCCAGTTTTCATGACCTAAATTCAAAAATTCATAACTCCTAGTATACAAGTCCAAATGACACAAATGATTTATCAAATTAAATCTTGATATGTCTAATTTTATTTTGGAAAGTTTCACATTCATTGAATATCATTTGGTTATCCAAAACCACAACACAAACAGGGTAGCTCACTAGAATCCTATCCTAGTAGAAAATCCAATTTTGTTTTTTTAGTTTCAGTGATCCAAAATTCACAACCCGGGGCTATTCCATACTATTTTTCATGCTGAACACAATGGTAACATCAAAATGACCAAATTTCCACTCATTCTACACATCCTATTTTGCGCAGAAATTCAACAAAAATTCCAACAATTACCATACTTTAAATTTAAGCCTCTAACTAGCTTCATATGTCCTCTAATCATCATAAAAAACCTATGAACATAATCAAATCACCATGACTCTTTAAACCCTAGCTTGGACAAAATTAGGGCAGAATTACACATGCCAAAATACTCATTCAACCTACTGATAGATCTCATTATTTATATATTTTTATTAATTAATCTTAGGCATTTGTGGGACTTAATTGAATATTTTGGGCATAATCAAGTGTTAATGTGAGATTTTAGTGAAAGAATAATTTGGGAAATAAAGTGGTTAAGTTATTATATTTTTAATTAATATTTGTTATACCCATTATTCTTTACTTGTGAGCAAAAGATATCACTTTTGTGAATCTAATTTTGTAGGTGATGATGTGACACAACTTTTGTCAAGGTCAAAGATATTATTTTGGAGTTTAAGGAAGGAGGTGGTGGCTGAATTATAAAGGGAACTAGCTACTGATCCGAAATGGATTATTAAATAAAAGATGGGAGATTAGAAAAGAGGAGAGATGTGGCTATTGGAAGCACAGGGAATTGATTAAATAAAGAGTTGAATCGAATGTGTAGGGTTGGACCGAAAAATGGCAATTGAATAAATAAAAGAGAATGTAATAAAAATTAAAAAGATGAATTAAAGAAAGTGAAGCAGATGACATTGTAGGCCAAAAAGGGAATGGAAGAATGAGAAAGGCGTGAAGATGGGCTTGACCGAATGGGAGTTGATTGGAAAAAGAAGGTTGGACTTAAAGGAGAGCTGTAATATCCCAAAAAGTGATTAAGGGCTAATGACTTCAAAAGTGGATGTAATTATTGTTGAATAAATACTATTAGAGAATGTGTAATGGGAATTTGGATATTTTAATGATTCCAATGGATTACTTGTGAAAATTTATGTGGGAATGATGTTTGGTATGAAAATGGAACCATTGGAAGTAAAGATGCAAAATCTGAAATTCTATCCAGTAAAACTCTATTCTGGGCAGTCTTCTCGTGTGGATGTTTTGATTAGGCAAATGGTGTCAAAAGATTATGAAACTTTCCAGTATTAAAGTTCACCTCCCAAGATTTAAAATGGACATATAATTTATGTCATTTCGTTTTGGGAAATGGGAGATATAACTGTCCAAAGTTTGAGGTCGAAAATGGACTCCGTTTTGGGGCAATGATGAAATTTGTGTAATTCTGGAATTTTGTGGTGATTTCTGGTAATGGATCATATTTTTCCTATAAACAGGACTTAAATATCTTTCATTTGGCTTTGGGATCACCTCATTTCTATTTTTCTAGAATTAGTTATGATTTTTCAAAGTTAGGGCAGAAAATCTGCCAGAATTTCTGAAAAATCCGAAAATGGGAAATTAAAAATTATGACATCATCATATTGTAAGATGACATCAACATGGAATTAAAAGCAATTCCACCATCTTCATCAGCCATTCTCGACCCCATTTCAGAAAAAAAAGACGTGAGAGAGAGCTTGGAGAAAAGAGAGAAAAAGAGGAAGAAATCTTGCAAGGTAAGCCGATTTCTCCGACGATCTAGCTCCTAACGCGTATAACTCCGACTCTAAGCTACTCATCTTTATTCTTTAAGGTTGTGAAGCTCAAAATTTGGTGTTTCAAAGAGGCTAGGGTTCAGCCAAATTTGGGAAAAGCTAGTGGGAGCTTGAGGTAACTTCCAAACTTTCGTATATTGCTTATTCTGGCTGCTGTAGGCAATTTAATCGGTGAAATTTCGCCGGATTGCCATTGGTTTAAAATTTTGGAAATTGAGTTTCCTAAGGGTTATGCTGCCCAATTTTAGTTCAAATGGTAGTTATAACCTAATGTAATAGTGAATAAAGTAGTTAGGAGTAGAAAGGAACGCGTTTACGGAGCCGAAATCGTAAAACCCCGATTTTCTCTGAAGAGCTCATAAATTTCGGCCAGCTCTAGAAATGGGTCTTAGAGTTGGATTTTCAATGTTTTGATGGTTCCATTGAGTTCAGGAGTGAAAATTAGGTGGGGTTACAGTTGGTCACTTTTTCGAAAAAGGCCGAAAAAGCATAATTACAAAAACGCCCCTGAAACCCTCGAATTAGGGCTGCCAAGGGTAAATTTGTAAATTTTCATTATAGACTCATATAACACCAAGTAACACTATGGAAGTGTCTAAATGGTGCATTTGGAATTGTAGGATTCGATATTTGCCGCCCTTGGGAGCCAACTGCGCCGAAGGACGTCAGGAAAGGACAAGGTAGTGACTCTCTCTCTTATACTTTGTGTAATGCACTGTATGTGTGTTGTATCACTGTTTTATGATGATTTCTGATGCTGCTGTGATTACAGCTGGTGATAGCTGTCGTTTACAGCGCAAGCTGTCGTTATTGTGATTACAGCGTAAGCTGTCGTGATGTTGATTACTGATTACAGCGTAAGCTGTCGTGATTATGAATACAGCGAGAGCTGTCGTATTATGTATACAATCGGGAGTGCTGTCATTTGTGGTGAAAACCATGTATCTGTGAATTGCTGTTGCTGTTTGTGATTTATGTACATGCTTTGTGTTTATGCATTATGTGAGTGGTTTTTTACTACTGAGATTCTCTCGAATCTCATTCTTTCCTATGACTAACATTTCAGACAGGGCATGTGGCTCAAAGGAGAAGCGGCCAACCCGGAGCAATTAGGACCCTTGGGGGTATATAGTTGAATTAGAAACGTTGGTTATGTATTTTGAACTCGGGATTACTGTATATTCTGAATCAGGAACACTACATTCGATTTTGGTTGTGTAATCCCCTAGTGTATACTTATAAACCTTCAGGTTTTTATGCATAGAACCCGGGAGTTGCCGGGGATGCGGTTATACACTTTGATATGATTGAATGTATATTAACTGCACAGGTAATTATATTTGAATATTGGAATTGAGACCTGGATGGGAAAAAGAGTTTTGAAAGTTTCGTAAAAATTTTACTGTGAGACAGAAAGTTTAAAACGAGGTTAAAGCATTCAATGGTCTCTAATCCGATTTAAATATGTGTTATCGAATTATAATTACGTGTTTAAAGTCAGGGGGTTACAAGAGCAGCATAAATTAAGAAAAGAAAAGGGAGATGCAAGTGATAGGCTAAATTAATAAAGGGTAGCATTGGACCATAAAATAGGAATGGACAGAAGAAAAAGTGTGAAGGGAGCTACTGGACAAAGAGGGACAGCTGGGACTAAATGAGTGAAAAAGAAGAGGAGATGTAGGACTCGTTGATGGGAAACGAATTGAGAGCAGCTTCGAATGAAATAATAAAGAGTTTGGCAATTGGAGAAAAAAAGAGAAGAGTATGGTGAAGGACCAAGTGTGAAAAAGGGTGATGGAATAAAATAGAGAAGAGCATGGCGGCTGGAAAAAAAAAGGAGGCGCTGAATAGAAAAAGAGGAGTAGCCAAGAATAAAGGAAAGGAGGAAAATGTTCTTCATCCTTGGGAAGCTCTTAGTAATATTACCAGAATGGAAGATCCTCTTTCACAAAGCTTTAAAGCCATACAACATCAATTAGACCTCAATATGACTTTTGTTCGCCACCATACACCAAATCTTGACCCCATCCCTTTACCCCAAAGGCCACCTTATGAACTATCTCCTTTACACCATTTACCCTCTCACTCACTATACCAACCCTCATTCCAATCTTCATTCCAATCGTTTCACCCACCACTTTGTGAACCTTCCCTACCATCCTACCTTGAAGCTCCACCTCCATTTCATAACCCACAACCTAGTGGATTGGATACCATTTTTTCACCTCACAATATAGATTCTCTAACAAGTACCTTAACAATAAAGTATGAGACACTCCAAGAGCAATACCTTTAATTACTTATGTATCAAGGGACAATTGATAGCTTTAAGGAGAGAGAAGAGTAATTGAAAAATATTGATGAATTCTTTAAGGCATACTATGATCATATGTTATGGGTAAAGACAGGAGGTGAAGTTAGAACCCATTGGGCTCAAGACCTAAAATAGGAGGAAGAAGGAACCTAAAATCAAGGGCTTTATGCTACTTCACATGTGGAGAGTTCTCAACCTTCAATGATTCCATCAAATGCATCCATCCAAGCACAAGAAGTGAAGCAAGTACAACAGTGCAATGAAGATTCTTTCTTAACCTTTGGTAACAATCCTATCCTTATAAAAGTTGACTCTCCTACTACTTTGATTGATTAAGTAATACATGATTTGAGTGATAGTGAGGTGGATGAGGAAATAATCGTTGAATTCCCTCTAATGCTTGAACATGTAATTACTCAACCAATTGATTCTTGTAGTGGTAGCTTGGATAAGCCTATGCCTTGTAATGATTCTACTTCTTTGCATGATACTTTAAGTGATGATTTGCATGATAATGATGATGCTAGTGCTAAAATTACATGTTCTTGTGATGGAAATACATTGTGTATGGATTGCATTAATGAGAAATATCCTAAGTTTGTTGAAATGCATAAGGGTAAAGATGACCATTCTCTAGAATTTACTGATATGCATGCCATGTATGATGTTGAGAATCAAACTTCTCTATCTTTTTCTTCTTCTCTCTTTCTTACTTGTGAAAGTGACTTGATCCATTCAATTCTGTATTGGATTCTGCACTTTACACTTCACACAAGAGTGAAAATAAAGATGTTAAATCACAATTGATCACTAATCCTAAGGTCAATCTTTGTTTACAAGAGTTCAATGAGCACATTTTTTATAATGACAAGCATGTACTCATTGTTTCAATTGATAGTGCTTTTGATTTAGCAAGTGATATTCACCTTGATGCACTTGAATTATTTAGACCTAGTTTTGTGCTTTGTGATGATCATACTTCTTTAATAGATGATGTCAAGCATAATCATAACTCCTATTACCAAATCTTATCATGTTATTTACCTCTTGATATATTAGGATTCAATGGTGCTAATGATTCTATTAACTTGGATTATACTATACATGATAGCTGGTGCTTGACTATGTCACTACTATTACTGAAATTCAAATTGATTCTTTGATACCTAGTGTTGCTTGCTATATGCCACTAGTTGACTTTATTGGTTATGAGAAGCACCTGTTATCAAATGCACCCAACTCTAGTCTTCTCACATTACATACACCATTATTTATTTCATTGGTCCTAATGCCTTCTATGGATTTAAGTATTTTGATTCATGTGGCATCTTGGGAGTAGGTACTGTTGTTGTTTTGGTTAATTCTATGTAGGCTAATTCTCTTGGTGGTTGCCCTCATTCTTATTATCTTTGTATTTGGGAAACTCCACTCCTACTTGGGCCTAAACTGTTGAGGAGCAAAATACTAAGCTTCCTTTTGATTTTCCTATCTAGCTACAAGCTACCATGATTACATGGTAGTCTCTTTCCTTACCTTGTTCCTTGTTTTATTTGATGATATATGCTATTGAATAAGTGTGGGGGAGGGACTTCTCAGTAGTAAAAAGTATTTTGTTAGATTTCATTTTTCAATTGAATAAACTCAATTTTGAATTGCACTCTTGTGTTTAGCCTTATCCTACACTACCCTTTTCTCTATAGCCTTGTGCCTAATTTCTAAGAACTATTTCCCGTACATCTTGTCTTTTCTCTCTCCTTGTGATGATGATATGTTGTGCTTCAATCTTGAATTGGACTTCACAACGTTCACTTCACCCAAGAGATAAGTGCATCTAGGTTCTTTGTTTTTGACCAATTTTTCATTGAGGGAAATGTAAAGATTGAGTGTGGAGGAGTATGTTTATTCTCATGATGGATTTCACTGTGATATCATATGCCTCTGTCTCCTACTCATGTCTTCTTTTATTTTTAGTCCAATTCACTAAGATTTTTGAAGCCTTTAGTCATGATCAAGTATCTCAATTACTCTTAGTTGGATTCATGGTTGAAACTTGCTTTAAATTAGTGAATTGCCACAAAATTCAAGTGTTTTAATGATGCATGGCTTAATTTTGATGAGTTTGTTAGGGAACAGAAAGCCTAGTTGGAAGGTGTTTTGGGCCTAATTGTTCATTTCATTGTGTGATTTATCTACTTTGATTATTGCTCTCTAGAACTTGTTTTGTTTCTTGCTTGAGACTACATTTTGCAATGGTATGGATAGAGATGACATTGGCATTAATTTCTAAACCTTCTAACCTAAACACAAACCAATCAGTATTTACCTTTGTTTACCCCTTTGAGCCCTTCATGTTCATTTTTATTTCATTATACAAATATTATGTTTGCATCCTTTATCAAATTCTTCCAGCACTATTATTTTTGAAAAAAAAAGAAAAAAAAGGAAAAGAACAAAAATGCCATGTGAATAGTCAAAAGAAAGAAAATAGAAAAGAGGAAAAAGAAGAGAAAAAGTGTGAATACAAAAACAATTCACAGAAAGAAATAAAGTCACAATGGTAAAAGATGTGAATTAAGTTAGTTCTATAGTGCTAAGTGATCTAGCAAATTATTTGGTACAAGCATAGTATTTGTTACATTTTCCATCATTTGGCCTATTCAACATTACAACCCTATAAAGTCCTTTGGATTTATTTATGCCATTGTTGCAAGTAGTAGAGAGCTTAGAAATACTACAAGCCTCTGGTAGAATGTGGTTAAAGTGGATGCGAGTGAAATACTACCTTATATGATAGAAGAGTGCAAACACTTATCCTAGTTAAGGTTTCCAATTAAGCTCATTGTAATTCAACTTTGCATTGCTTTATCAACTTCAATTTTTGGTATGTTCATTGAATTTGAATTAGAGGATACCTTATTACTTGGCTAAGATGCTTGAAGCTTGATCTTGCCTATCCTTTCAACTTTCATCCCTCTTTGCCTAGTGTTGAGTTTAATGTTTTGCTCAGGAGTGCAAAAGATTTAGTGTTGGGGAATTGATAGAGCTCAATATTTATATATTTTTATTAATTAATCTTAAGCTTTTGTGGAACTTAATTGAATATTTTAGGCATAATCAAGTGTTAATGTGAGATTTTAGTGAAAGAATAATTTAGGAATTAAAGTTGTTAAATTGTTATATTTTTAATTAATATTTGTTATTCCCATTATTCTTTACTTATAAGCAAAAGATATTACCTTTGTGAATATAATTTTGTAGGTGATGATGTGGCACAACTTTTGTCAAGTTCAAAGATATTATTTTGGAGTTTAATGAAGGAGGTGACAGATGAATTATAAAGGGAACTAGCTATTGAACCAAAATGGATTATTGAATAAAAGATGGGATATTAGAAAAGAGGAGAGATATGGCTATTGGAGCACAGGGAATTGATTAAATAAAGAGCTGAACTGAATGTGTAGAGTTGGACCGAAAAATGGAAATTGAATAAAGAAAAGAGGATGTAACCGAAATTGAAAATATGAATTAAAGAAAGTGAAGTAGCTGACATTGTGGACCAAAAATGGAATGGAAGAATGAGAAACGCATGAAGATGGGCTTAACTGAATAGGAGTTGATTGGAAAAAGAGGGATGGACCTAAGGGAGAGCAGTGGAAATTAAGAAGAGAAAAGGAAGACGCAAGTTTTGGGCTGAATTAATGAAGGGCAGCATTAGACCAAAAAATAAGAATTGACCGAAGAAAAAGTGTGAAGGAAGCTACTAGACTAAGAGGGACAGTTAGGATTAATTGAGTGAAAAAGAAGAGTAGACGTAGGGCCTATGGATGGGAAACAAATTGAGAGCAACACCGAATAAAATAATAAAGGGTTTGTCTGCTGGAGTGTAAGGGAGATGAGGACCAAGTATGAAAAAGGGGATGGTGCAACCCCCTGCCGTAATTATATCCGAAATACGCGATTAAAGTGAAATAGAGACCAATAATAAACAAATAACATTTACTAACCCATCACATGACGGGGTTTTCACAATTACCTTTCGAAATCATTCATAACCTAGTCTCACATTCACATTCTGAATACAATTACTACACGAAGATAAATCACATTCATATATCAGAGTACGCAATATAAATTCCCGGCAATCCCGGAATACATATCTTCACTAACAATCATAGGGTATATTAGCCCATACAAGCCCTCATATGGGGATTACACAAATCCATCTCAAATACATAGCAAATATTTATCCACATACTTATATACACATCTAAATCTATATACTCCCAACTATGATAACCAACTATCGAATCTTCAACCCGAAGGAAGTCCTTGCCGCCCTTGATCACTTACTCCATCCTCGATCCACTACCCTGTCTGAAAAGTTAGTAGGGGAGGGTGAGATTCTAGAGAATCTCAGTAGGTAAACAATATCAATATGCACGTACGATACATGTTTAATGCATGACATGCTTGCAAGCTCAATGCTTCGAACAATATACCTATGGCCATAGCATAAATTGAAACATAGCTTCAAATTACACATAATTATGCAAAGCTAAGACATGCACCAACACACTAACACATATATCAAATACAAGCAGAAGAGATATGTTCCCTACCCTCTTTCCACGTATGCTCCAGCTCCGCTTACTCGCGATCAGAACAAATACTGAACCACGTCCAGGGCGAACATCAACCCTATAATCAAAGCAAGGACATAGGGTTAATCCCTTTTCCAGACTCTTGCTTTCATATCACTTAAAGTTGGTTACCATTCATGACCTTTAGGTGGCTAATCAAAGCCTAAACATATGCCTAAAGGCTTGGGAAACACTTAGCCAAAGATAACCTTTTAAAAGTCCAAAATGCTGATTTTTGGGGGTTGGCTGCGACCCATAAACGCTGAACTTCCAAAAATCATAACTAATTCCAAAAAAATAGAAATGAGGTGATCCCAAAGCCAAATTAAAGCTATTCAAGTCCTCTACACAGGAAAACTATTGGCCTTTACTAGAAATCACCACATAAACACAGAATTCCCCAAAACTCAAGACTGTCCCAAAACAGAATCCATTTTCGACCTCAAACTTTGGACAGCTATAACTCCCAGTTTCCAAAAATAAATGGAACAAATTATATGTCCATTTTGAAGCTTGGGATGTGAAATTTAAGACTAGAAAGTTTCATAATTTTCTGACATCATTTGCTCAGTCAAAACGTCCACAACACCAAACTGCCCAGAACAGAACTTCCAATTGACAGTTTTTCAAGTTTTGCACAATTGGCTTCCAATGGTCCCATTTCACATCAAACACCATTCCCACACAAATTTTCACAAGGAATCCATTGGAAATACCAAATCAACCAAATTCACATTATATTGACATGTTTCACAATGCATTGCAACATGTCACACAATATCACATTTCAAACACAACATTACAACTCTTCCAATTCAAGTTCCCAAATCAATTCCAATGACCAAATACCACAACATGGCATCATTTCCAACATATAACACAACCCAATTCATCCAATCCAAACCACACAAAATTCATCACAAAATCAGGGCAAATTCTACAAATCACAATACTCAACCATAATTCACAAAACTTAGACCAAAAGGCTTCAAACACTCACCTCTTCCTCTTTCCCAAACCAATTTCTTGACTCTCCATCTTTCCAAATTTCCTCAAACCATCAAACACCTCCAATCAAGAATCTAAAACCATAGAGATGAAGCTCTCATCACTATGAACAACATTAAAGAAGGGTATTTGAGCATTAGAGGACATTATCTCACCTAAACATTGAACTCTTCCTTTCTCTTTCTTCCTTGAGCTTGGCATCCATGGAGAACGAAGAGAGAGATGAGAGATAAAGATGAAGAGATGAAGAGAGGATTAGTTTTTTGGGAGCCAAAACGTCCAAATAAAGAGAGGAGAGAGGAAAAATGAGTTGAACATGTTGACCCAATCCAAGGGTCCACAAAATGCCACATGTCAACATCTTGCAACATCCTCCATGGGCTCACATGCACACACATACACATGATTCCGCCCTTTGATCTAATATACAAATCAATCCTAACCATTGATCTTGAAGTTACCAATGAGCTTCCTCTTCGGTAACCGATCAATTGGTCGGTAACTTTACCGTTTTGCCCCTGATTATGGCAATTCCTCTTGAATCACCATCAAACACATTTTCTCATTCATTTTCTTTCACAATATGCCCTCCCCTCTATTTTAAGTCAATTTAGAGGTTAATCCATAATTGAACTTAAGTACAGGGTTTCGGCGCTGCTCACAACACATACCAATCACATTCGAAACTCAAATCACATTGGATTCTCCAAAAGGGTTCATTTATCACTAACCACATCCACTTTTGGAGTCATTATATCTTAATCACAATTTAGGATCATGCTAAACCAGGGCTTAGCAGTCCACTAATCTCAGGCTTATTCTCTAGCCTCAAGTTTCAAAATTCGGGGTATTACAGATGGCATAAAATAGAGAAAAGGATGGTGGCTGGAAAAAAAAGGGAGGAGACACCGAATAGAAAAAGAGGAGCAGCCAAAAATAAAGGAAAGAAGGGAGACGTTGCTGCTGATGGCTATTCTCTACTTCATTCATCAAGAATCATCCTCCACCTCCATGAGTAGCTAAAGCTTTAGTGATTTCCTTGAGTTGGGTAATGGGTTAAGCTTCTAAACTTCAATGGAATTCCTTTAATCTCTCTTTTTAGTTCATAATTATGTAGCTTGGTTAAGTATGTAATTGTGATCTAGATTGTTCTATGCCAAGTGAATAAACTTGGTGGTTGAGCTAGGAGTTGATTAATTAAACTTTGTATAATTCAAATTAGGAGTAGGTTGGGTTGTTTATTCAAACTCGGTTGAGTGGATTGTAAATGACTAAACTAAATGCTTTGAATTTTTGTAATGGTTATTACAAGCTAGAGTTGGAAATTGATTTTTCATTTCCTTGAGTCTGAATTAATTGGTAGTATTCATTTAATTGCATCAGTTGAATGAATTAAATGATTATTGCAAGTATGGAGCTAGTGGTAGCTTAGTTTCATCTTCTTGGCTCATTGTGGAATTGAAATCATTAGCAAGGAAGGAAGGCTAAAACCTCAACTTAAGGGAGTCCCATTTCATTATTATTCTAGTTTATTAAATTTACTTTGTTGTTATTGTTAATTTTGATTCCATTTGCTTCTTTGTCTTGAAAACCGAAAAATATAAAAATATTGCTTTAGCTTAGTTCACTTCATTAGTTTAAAAATGCAATTTCTCAAAATGATTTCTCACAACTTTAAGGGATTCATCACTTTACTATTTAGAAACTTGGAAATTAATCTTCTTACAAGAATGACCTAGGTTGAACTACTACGCTACATTTTCAAACATAGTTTTATTTGGAAAACTCACACGATATGGGTTCATCACCTACACAACCCATAGCTTAAATTAAAGCTAGTACTCACATCTTGCTTCTCCTTAGGTTCTTTCTTTAGTTCTTCAATCTTTGCTCTTACAAGTTAGCTTAAAAGATCTCTTGTTGGAATTCTAAAAGCATATAAATGAAGCTCTCATTAAGAGGAACAATGTTTATAAAGAGTGTTTTGGCCATAGATGAGGTTAAGAAGGTGAAAAATCAAGATCACAGAGCTCACCTTCACCTTATTTCTTCTTTTCTCTTTTCATGCAGCACCAAGACCGACTTGGAGAATAAGAGAGAGAGCAATTAAATGATCATATTTCTCTTCCCTTATTTCTTAAAGAGCTGGTCGAAAAGTTGGACAAAGGAGGAGGAAAAATTGTGGTCACAAATGATTTACTTTGGTCAAATACTTGTAGTAATTTTACTTGGGTTTTTTCCTTTCCTCTTCCCTCCATCTTTTTGACCAAAAGTGGCTGCCCAAAAAGTGTCCTAATTAATTCAATCTTTAGCCACTCTTCTCTCATCATTTGTCCAAAATATATGTCCTAAAAAGGTGACAATTTGGTTGACCAAGCATTCTTGTAATTAACTTGCTTGTTGGTCAAACTTTCAACTTAAAGTTTTAACTTTTCAAATAGATCCAAAATGACCTTGATTGAACTTCCTCTTTTGTTTTCTTTATGTTTGGATGTCATTTATCATATGGCAAGGTGAGGAAATATTAATTGAATCTTATATCCTAATGTGTTGTTGAATATTTGACCAATTTTTCATACTTCTTGTCCTTGCCTTAACCAAAATGCTGTATGTGAGAGTAGAGAGTTTTGTTGGCTTTTTTCTTTTATTTCCCTTAGTCTTCTCACAAATGGCACTTTTTTTCTCTCTTTCTTATGTTCAAATTATATTTTTGGTCATTTCTGACTTCAACCGAAAAGACTAGGTAGTTGCCTCTAGCTAATCAGAACTAAAGTCTTAGCAAAATTTCTAGGGGTAATACTATCATTAATTCCACTATGTATTCTGTATGTTTAGCCCTTGAGTACATTTTAGGATATTGCACCAAGCTCCAATTTAGTACGGCTTATCATCTTCAGACGGACGAGCAAACAGAAAGGAAAATGCAGACACTTGAAGATATGCTGAAGGCATGTGTATTAGATTGCAAAGGCAGTTGGAATCAATTCTTTCCCAGACTATTACTTTCTCAATTTCTGAGTAGTCTAACAATAGAAATGAAAACTCCTTTCCATTGTAGTATGACCATACATTTCTTAGACTTATTCATTGAGGGGCCCAGTAATATCTCTCTACTAATGTGAGGGACAAATTCCATCTTGATCATTCATATTCCTCTGCATGAAAAACCACCAAGCCTGATTATAGCCTTTATAATCACCTGGTCAAAAGTGACTTTTGACTAGTTTAAAGCTTAGCAACTCTCATGTAGGAATCCATGATGACCTCAGGTCAAAGGGCATTATGATGTGGTTATACATGAGAAAAGCTTATGACTTGATCCATGTAGCTTTCTCATAGTGGTTGGTCCAGCACCTTATACTCTTACAAGTGCCTAAGACTTTGAATCATATCTCCATATCTTATCAAAGTCATACTGATCTTGTTTCATCTCTGCTCCCGCATAGATGACTGACCAGGGACATTTTAGGACAATCTTTATGAATTATCCAAGATACAATTATCACAGTTAACGTGCAAATAATATGATAACGGAATGGAGAAATTTCATTAAATTAATAATGTTCAAAGTACAATGATTGGCCCTTTGGGCACAATTTCCATTTCTTAATATTAGAGTGTTCTCTGCCAAAATCCCTGTAGTGTTTGTTATCTAATGGTTATTCATACAAATTATCCAAATATGATAACCTACAGAAGCATAAATTCTTTTAGTCTTGTTTATTACTCATCTGTGACTACCTTTTTGCCCTTTGAGTAGCTTGCCTTACTGTAAGTTAGTTATTGGAAAGGGGTGAGATTCAAAAGAATCCTAGTAGTAATAGATAACATGCAATACAGAAACATGCCATATCAACCATCACATATCAGAAAATTCAATATTCTTTTGACATTAAGAGACATGCTTATATAGTAAACAATTCCATTCAAGGACTCATTGTCCCTTCCCATAGCGTTGGGTGTTCTACTAGGCCAAAGCCTTTCTCATCTGAATGCTTAATGGGTAATTCTACCCAATTCATGTTCATAGTTCAAGTATTCATAATGGTAATACTATGCATGAAACAGAAGATGAGGGAAAGGTTACTACCTTAGCCTTTCTAGTCTCGTACTTGTTATGGTTCTAGAACCCAGGGCAAATATCGAATCCTATAAATTAGAATTTACGGTTGATGAGTTATTACTTATTCCAATTCTTACTAGATGACTTAACAAACCTCCCCTTGAAATTCTAAAACCATAGAAATGAAGCTCTCATCAAGGGGAACTATGTTTATGAGAGTATTTGAGCCATAGAAGTGGCTTACAAGGTCAAAATCCAAGTAAAATCTCTTACCTTCTTGTTTTCTCCAAGTCTTCTTTTCTCTTTCCTTTTCTTGTGTTGGCCTTTACTTTTAGAGAGAATAAGGGAGTGTATATTGTTTTAATAACTAATTCATCTTTCCACAAATGCTTGGCCAAAAGAAAAAAGAAAAAGATGTGGCCACAATTCCATCTTCTTACACAAGCAAAATTAATTTACCATGTGAGGTTTAATTTGAGTTAGTTGACTTTTCTTTCCTATATCCTCTTCCCTTCTTGCTTTGGGCAAAAATATAGGCTACCAAAATGGAGGAAAACAATGTTGACCCAATTTCCTTATGTTATCTTGCCATTGGTCAATAATTCTCCATGTTGGAAAAGTTAGATGACACTTTGACTTATTGACCAAACTTGTCTTCCTTCTTTATTTACCCATGTTCAACAAAATTTAACCCTTATGTATGGAGGGTTAATTTGCTTTTTTGATCTCATAATCACTTCTTACTTTTGAAGAGAAAATCTTAGCCCTTCATTTTGTCTTCCAATTTTAACATCAAGATCAAGTGGCAATTATCTCGTTTGCCCTTGATTGTGGCAATATTATTTCTTACGCCATTAGTTCTTTTAGTTCTCTATATTACTTCTTTCTAGACACCATTTCCCTTTTCCTTTGAATCCAAGTTAGGTTTTATGTGTCACATCCCCCGTATTCCCGTCCCTCCTTGATCACACACAGGTTCACGATACTGCAGTAAGGCTAACTCAAAGGAATATCCATGCCCCTTGCGTGTTCCTTCCTCCTCCCCAGGACTCCAACACCCAACCTGGGGATAAGTTCAAGAGCTTGGAGAGGCCTGGTACATTATGTCATTTTGACACACCCTAAAAGAATCAGGTACTTTCTTTCAACTAATTTGCAACGAATTTTATATTCTATTATGATTGCAGTTTCTAAAAGCCATTCTATTTCTTATGCATTCTTGGAACTCTTACTAAACTAGACTTAGTAGCCTACTTTATTCAGTCTTATTCCCTAGCTTCTAGTCCCAAAAATTGGGGTATTACACACTTCAAATCTCTCTTTCTCTATCATGTCTTGCTTGAGGCCTGCATGCCCCTTGAGGCCTTTATAGTAGGGAGTTCTATTGAGCATAGCCATAAAGCCAGAAATGTCTTAATCCATTCCAAAGTGCATGGCTATACTAGATGTCTATTATACATTCAAGTTAAACAAGCGAAGTAGAAACTCTCTCTCATGCATATATTATATATAGGCTTAAAATGAGTGACTATAAATATATACAAATTTTTGTATAATTTTGTCCTGGATACATACAGAATGGATATCAAAAGGACAATCCCCAATTTTTTTAAAAAAAATTGCCTCAAAATTAATGTTTCTTCCATAAAAACTGTTATTTATGTATAAACTATATGATGGTTGTTTAATTAAACCCATTAGCAACTATAGCAAATAAATAAAGATTGCAATTTAACACCTATTATGTATGTTTGTATTTTATATAATAGTTACAATAGTTTATATTGGTTGTTTACTTGGGACCATTATTTATTATGTAAGCATTACTATATATTATGATGGTTGTTTGTGTGTGCCTATTAATTATTATCAAGCACTGCACATATCATTGCCTCATCAAGCCTCAATTCATAATATGTGTTATATTATAACCGTTATAATAGGTCCATAATAAATAGTGGTTCCAAACCATTATTTATCTATGTGAAGCATATATAGCCCCCACATATATATATGCATGTTCAAAACTGTTATATATCATAGGTAATAACCATCATAAAAGACATTTTCTGTAACAGTGACTCCTTTGATCCAATAATTTTTCTCCTTAGTGTAATGCTAAAATAGAAGTAAGGTGAGAGAAAGAATGAGAGATGATGGTTGGTTTTCTTCTAGGGAGCTTGGAAGTCAACTATTACAAAAAAATTTACTCATTTGTAGTGGTTAAAATGGCGGATTTGTAGCGGTTATAACCGCTACAAATGTGAGTAGTAGTGGTTAAGGAAATCACTACAAAATACACCATGGCAAACGATTTTGTAGTAGTTTTTGGAACTGTTACACATATCAATAAAAATGATACTATGTTTGTTATGGTTTTACTGAGCCGCTACAAGATGCTTATGTAAATTAGACTTTCTAGGAGGGTCTTGCAGTGGTTATCAAACTGCTACAACTGTCATTTGAATTTGTGAGATTAATTTTTTAATGTTTCTTTGCAGCGATTGGCTACCTACTACAAATATGGCAAGAAATTTTTTTCAAAGCTACTTTATCGGTGTTTACTCAGGATTCTGCTTGAATTTTTACTTGGGATTGTGTCACATGTATCGGTGTAACACTAGTCATACAAACCCCTTTATTATGTACATGGGAGTGTTTTTCTTTAATTACTTGGGGGTTAATTATTTCTTCATGACTCGTTAGCCATTATTCTTACCATATTCATATATCAAAGTTAGTTCTATTTCACTGCTCTTACTTTTAGTTTTGGTGATTTTGATTACCATTCAATTCTAATATGTATTTTCATACTTTCTTATACATATATATTCATAAGTGTAAATACTTTACAAACATTAAAAATAAATACACTTGAAGACTTCAATTCTTCGAATTCTTTCTTTCTGATTATTCTTCAAGTATTCGTCTTTGTCGTATTCCTGTACCTATATGGTTGGTGGGGGAGGGTGAGATTCAAGGGAATCTCAGTAGCAAACATTACAAACAATACATGCAAGATGAATGCTAGTGCATTATATGCTTGCGTTATATAGGCTCATATTCACATAATGATATTTTGCATGCTCAATGTTTTGGTGCAACATACTTATGACCATAGCAAAAATAGAAACAGAGCTTCATTCATTCATACATGCTTCACATAATCAAGTGAAGAAATAGATCAAATCAATACACATCAGAAACATTACATACATGCAAATATATAAGTTCACTACCTTTAGTCTTCAAGTCCCCTTTTGTAACTTTCTTCTAACCATTGAAGTTTTTTGGGAATTCTCCCATTCTTCTTCCTTCTCATCTCATGGCCCTAGGTACATAACCATATGTTAGAGCAATGATAAATGAATGTCCAGTGTGGCTACACAGGCATTTAGGACATGTCTCTTATATTTGAGCATATACTTGTCCCAATTTTAATAACCCAAAACACTTTGGTTTGTTAACTTTAAACTTAACACATTAGGCCCAGTGGGTATTTAATAGGCCCACACTAACTTTATGGGCTTTACTTAACCATTTAAGTTCAAATTATTTACCAATTACCGTTACTTTCTTATTTGCGCCTAATTAGCAAAATCTACCAGAATTTTCAATAATCTTTGAAAATTCATAAATAATTGTACAAATGTCCAATTATGAAGATTCCAAAGGCTATGTGACCCCTAATCATTCTAGTGTCAGGGTAAAATATAGCCATTACACTTCTGGTTTTACATCAATACAGTATCTCACTTAATTGATCACTGCCCCCAGAATTTGCTAGTTTTCCAAACGAAATTTTGGAAATTCATAATTAATTCTGAAAAAATCCAAATGGGTTGGTTCCAGATTCTATAAAAAGCTATTTAAGTTCTCTTTTAGGAAAAATATCACTGAGCATTGGTTATAGCTACACATTTTCCTAAAATTCGTCAAACTCATACTACAACAGATTTCATTCCAAAATTAAGGTCAAATTTGAAAAATTATAACTTTCAATCTAATAGTCCAAATGGCTCATATTACCTATCAAATTAAATCCTAGGATGTTTACTTTAATCCTATAAAATTTCACATCATTTGGACTAAGTTTGACTGATCAAATACACATTGTAAGTTCTCTGCTTCTAGAAAATGAATTCAGGCAGACTTGAACACAAACTTCCAAAATCATCATTTAACTATAAACACATTATTAAACCATGATTAAACCTAATAAATTCCTGTTGGAAGAAAAATGAATAGTACCCCACCCTCAAGAACACTCATCCAAACAACAAACCAATCGGTTCAAAATGAAGTCCACTCTCATCTCTACACGTTTCCATAATTGGTTCAAAAATCTAGCAGTACTCTACCCTACAAGATGGTACCAAACCCATCTAAATGAAAATCCAAAACCTTAGAAAAGAAGCTTGGGATAAGTAGAAGAAGGTTTTTAAGGGTATTTTGAGAGAAAAAGCCGATTCGGTGGAGTTTTAGCAGATTGCAGTTAAGAAAATTTGCTATTCATCCTCTATCTCTCCTTTAACAATTTCTTGAGATTTTTTGGCTTTTTTTGACTTAATGTTCATAATGGACAAAATTATTAGGCGCTTAATGGTCTTGGAAAGTGTCTACCATGTGTCGCATTCCTGTGGTTCCATTTATCCGGTGATCTAGTGATTCAATGAAATATGCTACTTGCTTTAATAAAGTGGGTCCCGCCTTCTTTCTCGAGCCTTTAGCTATCCAATTTGTCAAGAATAGTTGGGTCTTATAATTTTCCCCCGGCTCCCAGGTTTGGTGTTCATGAAAGTTAGTTAGGTGACCAGACCAGAGACCGGTGGATTTTCTCAGCTTGGGGTGAGGTGGCACCCCCTGGTGATGACAACTCAAAAGGCATAAAGGTGATGGTAATAATGGGGGACACTTGTCACCTCCTTATTCTTCCAACAAAAAGTGTCATTGTCCTTTGTAATGATTAAGGGACATTTGTTATCATCTTGCTTAGCCAACACAAAAGCAAGCCATGTTTGCTTACTTTATTAAAGTTACTTTAATAAAGTTACTTTATCGGTGCTTACTCAGAATTCTACTTGGGATTACTTCATGTACACTGAGGCCCACCAAATGATGCTAGGTCAAAGTATATATGTGGGGCCCACATGGCACAACATTCTAGCATCTACTCCAAAAATGCAGGATACACATTTTACCCTAAAAATGACATGTGCACACCTACACCAGCATATTTACTCTACCAATCAATCCCATACCTCATGACATGCAGGGTGGCGTCTTTCTACAAACTCAATGGCATCGTATATGTGTCATGTGCACATTTATACCGACACTTTGATTCTACTACCTACGTATACTGGGCCCCTTGCTCGGTAGGGCTGGATCACATAGTCCCCTAGAGTTTTTCTATCCTCGACATTCTTGGTACTCTTTCTAAATTGGTTTTAGAAGTCTACCTGATATAGGCTTATCCTCAAAGTCTTAGGCCCAAAATTTAGGATATTACAATTCTCCCCCCGTTCAATAAATTTCATCCCTAAAATTTACTACTGGTTCGATTTTTAATAATACTTCTAAGGGACTATTATAGCCAGGGTTTGATTTCTTTACTTTTACTCCTTTTTGACACCTCAAATTCTAGAGGTCCATCGGCACTTCAAATTGTAAAGATCATCTCAAATTCTAGAGGATACTCCAAATTCCTAATACCTTAGATTCAAGAGGTTTTCTCATTCAATTTTATTTCTATTTCTATTCTAATAGACCTTTCTTGTCTATCCTACGTCTGATCTTCTTCAATTCAAGTTCTTAGACTTCTTTTCTCTTGTCTAGCACTATATCTAGCATGTACTATATGAGCCCTTCTATTAGTTTTTATTTCTATTTTACCACTAACTGCACCACTTTTCAATTCAAAGCATCAATGATGATAATCACATTACTGCTTTTACATTCATCTATATTGTCTCATATGATACTTTTCTGATTTTTAAATATTCAAAATTCTTGTGGTCATAGTACATTTTCGCAACCGCACCATACAAAGTAATGTTGTTACATTTTCAAACCAAATAATTACTGCTAGCTTAATTCTCAAGTGGGGTAATTCATCTAGTAAGGTGTCAACTATTGAGAGGCATACGCCACCATTCTGTTATACTATATCAGAACATATCCCAATCCTTTCTTTCTTTCTCGTTCTATTACAAACCATACTGGTCGCTTCACTGCAAACCATATGGGTCGTAATTCTCTGCAGACCACACAAGTTGCCTTAATCATTTTTTGCAGATTACACACGAGTTGTACTCTAGGATTAGGAATATTCAATACTAGTGTGAGTTTCAACCTCTCCTACAGCTTTATAAAATCCACTTGTAGACATATCCTAATCCTTTCTTTCTTTCTTATTCTATTACAGACGATATTGGTCACTTCACTGCAAACCATACGGGTCACAATTCTCTACAGACTACACAAGTTGCCTTATTCATTCTTTGTAGACCACACACGAGTTGCATTCTAGGATCAGGAATATTCAATATTGGTGTAAGTTTCAACCTTTCCTATAGCTATATGAAATCCACTTGTAGACATCATCCCACTTAAGAAATTCTCTCTGCAATTCTTTCTTTCAAATGAGTGGTAAAGTAATTCAAGAAAAATTCTAAATTCATCTAGTAAGACCCAGCAAACTGAGTATTTTTGTAATAGTTCTGGCCTCTTCTAGTTCTGTACTGCTCCTATTCTGGGTTCCTCTCACGATCCCTTCTTTTAAGACAACAAATTTCAAAGATAACCACCATAAATTGGTCAAAAATTTTGTTCAAAAATTCATCTCTTAAAAAATTCTGTTTACAATTCAGTTCATATAATTCACGAAAATAGCAGGTGCATTAGTCAGTTCAAAATTCAATTTTCACAAATACTTAGGAACCCTGAAGCTCAAGAACTTTTACTATTCATCCTTTCTCTTTCCGCTTTTATTTTCTCCTTATTTTCATGATTTGTTTACCATTTTCGGCCTCTTGGCCGAATTTAATGAGCAAGGAGAGGTCAAATGGCCTTTTTCCCACATATGTTTAAGTGCTTGGCCCGTGCGATGCCATGAGTTCCAAGTATGGGCCAGGCTCTTTCTCTTTCTCCCTTTTGCTCTTTCTTGGTGCCATTAATGTCATATGAAGGGAAGCTAGATGAATTTTCTTTCTTGGTATATAATCGGACCAGAGACTGGTGGATTTCCTTGATTATTGTTCTAGGTATCACCTCCAGAGAGTGCCAACACAAAAGTCACTTTATGAATCTCATGATGAAGGGACAAGTGTCACCTTCTTGTGTGCTAACCCAAAAGTTGGGTCATCGTTACTACTTTATTAAAGCAAATTTCATAAAGTGACTTTAATTAAGCTACTTTATCGGTGTTTACCTTGGATTCTACTTGGGTTTTTACTCCATACTTACTTGGGATTGCGTTACGTGTATCGGTGCAACACCAGTCATACAAACCCCTTTATTATGTACATAGAAGCGTTACTCATTAATTACTTTGGGGTTAATTAGTTCTTCACGAATCGTTAGCCGTTATTCTTACCATCTTCGTATATCAGAGTTAGTTCTATTTCTTCGCTCTTACTTTTAGTTTTGGTGATCCTGATTACTATTCAATTCTAACACACATTTTCATACTTTCTTATTTGTACATATTCATCAAGTGTAAATACTTTACAAACATTAAAAATAAGTACGCTTGAAGACTTCAATTATCCGAATTCTTTCTTTCTGATTCTTCTCTATTGTATTCCCATACCTATATGGTTGGTGGGGAGGGTGAGATTCGAGGGAATATCAATAGTAAACATTCAAACATTACATGTAAGATGGATGCTAGTGCATGATATGATTGCCTTACATAGGCTCATGTTCACATAATGATATTTTGCATGCTCAATATTTCATGCAACATACTGATGGCCACAGCCAAAATAGAAATAGAGCTTTATTCATTCATACATGCTTCACATAATCAAGTAAAGCAATACAACAAATCAATATACAACGTAAACATTACATACATGCAAATACATAAGTTCACTACCGTTTGTCTTCGAGTCCCCTTTTGTACCTTTTCTTCCAACCATTGAAGTTTTTAAGAAATTCTCCCATTCTTCTTCCTTGTTATCTCATAGCCCTAGGTACATAACCATACATTAGAGCCATGATTAATGGATGTCCAATGTGGTTACACAGGCCTTTAGGACATGTCTCTTATATTTAGGCCTATACTTGTCCCAATTTTAATAACTCTAAACACCATGGTTGGTTAACTTTAAAGTTAACACATTAAGCCCAATGGGTATTTAATGGGCCCAAACTAACTTTATGGGTTTTACTTAATCATTTAAGTTCAAATTATTTACTAGTTACCCTTAGTTTCTTATTTTCGCCTAATTACCAAAATCTGCCAGAAATTTCAATAATTTTTGAAAATTCATAAGTAGTTGTACAGATGTCCAATTATGATGATTCTAAAGGCTATGTGACCCCGAATCAGTCTAGTTTCAAGATAAAATATAGCCATTAAACTTCTAGATTTACATCAATACAGTATCTCACATAATTTACCACTACCCCTAGAATTTGCCAGTTTTCCAAACCAAACTTTGGAAATTCATAATTAATTCTGAAAATATCTAAATGGGTTGGTTCCAAGTTCTATAAAAAGGTATTTAAATTCTCTTTCAAGGAAAAAATATCACAGAGCATTGATTACATCCACACATTTTTCATAAATTCATCAAACTCAAACAGCCAAAGATTTCATTCCAGAATCAAGGTCAAAGTTTGAAAAATCATAACTTTCAATCTACTCATCCAAATGACCCATATTGTACCCCCTTACTTAAAGGCCTTAAAAACAGTTAAAAAATATGTCAGAAAGTTAAACTGGACACTACAGAATAATTTATAACTCATTCGAGGTCCCGACTTTAAGACAGGGTTTGGTTCTGTACTAAAGTGGGGTTTCAAAAACTTTTCAATACATGTTTAGTGAGGTCACACTTCCACCTTTCAAATCTATTTGGCCTGTTTGGTTTTTGCTCCATTCATTAAGAGCAAAGTACTTAACAAAATTTGCTGATGGACTTTCGGGTTATATTCATTAACTAGTATGGTCTACTGGGCATAATCACCCATCTTAGTTCCTATACCGGGTATTACATACAAATACACAAGTCTATGATAGGTATGTCTACCTTTACTAAATTGAACTTATATTTACATCATATAAAATTCTTCAAAAGTTTGATAAACAACACAAAATCCTAATCTACTATCCATATGCACTAGCCTTGTTTACTGCTTCTCTTTTGATCTGCTTGACCTAGCTGTAGGTTAGTCATTGGAAAGAGTGAGATTCATATAAATCTTAGCAGTAAAATTTCACTTATATGACATACAATTTCATAAATCATGTAAGCAATCATCACATAACAACATTCACAGCAGCATTCATAATAGAATTCATATTCGGGACATTCGTCACAATTCTTGGCATTCATAACATTTGTCACATTCTTCACAATTCATGACATTCATCACAATAGATGATATGCACATACATACAAAGCATTATACATGATATAAGAGAAAGAGTCACTACCTTATTCTTTCCATTCTTGTTCAGGCACAGGTTTCCTACGCTTAGGGCATATGTCAAATCCTATAAATCAGAATTAAGGACGACAAGTTACTACCTATTTAAATTCTTAAATAACTCCAAAACACTTGTGGTTGGTTATCATTTGAGTCCCTTAGGTGGCTATGAGAATTTCAAAGAAAAGCCTAATAGGGTTGGGGAGAGCTAGACTAGAAACCACCATTTAAAAATTGAAAGTGCTAAAATTAGGGGTTAGCCATGGCCAAGGAATTCTTTGGCTGTAGCTGAAATAGGTCAGAAGCTTTTGGGTTGCAGCCAAGAGTCCTTTCGAAGCGGCTAATAGCAGATCCGACAATTTTTGGCTGTGGCCAAGAAAATTCCTCTTTCTTGGTAGAACTTCAAAAAATCAAAATGGAGTGATTTCAAGTCCTACTTGAAGCTTTTTAAGTCCACTACGTAGAACAAATATGAGCCAATGCCATATACAACCACAAAAATACAGAATCCAATGAGTAAGATAAACTCCAATTTCAACCTGAAACTTTGAAAATGCATAACTTCCAGCACACATGTCTAAATGATAGCCACTTTATATCATTTTAAAGCTTGTCATGTCTACTACTTAACTGGAAAATTTAACAATTTTTATATATCATTTACTATTCAAAGTACCATGAAAACTAGCTGCCCTACATAGAATTTTCATTAACAAAACTTTCAGTTTTTCAACCTATGCTTCCATTGGTCTAAAATTCATACCAGGGATACTCCCTATAGAGTTTTTCATTTAGGACACAATAGAAACATCAAAACAACCAAATTCTCACTTCTTTGAAATTTCCTATTTTTTGCAGCAATTCAACATAAAATCTCACAATTGTTAAACTTCACATTCAAGTCTCAAAAGAATTTCATATATCAAATGGACACCACAAGACACCATTACTACCATCAAAACATCATGAACTCTCTAAACCCAATATACATGAAAATAGGGAAAAATTACACAAGCTAAAGTTTTCAACCAATGATCACAATTCATATATCAAAGGGTTGCTTTTACTTACCTTTACCACTCTTTCTAGTTTGTTCTTTGATTCTCCAACCTCTAGTTTTTCTTGAGTACACAAAACACCTCTTTTTGCAAATCTAAAACCATAGGTTGAAGCTTTCATCAAGAGGAATAAGATTAGGGAAGAGTTTTTTTAGCAACAGAGGTGGTTAACAAGGTCAAAACTCAAGAGAAAGATCTTACCTTCAACATTTGCTTCTTTCCCTTTCTTCTTCCTTGAGCTTGGACGTTTTGTGAGCTTGGAGAGAGAAAAATATGATGAAATGAATTGCCTTTAATCCCTCCTAGACACTTGCATGATATTGAGAAGAGAAAGGGAGTATTAAAAGTTTATTCTTATCCCATTTTAATTGGCCAAGTCAAATTGATGCCAAGTGTCACAATCCTATGGCTCTACCATAAAGCAAGTAACTATTTAGTTACTCTAACTAATTCAATTAGGTATTTAATCATACCTCTTACTCATTTAGTTAATAGTCAATTTGTCCTTCGGTTGCTGACTAATTGGCCGATATATTTCTTTCTTCCCGTTTTACCCCTGACAATGGCAATTTTAGTTAGATTGCCACTTGATGGATTATTTGATTTCTTTTCCTCTTGCCATGCGCTCGTCCCTTATCTTTTCATTCAATTTAGACTTTGTTACCATAATTAAAGTTAAATACTGGTTTGGGCACTTTATACAATTGATAATTGGCACTTTATTCCCTGAAAGAGTCCATCTAACATTCATTATATTCTCATTTTGAGTCATGAACCCTTATACACATGTTGAGGTATTACAATTCTACCCTCATATAATAAATTTCTTCCCCAAAATTTGTTACACATCTTGAGGCATAAATCCAAGTAACACCTCCTCATGTCAGCTTCTACTTCTCAGGTTGCTTCCTACGGAGATAGTCCCTTCCAGACTACCTTCACAAATGGTTGCTTTTGTGTCTGAGACACCTTTCTTGTCATTCAATGATTTGTTCTTGCTCCACCACAAAGGTGAAGTTGTCTTCATATCGACATCTTCATACTCGATAATATACGTAGGATCTAGTTGGTATTTATTTAATTGTGAAATATGAAGCACATCATGGAGCGTACTCAAGTTTAGGGGAAGTGCTAACTGGTATGCTATAAGGCTGATTCTTTCAAGAATCTTAAATAGACTAATGTATTATGGGCTCAGCTTGTTTCTTTTAATCGCTTTATCGATTCCTATGACCAGAGACACTCTCAAGAACACATGATCTCTAACTTCATACTCTAGAGGTCTTCTCCTTTTATCAGTATAGCATTTTTATCGAATTTACATTGCTAAGAGCCTCTTTCTGATAATTTGAATATGCTCTATAGTTTGATCAATAAGATCCAACCCATACAATCTTCTCTCAGAAGGTTATATCCATTATAAAGGTGATTGGCACTTCCTCCCATATAATGCTTCATATAGAGCCATCTAAATGTGTAATACCCCAAATTTTGAGACTCGAGGATAGAGAATAAGCCTGAGATTAGTGGATTGCTAAGCCTCAGTTTAGCAAGATCCCAAATTGTGATTAGGGGTTAATGGCTACAAAAGTGGACGTGGTTAGTGATTAATGAACCCTTTTAGAGAATATAAAGTGGATTGTAGTCGCGTGTGTTATGAGCAACGCCAAAACCCTGTATTTGAGTTCAATTGTGGATTAACATCCAAATTAACTTAGAATAGAGGGAAGAATTGAATGGGGTATTGTGATGGAAACGGTGTCATGTTGTGATATTTAATCATTGGAATTGATTTAAATTAGATTGGACACATTGGTTGCAAAATTGGAAATGCTGTCCAGTATGAATTCTGTCTGGGCAGTCTTCTCGTGTGGACGTTTTTACTAGGCAAATGATGTCAGAAAATTATGAAATTTCCAGTCTTAAAGATCACATCCCAAGCTTCAAAATGGACATATACTTTGTGCCATTTCATGTTGGGAACTGGGAGATATGACTGTCCAAAATTTGAGGTCGAAAATGGACTCTGTTTTGGGGCAGTGATGAAATTTGTTTAATTCTGGAATTTTGTGGTGATTTCTGGTAATGGATTATATTTTTCCAATGAAGAGGACTTAAATACCTTTCATTTGGCTTTGGAATCACCTTATTCCAATTTTTCTAGAATTAGTTATGATTTTTCAAAGTTTGGGCAGAAAATCTGCCAGAAAATCCGAAAATCCCAATTTTGGGAATTATGACATCATCAAAAGGCAAGATGACATAAGCATGGAATTAAAACATCTTCTCATCATCTTCAGCTCTCATTTCCGACGTGCTGCACAGCTGAATATGGAGAGAGGAGTTGAGAGAAAAATAGAGAGAAGGAAGGAGAAATCTCGCAAGGTAAGCCGATTTCTCCGGCGATTTAGCTCCTAACGCGTATAACTCTACTCTTAAGCTTCTCTTCTATGTTCTTGAAGGTTGTTGAAGCTCAGATCTTGGTTAGGAAAGTTAGGGTTTTTCAGCCATATTGGGGAAAAGCCAGAAGGAGCTTGAGGTAACTTCCAAACTCTCGTATATTGACTATTCTAGCTACTGTGGGCAATTTAATCGGTGAAATTTCACCGGATTGCCGTTGGTTTTAATTTATGGAAATGGGTTGTAGGGGCTGTTATGCTGCCCAAATTGATACTAAATGGTAGTTGTAACATAATGGAATAGTCAATAAAGTGGTTAGGAGTGGAAAGAAACACGTTTACGGAGCCGAAACCGAAAAACCCCAATTTTCCCCTTAAAACCCATATATTTCGGCCAGCATTGTAAATGGGTCTTAGAGTTGGATTTTCAATGATTTGATGATTCCATTGGATTCAGTGGGCGAAAATAGGTGGGGTTACAGTTGGGCACTTTTTCGGAAAAGGCCGAGAAAGCATAATTACAGAAACGCCCCTAAAACCCTAAAAGTAGGGCTGCCAAGGGCAATTTCGTAATTTGACATTGAATTTGATAATTCCGAGTACAGAAATGGATTCCTTGGACGAAAATATGTTAGAATAGCCCATGTCAAAATTTCAAGAAAAGTACAGCCGGACCGGGTATGGCGGGGCCGGGCCGGGTCCCCGGGGGTATTTTAGTAATTTTTCAATATAGCTTCATATAACCCCCAGAAACACTATGGAAGTGTCTAAATAGTACATTTGACATTGTAGGATCGAATGTGAAGCCCCGAGTTGCTGGCACGCAAATCGAGGAGAAAAGACTGGAGGTAGGGAACTTATCTCTCCTGCATGCTCTGATAACTGTATTAATGTGTTGATGCATGTTATTGCTTTGCTTGATTATGTGGAACATGTATGAATGATTTGAAGCTATGTTTCAATATATGTTATGGCCATATGTGTATCGTTCGAAGCATTAAGCTTATAGATTTGTCATTGTATGTGTGCATAAGTTATGTGATGCAAGCATGTCATGCATTAAACACTTATCTTGCCTCCATATTGATAATGTTTCCCTACTGAGATTTTCTCGAATCTCACCCTCCCCTACCAACAATTTAGACAGGACAAGTGGCAAGTGGAGGGAGCGGCTAGGACTCCTTCGAGATGAGAGTTGGTGTTGGTTACCAAGGCGTTGTGAAGACTGTATATGATTCGGTTGAATATATGGTTATGAATGTGAGATGAGATTGTGTAATCCCCATTTGAAGAATTGTAATGGGCAATTGTGCCCTGTATATCTTTAGCGAAGGTATGTACCCGAGATTGCCGGGATGATTATGTTGTGCACTCTGATATTTATATGAATGTGATTTATCTTCATGTAGTAATTGTATTCAAAATGTGAATATGAGACCAAGTTTATAAATGATTTCGAAAGATATTTTTGAAAACCCCATCATGTGATGGGTTAGTAAATGTTATTTGATTATTATTGGTTTCTATTTCATTTTGATCACGTATTTCGGATATAATTACGGAGGGGGTTACAAAATGCTCGCATGATAGCTATTTTTGTAAGCGAACTCAACAAGTGGAAGAAAGTAATCTCAATTTCCTTTAAAATATAGTACATACACCCTTACCATGTCTTCCAATATTTGTATGGTCCTTTCAGACTTTTCGTCTATCTATGGATGATAGGTCATACTAAACCTTAATTTTGTACCTAGAGCTGCATGTAGAGCCCTCTAAAACCTCAAAGTGAAATGAGGGTCTCTTTCTGAAATAATACTCTTTAGTGTGCCATGAAGTCTTACTTTATCTTGAATATAAATTTCTACCATTTTATTAGGAAAGTAGCTATCGTGACAAGGTTCATGGTCATACTTTCCCACTTCTATTCTGGGATTTTAGAGCTTTGCTAGTCGTGGCAGCCTGTGATGTTCAATCTTTACGTTCTAATAAGTACGATATCGCACCACATATTTAGTCACTTCACTCTTCAATCTCAACCACCAATACAAACACTTCAAACCATGATACATCTTGGGATTTAATTTCATATGTAATATAATCCTTTTGGACTAGTGGATTGAAAGTTATGATTTTTCAAAATTGGACCTTGATTCTAGAACGAAATCTGTAACAGTTTGATTTTGACAAATTTCTGGGAAATGTGCGGTAGTAATTGGGGCTTTGTGATATCTTTCTTGAAAAAGGATTTAAGGAGCTTTTTATAGAATCTATAACTAACCCATTTGGAAATTTGTAGAATTAATTATGAATTTCTAAAGTTTGGTCAACAAAACTGGCAGATTGGGTTAACCTATGAATTTATGGAAATTGTGTTAAATTGTCATAAATAGTAGGCTAAATATAAGAGACATGTCCTAAAGGCCTATATAGGCCCATTGGATACTTATTTATCATGGCTCTAATGATATGATTATATATCTAGGGTCATGAGGTGGCAAAGAAGAAGCATCTTTAATAGTTGGAGAAAAGGTACATGAGGAGGACTTAAAGACACATGATAGTGAACTTACTTAACTTGCATGTATTTGATGTGTTTGTTATGTTTCGATTTGTAGTATTGCTATGCTTGATTATGTGAAGCATGTATGAATGAATGAAACTTTGTTTTCTATATATGGTATGGCTATGAGTATAGTATATGAAACATTGAGCACGCAGAAATGTCATTATATGAATATGAACCTATGTAAGGCAAGCATATCATATACTAGCATTCATCTTGCATGCATTATTAGTATTGTTTTCTATTGGGATTTCCTAATTCTCACCCTCCCCTAACCAACCATTTAGATAGGCGAAAGTAGAGAAAAGAACTACACGAGAGGAATGCAATGGTGGAATGAAGATGGGAAGATGTCTGCATTTCATTGTAATGGGTTTAGACACCTTAGTAGTCTTATGCGGCTACATTATTTGTAATTATTATGTACAATCTCTATGTGGAATTCCTGTAATCAAGCACTTATTATCAGTATATCTATGCTATTCTTATGTGCCCACAAACTGCGCATTGCTACTTTAGTTAATATCTAAATAAATAAAGCTGTTGACAATTATAAGTGATGAATAATTTATGCAAGAAAGAAATGTGATTGCCCACTTTAATCCTTAGGAAAAATCCCATAAATAGTAATTTCTCAAATCTAATATCTAAAGCTTTAATCCATTTCATTCAATTATCAATTTAAACTTTAATAAATGATAAAATTTGAATTTAAGAGCCTCGTTATCATAAAACATAATTTCTCAATAAAACCCAGACTCTAGTTTCCTCAAATCAACCATAAACCATTTAAGCAAAATCTTAAACGAAACAATTCTTATTCTATTTTTATTAGCTTTATAAGTATCAAAATATAATCGCTAGATGTCTTAAAAAATGTAAAATCCATTAAACCCTAAATTTTTCCAATAGTAAACCAAAAATAAAAGAGGAGAAAATAAAAATAATAGGGCTATAGACTCTCCAAGCTCCCTTTTGTCCTAGATAGCTCTAATACCATAGGCCTAATTTAATGACCCAACATGTGAATACGTGCACATGACTCCAAAAGTGGATGTAATGAACGTTAGTTAAACACTTTTAGAGAATAGAGTGTGAGTATTGACCCGAATGATCCAAATTAGCAGTAGAAAGTGCCCAGACCTTGTATTTAAGCTCAATTATGGTGACAAAGCTAAAATTGAATTAAGATGAAGGGGAGGGCACATGACTTGTAAAATGGAATCAAAAGATGTGTTAAGTAGTAATTTAGTAGAAATTGTTGTAGTCAGGTGCAAAACTAGAAGAAAGAAATTGTATTGGCCAATTAGTCAGCTATTGAAGAGGAAATTCACTATATACTAAATGAGTAAGTGGTGTGACTAAATGGCTAATGCAATTAGTGGGAATAATTCTATGGTTGCATGTTTTATGAGGAGTTAAAGTTTCAACTCAAACTTTTCCCTCTCTCTCTCTCAAGTCGGTTAAAGGGGATAGAGGGAGTTGAAAATTGATTATCATCATCATCTCACTCTCCCTCTTTAGCTCTCTTTGGTCGGCCATGGAAGGAGGAGGAAAAAGAGAAAGCTCAAGATAAAGGTGAGCCATTTTGACCTAGTAGATGACTCCTTTTGCTTAAAAACCTCTTCTTTAATCTGGCCTCTCTTGAGCTAAGCTTCATTCCTATGGTTTTATATTTTCAAGAGGAGATGTTTTGAGAACTCAAGAAAACTAGTGGTTGGTGAATTAAAGAACAAGCTAGTGGAAAAGAAGAGGTGAGCAAAAGTTAACTTTTGACATGTATATTGTGATGTTTAGTTGAGTGTTCTGGCTTATAGAGTTTGCCCTAATTTTATGGAATTAGGGTGTTAGAGGTTTATGGTGTGTTGATGTTTGGTGGTGTTTATTAGATAAATGAACTTGATTAGAGTCATGAATGTGAAGTTTGACAATTTTGTTGTTTTTTGTTGAAATGTGCCCAAAGAAGGAACATGTTAAAGGAGTGGGAATTTGATGGTTTTGATGATTCCATTAGATTTTGTTTAGGAAATTATGTAGGAGTAGTGTTGATTATGAATTTTGAGCCATTGGAAACTATTGTGTAAAAGCTAGAAATTCTAGAAAATTTGACAAGTTAAAATTATGTGCAGGGGACCAACTTTGCATAGTGTTTAGAAATAGCAAATGGCATCAAAATGTTATGAAGCTTTCCTGTTTTGTAGTACACATTACAAGCTTTCCAATAATATAAAGTTTGAGTCATTTTGATAAGTACACAAGAAGTTATGGTTGTTTGAAAATAGCCAAGAAATAGGCTAGTTGTTGGCCGCGGCCAAGGAGTCTTGGCCGTAGCCCAAAAGTATCTAACCAGTTCTTGGCCATAGCCCAAATGTTACTTACATGTTCTTGGCCGCGACCTAAAAGTTTCTAACTTGATCTTGGCCTAGCCCAAATCTTTCTAACCATCTCTTAGCCGCAGCCAGAGGATGGCTTGGCCGTGGCGAACACCTTAAAAACTGCATTTTAAATTTTTTGAAAAATGGTCTTTGGTCTAGTTTTTCTCAACCCTTTAGGCTTTTGTTTGGGCTTTTAGTAGCCACCTAAAGGTTTCAAATGGTAACCAACCCTAAGTGTTTTGGAGTTAAGAATTGTAATAGTAAATAACTCATCACCCTTGATTATAATTTATAGGACTTGACGTTTGCCCTGAGCATGAGAAATTGGTGCCTGAACGGGAATGGAATGAATAAGGTATTGAATCATTCTCTTATATCATGTATAATGCTTGTATGCTTGTGTTATCATTGAATTGTGAAGAATGTGGGAGCTAGTTGCAAAGAAAGCGGTAGATAAATACAGCGAAAGCTATTGTGACACAAGTCACGCATCATTGTTATTACTGCGAAGGCTGTCGTTTTGTGACATAAGTCACACATCATTATGTATACAGTGAAAGCTATCGTAATACCGTAGAAGTGAATACGGTGAATGCTATTGTTGTGTATGCTTAAAAGTCTTGATAAAATGTACGGGTGAGGGTAGGCTGGCCAAAAGTCCCGGTAGAATGTAGGGGTGAGGTCATTATTATGTATATAGTGAAAGCTATTGTTATTGTGAATATAGGGAAAGCTGTTGTTATTGTGAATACAGTGAAAGCTATTGTTTATGATGAAATTTGTGCATAATTGTGGTAGCTAAATTGAACGAAAGCTATTTGTGACAATCGTCATACATCAAAGCGGAATTTACTGAGGCTGTTGTTGTAAAGTGCCGCTGAGAATATTATTGTATTATCGTTTTGTGATAATGGCTTACATGCTTTATTTATTATATATCATATGACTGAAAGTGTTGCTATTGAGATTCCTATGAATCTTACTCTTTCCACTACTAACCTACAGGTAGGGCAGGCGGATCAAAGGAGAAGTTGGTATACAAGGATGGTTATAGTTCATGGCTAGGAACTTAGTTTTCTGTTGGTTATCAAATGTTGGGATAATTGTATATGTAAATGTAGACTGATATAGTAGATTTGTATAATTGTTTGTAATCCTCGTTTTAAAATGGGCGAATATGCCTTGTAGGCTCTTATAGTTAAAAGATTGAAACTTGAGTGTCGTTGGGAATTTTATTGAGTACTTTGTTATGAATGAATGGAACAGTACCAAGCAGACCAAATAGTTTTGAAATATGGGCATGAGACCTGATTAAGACAGACTGTGAACATTTTTGAAAAAACCCTCTTTACCACAGCCCAAGTCCTATATCGAAGTTGCACTTGTGAATGAGTTTTAAATTGTTCTTTGGTCTTTCGCTTGCCTTATGACATGTTTTTAAACCACATTATCGGCTGTGAAGGTAGGGGTTACAACTATGGAGTTCTAGAAATCAATAACTTTGTTGTATTTGTAATATCATCTCATGTATATATTTTCTAACACAGCAAAGTTATTGGTATCTAGAAGAACTCCATCACCCTGTGTATCAAAGCCTTGCATCTGAGATAAAGGGGAGCATATTATTTATGTTGGTAAGTAAGGAGAAACTCTTCTAAAATGAGTGACACAACTACAGACCTGGAACCTATTCGTCTCCCTTCCTCTCCCCTACTTGATATCTTCCTCCTTTTGTTAGAAGAACCATTTCTAATTAGATGAAAACCTTTTAGAAATCAACCATATGCCTGAGGATGTTAGAGTTTAAGAGACTGACCTACTCCTTTTCACCTCTTATAGACTATACCACCATACCAATATCATCACCAGAAACATTAGATCTATCACCTCTACTAGGAGACCACATGTAAAAGAAATAGTTCTAACTTCCAAATTTGACCAGTGTGGCCTTTAAGCAACTACTACTGAACAGTATGTCACCTAAGAAATCCCTTAAGCCTTGATAGATTCCTGGATTACCCAAGGATATATCCATCTTCACATCAGTGCTGTCTGACTTATTGTTACTGTCTATGGAAAAAAAGGGATCCCCATAACTACCTAAGTTGCCCTCCTAGACACCACTTACACCTCTTATAGTACTGCTTTGATTTGTACTCTCTTGACCACTCTTAGCAATGGAAGTGTAATTCTCACCATCACTCCAGACTTCAACATAAAACTTTCAGACCCACCCTTTTCTAAATGCCTTAAAGTTCAAATCCAAATAGTTGGAGTGGACCAAGACCCTAAGGCTATCAAGGCTACTCTACACTATTAGATTATTTATAGGCTACATAACCATTCCCTTTATGTCTATTTCCCTAACTCTGCACCAACTTTATATAGTGGCAAAAAAATAATAAAGCCTCCTTCATTCAAAACCATAAGCAACTTTCCAAGGAAGAGCTCTCTTAGTTAATGCCACTTGAGTGGATCAACAATTATGAAAAGAAATTTCACTCTGTCTAAAGATCATGTCAATACTTCTGCTCTTGATCACGCTTGTCATTAGCACTCAAATTAATTACTAAATTATGAAATGTAGCGGAACAACTTAGGTCATATTCTCTTGCATGGAGTCAATATTATTTAACTATTTAATTAATTAGATGTTCAAGACTCAAAAGAAATAAAGAGCGATAATTTTTGGAGTTTTTTACTAATAAAAATAAAAAGAAAAGACAGGCACACAAAGGATATGCTAAAATTTCTTAAGAATAGATCAGTGGCTATCATAATTCAACAATGGATATGGAGTGTATAAATAGTACTAAGTCATAGGTCTCACTTAATTATTTAAGTACAATACTTGAACCTAGCATATGATAACCAATGTTATTAAAATCAGACCAGTCTAGACAGTTTAAGCCAGAAACTGGTGAACCAGTCACATAACTAATCCAATCCGGCCATATAACCAATTAAACCGATTCAATATTTCTTTTAAAAAAATAATTTAATTCTATCTTTTAAAAAAATTTCTTCAAAATTTCATATTAATAACATTGGTATCTTCACTTTCTCATCGGTTCGACCTACTAACCTTTGACCGAATACTCCGACCGGTTCAGTGTCTAATCGAAGTTTAATAACCTTGATAATAACCTCTTAATTAATTGTTTAAGCATCACTTAGCATGCAAATTTATGTTGAAATTATAAATGAAATGTTTAAAGAACAATCAATCAATATGCTTAGAGTGAGAGTAAACATATAATCAATCAAGACCTTGAATGAAAACATGAAATAACTAAAATCTTCAATTATAATTCAAAATATAACTTCAAATAATAAATTGCAATGGTTTAATCACAAAGATTATCAATCGAAGTCTTGAAAATATAAATTCAATCATAGACTTAGGAAATGATAAAATGCATATCACTACTATAGATTTGCACATTTATAACACTAATACATAATAGTTACAGCTAAGAAAATATCATTTATGTTGAAACAAAGGTCACACAAGGATATATAATAGTTAAAAGTAACAGTTAATATGTGCACTTTCATGTATTATGAGGCAGAATTTGCGAAAACGTAAAAATAATGGTTGTAGTTAATGAGTGTTATTTATTTAGTGACAAAAGTGATGGTTCTTTTGAAACAACTGTCATGTAACACTTACAAAAGATTCATATTCCAACCTTACATCAATAAAACCAAAAACATAACAATTATATCTATTGACCGTAAAGTATGAATGTAATATCCTGAATTTTTGGATTGGAGGTTTGGGAATAAGCTTGAATTAAGTTGACTACTAAGAACCAGTTCAACAAGTGCCCCAAATCAATTCCCTAATGTTTCTTATTTCTTTGGGGTATTAAGAAAGTAAAATGGTGAATTTTGGAGAATATGATTATGCTTCAAGTGAAATTTTCTGTGACGCAGTGAGCTTGTCATTTGATTTTGTATCAATAAAATGATGAATAAAAATTATAAACTTTTATAGGTCAAAAGTAACCATCCTAAGCTTTAATTTGATAGGTCATATGACTCAATTAGAGTTATATACAAAAAGTTATGAATTTTTGAATTTAGCTCGAAAAAACTGGAAATTTTCTGGAACAACATTCAAATATTTAAATTTTGAGATTCTTTTGCTTCCAGTTGGCTAAATTTTGTATTTTTCCTTGAAAATAGGCTCAATAAGGGTTCTATATCCTTTAGAATCACTACAATTCAATTTTTCTATAATTATTTATGATTTTCTCATAGTTTGGACAAAAAATCTGCCAGAATTTCCAATTAATCGAATAAAATATATCATAAAACACCATCATCCTCTTCTTGCTTAGCCATAACTGACATGAACCAGGGCTGAATAGAGAGAGAAGTTCAGATCTTTAGAGAGAGAGAGGAAGAAATCTCACAAGGTAGCCGATTCCTCCGACAATTTAGCTCCTAACGCATATAACTCCAACCTTAACCTACTCTTCTTTATTCTTTAAGGTTTTAAAGGTCAAAATATGTTTTTTAGCACTTAGGGTTTTAGCCACGTTGAGGAAAAGCTAGTGGGAGCTTGAGGTAATGTCCAAACTCTTGTATATTGACTATTCTAGTTGTTGTGGACAATTTAATCGGTGAAATTTTGCCAGATTGTCGTTGTGGGTAAAAATGGAAAATGGGTTGTGGGGGATTGTTATACTGCCCAGATTGGTACTAAATGGTAGTTGTAACCTAATGGTATAGTCAATAAAGTGGGTAGGAGTAGAAAGGAACACGTTTATAGAGCCGAAATTGCAAAACCTAGATTTTCCCCGGAGAACCTATATATTTCAGCTAGGGCTATAAATTGGCCTTACAGGTGGATTTTCAATGATTTTATAGTTTCATTGTGTTCAGGAGAAAAAATTAGATGGAGTTATAGTTGGTTACTTTTTCGGAAAAGGATGAAAAGCGTAATTGCAAAAAAGACCCTGAAACCCTTAAAATGGAGCTGCCAAGGGCAATTTTATATTTTGATAGTGAATTTGGTAATTCTAAGTCTAAAATTGGATTCCTTGGGTGAAATATGTCAGCATAGCCTATGTCAACATTTTTGGAAAGGTGCAGTCGGACCGGGTATGGCGGGGCTAGGGCGGGGCCCTGGTGGCATTTTGGTAAATTCTTACAATAAACTAATATAACCCATAGAAACACTATAGAAGTGTATAAATGGTATATTTGGAATTGTAGGACCGAGTGGAGAGCCAAGTTGCGATATGCAAATCGAGAAACATAGTTCGAGGTGGAAAAGGTTTAAGGTAGGGAACTTACCTCTCCTATATGTATTTGATATTTATATTGGTGTATTGATGTATGTTATTACTTTGTTTGATTATGTGAAACATATATGAATGATGGAGGCTTTTTTTCTGTTTATACTGTGGCCACAGTTTTATTGCATGAAATATTGAGCACGTAGATATGTCATTGTGTAAGCATGAGTTATGTAATGCAAGCATGTCATGCATTAAGCACTTATCTTGCATGCATATTGATACTACTTTTATATTGAGATTCTCTCAAATCTCACGTCTCCTAACAACAAATTAGATAGATGAAAACAAAAGGTGTACTGAAAGCAGAGAAGAGAACTATACAGAGGAATGCAGTGGTGGAACGAAGATGAAAAGATGTCTCCGTTTCACTAGGACGGATTTAGATACCTTAGAGCCCTGTACAGCTACAAGGTTTGTAAGTATTATGTACGGACCCCTATGGGGAATTTTCATAATCATGCAAATATTATCAGTATATTTATGCTATTTTTGTATTACCCACCGAACCACATATCATTTTCCGTGAATACTTTGGTAAAGGTAAAATTAAGATAAGGGTGTGACATTTTGATATCAGAGAGGATTCTAGCCACAGAATATTTTGCTTAAAGTAAATGCAATGGTTCTGGCAATGGGATAATATACTGATATGCTTGATTATATAGTGATAGGAACAACAAAGTGAATTACTTCAGCTAGTTCTCAAGCCCTGAAAGGAATAGACACACCTCGGGGAAATAGTGAAATACTCGGAAGGCAATACATGTTAAAAGAGAGAGGATGGTACAAGGATAATATGAATACTGAGGGAGTAGGTTCGAATTAGGCCAAAGTATGGAGCCTCATCCTAAAATAGAATCACCAATTGGCTAATCAGTGTTCAGCCACAGTTGCAGGTAGTTAAGAGTAAGACGAATAAGCCACAAACAGGTAAGACAAAGTCAGATATGAATTCTGCTACCGATGCCAGAGTTAGAGTGGCATATGTGATGCATGGTTTACAACTGCATCAAGGATTATTGAAGGATGTCTAAAGCATATACTTGTGGGATATTTACGAGTATGACGACCCTAGTGGCCTAATATACAGTATACTTAGATAAAATGACCTTAGTGGCCGGTGGTCAGGGATAAGTTAATTTGGGGATTTCAGATGACACAGGGATCCATATAACACTGCATTTCTTTTCGAATATAGTGTTTTGGCCCAGAAGAAGAATGAGACTATAGAGGAAAGCCAGATAGACAACTTTGTAGACATCATGGAAAATATCAGGGTACGTATTCAGGTACTTGTACCAGCACTAATATGAAGTTCACAAACAGTGCTTAGTTGACCAATGACAGTTGACACAACTCTCGAGATAAGGGCAGTCTCAGGGTATAAGTGCATGGGAATAGATATAGTCGGTATCAGCGTTTTGGCATAGGTACATAAAAGTTAATCGTGCTACACCCAGGGAAATCCTAGGATGGATGACCCCTTGGGAGTTACATGTACATGTTGTGATATGTCATGTACTAGGAGTAGGCATATGTTGTACAGTAGTTCAGAGAATTGTATCTTGTTAAGGTCTCCCTTGGCTATTGCGAACATTTGTTATAAATTATTTTAGGAGTACTTGTGTACCCAACACATTGTGTAATAATAGATACACCCTTGTGATTATGAGATGCTTACTCCTTCTTTGTTTTATATAGCGAAACATAAAGGTGATGAGACCAGGAGGTACAGGTGCTGGGTAGGGTCAGGAAGTTAGACCCTGTTGCAAATATAGGGTAAGATATTAGAATAGTAAACAATGATCAATGTTCATCAGGAAGGTTATCCAAGAAAGGCAATGTAGTAACTCTATCTCTCATACACAATGTGGTAGTATATATGTTGTATGTTTTCCATGTTTTGTGATATGAACACGCGCTTGAGGCACATTACCTAGCTATAATATGGGACCTAGCTGAGTTATATTGGTATTACCTAGCTGTAGTCAGGGACTCAACTGAGTTACATATGGCATGCGTCTTATAGCCCTAGGGCATGTGTTCAAAACCTGGGAAGGTGAAAGAAACTCGCTATTAGGGGCGGTGGGGATAGTCTGATTTGTCCACCTTGCCACACATCTTAGGCCCTGAGGGGTGGCGTGACTGTAGGGGATGTGATATGGATTTTCATTTTACACTATATGGTGCATGTCATATTTATCTATTAAAATTTCTATGGATGATTGTGGGTTACTATGGGGGCCAAGTGGGATCTAACTGAGGTGGTAAGACAAGGGTGGGCAGATAGTATAGCCTCACCTATATTGTATTTAATAGTACAAAGCATCAGAGTGGGCAGCAAAAGTATGGTGAATCTAGTTGCAATTTTGAAACTTACAAGAGGGGTTGATTTTCACACCAGTATTGATCATCCCGAAACTTAATATGGCATTCATGGTTAACAGTGTTACAGTAAGTGTGATGAATTATATTACACTTTGCGTGGTGTACAGTATTACATCTAGAGTGGTGTACAGTATTACATCCAGTGTGGTGTACAGTACTACATCTAGAGTGGTGTACAGTGTGATGACCTATATGGTCAACAGTCACACAACCTTATAGTTTGTAGTGACACATGTGAATTGAAATTGGGATGAGTCCTAGTGTAGTAAGATAGAATAGTGGCGAATACCTCTCAATAGTACCAGTGTTAACAATCCCAAATCCACAATCGACGTTTTTAGTCTACACAGTTGCAAGTAGACATGGATTGGGATGTGTTCTGATACAACAGGGTGAAATAGAGGGGTGTGCATTTCAACAAACATAGCCTAACATAATTATTTACCCATTCATGTTACAATGCACATAGTAGATTAGTAAGGGTTAAATAGTAATTTGATCTCGAACAGTGTACGCAGGACGGCCAGTAAGGGTCAAATACTCATTTGGTCTTGAACACCAAACAGGAAGGCATAAATATAGACAGATATATTGCTAGTACATCCCAGTGTACATGTTTGTACAGGGTAGTAGAGCTGGTATACTCAGTGTTGTGCGAGTAGAATGACATAAACAGTAAGGCTTAATACATCGGGTAGTGTCCTAATAAGGCAATGAGGGCTAGAATAATGAACTGAGTGTCATGATGGACAATCAGTATAATAATGGGTTCGGTGACCCATGAGTATTGATCATGCTGAATATGTAAGAGTTGATAGGTAGTTCAACCACACGTATTAGGTAAATTATAGTACATGCTTTGTAAGTTTGCACAACCTAGTGATGGGATAGACAATGAGATAGATTGATCCCCAATACAACGTTCAAATTTTGAGGATGAAATTTATTGAACGGGGGGAGAAATGTAATATCCTGAATTTTGGAATTAGATATTTGGGAATAAGCCTGAATTAAGTTGACTACTAAGTCCTGGTTTAGCAAGTGCCCCAAATCTATTCCCTAATATTTCTTATATCTTTGGGGTATTAAAAAAGTAAAATGATGAATTTTGGAGAATATGATTATGCTTCCAGTCAAAATTTCCTGAGGCAGTGAAAGTAGACATCCAAAGCTTTAATTTTATAGGTCATATGATTCAATTAGAGCTACATACAAAAAGTTATGAATTTTTGAAGTTAGCCAAGAAAAATTAGAAAAGTTCTAGAACTACTAGAAAAAATGGTTTTAACGTCCATTTTTTTAGCCTTTTAACGTCTAAAAACAGAGGGACGTCTATCTGAGGGTCGTGGAAAAAAACGTCAATAACATCCATAAAATAGGGGACGTGAAAGGCAGACTTTAGACGTCCCCAGTTGGTACTGGGGACGTGTAAAGTCCACCTTAAACGTCCCCAGTTCCAGCTTGGGACATCTAAAGTCCCACTTTAGACATCCCCAGCTAGAACTGGGGACGTCTAAGGGTGCCTTTAGATGTCCCCAGTAAGTGTCGCCACCCACTCTACCACGTTCCTTTTTATTTAAGGATGTTGAAAGTTTTTTTTAAATGACCTTTTTATATATTGCACTTTCTGGAAAATGTAAACAGCAGAAATAGGATCCCAACAACAGAATAAAACAACAGCAGTTCAGCAGAATGGAAACAACAACTTGAAACACAGTGATCAACCCAAGGCTCTACTACATGCAATAATTTTAAGGAGTAGCAAACTAATTAACTAACAAACCACACAAACTACACAACAATCTATATCCAAGTATTTTATTGCACTAAAAAGACTATATCCAAGTCTCCAGTTTGTACCATAACCAAGACTAAATCCAATCTATATCCAACAACAATAACGTTAATTATATGTACAATATATAGAACTACCACAAAAGTATGTCCTACACAAACTACTAAAGACTTTACTCTGCTATACGTTAAAGAAGATGTCCAGCCAAAAAGTTTCTGATCATATTTAGGTCTTCATATGAGTAGACATCTTCATTGTCAAAAATCTATAAATTAGAAAATAAGCTTAGATGAAATAATGAATCAAGTGAATGAATTGCCATTGAATTACAACACCAAGAATATTATTCTCTGAGAATGAAGAAGCGATTACTTGTTCAAAATCTATCGTAATGCCACTCTGAATAAGGTTAAACATATAAAGTAAGACATAGTATCCACATTCCCAGCCGCCAGGTTGTTGAGGGCACTATAAATCAAAAGCAAATGGTTAAAATCAATAAAGGCATATCTAAAACGACTATCAATCAAAAGAACTTGATTTGAAACTAAGTACCTTTGGAAACAACCATCTCGGTTCTTTGCCACCTTTATGTTCATGTGGCCCGCCAAGCGCTCAATACGTCGTGCAAGCCCTATCATTAAAATGAAAATCAACATAAATTAGAATAATTCATTTAAGTCAAGAATGAAGAAGCAATGAAATACAAAAAAATAACTCATGTGTTGAAGACGCTTTTAGTTTCTTTGTCTGGTCTTCTACTTAAGGAATCAAACCAGTAAACAACGTGGGACCGAGGACAGAGAACACACAAACTCCAGTGATAACTATCACAACATATACAGATTAAAAAGAAGTTAGATGGCAGGTAAGTATTTATTAAAAATCTCAAATACACAAAATTAAAATGCGTACCCTTGAACAATCGGTGCTAGATAAGAACGATAGTCGTTCTCTGCCACTGCAAAGCCGACATAGTTCATCCTTCTTTTCAATGTATTCCCAGTCCTTGTCGTATGTACAGGAGACAAGAATCCATATAAATAAACTCTTTGAGAGTCAATGCATATACGACGGAAGGAGCTATAATAGAATTAAAATGATGAATGTATTAGCTAGTTAAAATCAACTTAACTAAATGAAGGAAAAAATGGGAAATAAAAAACTTACAGGATTGTAAATTTGCCCCATCCAATATCTAGCTCCTCCAACTTAATGAACTATTTAAGATCTTCTTTATCAATTGTGAAGTGATACTCTAATTCCTGGCCTACAATCCCTGTAGGCATATGTAAATCAATCTGGCAAATGCTTTTATAGATAGGCTGCAGTCGTGCTAAGAAGGGCCATTTTTCTTCTTCTTGCTCTTCTTTTAGAACATAAAAAAAGATATTGTTAGCAAGATGTCAACACATCTCAAGTAAAAGTGAGGTAGTTCCATACCATTAGAGGTGTTGGTGGTAACAAGCCAATAAGATGTACAGGCCAAAGGATGAAAGATCCTCTTGCCTGACCTATTATGGCAACCTCATCATTAGGAATAGGGATGGCTGTACCTTCTTCCCCCTCTCGAACACTTGTCACAGTCACCCTACGCAAATGCTGTGGAATTTGTTGATTATAGTGGGTAGTAGCTTCTGTGTGAATGAGAGCATATGCAACTAAATGCAGCACTGGGGCTTCCAAAGAGAGGATGGCAGGTTCTCCTTGCGCTGGAGTGGGAGAAGGGTCACCAAGTGGTTCCTCCACCGGGTTGTAACTTCCTTTGGTGCTGTGGAAGGCCGGGGATGAATGGGTTCTATGCTCGGTAGTTGCCATCTACTATTCAAACATCATCATTTCTGCTAGAGCTCAGGCATCAGCTCAAGACATAGCTCTGGCAACAGCTCTTGTCGGAGCTTGTCGTGAAGGTTGGCCTCAAGCTTTTATGAGACTTCCTAACGAATCTTGGCCACAAGCTCCCTACTGGGTTCCGCTTGTGATGAATAAGGATGTGAGGCTCGGCCAAAATACTTCACGAAAGGAACTCCCCCTGCCTCTCCTCGAACATGACCAGGGTGATCTGCCTTCCCAATCGCCGTTGACAAGATGTCCATCTGTCCACTTGGAGTGAATGAACCTTGGCTACTATGATCTTCCAGTTCATCCTGCAACATAACAGTTATCGTAAATGAAAATTAAGCACTCCCAATATGAAAAACTAACTTTGTATTTATGCTATAACTACTTATGATTCTTGCTGCAACCTCAGCAACAGTTGGATTTACATACTTCCCACCCTTAAGCCTCCCTGCTTTCCATTTTTTGTGACGTGGAGGAGGTGGCGGGGGCTGGACACAAGGTAGGATCTGATGTGGCTGCTTCCTTCAATTTCTCCAACTCTTCTGCCATCATCTTTCGGTCACGCTTCCAATAACCACCACGAGACATGCAATGTTGATAGTTATTAGTTGCTTGCCTCTCTGCATTTGCTGCACTTAATGCCTGTGAAAGGAAAACAATGAACACTGAATCAATAATGTCAACTATATTCAAATAAAACACTATGATGACAGAAATATTACCAAAAAGTTTAGATCTTCTCGTGATGCCATAAACAACCTCCATTCTTCTGGAGACAAAAACGTATACTCATGACATAGATCCTGACCCCTCAGGTATCTTTCCATCGTAGATGAACCTTCGTCATCCACTAATTGTACATCTCCGCAGTGTCAGGGACATCATAGGTTTGCTGCAAGGTAAAAACATAAGTTAATTATATTTGAAGCAATAGGAATAAAGATATATATGCAGATGTATTGAAACTTATATACCAAAAGTTGTTGCCAAATCAAGTCTTTTGGTTTTGGTAGAACCAACTTCCAATTATCATAGATAATGCGAACTTTGCTTCGAGCCAAAAAACCTAAGTAGCTAATGAAATGGTCTTCCTCCGGACCAATTGGTTTCATATTTTCATCAAAGTCAATATGCAACCTCTCCTGTTGATGGTGATGACGTGCTACCAATGCAGGCATTTTTGTACTGCCTCTAACCCTTCTTCCACAACCAGTTCAGGTCTCGCATCATGTTCATGATATTCATTTCATTGTCCCTATTACTTTGTGAGTCACCAGAATTGTCCATATTCCTGTAAGCACAAAAATCATTGTCAGATAGGTGAATAAATTGAAAGTAAATGAATAAACTAACTAGTTATAAAACAAACAGCACTCATTACTATTTTTTAAGTTAAGCTCTTACTCTACATTGTTTCCCATATTCCTTCACCATTATCATTTCTTACAGCATATTCTTCATCTTCTACCAATTCTACTTCACTTGTTGTAGGTGGATTAATTGTGAAAGGTGGTGTTTCGTCAAGGTTGAAGGTCAGATCACCATGCTTCTATTTTTTTGCTTTGAAGTACAATGGAAATTTTTTTATTTGCGGGATTTATGACATAAAACACTTGTTTTGCCTGTCTTGCTAGAATGAGGGGCTCATCCTTATAACCTACTCTTTCAAGATCAACTGAGACAAATCCAAATTATTGATCTATTACCACAGCATTATTGCTAACCCACTTACATTTGAATAAAGCAACTTTGAACTTGTTGTAAGTGATTTCCCATATTTCTTCTATCACTCCATAATAGGCCATGGATGTTAATATGGGGTTTTTATCTTTCGAACTGGAAAAGTGCATGGCTTCAGCTTCTACCATCACCCCACTTTTTTGCATGGTACTTCTGTCATCTTGGTCTTTTGTGTAGAAAGAATACCCGTTTATATCATAACTACTCCAAGTAATGATTTGAAATGAAGGCCCCCAGGCTAGCCACTCTATTGTCTCAGATATACCGGTCTCATGCAAAACCTTTTCCTCAAACCACTGAATGAATGTCTTGTTTTGCTCAATAGTAATCTGCATGTCATTCTTCCTCAGATTCATGTTCTTCAATCTCTTTATGTGTTCATCTATATATGGTTGAACTTCTGCCATGTTATTCAGGATATATAGGTGTGCTTGCAACATGAGGCATAGTCTTCACTTTCAGTCCTCTGTTCCCTTGCTCCTCCCCTCTTCATGCCGAGATTGTTCCTTCTTCCCTGATAGATAATCACTGCAGAAGTCCATAGCCTCTTCAACAATATACCTTTCAACTATTGAGGATTCTGGTCGGTAGGGATTTTTAGAGTACCCTTTTAAGATCTTTATGTATCACTCGAAAGGGTACATCCACCTCAGGTAAACTGGACCGCAGAGCCTTACCTCCCTTACTAAATGAACCATCAAATGCACCATTATATCAAAAAATGAAGGAGGAAAGTGCATCTCTAATTAGGACAATATGATATAACCCTCAGCTTCTAGTTCATCCAGCTTTTCAGTGTCAATAACTTTGTTACAGATAGATTAAAGAAAACACACAATCTTGTCACAGTGCATCAAACTTCATCTTTCATAATGCCTCTAATAGCTACTGGTAACAGTTGTTGCATCAATACATGATAATCATGGGACTTCATTCCCATTAACTTCAAATCATCCATTGACACACACCTTCTCACATTCGAAGAATATCCTTGTGGTACCTTAATTTCATGCAAACACCCACACAAACTTCGTTTCATCGCTTTTTGATAGTGTATGCGTTGCTGGCTCTATGTATGCCCTCCTAGCATCATCTCTTAGCTGTGGATGTAACCATTCTCTTATTCCCATATCAATAAGGTCTAGTCTCACACTAATCCCATCCTTGGTCTTCCATAGATTGTACAAAAGCGTACTGACAAGGCTATCACAAACATTTTTCTCCACGTGTATTACATCAATACTGTGTCTCACATCAAGACTACGCCAATATGGAAGATCAAAGAAAATTGATCTCTTCTTCCATATATTCTTCTCACCCAAAGTCTTTTGATTCTTACCGAGTAAAACATTGATACGTTCAACCCGACTGTAAACTTCCTCTCTGGTTAATGCCTTTGGAGCCATTCCATGCTCCGGCAAGTCGTTAAAATGCTTTCTTAGCCTACGATACGGGTGGAACCTAAGAAGGAACCTCCTGTGACCAAGGTAGACCATTTTTCTTCCATGCTATTTCACATATCAGACATGCTTTATGCCCTTTCACACTATACCCTGAGAGGTTTTCGTACGCAGGGAAGTCATTTATCGTGGTGAAAATCATTGCATGTAGCTTGAAGGACTCATTCTTATATACATCAAACACATCTACACCTTCCGCCCACAACTTCTTTAAGTCCTCAATCAAAGGCGCCAAGTAGACATCGATATGGTTTCTGGCTGTTTTGGTCTAGAAATCATCATAGAAAGCATCATATACTTGCGTTTCATACAAAGCCAGGGAGGCAAGTTGTATATTACAAGGAGTACTGGCCATGCACTGTGTGTGCTATTAAGAGTTCTATACGTATTGATGCCATCTGTACAAAGCCCAAGCCGAAGGTTTCTCAGCTCGCTACCAAATTCAAGGAACATTTCATCTATTTTCTTCCACTGTGGAGAGTTAACCGGGTGCCGAAGATATTTTCCATCGGATATTCTATCATCCGAATGCCATCTCAACTTCTGCGCTTTTTTTGCAATCCCAAACAAACGCTTAAAGCGTGGTATTATTGGAAGATACCACAGAACCTTTACAGGTTGCCTTTTAGTTGTCACATCGCCACAACAACCATTTTTCCTCACTTTGTATCATGCAGTTTGACACTTAGGTCACTCACTCAGACTTTTATACTCATTTCTGTACAGTAAGCAGTCATTAGGGCAAGCGTGAAGCTTTTTATACTCCGTACCCATCGTAGATAGGATTTTTTTGGCCTCATACATATGATTTGGAAGTACATTATCGTCTAGAAACAATCACACAACAGTTCAAGCAGCAATGTGAAACTACTATCGGTCCACCCACAAGTTACTTTTAAGTTCACCAAATGTAATGTTCCTATCAGCCGTGTGTATTTACTCCCTGGGTACAACGGTGTCTCTACATCACTCCGCAGGCTGTCATATTCATACGACTACACAAAGGATTCTACCTCAACATCATGAATCATTCTCTCCATTATATCTTCATCTATGACATCCACAGCTTCCTTCTTACGTGACGAACAATCAGTTACTTCCTCACCATGCCATATCCACCTTGTATATCGAAGATTTATTCCATCACAAAGTAGGTGATCCCTTATAACTTCAACATCCGGTCTTCTCTCATTTAAACAATTGACACAAGGACAACAATACATCCCATTTCTGGCTAGAGCATTCCGTCTAGCATATTCAATAAACTCTTCAACCCTATTCTCATATTCTTTACTTGTTCTCAAAGCATTCATCCAACTATGATCCATTTTATTACTACCTACGTCATTCCCATTTACACTCAAGTTAAGAATATTTGTCAACACTAGGAATGCTATTTACTATTTTGTTTTTCAAAATTTTGGCAGTATTTCCCCTTAAAAGTGAGACATCCTAAAATCAAAATAACAAACCATCTCAGTTTAATTTAACTGAAACAAAACTTTAGCTTGTAGCACCAAGCACAAACATAATACACTTATATTTTAGCAACCAAATTATTAAATCTGATATGTACCATGAGTGAGATATGTGACATCGAAAAATTCTTCCCAAGTTCAATTAGCGAATGGCAAATCTCAACAGCAATATTATATTTTTCTTCCACATAACAATTTTTGATTCAGAAGTGTTCCAAGATTGATCACAGCAATAAAGTTCCAATAATCCTAAGTCACAATGGAATAGGTTTATGACAACAAATTAAAGTGGAACTCGAACAATTAATTCACACTCCAGGAGTCAATGATAGCAAGCAAATTCTAGCACTAAGTTACAACAAGATTATTTATGTGTGTGTCTACACTAAGTATATATATTAATGTCTAGATTAATTTCAACCAAATTCTAGCACTAAGTTACACTAAGATTATTTATATTAATGTCTACACTAAGTTACAACACGATTATTTGCAACAAGATTGCCTAATTCTAGCACTAAGTATATATATTAATGTGTGTGTCTTATGGCAAAAAAAAATTAATGTGTGTCTACAAGATTATTATTTTTTATTTTTTTTGTTTCTCTTTATTGTTTATTCTTTTCTCCTTCATTTTCCTTTCTCTACTAATTAAAAAGCATTATCATATGCCAAATTATTTTCTTTTCCTTTCAGTCACTTTGATTCAGACAGTTTGTGAGATAATCACTTAGGAACCATATGTAAATGTACTAAAATGCAATCTATCTCTGTATTATTTTCAAAGGATGAGCTCACGGTTACAGAGAATCCACAATTGTATAACCAAAACAAGTGCAAAAATGAACCAATTCTGTCAAATAATAGTATAAGAGAATGCAGAAAAGCAAAATATGTACATGAAAGAAATATCATGGAAAAAGCAAAGAATAATCAGAGAAAAAATGCTAACCTGTAGCTGTAACTTTAGAGGGAGGCCGACGGTGGAGAGGAGATCCAATGGGGACGAAAACTCTGCAAACCCAGAGTAAAGAAGGTAGTGACGGAAGTGAAGCTTTAGAGAAAGAAAAAACCAAGAAAGGGAGAGGAGACCGAATGGGGATAGAGTGATGAAGTTGGGAGGAGAGATGCAGCAGGGGAGTGAAGTTGGGGACGGAAGTGATAGTTTAGAGAAAGAAGGAAAAAAAGAAGTGGAGAGGAGACCGAATGAAGACGGAGATCAAGATGCAGCAGGGGAGTAATTGAGTAAAGTGGGAGGAGAGATGCAACAGAGGAGTAGGAAGGAGTCTGACATGCTCACATGCACCGGCCATGTCAATTCTGGTGCATGTGAGTCAATTTAGATGTCCCCAGAACAGTTGGGGATGTCTAAACCTTTAGACGTCCCCAGCAGTTCTAGGGACGTCAAAATACTACCTTTAGACATCCCCAAAAGTTCTGGGAATGTCTAAAGACTACCTTTAGACATCCCCAGCAGAGTTGGGGATGTCTAAATCTTAGTTTAAATGTCCTCAGAATGGCTCGGAACGTCTAAAGGTAGATCTTAGGTGTTCCCACCTGTTCTGGGGACGTCCAAAGTTTTTCTTTTTCTTTTTTTTAATGACATTTAAAGGTCTTTAGACGTCCCCATTTTTACTAGGGACGTCTAAAACACTACCTGACAGCCCTTGGCGCGAATTTTAATTATTTTAGACGCACCAACCTTTATAATTTCAACCTGACTATATTTTGGATGTCCCTTTTTTAAAAAGGGATGTCCTTTAGGGTAGTTGTAGGTATGTTCTGCAGTAGTGTAGAACAGCATTCAAAGATTTAAATTCTGATATTTCTGTGCTTCAGTTGGTAAAATTCTATATTTTTCCTTGGAAACAGACTTTATAAGGGTTCTATATCCTTTAGAATCACAAGAATTTGAATTTTCTAGAATTAGTTATGATTTTTCAAATTTGGGCAGAAAATCTGCCAGGATTTCCAATTAATCCAAATTTTGGAAAAACCGACAAATGAAGAAAATACAATAAAATATATCATAAAAAGCCATAATCCTCTTCTTGCTCAACCATAACTGACATGAACTAGGGCTGAATTGAGAGAGAAAAGTTCACATTTTTAGAGAGAGAGAGAGAAAGAAATGCCATAAGGTAAGCTGATTCCTCCGACGATTTACCTCCTAACGCGTATAACTCTGACCTTAAGCTAGTCTTCTTTGTTCTTTATGGTTTTGAGCTCAAAATATGTTATTGAGCACTTAAGGTTTCATCTACATTGAGGAAAAGCTAGTGAGAGCTTGAGGTAACTTCTAAACTCATGTATATTGATGGTTCCATTGAGTTCCGGAGAAAAAATTAGGCGAGGTTACAATTGGTCACTTTTTCTGAAAAGGCTAAAAAAGAAAATTACAAAATGCCCATAAAACTCTTAAAACTGGGCTACCGAGGGCAATTTTGTCTTTTGGTTTGGTAATTTTGAGTCTGGAAATGGATTCCTTGGGCAAAACTATGTCAAAATAGCCCATGTCAAAATTTTGAGAAAGGTACAGTAGGACCGGGTACGGCAGGGCCAGGCCGAGGTCACGGAGGCATTTTTGTAAATTTTCACAATAGACTCATATAACCCCCATAAACATTATGAAACTGTCTAAATAATACATTTGGAATTAAAGGATCGAGTGGAGAGCCAAGCTGCGACATGTAAATTGAGGCACGCGGTTTGAGGTGGAAAAGGTTTAAGGTAGAAACTTACCTCTCCTGCATGTATTTGATATTTGTGATGGTGTATTGATGCATGTTATTACTTTTCTTGATTATGTGAAACATATATGAATGATTGAAGCTCTGTTTCTATTTATACTGTGGCCATAGTTTTATTGCATGAAACATTGAGCATGCAGATATGTCATTGTGTGAGCATGAGTTATGTAATGCAAGCATAACATGCATTAAGCACTTATCTTACATGTATATTGATATTGTTTTCCTACTAAGATTCTCTTGAATCTCACCCTCCCCTAACAAAAAACTAGACATGTGAAAACAAGAGGTGTACTGAAAGCAGAGAAGAGAACTACACAGGAGGAATGCAATGGTGGAATGAAGACAGAAAGATGTCTCCATTTCACTAAGATGGGTTTAGATACCCTAGAGCCTTACGCGGCTACAAGTTTTGAATTATTATGTATGAACCCCTATAGGGAATTTCTATAATCATGCTATTCATGTGTTGCCCACTGAACTGCATATCATTTTTGGCGAATACTCTGGTGTAAAAGTGAAATTAAGATAAGGGTGTGATAATGAACGACAAAAACGACATTTCATAATAAACAACCATCTTGTAATGAACAAATCTAAAAAGTACACACTACTACAGAATATAGATACTGCTACCCTAAAAGACGTCCCTTTTTAAAATAGGGACGTCTAAAATATAGGCGGTGGCACTTTTGTAATTATGTGTGGGAACTTGGTAGCTTTAGACGTCCCAAATTGAATTTGGGACGTCTAAAGTTAAAAAAAAAAATTTAATATTTTTTTTTTTACTTTAGACGTCACTTTAGACGTCCCAAATTGAATTTGGGACGTCTAAAGTCCCACTTTAGACGTCCCAAATTCAATTTGGGACGTCTAAAGTAAAAGAAAATTTTTTTTTTTTTTTTTTTTTTTTACACTTTAGATGTCCCAAATTCCATTTGGGATGTCTAAAGTGGTACTTTAGACATCCCAAATTCAATTTGGGACCTCTAAAGTGATGTCTAAAACAAAAAAAAAAATTTACACTTTAGATGTCCCAAATTCCATTTGGGACATCTAAAGTGTAAAAAAAAATTTTTTTTTTTTTTTTTAAGACTTTAGACGTCCCAAATTCAATTTGGGACGTCTAAAGTAAAAAAAAAAAAAAAAATTTGACTTTAGGCGTCCCAAATCCCATTTGGGAGGCCTAAAGTCTCTACTTTAGGCGTCCCAAATGGGATTTGGGACGCCTAAAGTGTGACTTTAGGCGTCCCAAATCCCATTTGGGACGCCTAAAGTAGAGACTTTAGGCCTCCCAAATGGGATTTGGGACTCCTAAAGTCATGTCAGAAATTCTGACATGTGTGAGACTTTTTTTCCCTTTTCTTCATTCCCATGTCAGAAACCCATACTTCTTTTTCCATCTTTCCCATCCCCGTGACTTCTCTTCCCTTTTTTCTGCATTTCCTTTTTTCTTTCATTCCCGTGACTTCGTCTTCCTCAATCTTCTTCCTCTCTTTCTTTTCTTCATTCCCTTTTCCTCCACCTCCTTCTATTCTCATAACACCTTCTTTGCTCTCACCCTCCGACGTACACCTCCTCCACCTTTTTTGCCCCCTCCACCCTCCGGTGTACACCTTCCACTCTCTTTGTTGCTTTCAGCCTCCGGCGTACATCTCCTCTCCACTGTGTATACACAACTCCTCCAACGTCTTCTCTCCACCTTGGAAGCACATAGACATTGTTGGCTGCCCTCTCCCCTGGTTTCATCAGGTTTGTTTTTTTTTAAATATAAATTTACATGAAGAATTAAGTTAAACTTGCAATATGAAATTATTATAATGCTTTCAATTTATTTACATGATTCTAGTTATTGGAGTGTTTTTCCCTTGATTGTTTTTTTTTTTGCCAGAATCATAAACTAGTTGTTAGTAGTTATGCTATACTAATAATATTTTTGTTTTATACGTTTGGAGCTTGGAAATCGAGGAAAATACATATGTATATTTTTTTTGATGAAATGAATAACAATTAGTTTGTAGTTGTGTGGTGACAAATATTTTGACACTTTCTAGTTGTTGTTATACATATATGATATTAGGTTGTATGAGTTGTTGTTGTTATTATACATATATATATATAGTAAAAAGATTGCAGTGCTAGAAGTCCTTACCATTTCGTAAGGGACATTTTTTTGTTTATGAATCCATCTTCAATTCTGTTTCTGCAATTTTAATTTGCTGGGTAATGAAGAATATAAATAATTATTTTTAAAATAATAAAACTTTTTAACCTCCCAAATTAAGAATTTGGGAGGTCTAAAGTCTCCCAGTGGAGGACTTTAGACGTCCCAAATTGAGATTTGGGACGTCTAAAGTCCTCCACGGGGGACTTTAGACCTCCCAAATTGAGATTTGGGAGGTCTAAAGTCAAGACTTTAGACGTCCCAAATCTCAATTTGGGAGGTCTAAAGTCCTAACTTTAGACGTCCCAAATCTCAATTTGGGACGTCTAAAGTCCTGACTTTAGACGTCCCAACTTTTTTGGGACGTCTTTTCTTAAAATATACTACGCCCCCTACATAGACGTCCCTTAGTTTTTGGACGTTAAAAGTGCTAAAATAGGGACGTTAAAACCCCTTTTTGTAGTAGTGACATTTTCAAAATCTTTTTCAGTATGACACCAAGTTATAGTTCTCCTAAGTTAAACATACTTTAGAGCAAAGTATTCAACTCTATTTATACTGACCTATTCCTTTTATTATTAGTACTTCTCTAAAAAGCACCTTTTTTTAACCTCATCCTTCTTTGCCTTATCATGATCGAATGCCAGGGAGCTCTTTCTATAAGAGGCAAGCTTCACCCAAGAGGGGGTGAATTGGGTGATGTGATAAATTTTTCGATTGATGTGGTGATATAGCAGCAGCTGTAGATAGGGTAGAGTTGAGAAGATAAGCACACAGAGAGTTATACTGGTTCAGCCTAAAACCCAGGCCTACGTCCATTCCTCAGAGATCAAGACCTACTGAGATTTTCCCTATTCTTCTAAGATTCAGTAGGCTCTCAGAACGCCGTAAAACAACAATCGTCCTTGAAAGGACTACGAGTAGAAATACTAGAAATTTCTCTCCCCTTTATGACAATTCTTACATGCAGAAAAACAAACCTATGACCTTTCCCTCTTGCTTACCATACAAGTCTTATGAGCGGCAACGTTCTCTACTGCTTATACCACTGTAAGTCTTACGAGCAGCAACATTCTCTACTACTTCTATCTTGTAAATCTTATGAGCAGAAAATCCTATGAGGAATTCTCTCACTGCTTTTCTGGTAAGGAAATCTCCCCTCTTAAGGTCCCAGTACCTTGAGATCAAATAAAAATAGAATTTGAAGTGTATACAGACTCTCTTACAGAGCAAATATGATAATCACTGATGAACGATATGAATATAGAGAAAATTTGAATAACAGAGACTCATGAATTTGCTTGTGTGAATTCTTGCACTTTGTTGTTTTTGATGGTCTCTGGAGCTCTGTATTTATAGACAATTATTTTTTTCCCATTTGAATAATAATCATTGTGGAGCGTAGCATTTTAATATGGAACGGCATGCGTACGTTTGAAATCTTTGAATGCGGTAGGACATGCTTGGAAAGTAGTAAGGATGTTGTTTGTTGTTGTTTGACTTCCTCTGTACTTTTCTAATTCAAACATTTAAACTCCTGTATCATACTCGTAATATATGTTAAATGATGATATATAATAATAATAAGTGGAAATAGAATGAACAAATAACATCAAACCATATTCGGATTGAACATTGTAAGACTGGTGCGTTTTGGCTTCTGGCAGAGTATCACTCGAGTGCTGTGATGTCTCACTCGAGTGCAATACCATATTTTCTCTTTTTGCTTCAGTTTTACACTTGCACTTCCACGTGATTTTGAGAGAGTGCATTTTCACACTTGCGAGTGATGTGGGACCCTACTTGAGCACAGGTCTCCTCACTCAAGTGCTTCTTTATTTTATACTATGAGCCATGTTTCTAGACCACACTGGCATCCCATTTTATCAAGAGTGTGATTTTGCACTTGCAGGTCATGTAGGCCCTCACTCGAGTGAGAAGAATATTCTTCTATAATATTCTTTGTCTTCAGCACTTATATCAGAATGGAAAGAGTTAGGTTTCTTACTCGCGGGTGCTTAGGTATCACTCAGGTGCATGTAATCTCACTCGGGCATGCTTATTCTTCTCTGCTCTGCATAACTCTTAGGCAAACACTCGCAGTCCCTCACTCGCTAGGAAGTGGGTGCACCTAGGCCATTACTCTAGTATAGAGACTGTGCTCGAGTGAAGTGTTGATATCTTGTTTCTGACTTTGCTCTCCTTCAAACACTTTCTATCCAACACTTTCATGTGCTCAAGTACAAAACAACTTGATGCCCGAGTGTAAGTTCTATTGCTTGAGTGCATCAGTAAAACTGACAGCAATTGCTCTCTGTAAAACACTTTCTGTCCAACACTTGTATATGCTCCAGTGCGAAAGAGCTTGATGCTTGAGTGCTAACTCTATTGCTCGAGTTCATTAGTAAAATTGAGAGCAAACACTTCTAAACTTTATGAAATACATTTGGTAATATTTTTAACCAATGCAGTGTATGAATTTCTTACTACAACACATAATGATCTTTTGTTATCATCAAATCTTAGAATCTAACATTCTCCCCCTTTTTGATGATGACAAAACCTTTATGATGAGTTTTAAAACAACTTGATTTTGAAAACATTTTAAAATGCATATTTCACCAAAGTTTAGATTTTTGCACTTAATCTCAATTGTTTCTGCAATACTTCCAATGGGCACTTAAAACCCAAGATAAGTCATAGTATCACAGAAACCATTAAATATGAACAGAAAACTTAATAAACTTGGAAATGATCATTAGTAGAATTGTAAATTACAATATTAAGCTTGAATTAACATTTACCCCTAAAACCCCATATACAACCATATTAGCAAAAATAAACCAGAAAATAACAATAGTCCTACCCCAATACTGAAAAGCTACCTAAAACTAAACTCCAACATCCCATATCAGGTCATAATAGCTTAGAAACCATCATAGATCCTTCTCCCCCATTTTGTCAGCATCAGAAGGGGGTTGAGGAAAAGTTAGATTGGATGGTGGGGCAAAGAGCACCATGGCAGTGGAAGGGTCAACTAGCTCCAGCTCAAAAAGTGGAGATGATGGTTGAGGAATAGAGGCTGCAGGTGGTGGTGAAGGTGATCGATCATAAGTGACATCAATATTGGAATCCAGGTCTGTGAAAAGAACATGAGTCTGTGTTTGAGGAGGTGAAGTCGTGGCAGGGGTAGACTCAAGTGGCACCTCAGAAGAAGTAGTCAGAAAATGAGTGAGCAAGAAGATTTCCATATCAGTGATTCTTCTCGACATATCTTCTTGAGTCTTGAACATCAAGTCAAAGTTGGTATTCTCCTTGTCCACCAACTGTAAGACTTGTAACTCCATCGTGTTCACCAATTTCTCATACTCATTCATCAATTCCTTTTTAAGACCAGTCACAGATTGATTGATCACTTCAGCCAGATGGGTTGAAAGTGATGCATTCAAGAAAGATGAAGGTGGAATGGAACCTTGAACAAAAGATTGAGCCTCATCGCCTCTCGATGGAGTGGCTTCTCTCTGAGTTGTAGCCCTGGTTTAACTTACTAGAAGATTGATACTCATATGTGTCAATTGAATCTTGCTAAACCTTAGAATGGTTACCCTCTCAGTTCCCTCCAAATACCACACTTCATTTTTCTTGAGAATGAGATACACAATTTATGGATATGGTATGGTGGCGGATCTTGACAAAGAAAATCAAAATCTTCTCATCTTACTAAAGATAAGCTCCCCCACATTTCTTCATTGACTGGCTAGGAAGGAGGCCAGCAAGTAGTAATCTCTCTGAGCAAAATGGGTATAATATTTGGATTTGTTAACAATGCTACGAGAGTATATGTAGTGAAGGGCATGAATAGAATCAGACATGTCAATAAGCTTAAAGTTAAGAGGCCTATTAGGTTATTTGGTCTTAAAAGCCAGAAGACTTCATAAGCTGAAAGTGTAATACCCCGAATTTTGAGATTCGAGGCTAGAGAATAAACCTGAGATAAGTGGATTACTAAGCCCCGGTTTAGCAAGATCCTAAATTATGATTAAGAGATAATGACTCCAAAAGTGGAAGCGGTTAGTGATAAATAACCCTTTTGGAGATTATGGTGTGATTTGGCACCCGATGTGATTCGTATGTGTTGAGAGCAGCGCCGAAACCCTGTATTTAAGTTCAATTATGGATTAACATCTAAATTGACTTAAAATAGAGGGGAAGGCGCATTGTGGAAGAAAAGGAATGATATGGTGTGTTTGGTGGTGACTCAAGAGGAATTGCCATAATCAGGGCAAAACAGTAAAGTTACCGACTGATTGATCGGTTACTGAAGAGGAAACTCATTGGTAACTTCAAGATCAATGGTTGGGATTGATTTGTGCAAGAGATCAAGGGGTGGAATCATATGTGTGTGAGCTTATGTGAGCTCATGTGAGGTTTGTCAAGATGGTGACACTTGGCACTTTGTGAGCCCTTGGATGAGGTCAAAGTGTCAAACCTCATTTTCCCTCTCTCCTCTCTTTATTTGGTCGATTTTAGTGGCCAAAAACTGACCCTCCTTCTTTATCATCTCATTATTCTCTCTCTCTATTCTCTATGGACGCAAGCTTGGAGGGGAGGAATGAGAAAGAAACAAGGTGATTTTTGGCTTGTGTAATGGCCCCTAATGGTTAAAATCTCTTCACTAATCTTGATCATGTTGATGAGGGCTTCATTTCTATGGTTTTAGATTCTTGATTGGAGGTGTTTGATTGCTTGAGGAAATTTGGAAAGATGAAGAATCAAGGAATTTGTTTGGAAAAGAGGAAGAGGTGAGTGTTTGCTTCCTTTTGATCTAAGTTTTGTAAGTTTTGGTTGAGTTTAGTGAATTTCAAATTTTGCCCTGATTTTCTTGTGATTTTGGATTGGATGAATTGGGTTGTGTTTTATGTTGAAAATGGTGCCATGTTCTGGTATTTGGTCATTGGAATTGGTTTGAGAGCTTGGAATGAAAAGAGTACAAGGTTGTGATTTGTGTTGTAGTTTTGTGATGACATGTTATGAGTATTGGTAAAACATGTCAATGTAATGTGAATTTGGTTGATTTGGTGTTTCCAATGGACTCCTTGTGAAAATTTGTGTGGGAATGGTGTTTGATGTGAAAATAGGACCATTGGAAGCCAATTGTGCAAAACTGGAAATTCTGTCCAGTGTGAATTCTGTCTGAGCAGTTTTGTTGTGTGGACGTTTTGACTGGTCAAATGAAGTCAGAAAATTATGAAAATTTACAGTCTTAAATTTCACATCCCAAGGTTCAAAATGGACACATAATTTGTGCCATTTCGTTTTTTCGTCTGTGAATTATGGCTGTCCAAAATTTGAGGTCGAAAATGAACACTGTTTTGGGACAGTCATGAGTTTTGGGGAATTCTGTATTTATGTGGTGATTTCCAGTATTGGCCAATATTTTTCCTGTGTAGAGGACTTGAATAGTTTTCATTTGGATTTGGGATCACCTCATTTCGATTTTTGTGGAATTAGTTATGATGTTTGTAAGTTCAGCCAAGAAACTGGATTTTCTTGGCCGCAGCCCAAATGTTTTTGGGCAGTTTTTGGCCTCGGCTAGTGGATTTGTGGGCCGCGGCCAACCCCCAAAAATAAGTATTTTGGAGTTTTAAAAGGTGATCTTTGGTCAAGTGTTTCCCAAGCCTTTAGACATATGTTTAGGCTTTGATTAGCCACCTAAAGGTCGTGAATGATAACCAACATTAAGTGTTTGAGAGTTAAGTAGTTGGAAAATGGGATTAACCTTATGTCCTTGTTTGGTTATAGGATTTGGGGTTCACCCTGATTGTGAGCAGCGGGAGCTGGAGCTTACGTGGAAAGAGGGTAGGGAACATATCTCTTCTGCTCGTATTTGATATATGTGTTAGTGTGTTGGTGCATATCTTAGCTTTGCATAATTATGTGTAATTTGAAGCTATGTTTCAATTTATGCTATGGCCATAGGTATATTGTTTGAAGCATTGAGCTTGCAAATTGTCATTGTGCTATCATGAGTTGTGTGATGCAAGCATGTCATGCATTAAACATTTATCGTACGTGCATATTGATATTGTTATCCTACTGAGATTCTTTCGAATCTCACCCTCCCCTATCAACATTGTAGACAGGGAAGGAAGAGCGAGGATGGTGCAGGCATTCAAGGAAGGTGAAGACTCCTTAGAGTATTTGAGTTTGGTAGTTGGTTATCATAGATGTTGAGATAAATATATATGATATGGATGTATATTTGAGTATGTATTTAGATATGTATTTGAGATATGTATTTGAGAAGATTTTGTGTAATCCCCATATGAGGGCTTGTAGGGGCGAATGTGCCCTATAAGGCTTTGAGTTAATGTATGGAACCCGGGATTGCCGGGATTATTTTTGTGTACTTTAATATATTTAAAATGTGATTTATCTTTGTGTAGTAATTGTATTCGGAATGTGAATGTGAGACCAGGTTATGAATGATTTAGAAAGGTATTTGTGAAAACCCCATCTGGTATATGGCTTTATAAATGTTATTTGATTGTTATTGGTCTCTATTTCACTTTAATTGTGTAATCCAAATATTAATTACAGCAGGGGGTTACAAAAAGAGTGGGTGGATCAGAAGGTGGTGCAATATATCCAAGTAAATCATTAATGATATTAGCAGATATCATAATAAATTGATCTCTAAGAATGGTAGATACTGCTTCCTCTATCAACTCTCCAGTCCTTGATTTTATGTTATGGGTTTTCATGTTGCAATAGAAGGTTTTCACAACATAGGGTGAATAAGGAATACGAACACTCAGCCAGGGATCATAAAATCCAAGAAAAGGATGAAAATCCAAACCACAACTTTTCATCAGATAATCTAACTCCACATAAACTATGGGACAGAATTGTCTATGTGCAAACTCAGAATCATATACCTTCTGTTTTAGTGCCTTTAGTTCCTTAACATTAAAGTCTTCAAGATGATTTGTGACTTGTTCTTCCTTTGGAGCCTGTGATGTGGAAGTATGTAAAAGCGTACCTGATTTAAATATATCTTGTTATATTTTTCATCTTTGTACTCAAATCTTCCAAAATCATTTGAGTAAGCATGCTTTGAATAAGTATTTGTAAAAATTTCTTCCTTTTGCTCGAGTTCTCTTGCTTCACTTCAGGTAAATCCATACCATGCTCGAGTGAAGTTCTTCCCTCACTCGAGTGAGACCTATCACTCTTGGTATGCTTGAGTGAGTTTCAAGAGTTCTTTCATACTCTATTAATCCTGTTTTACATAGTCTGAAGCAGAGTATATGCTATAGTTCTGGACTCGAGTGAGAATGGACTTAGCACTCGAGTGACACTTCCAGTGCTCGAGTGACAGACCTGCAAAAACAATTTCTACATACTCCGATGCCTAAGTCAGTATGGTTATCATCAAAAACTCATTAAGCATAATAATTAATAAGAAAAACTTACAACTCATTGGGATTAACCATTCCCAATTCTCTTCGAATATATAAGAATTGATCTTTAGCTATTGGTAATGTGAATATGTCAGCGAATTGAAGATGAGTTGGTATGAATTTCTCTTTGACATCCTTCTTTTGCACGTGATCTCGAATGAAATGATGTCGGATATCTATGTGTTTGGTCCTTGAATATTGCACAGGATTCTTGGCCAAGCTAATAGTGCTAGTATTGTCACAATAAATCAAAATCTCCTTTAAGTATATCCCCAAATCCTAAAGTTGTTGTTTCAACTATAGTACTTGAGAACAACAACTTGCTGCAACTATATATTCAGCTTCAGTAGAAGATAATGACACTTTGTTCAGCTTCTTGCTGAACCATGATACCAAAGAGCCTCCAAGGAATTGACATTGACCACTAGTACTTTTCCTGTCAGTTTTATATCCTCCATGATCTAAATATGAATAGGCCATCAAATATTCGTTTCCTCTTTTTGGATATCATAGGCCAAGTTCTGCAGTGTCTCTTAGGTATTTGAAGATTCTTTTCACAGTTTCTGCATGTGATACCTTAGGAGCAGATTGATACCTTGCCCATATTCCAACACTGAACTGTATATCCGGCCTGCTTGCTATAAGATAGCGTAATGAACTAATCATTTCTCTATATTTAGTGATGTTGTAATTAGGACCTTTTACATCAACATCCAATAATGTTGTAGAACTTATTGGAGTATCAACTCCATTAGCATTGTCCAATCCATACTTCTTCAACAACTCCTTCAAATATTTTGTTTGAGATACAAATATCCCATTCTTCTTTTGCTTAATTTGAAGTCCAAGAAAGAAATTTAATTCTCCCATCATGGACATCCCAAACTCTCCCTGCATAATCTTAGAAAATTCTTGACACAGATGTTGGAAATTGTGCCTAAGGGCTAATCATTGTACTTTGAACATTATTATTTTAATGAAATTTCTCCATTCTGTTATCATATTATTTGCATGTTAACTGTGATAATTGTATCCTTGGATAATTCATAAAGATTGTCCTAAAATGTCTCTGCTCGTTCATCTATGTGGGCCCAGAGATGAAACAAGATCAATATGACTTTGATAAGATATGGAGATACGAATCAAATTCTTAGGCACTTGTAAGAGTATAAGGTGCTGGACTGACCCACTATGAGAAAGCTACATGGATCAAGTCATAAGCTTTTCTCATGTATAACCACATCACAATGCCCTTAGACCTGAGGTCATCATGGATTCCTACATGAGAGTTGCTAAGCTTTGAACTAGTCAAAAGTAACTTTTGACCGGGTGATGATAAAGGCTAGGATCGGGCTTGGTGGTTTTTCATGCAGAGGAATATGAATGATCAAGATGGAATTTGTCCCTCACATTAGTAGAGAGATATTACTGGGCCCCTCGATGAGTGAGTCTAAGAAATGTATGGCCATATTATGATGAAAGGAGTTTCTGTCTCTATTATCAGGCTACTCAGGAATCGAGAAAGTAATGTTCAGGAACAAGAGGATGACATTATCCATGCTTTATCCTTGATTGATATATCGTGTGACAAAAGGGACGTGACATGGTTGTATGACAGGTTGCATAATGATAACAATCCTCATATGAATTGGGTAGTCGTAATGTCTTGCTAAAGGCCGCTGCGACTTTTGGGTTAGTATAGTTATTGGCCCACTGCCAACTTCATATGGGCCTACAGGGTCACACACAAGAATGGTCCAACACGAGATAATGTTTAATTTAGGGTGGATGAATTTTATATTTATATATATATATAATATAAAATTCATTAATAATATTATATAGATATATATTTTTTCGAAATATATATCTTATATATATATATATGTATATATATATTATATGATATTATTATATTTAATAATATTATATAGATATATATTTTTTCGAAATATATATCTTATATATATATGTATATATATTATATGATATTATTATATTGTGTTAGTTTTAAATTTAATTTATTAAGATATATTAAATTTAATAACTAATATGATAGAGATATAGTATCTCAGATTTAATTTATGAAGATAAATTAAATCTAATGGCTCTTTATTTGGATTAAATAAATAGGTTAAATTAAAACTGTTGGATAGATTTAATTTAAACTGAATTTATTTAATTAGCTTATCAAGATAATTAATTGTTAATTAATTTTGAAATTAATGATGATTAATTTTGAAATTTGAAAATAGCCCTTATAGGTTATAAACTTGATAGAGCAGATATATTGATATGCACATAAGAATTGAGAGCCGTAAGTGAAACCCGAGGAGACATTAGAGGCACTAGCATACAGTCTCAGTTGGAGAGCATTCGTGTGGATACCAGTAGAGGGAGTGGACCTGACGTGTTGGCTCCTAGAGATCGTGAAAACACTAAATCGTCAAAAGGTATGGATCCTTCCAACTTGGTTTAAACGCCGTTGATAGATCCTCGATTAGGATCGGTGAAAATTTTTGAAATTCTTCCGCTGTGCCTACCGATCCTAACATAAAAGCTTATGACTTGATCCATGTAGCTTTCTCATAGTGGGTCTGTCCAGCACCTTGTACTCTTATAAGTGCCTAAGACTTTGATTCGTATCTCCATATCTTATCAAAGTCATATTGATCTTGTTTCATCTCTACTCTCACATAGATGACCAACCAAGGACATTTTAGGACAATCAGATTCATTAGTAGCACTGAAAATAATGTCATCAACATAAATTTGAACAATTAGAATATTATCTTTGTTATGTTTGATGAAATGAGTTGTATCCACTTTTTGTCTGACAAAGTTTTGATCAAGAAGAAACTTGCTTAGTCTTTCATATCAAGCTCTAGGTGCTTGTTTCAAACCATATAAAGCTTTCTTAAGTTTTAAAACATGATCAGGCTTTGTTTCATCTTCAAAACCAGGAGGTTGTTCTACATATACTTCCTCCATAATATAACCATTTAGAAAAGCACTTTTCATATCCATTTGATAAAGTTTAAAACCTTTAATGCAAGCAAAGGCTAAGGTACTCGTATTGCTTCCAATCTTACCACTGGAGCATATGTTTCCTCATAATCAATACGTTCTTCTTGATTATAGCCTTTGGCTACCAATCTTACTTTGTTTCTCACAATGATTGATGATTCATCAAGTTTGTTTTTGAAAACCCATTTGGTTCCTATAACCGAGTGATCTTTAGGTCAAGGAACCAAATCCCAAACTTGATTTCTTCATAATTGATTTAATTCTTCTTGCATAGCAATCACCCAATCATTGTCAGATAAACCTTCTTCCATATTAGAAGGTTCAATCTTAGAAATAAAAGCAGAAAAAGTTACCTCATTGAGAATTATATTTCTGGTCTTGAAACCTTTGTGAATATCTCCAATTATTTGATCAATTGGATGATCTTTAATATGTCTCCATGCTTTTGGTTGAGCATGATCATCGACATCTTCTATATTTTAAAAATCATTTGTTTCAAGATTATTCTATTTTGAAATAGTTTTGTTTTTCTTTATCAAATCCATTTCTTCTTTATCAAAATACTTTGTCTGAGAGTCAAGTTTATCAAACACAACATGAATGGATTCTTCAACTGTACATGTTCTTTTATTAAAAACTCTATATGCTTTACTTCTATTAGAATATCCTAGAAATAAACCTTCATCAGACTTTGAATCAAATTTACCCAAGTTTTCTTTATCATTATTGTGAATGAAGCACTTGCAGCCGAAGATATGTAGATAAGCAAGATTTGGCTTTCTTCCTTTGTAGAGTTCATATGGTGTCTTTCCAAGTGACTTGCGAATATATGCTCGATTTAAAATGTAGCATGCGGTACTCATTGCATCTGACCAGAACACTTGTGACATTTCCTTTTCATTAAGTATTGCTCTTGCCATTTCTGTAAGGATTCTATTCTTCCTTTCTACTACTCCATTTTGCTGGGGTGTTCTAGATGCAGAGAAGTTGTGATATATTCCCTCGTTGTTGCAGTAGTCTTCAAAGAGTTGATTATCAAATTCTCCTCCATGGTCTGTCCTAATAGAAACAATAGAAATACCTTTCTCATTTTAGACCTTCTTAGCAAACATAATAAATTCGACAAATGTTTCATCTTTTGAAGTAGTAAATATAGTCCATGTAAATCTTGTAAAATCATCGACAATTACTAAAGTATATAGATTTCCTCCAAAACATTTTACTCTTGCTGGACCTACAAAATCCATATGAAGTAATTGTAAAGGTTTGGAAGTAGAAATCTTATACTTTGTTTTCAATGAAGATTTAGTTTGTTTACCTTTTTGACAAGCTTCACAAATCATGTTTTCTTTGAATTTTAGCTTAGGGAGACTAACACTAAATCTTTTCTAATTGTTTGTCAAGTTGGTTCATATTAACATGAGCCAGATGCTTATGCCATAACCAACTTTCCTCTTATTTGCTAAGAAAACAATTTTTAGAAGAATTTGAATTTAAATCAATAGTATAACAGTTACTATCCTTTTGAGCTTGGATCTTTGCTTTGATGGATTTTTTATTAAGTGGCAAATCTTTCTTGTTTACTATCAAGCATTCTTTTGAATCAAAGATCACCCGGTTATATCTGTCAGTGCTTTGACTTACACTTAAGAGGTTATGGCATAATCCTTCAATATAATATACATAATTGATTTGAACACCATCGAATTTTCCCACTTCACTAATTCCAGCAATACGTCCAGATTGGTTACCTCTAAAAGTTACCTTTCTTCCTTCTTTGGTTTCTAATATGGTGAACTTATTTTTGTCACCAGTCATGTGTCTCGAGCATCTACTATCAATGTACCACTTGTTTGCTCCTGATGCTTTGAGACATACCTAGAGTAAGGTGATTAAGTTTTAGGTACCCACACTTTCTTGGGTCTTTTGTGGTTAGTATGCAATATTTTTGGTACATGTGTCCCTTTCAGAACCCATTTATATGTGCCAATGACTTTTCCTTTTCTAAAATAACATGATGAAGTATAATGTCCTTTCCTATTACAATAGCTACATGATGCAAATGGATTTGATGTATGCACATAATTCTTGAAATATTTGAGATAAGTACTACTGCTATTTTTCTTATTTTTATCATGATCAGACTTATATCCAATTCCAGATTTATTAAAGGAAACTCTCTGAGAATTTAGAATAACTTTAAGAGTTTCACTTCCTTTAGTAAATTTTTCCACAATTTTTGTTAAATCTCTTATTTTCTTATCTTTTTCTTCACATACTTTACATGATGATATGGCAATATTTTCTAATTATTTTACTTTCTTCTTGTAACTAACCATTTGTTTAGCTACCTCGATGAATTCAGTATGCAATGCATTATATTCAGATAATAACTAATCATAAGTAGGTTCAGAGTCACTTACCTCAGAATTTGATTCTTCTTCTTTGGCTACTAAGCATAGATATGCCACTTCGTCGTTATCACTTTTCGACGAGCTATCACCTCAGATAGATGATATGTATGCTTTCTTCTTCTACTTCTTCTTGTCTTTGTTTCTAAAGGATTCAGATTTGATGTGCCCAGGCTTCCCACATTCATAGCATACTATATGTTGCTCCTTGTTTTCTTTCTTGCTTTGTCCACCTTGATAATTTTTGAAGTTCTTTTGGCCTCTTCTATAGAACTTCTTGAATTTTCTCACGATCATTCCTATATCATCATCATCAGGAACATCTTCATTTTTGGAAGATTCTTCTTCCTTGATAGCTTTAAGTGCAACTCCTCTTTTCTTTTTATCATCGAACTCTTATAGTTCCTTCTTGAATCTCAACTTCCCTTCATACTTAAAAAGGCTACCAAAAAGAGCAGCTACAGATCTCATTGACACTCCTTTAGCTTCTTCAATAGCTGTCACCTTCGCTTCCCATTCTTTCGTAATAATATTAAGAATCTTTCTTACCTTGAATTTTGGTCAAATGATTTCCCAAGAATAGATAGTTGATTAACAAGATGAGTGTATCTGAGTTCAAATTCTGATATTCCTTCTCCAGGTTTCATACAAAATAGATCATACTCTGTAATTAGAGTATTGAATCTATTTTCTTTGATTCCAGGTGTGCCTTCGTGAGCGATTTCAAGAGCATCCCATATATCTTTGGCTGTTAGTAGAGTGCAGATTCAAAAATATTTCTTTTGACTGAGAGCACTTTGTATCATTAAAATATCTTTACTATTTAACGTTACTAACCTCTTGTCATCTTCATCAAATTCCTTTGGGTTCTTTTTAATGACTCTATCTTCGATTTTCTTCATTGGAACATAGTTACCGTCTTGTATCACATTCCATTGACCAATTCATTAGCCATCACAAACACTCTAAATTTAGCTTTCCAGAATGAAAAATGTTCTCCATCAAAACCAGGAGATCTAGTGATTAAAGCTCTATCTGGAAGGATGTTCTGACCCATTGTTGCCATTTACCAGATCCTTCTCAAGCTGTTAGGCTCTTCAGAGAAGACCTCACTCTGATACCAAATGAAAGAGGCAAGCTTCACCCAATAGGGGGTGAATTGGGTGATGTAATAAATTTTTCGGTTGATGCGGTGATATAGCAATAGCTGTAAATAGGGTAGAGTTGGAAAGATAAGCACACAGAGAGTTATACTAGTTCAGCCCAAAACCCAGGCTTACGTTTAGTCCTCCGAGATCAAGACCTACTGAGATTTTCACTATTCTTCCAAGATTTAGTGGGCTCTCAGAATTCCGTGAAACAACAACTGTCCTTGAAAGGACTACGAGTATAAATACTAGAAATTTCTCTCCCACTTATGACAAGTCTTACGTGTAGAAAAACAAACCTATGACCTTTCTCTCTTGCTTACTATACAAGTGTTATGAACGGCAATGTTCTCTCCTGCTTACACCACTGTAAGTCTTACGAGCAGCAACATTCTCTACTGCTTGTATCTTGTAAATCTTATGAGTAGAAAGTCCTACTAGGAATTCTCTCACTACTTCTCTCGTAAGGAAATCTCCCCTCTCAAATGTTGGAAATTGTGCCCTAAGGGCCAATCATTATACTTGTGAACATTATTATTTTAATGAAATTTCTCCATTCTGTTATCATATTATTTGCATGTTAACTATGATAATTGTATCCTTGGATAAATCATAAAGATTGTCCTAAAATGTCCCTGGTCGATCATCTATACGGGCCCAGAGATGAAACAAGATCAATATGACTTTGATAAGATATGGAGATACGAATCAAATTCTTAGGCACTTGTAAGAGTATAAGGTGCTGGACTGACCCACTATAAGAAAGCTACATGGATCAAGTCATAAGCTTTTCTCATGTATAACCACGTCACAATGCCCTTAGACCTGAGGTCATCATGGATTTCTACATGTGAGTTGCTGAGCTTTGAACTAGTCAAAAGTCACTTTTGACCAGGTGATGATAAAGGTTACGATCGGGCTTGGTGGTTTTTCATGCAGAGGAATATGAATGATCAAGATGGAATTTGTCCCTCACATTAGTAGAGAGATATTACTAGGCCCCTTGATTAGTGAGTCCCCCTTGTAACCTTGCAAGGGCGGCCCCCCTTGACCCCGCCCGCTAACTGGCTAGCGGAACCACCATGACCACCTCTGCGTAGCGCAATATAATCTGATCACGACATTTATTGCTTTTCATATTGTATGAATTCTTGTTGTGGTTTATTATTTATTCTTGTTTGGGTATGGTGAACAACATGGCTTTAGAATTTTACAAAGGTTGTAATATTTAAATACGGCCTGCGTGCCGTGCCTTTCTCTAAATACTCTCAATGTACTTTCTCTTCTCATCTTACTCCCCTCGAATGTTTAAACGAGGTTTCTCTCAATTTATTTCTTTTTATTTAGAGAAGTCCTCTCAGTGGCTTTGGAGGATTTTAGGTTCGGTAAGCCATGTTGTGTCACATTTAAATTATGCTTTTGATAAGATCATTGCATGATTACTTTTACGTTTATATGTGTTTATCTGTATGAGATACGACTACGATTGCATCCATATAAACAAAACTAATTAATTAAGCCCTCTGAATCAAATCTTAAGTCATAATGCTGTCAATTAATGAATACTTGTCAAAACCTAGATCGCTCAATTGTGGAAACCACCAAAGTGGATGCACTTAGTTATCTTGATGAGACAAGCTTAAGTAATGGTGCTCCTTATAATATTCATTATTGTTTTGACTTAATTGAGATTAACAAAATGGTTTTGAATCTTAAGGAATTAGATGGGGTTAAACATGTTGGATCATATGCTGATTAAATCCCATAAAGATCTAAGAGTTACATGTGATGTAATTGGTAAATAGGTTACCTACCTAAATAACTTGAATTTAAGCGTCTTGCCAAAGAGGACTTAAGTTTAAGCCAAATATGGATCTTAGCCCACTAATTATTATATTGAGGGTTGTTAATTTAGTGGGAGATTACTAACTAACTTTGCATATTTAATTGTAGAATCATGTCGACTTGTAATACTGCTACACTTTCATTACGATCGGTCCTTGAGAAGGACAAACTCAATGGGACAAACTTTCTTGACTGGTTCAGGAACTTGAGAATTGTTCTCAAGCAGGAAAGAAAGGCTTATGTCCTAGATCAACCTATTCCTGAGGAGCCTGTAGCCAATGCTCTAAGAGCTCAGAGAGATGCTTACACAAAGCATAAGGATGACTCTGTGGATGTAGGTTGCCTGATGCTTGCCACTATGGTTCCAGAGCTCTAAAGAGATCTGGAACTCATGGAGGCTCATGAGATGATTGTACATCTCAAGGAAATGTTCCAGCAACAGGCAAGGCAAGAAAGGTATGAGACCATAAAGGCCTTACATTCCTGTAAAATAGCTGAAGGTGCATCAGTTAGTACTCATGTGTTAAAGATGAAAGGCTATATTGATCATCTTAAGAGGCTTGGATTTCCCATGAGCCAGAAGTTAGCTATGGATTTGATCCTCAACTCACTCCTGGAGAGTTATGACCAGTTTTTTATGAACTACAACATGAACAACATGGAGAAATCAATTTATGAGCTGCATGGGATGCTTAAAACTACTGAGCAAAGCATTAAGAAAAAGCCTAGCACAGATTTGATGGTTCAGAAAGGAAAGGGTATGAAAAAGAAAGGGAAGGGCAAATGAAAGGGTAATGGCTCAGGTGGTAAGACCAAAGAGTCAAACAAGCCCGAAACCAAGCCTGCACCCAAGAAGGCAAAGCCTCCAAAGGAAGGAGTCTGCTACTTTTGCTATGAAACCGGTCATTGGAAGAGGAATTGCAAACTCTACCTGGAAGATTTGACAAAGAACAAGAAGGATAGCGACGCTATCGCTTCAGGTATTTATGTTATAGACATTCATTTTTCTACTTCCTCTACATGGGTATTAGATACTGTATGTGGTTCTCACATTTGTACAAATGTGCAGGGTCTAAAGGACAGTAGAAAGCTGAAGAAGGGCTAGGTAGACCTACGAGTTGGAAACAGAGCAAGAGTTGCTGCTTTAGCCGTAGGCACTTATGAATTAGTTCTGCCCAGTGGGCTTTTGTTAGTTTTGAAAAATTACTATTATGTTCCTGCTTTGAGTAATAACATTGTTTCTCTTTCTTATTTGGATAAGGAAGGTTATACTTCCATTACTAGGAATGATAAATGTTCTATTTATTGTAATGACATTTTCTATGATGATGGTGTTTTGCATATTGGTCATTATATATTAAATTTTGAACATCCTAATAATAGGAATATCTATAACGTAACTACTAAGAGGATAAAATCAAACGATTTGAATCCAACCTACCAATGGCATTGTTGTCTAGGCCACATAAATGAGAAATGCATTTCTAAACTCCATCAAGATGGATTTCTAAACTCATTTAATTTTGAATCATATGATACATGCAAATCTTGCTTATTAGGAAAGATGAGTAAGGCACCTTTTACTGGGCACAGTGAGAGGGCTACTGAATTATTAGGCCTCATACATACAGATGTATGTAGACCATTAAATATAGCTGCCAGAGGAGGTTATGTCTACTTCATTACATTTATAGATGACTTTAGTAGATATGGCTATATCTATCTAATGAAACATAAATCTGAATCTTTTGAAATGTTCAAAATATTCCAAAATGAAGTACAAAACCAACTTGATAAAACAATTAAAGCACTTCGATCTGATCAAGGTGGTGAATATTTGAGCCAAGAATTCATTAACCATCTTAGGAGTTGTAGGATAATCTCACAATTGACTCCTCCAGGAACACCACAATTAAATGGCGTTTCTGAAAAGAGGAATCGGACACTATTAGATATGGTTCGATCTATGATGAGTCAAATGGATCTTCCGCCATCCTTTTGGGGACATGCCCTAGAGATAGCTGCGTTCACACAAAATCGTGTTCTATCTAAGGCAATTGAAAAGACACCATATGAGATATGGACTTGAAAGAAACTAAGTTTATCTTTTATCAAGATCTGGGGATGTGAGGTATATGTTAAGCAACAAGCCTCTGATAAATTAGCGCCCAGATCAACAAAGTGCCTTTTCGTGGGGTATCCTAAAGAAACGAAAGGATACTATGTCTACAATCCCACTGATAACAAAGAGTTTGTTATTCGAAATGGTAAGTTTCTAGAAAGAGAGTTTGTCTCTAAAACAACCAGTGGGAGCAATGTACATCTCGAAGAAATTCGAGAGCCATAAGATGGTACAAAACCACATATGGAAATTAAAGAAGACTCACAACAAGTTGCTGAGCTTCCTTAAGTAACACAAGGTCCATGAAGATCTGATAGGACACGGCATCAGCCTCAAAGATATGGATTTCTGATTACTGAAGGCCGAAACTGACATGGATGGCAATGTAAATGTCTTCAAGGCATGACTGGTTGCAAAAGGATTCACTCAAACTCATGGTGTAGACTATGATAAAACCTTTTCCCCAGTTGCAATGGCCAAATCAATAAGAATCCTTCTTGCCATTGCAGCATATTATGACTATAAAATATGGCAAATGGATGTCAAAATAGCCTTCCTTAATGGAAAGCTGCTTGAGGATGTGTACATGACACAACCTGAAGGTTTTGTGCTGTTAGATCTCATGTTTTGATGATAACAAAAGAATGGTTTGAAAAGGAAATGTTTAATAATCAAGGTTGAACTAAGTAAAGAAAGGAATAAGCTTAACTTGAGGAAAGCATGGAAGTAGTGAAGATTGGCCAAGAGAAAATGCTAAGGAACTTGATCAGAAGTGCATTTTCTAAGGCATTACTCGAGGCGCTACTCGAGTAATGAACCAAAACTTGAAGTAACCCAGTAAAACTTCCAGTTACCTGCCATCAATACTCGAGGCACTACTCGAGTAACCAGGTAAAATTTCAAGGTTGCTCTCGGCCTGCCAATCTTACTCGAGGAGCTACTCGAAGTAACCAGGTAAAAACTTCCAGTTGCCATCAAGTTTTCTCCATGATACTCGAGGAGCTACTCGAGTACCTTTGTTTCCCAAAATATGGACCTCTCGGCAGTTTGTACCACTGCTAATGTTACTCGAGGAGCTACTCGAGTAACCAGGTCAGAAACTTCCAGTTTGCCTTCAAGTTTTCCATGGTACTCGAGGAGCTACTCGAGTAACCGTGTATTTGAAAATGTGGAGCTCTCGGCACTTTGTACCACTGCCAATGTTACTCGAGGAGCTACTCGAGTAATGGTCTAAGGTAAATGAAAACTTGAGGTTTGTACCAGATTAACTTGATTTCTTCTTATATCATCATCCTCGAGTACTTACTCTAGTATACACGTTTTCATTGTTTATTTTAAGTGGATTCCCCGAGTAAGTACCCCAGTATGCTCAAATATTTTCAAAGGAAACTTCAAGTCATTACCCGGGTAAGTTATGTTCAAATGTCTCAGTTACTCGAGGTGCTACCCGAGTAACCTATGCAAAAATGAGTTCATTACTCGAGTAGGTACTCGAGTAATGAGGTAAGTGCTCTCGGCATTTTAATCCTGCCAATATTATTGGAGTAGAGCATCGAGTAATCAAAAGTTTTTCAAAGGATTACTCGAGGTGTTACCCGAGTAACTCATAAAGTTCTGAGTGCATTACTCGAGTAACTACCCGAGTAAATAACTATTCCAAAGGTTTGAAAATTAGTTTACTCCATGCACTACCCGAGTAATCTTATACTTGTTCATTAACTTGCAGTTGATAAATGATTTCCCGATGTTACTCGAGGAGCTACTCGAGTAAACTTCAAGTGTTACTCGAGGAGCTACTCGAGTAAACATACCCAGAAACTTAGAAATCATTCAAATCTTCATTATGTTGTTTCCTATATGATTAACCTTTCATTGTATTAGCATTGTTAGTATATTTACAGAGAAACAATGAAGAAATCATATCAAGAGATGAAAGTCAAATCAAACGTTCAAATGCCAACCACCGCTAACGGATATTTTTCAAAAACTTGAAAAGTCAACAGTGGCTGCGCACTCACCAACGGACGAAAGAAAAACGTTCCAACGGTCATCACCAACATATCTATATATATGGGAACCTTCAAACAGAGAAAAAATAACTAAGCATCCACACAAACGATTCATTGAGTTCATTGCTCTGTTTTCACGTTGAAATTGTATTCATATGCTTCAGTGATTATCATTTACTCTTTGAGAGAGATATTTCATTCAAACTCAATATTTGTTATTGAGATAACTTAAGGTTGTGGAACCTTGAGTTGGGATTGGATTACAACCTGTAAGGGGGAGCGAGTGTCCAGGTGTAAGGAACTTGCTTGTACTGAGGTGCCAAGAACCCACTGAATCTTGAAAGTTATAGTGAAACTCTCAGAGAAGCTCTGAGGACTGGACGTAGGTCAAAGTGGTTGTGACCGAACCAGTATAACTCCCGGTGTACACTTCGGTGATATTTCTCCTTACTCATTACTGTTTTAATTCTTTTGTCAAAGTTTTATATTTTCGAAAGAAATTTCAGTATCACCCAATTCACCCCCCCTCTTGGGTGAAACGCTTGGTCTTACATTTGGTATCAGAGCGTAGGTCTTCTTGTTAAGGTATAACAACCTAAGAAGGATCCAATGGCAAGCATGGGTGAAGGAATTCTTCCCGACGGAGCATCCATCACTAGACCTCCCGGTTTCAATGGAGAACACTTTTCTTTCTGGAAAGCAAAATTCAGAGTGTTCGTGATGGCTATTGAATATGGGCTATGGGATGTAATCGAGAGTGGAAATTATCAACCTACAAAGACTGTAGATTCTCAGAAAATTCCAAAGACACCAGCGGAATATGATGAGGATGACAAGAAACTTATCACTCTCAATAGCAAGGCAATTCTGATGTTACAAAGCTCTTTGAGTCAAAATGAATACTTCAGAATTTGCACACTCCCAACAGCAAAGGAAATGTGGGAAGCTCTGGAAATAGCTCATGAAGGAACTTCGGGAATAAAGGAGAATCGAATCAACACCTTGATCACAGAATTCAATCTACTTCGAATGAAATCAGGTGAGTCAATTTCTGAATTCGAACTTAGATATACTCATCTTGTTAATCAACTTGCAGCACTTGGTAAAGTTTATGATCAAAATATCCAAGTACGAAAGATTTTGAATATTCTTTCTAAAGAGTGGGAGGCCAAAGTCACTGCGATAGAAGAGGCAAAAGGAGAATCAATGAGATCAGTTGCTTCTCTATTTGGAAGCCTTTCTGAATATGAAAGCAAGTTAAAGTTCAAACGGGAACTAGACGACATCAGTGACAAAAGAAAGAAAGGTCTAGCTCTAAAAGCAAAAGAAGAAAATCAAGATGAAGATGAGGAGTTTGATGATGATGAAATGGGTTTAATCATAAAACGATTCAGAAAGTTCTACAAGAAAGGTCAAGGCTTCAAACACTTTCAAAAAGGAGGAACTAGCAACAAAGACCATATCATTTGCTATGAATGTGGTAAACCAGGACATATCAAATCAGATTGTCCAGAGCTCAATCAAAAGAGCAAAGAAAAGAGAAAAGGCAAATTCTTTAACAAAAAGAAGGCCTTTGTATCTGCTATATGGGGAGATAGTTCCTCAGACGAAGAGAGTGATGAGGAAGAAGTAGCCAACATATGTCTTGTTGCTCAGGAAGAGACAGAAGAAGAGGTAAATGATTCTGACCCTACCTATGATGAATTATTATCTGAATATAATGCTTTACATTCTGAATTCATCAAAGTAGTTAAAGAACTAATTGTTTTCAAAAAGAAAAACAAAGCTCTTGAAATTGAACTTAAAGAAAGTTCAGAAAAGAATTGTGAAAATTGTTCTTCTTTGAAAAAGAAAAACACTGATCTCACAAAAACTCTTGAAAAGTTTACCAAAGGAAGTGAGATGCTAAGTGTGATTTTAAAAGAACAACGATTTGTAAATGACCGATCTGGTATTGGATATGATCCAAAATCAGATAAAAGGAAAGGTAGAAAGAAAGCAAGAGGTAAGTCATATTTGAATTATTTCCAGCATTCTGTGCATATATCAAATCCTTTTGCATTTTGTAATTACTGTAATAGCAAAGGTCATTATACCTCCTCATGCATTCATAAGAAGAGAGGAAACATAGGAACCTACAAATGGGTACCTAAAGGCACATATGTTCAGAAAATCATTTATACTAACCCAAAAGGACCCAAAAAGAAGTGGGTACCTAAGACTTAGTCATTTGATTGCAGGTATGTCTTAAAGCATCCAAAAATAACAAGTGGTTCATAGACAGTGGATGCTCTAGACATATGACCGGAGATTTCGAAAGTTTTACCACATTGCAACCTAAGGAAGGTGGAAAGGTAAAATTTGGAGGAAATCAATCCGGAAAAATAGTAGGAATTGGTGAAATCAAAAATGACAAAGGCATACAAATCAAAGATGTATATTACGTTGAAGGCTTGTGTCATAATTTGCTGAGCGTAAGTCAAAGTGCAGATAAAGACAACTGGATAATATTTGATTCAGAGGAATGTCTAATTATCAACAAGAATGACTTACAGCTTGATAAGAAAAATATCAAGGCTAAGCTCAGAGCAAAAAGGGAAGGTAACTGCTATACTCTAGATATTAGTAGAAATGAATCTGAAAATTGTTTTCTGAGTAATACCGATGAAAGTTGGCTATGGCATAAGAGATTGGCTCATGTCAATATGCATCAACTAGGTAAACTACTCAAAAAGGATTTAGTGCTTGGTTTACCTAAAGTAAATTTCAAAAACGATTTGATTTGTGATGCATGTCAAAAGGGTAAACAAACTAAATCATCTTTCAAATTGAAAAATGAGATTCCAACAAATAGACCACTTCAATTATTACATATGGATTTAGTTGGTCCAGCAAGAGTAAAAAGTCTTGGTGGTAACTTATATTCATTGGTTATTGTTGATGATTTCTCTAGATTTACATGGGTTATCTTTCTATCGTCAAAGGATGAAACCTTTGAAGAATTTATTGTTTTTGCCAAGAAAGTGCAAAATGAGAAAGGTATGTCAATTGCAGGTATTAGGACCGATCATGGTGGAGAATTTGAAAATCAAGCATTTGAAGAATATTGTGATACTAATGGCATTAATCACAATTTCTCTGCTCCAAGGACGCCCCAACAAAATGGAGTTGTGGAACGTAAGAATAGAGTACTTACTGAAATGGCTAGAACAATGTTAAATGAAAAGAACATGTCTCAAGTTTTCTGGGCTGATGCCATGAGTACAGCATGCTATATTTCAAATAGAGCCTATATCAGAACGAAACTTGGAAAGACACCATACGAGCTATACAAAGGAAGGAAGCCAAACATTGCTCATCTACATATCTTCGGTTGTAAGTGTTTCATTCATAATAATGGTAAAGATAACTTAGGAAAATTTGATTCTAAAACTGATGAAGGAATTTTCCTAGGATATTCTAACCGAAGTAAAGCATATAGAATTTTCAATAAAAGAACTTGTGTTGTTGAAGAATCAATTCATGTTGTATTTGATGAATTTGAATCCTCTGACAAAACCATTGATGAAGAACAGGAAGTTGTTTTAAATCAAGAAAATGGTCAATCTATTTCTAAGTCTCTTATTCCAGAGGTTGATGAAACAAAGGATGAAGAGCAATCCCTAGGTCAACCTAAAGCCTGGAAATACAATAGAAGTCATCCCTTAGATCAAGTCATAGGAGATGTGAATGAAGGGATCAAAACCAGAAATAGAGTTTTTAATGAAGTAAGTTTTTCTGCATTCATTTCTGAGATTGAACCTTCTAACATTGATGAAGCCCTATCAGACAATGATTGGGTCATAGCAATGCAAGAAGAATTAAATCAATTTGAAAGGAATCAAGTCTGGGATTTGGTGCCCCGACCCAAAGATCATACGATCATTGGTACTAAATGGGTATTCAAAAACAAACTTGATGAATCTGCAATTATTGTCAGAAATAAGGCAAGATTGGTGGCCAAAGGCTATAATCAGGAAGAAGGAATTGATTATGAGGAAACGTATGCTCCAGTGGCTAGGTTGGAAGCTATACGTGTACTCTTAGCCTTTGCATGCATCAAAGGATTCAAACTCTATCAAATGGATGTTAAGAGTGCTTTTCTAAACGGTTACATCATGGAGGAAGTATATGTAGAACAACCTCCAGGTTTTGAAGATGTAACTAAACCAGACCATGTTTTCAAACTTAAAAAGGCTTTATATGGTTTAAAACAAGCTCCTAGAGCCTGGTATGAAAGGCTTAGTAAGTTTCTCATCAATCAAGGTTTTGTACGAGGAAAAGTTGATACAACATTATTTATAAATCGAAAACATGATGATATTTTAATTGTTCAAATATATGTTGATGATATTGTTTTCGGTGCTACTAATGAATCAATGTGTAAAGAATTTTCTGAGATAATGCAGGGAGAGTTTGAGATGTCAATGATGGGAGAATTGAATTTCTTTCTTGGTTTGCAAATCAAACAAAGAAAGAATGGAATCTTCATATCTCAAACAAAGTATTTAAAAGAGCTATTGAAGAAGTATGGAATGGATGAAGCAAATGGCTCAGATACGCCTATGAGTTCAACAACGTTGCTTGATGCTGATGTTAAAGGGAAAGACTACAATATCACAAAATATAGAGGAATGATTGGATCATTACTCTATCTCACGGCAAGCAGACCAGACATCCAATTTAGTGTTGGCATATGTGCAAGATATCAATCGGCGCCAAAGGAATCACATGCTGAAACGGTCAAACGAATCTTTAGATACCTTGCTGACACACCAGAATTGGGTCTGTGGTATCCCAAAGGAAGAAGTGAATATTTAATCGCTTATTCAGATTCTGATCATGGAGGATACAAGACAGACAGAAAGAGCACCAGTGGACAAGGGCAATTCCTTGGAGGATCTCTTGTATCATGGTTCAGCAAGAAACAAAATACAGTGTCTCTTTCGTCAACGGAAGCCGAATATGTTGCAGTCTCAAGTTGTTGTGCACAAGTAATATGGTTAAAACAACAACTACAAGACCTTGGTATTTATCTCAAAGAAATACCAATCTATTGTGATAATACAAGTACGATAAGCTTGGCAAAGAATCCAGTTCAACACTCTAGAACCAAGCATATCGATGTCAGACATCACTTCATCAGAGATCATGTCCAAAAGAAAGATGTGAAAGTGATATTCATTCCTACTCATCTTCAATTAGCCGATATCTTCACAAAACCCCTTGCAAAAGATCAATTTCTATACATTAGAAGAGAATTGGGAATGATAAATCCCAATGAGTTATAAGTAATTTCAGCATTTCATAATATTAGATGAAGTCATTTAATAATGTTTTGATGATTACTAACTTAAGCATCGGAGTATGTAGAAATGTGTTTTGCAGGAAGAAAGAAACTCTGTTTTGGGAAACAAAAACAGAGATAATCAGAGGACACATTTACTGGAGTACCAACTTGAAGTAATGTGTGACAGAAAAGCAATACCCGAGGAGCAACTTGAAGTAAAGAAGCACTTTACTCGAGTATGGACTCGAGTAATGGCCCCCAAAACTGGAAGTAACGGATCAAGTTACTTGATTTTAAAATGTAACGGTTCAGATTTCAAGGAAATGAAAGGTCAGAAGTTGAGAAGCTATTTACTCGAGGCAGGCCTCGAGTAAACTTGAACCTTACTCGAGGCAGGCCTCTAGTAATGACGGAGTCCAGATTCTCAAATTGATGAAAAATGACAAGAATCTGATCATAATGGGCTGTAAATGATCGAGGGAACATATATGGATAATTACTATATTATTCATGCCAGGTACGCAATTTAAATGAATTATTTTTGAATTTTTCTGCATGAACACTCGAGGAAGGCCTCGAGTAATGTTGAATATTACTCGAGTAAGGCCTCGAGTAAAGTCGGGATTTAGGTCTTTATCTTGCGCAAACTTGGTCATTTCCACAAAATCTCCTCGAGTAAATCATTATACACCCTTTCAAAAACTTTTCCCAATCGATTCCTTGCCCATTTCCGTCAAAACCCAACTGGTTTCAAGATCAAAAACTTCCTATTTTGTTCAAAATCTGTCTGCCCTATTCTCGCGACAGTAGCTCTGTTTTCTAAGATTTCTGATTTTTTTGTGATTCAAAATGGTTAGAACCAAGAATCTCATCTTCACTGATTCCTCTGATTCTCAGCAAAATCCTGATCTTCTTGCTCCTCTTCCAACAAAAAGAAGAAAGTTGATTCCTAGGCCAAAAGCCAAAACCCCTCTTAAACCTCAACCACAACCCAAAACCAAAGGTGTGGTGATCAAAGAGCCTGTTGTGACTAGGGCTCAATCTAAAAAGAGCACATCTACAGGAAGGAGTAAAGGTGTCAAAACTCCCTCACCTTCTCACTCAGACTCATCCACACCCTCTTTTACTCCAAAACCTCCCAAGAAGCCAAAATATGACAAAAATGTGGCTAAGGCAATGGCTGGGATCATTGACCAATTGGAGAAGGGTCAATCATCAAAGAAATCCAAGATTCCAGAGGCAGAGATCACTACTCCTCCCAAAGGATTCAATGTGGGGAAACTGGTGGAGTCTCCCAAGTACTTGACACAGTTCTCCAGAAGAAAAGTGTGTAAAACACACTATGTTGATCTGAAGCTTCTACAAGAGGTAGTGAAGTTTGACCTTAGTCCTTATCTTAATCCTTTTATGCCTTGGTTGTCTGTCAGATTGCCTTTTTGCACAAAGGTAATCACCCATTTTTACTGTAACCTAGAAATCACTGATGAGCCTGACCGAACCTCAGTTGAGGAAGAAATGACTACCACAGTGAGAGGACAAAAAATACTTATATCTCCCTCTAGGATCAATTTATGGTTAGGAATTGAGAATCCTCCGGATGATATCTATTCTGAGCTTGAGCCAAACCAAATTTTCACTATCCTTAAGCCCGGAGAGTTAGTTGGCCCACTCAACTTTAAACCGAGTGATATGTGTGATCATCACAGGGTCCTATGGTACATCTACTCTAGGTCCCTAGTGAACAAAGCCAACAACTATACCCACTTCTCGGATAGGGACTATAGATGGTTTGCTTCACTCCTCTTAAAAGAAGAAAAGGATCTGGGAGAGTATATATTCTCAGAGATGAAGAGGTATAAGGTGGATGGAAAAGGAACTACTCCAATGCCATATCCCCAAATTGTGTCTCTTATCCTAAAAGAGAACAAAATATGGTATTTGGATAGTAAGGAGCCAGTTGAGAGAGTGACCCCAGTGGGGAGGAACCAAATTGGTAAACTAAACATAGACATTCCTCTCAAAGGCCCACTGGAGTCTGGGTCCAAGAAGAAGAGAAAGGCTCCTGAGACTGAGGCCAGTAGGTTGGATGACACTCAGTCATCGGCTCCAGCTGCTACCACATCTTCACCATCTTTCCTGAATGCCACTCTCCAGCACTTTATGGAGAATATGCTGAGAGGCTTCCATGTGGACATAGCCAATACCAATGCTGAACTCATTACCCACATGAACACCAAAATGGGAGAATTGGTTGAGAGAATGGATCGAAGGCACGAGGAGCTACTAACAGAGCAACGTGCCCAGGGAGAGACTTTGAGACTGATACTGGCACGTTTGGATTCCCTGGGTCCTGGACCTTCTGCCGGTCCCTCCTCTTCTGCACCACCACCTCCAGTAGACCCTCCTTCAGACATTCCCATTCCTATCCCTACTACTGAGGCTGAACCATCAACCCCTCTGGTTTCTGATCCACTTGAGCCCCAAGAAAAAGACATCTTGTTCACAGTGGATGATCCTGAAACCCTTGAGTCTACACATATCATTATTGGTGATTCACCTCAAAAACCACAGCCTGAGACCACTCTTAAACCTATCCCCTCTCCTACCCAAACAGAGGAAGTATCATCTTCTTTCTCCTCTGAACATCTCACTCCTGTGTTAGACACCCCTCCAGAACCTGAGACCACTATGGTTGTCTTCCAACCTTCTCCTTTCCTGCCTAGAGATGACATCCAGATCCCACCTCTTAATCTTCCTGAACCAGAGCCATCCAGCTCTTTTGATTCATCTAGTTCAGATAGTGTCCTTCCAGTGAAGCCCATCTCTATGGTGAAACCTCCTAGTCCTACTCTTGATTGATGAAGCCAAAAATGGGGAGAAGACTTGAGAGTGATTTTGTGGACTTGTCCTTGCTTTTTGAGGGATTTGGTTGTATATGGGCTTTAGGGTGCATTTTGTTCTTAATCTTTCTTGAATTTAACTTGTAATTTGAATTTCTTAAATTTCAATGCAAGTATGTTTAAATTATGACTTCATTTGATTAGTTTGTGATACTTGTTTGGACTAATGAAGTTGTTATGTATGCTAGGTATAATTATCCTTAAAAAGAAATAATTAATTAAGAATCCAATTTGAAAAACCATGTTCAAAATCACCAAGTTTTGTCATCATAAAAAAGGGGGAGAATGTTAGATCTCATGTTTTGATGATAACGAAAGAATGGTTTGAAAAGGAAATGTTTAATAATCAAGGTTGAACTAAGTAAAGAAAGGAATAAGCTTAACTTGAGGAAAGCATGGAAGTAGTGAAGATTGGCCAAGAGAAAATGCTAAGGAACTTGATCAGAAGTGCATTTTCTAAGGCATTACTCGAGGCGCTACTCGAGTAATGAACCAAAACTTGAAGTAACCCAGTAAAACTTCCAGTTACCTGCCATCATTACTCGAGGCACTACTCGAGTAACCAGGTAAAATTTCAACGTTGCTCTCGACCTGCCAATGTTACTCGAGGAGCTACTCGAAGTAACCAGGTAAAAACTTCCAGTTGCCATCAAGTTTTCTCCATGATACTCGAGGAGCTACTCGAGTACCTTTGTTTCCCAAAATATGGACCTCTCGGCAATTTGTACCACTGCTAATGTTACTCGAGGAGCTACTCGAGTAACCAGGTCAGAAACTTCCAGTTTGCCTTCAAGTTTTCCATGGTACTCGAGGAGCTACTCGAGTAACCGTGTATTTGAAAATGTGGAGCTCTCGGCACTTTGTACCACTGCCAATGTTACTCGAGGAGCTACTCGAGTAATGGTCTAAGGTAAATGAAAACTTGAGGTTTGTACCAGATTAACTTGATTTCTTCTTATATCATCATCCTCGAGTACTTACTCTAGTATACACGTTTTTCATTGTTTATTTTAAGTGGATTCCCCGAGTAAGTACCCCAGTATGCTCAAATATTTTCAAAGGAAACTTCAAGTCATTACCCGGGTAAGTTATGTTCAAATGTCTCAGTTACTCGAGGTGCTACCCGAGTAACCTATGCAAAAATGAGTTCATTACTCGAGTAGGTACTCGAGTAATGAGGTAAGTGCTCTCGGCATTTTAATCCTGCCAATATTATTGGAGTAGAGCATCGAGTAATCAAAAGTTTTTCAAAGGATTACTCGAGGTGTTACCCGAGTAACTCATAAAGTTCTGAGTGCATTACTCGAGTAACTACCCGAGTAAATAACTATTCCAAAGGTTTGAAAATTAGTTTACTCCATGCACTACCCGAGTAATCTTATACTTGTTCATTAACTTGCAGTTGATAAATGATTTCCCGATGTTACTCGAGGAGCTACTCGAGTAAACTTCAAGTGTTACTCGAGGAGCTACTCGAGTAAACATACCCAGAAACTTAGAAATCATTCAAATCTTCATTATGTTGTTTCCTATATGATTAACCTTTCATTGTATTAGCATTGTTAGTATATTTACAGAGAAACAATGAAGAAATCATATCAAGAGATGAAAGTCAAATCAAACGTTCAAATGCCAACCACCGCTAACGGATATTTTTCAAAAACTTGAAAAGTCAACAGTGGCTGCGCACTCACCAACGGACGAAAGAAAAACGTTCCAACGGTCATCACCAACATATCTATATATATGGGAACCTTCAAACAGAGAAAAACAACTAAGCATCCACACAAACGATTCATTGAGTTCATTGCTCTGTTTTCACGTTGAAATTGTATTCATATGCTTCAGTGATTATCATTTACTCTTTGAGAGAGATATTTCATTCAAACTCAATATTTGTTATTGAGATAACTTAAGGTTGTGGAACCTTGAGTTGGGATTGGATTACAACCTGTAAGGGGGAGCGAGTGTCCAGGTGTAAGGAACTTACTTGTACTGAGGTGCCAAGAACCCACTGAATCTTGGAAGTTATAGTGAAACTCTCAGAGAAGCTCTGAGGACTGGACGTAGGTCAAAGTAGTTGTGACCGAACCAGTATAACTCCCGGTGTACACTTCGGTGATATTTCTCCTTACTCATTACTGTTTTAATTCTTTTGTCAAAGTTTTATATTTTCGAAAGAAATTTCAGTATCACCCAATTCACCCCCCCTCTTGGGTGAAACGCTTGATCTTACATGTGCGTCTAGAGGACTCTGGTAAAATTTGCAAGCTTCAAAGATCCATTAATGGATTGAAGCAAGCATCTGGAGCTAGAATGATCGTTTTGATGAAGTAGTCAAAGAGTTTGGATTCATTAAAAACATCGATGAACCTTGTGTTTACAAGAAGGTTAGTGGAAGCATAGTTGTATTTCTAGTGCTTTATGTAGATAACATCCTACTCATTAGGAATGATATTCCTACCTTACAGAGTGTCAAGTCTTGGTTAGGAAAGTCCTTTTCAATGAAAGACTTAGGTAAAGCCACCTATATCCTAGGGATTAAGATCTATAGGGATAGATCTAAAAGACTAATAGGCCTAAGTCAGAGCACATACGTAGACAAGATACTACATAGGTTCAGTATGCATGATTCAAAAAGGGGTTACATGCCCATGTCTCATGGCATCCATCTTATCAAGGATCTATATCCTAGTACACCTGATCAGCGAGATCGCATGAGTAAGATTCCATATACCTTGGCCATTAGATCTATCATGTATGCCATGTTATGTACTCAACCGAATGTCTCGTTTGCCTTAAGTATGACCGGCAGATACCAACAAGATCCTGGTGAGGGTTATTGGACTGCCGTCAAGAATATCCTAAAGTACTTAAGAAGGACTAAGGACTTATTTTTTGTCTATGGTGGATTGAATGATGAGCTCTGCGTAGCCGGTTACATAGATGCAAATTTCCAAACTGACCAAGACGACCTTAAATTGCAATCTGGATATGTATTCCTCTTGAATGGTGGAGCAGTAAGCTGGAAGAGCTCCAAGCAGAGCACTATAGCAGATTCTGCAACAGAAGCTGAGTATATAGCAGCATCAGATGCAGCTAAAGAAGCCGTTTGGATCAGAAAGTTCATTACTGAACTAGGGGTGGTGCCTACCATCTCAAATCCAATAGATTTATTCTATGACAATAGCAGTGCTATTGCACAGCCTAAGGAGCTTAGGTCATATCAAAGGACCAAGCATATACTCAGGCGATTTCATCTTATTAGAGAAATCAATGATAGAGGTTATATAAAGATATGCAAAGTAGCAGGAGAAGATAATGTTACTGATCCTCTTACTAAGCCACTTGCACAGGCAAAAGCATGAGCGTCATGTTAGGGCAATGGGAATTAGGCAAATTAATGATTCCACCTAGGGCAAGTGGGAAGATGTTGGAAATTGTGCCCTAAGGGCCAATCATTGTACTTTGAACATTATTATTTTAATGAAATTTCTCCATTCTGTTATCATATTATTTGCATGTTAACTGTGATAATTGTATCCTTGGATAATTCATAAATATTGTCCCAAAATGTCCATGGTCGGTCATCTATGCGGGAGCAGAGATGAAACAAGATCAGTCTGACTTTGATAAGATATGGAGATACGAATCAAAGTCTTAGGCACTTGTAAGAGTACAAGGTGCTGGACTGACCCACTATGAGAAAGCTACATGGATCAAGTCATAAGCTTTTCTCATGTATAACCACGTCATAGTGCCCTTAGACCTGAGGTCTTCATGGATTCCTACATGAGAGTTGCTAAGCTTTGAACTAGTCAAAAGTCACTTTTGACCGGGTGATGATAAAGGCTACGATCGGGCTTGTTGGTTTTTCATGCAGAGGAATATGAATGATCAAGATGGAATTTGTCCCTTACATTAGTAGAGAGATATTAATAGGCCCCTCGATAAGTAAGTATGAGAAATGTATGGCCATACTATGATGAAAGGAGTTTCTGTCTCTGTTATCAGGCTACTTAGGAATCGAGAAAGTAATGGGTAGGAACAAGAGGATGACATTATCCATGCCTTATCCTTGATCGATATATAGTGTGACAAAAGGGATGTGACATGGTTGTATGATAGGTTGCATCGTGATAACGATCCTCATATGAATTGGGTAGTCATAATGTCTTGCTAGAGGCCGCTTGCAACTTTTGGGTTAGTATAGTTATTGGCCCACTGCCAACTTCATATGGGCCTATAGAGTTACACACAAGAATGGCTCAACACGAGATAATGTTTAATTTAGGGTGGACGAATTTTATATTTATATATATAATATAAAATTCATTAATAATATTATATAGATATATATATTTTCAAAATATATATCTTATATATATATATGTATATATATTATATGATATTATTATATTGTGTTATTTTTAAATTTAATTTATTAAGATATATTAAATTTAATAACTAACATGATAGAGATATAGTATCTCAGATTTAATTTATGAAGATAAATTAAATCTAATGGCTCTTTATTTGGATTAAATAAATATGTTAAATTAAAATTGCTGGATAGATTTAATTTAAACTGAATTTATTTAATTAGCTCATCAAGATAATTAATTGTTAATTAATTTCAAAATTAATGATGATTAATTTTGAAATTTGAAAATAGCCCTCATTGGTTATAAACTTGATAGAGCAGATATATTGATATGCATATGAGAATTAAGAGCCGCGAGTGAAACCCTACGAGACATTAGAGGTGCTAGCACGCAGTCTCGGTTGGAGAGCATTCATATGGATACCGGTAGAGGGAGTGGACCTGACATGTTGGCTCCTAGAGATCGTGACAACTCTGAATCATCAAAAGGTATGAATCCTTCCAACTTGGTTTAAACACCGTTGATAGATCCTCGATTAGGATCAGTGAAATTTTTTTTAAAATTCTTCCGCTGTGCCTACCGATTCTAACATCAAGGTCCCAGTACCATGAGATCAAATGTAAATAAAATTTGAAGTGTATACAGACTTTCTTATAGAGCAAATATGATAATCACTGAAGAACGATATGAATACAGAGAAAATATGAATAACAGAGACTCATGAATTTGCTTGTGTTAATTCTTGCACTTCGTTGTTTTTGATGGTCTCTGGATCTTTGTATTTATAGACAGTTGTTTTTTCCCGTTTGAATAATAATCATTGTGGAGCGGAGTATTTTACTGTGGAATGACATACGTATGTTTGAAATCTTTGAACGTGGTAGGTACGTGCTTGGATGGTCGTAATGATGCTGTTTGCCATTATTTGACTTCCTCTTTGCTTTTATAATTCAAACGTTCAAACTCCTGTATCACACTCGTAATATATGTTAAATGATGTTATATAATAATAATAAGTAGAAATACAATAAATAAATAACACTAAACCATATTCAGATTGAAAGCTGTAAAACTGGTGCGTTTTGGCTTTTGGCAGAGTATCACTCGAGTGCTATGATGTCTCACTCGAGTGCAATACCATATTTTCTCCTTTTGCTTCAGTTTTACACTTTCACTTCCACGTGATTTTGAGAGAGTGCATTTTCATACTTGCGAGTGATGTGGAACCCCACCGAGCACAGGTCTCCTCACTTGAGTGCTTCTTCATTTTACATTATGAGCCACATTTCTTGATGACACTCGCATCCCATTTTATCAATAGTATGATTTTGCACTTGCAGGCCATGTGGGCCCTCACTCGAGCATACTTACCCTCACTCGAGTGAGAAGAATATTCTTCTATAATATTCTCTTTATCTTCAGCACTTGCACCAAGATAGAGAGAGTTAGGTTTCTTACTCGCGAGTGCTTAGGTATCACTCGGGTGCATGTACTCTCACTCGGGCATACTTATTCTTTTCTGCTCTGCATGACACTCAGGCAAACACTCACAGTCCCTCACTCGCTTGGACCCGGGTGCACCTAGGCCATCACTCAAGTATAGAGACTGTGCTCGAGTGAAGTGTTGATATCTTGTTTCTGACTTTGCTCTACGCCAAACACTTTCTGTTCAACACTTTCATGTGCTCGAGTGCAAAATAGTTTGATGCTCAAGTGTTAGTTCTATTACTCGAGTGCATCAAAAATATTGATAGCAATTGCTCTCTGTAAAACACTTTCTATCCAACACTTGCATGTGCTCCAGTGCGAAAGAGCTTGATGCTCGAGTATTAACTCTATTGCTCGAGTGCATCAGTAAAACTAACAGCAAACACTTCTAAACTTTGTGAAATACATTTGGTAATCTTTTTAACCATTGCAAAGTATGAATTTCTTACTACAACACACAATGATAAATCTAACACTTTCCATTTACCCTTATCCTCCTCCATATGCTTGCCCTCTACTTCCTCATCATCCTTACCCTCCTCCTCCACAAGACCCTCCTCTTCCACCACCACCTCTTCTACCTCCTCTTTAGACATTAACCAGCCATGATCACTGTAACACTCATGTTTTGAAAGCATATAGATGGCATAAGTGTAGTAATATCTTTAAAAAGGAGACCGGTAATCTTTTGTAAACAGCAGAAGTCCCAACTTCAAGCAGAGTGTGGAGTTGTACTTGAATGGGTTTTCAAAAATCTTTTCAAAAATCATTTTCAGATTGGGTCTCGTATTATTTTATGATTTATTTTAAGCCATCCGTTTCAGGTTCATTTCTTCATATCAGAGTGTTTACTAATAAGTTCTCTGCTGAAACCCAAGCTACTATGATTAATTAACGGCCCTAGGTGGATGGCTGTCCACTACTGATACGAATGTCGTCGCGCATTCACTTATATACAGGCGCTTACATATATGTCAGTACGAGACTGACCATACTTAAATACAAATTACATACAATCCCAAAATAGAAAACAAACATAAACTAAATTCTAAGTCCTTTGCTTCATTCGCCTGTGTTTACCTTCTTGCCTGAGGAACTACTTGCCCGAGCTGAAAATTTGTTTTGGAAAAATAGGGTGAGATTCAATGAATCTCAGTAATAACAGATATCACTCATATAAAATGCACATATATCATGCCATGTCAACCAAAGTTACAGTACAATCAACATATTCAACATTCAGAGATAAATTCACAATATGCAGAAAGCATAAAGTTACCAATTCAAGGACAACCGTCCCTTGCCACAGCGCTGGGAAATTCTACTGGGCCTTAGCCCTTCTCATCTGAATGTTTTAAATTCACAATGGTACAAACATGCATATAACATATCACATAGTATGTGAGGGATAAGTTACTACCTGACAATTTTTCCAAATCTTGATCTTGATTGATGTGCTTTGAACGTCCTGGGCAAGTGTCAAGTCCTATAAATTATAATTTACGGGCAATGAGTTATTTCTTAGTCCAACTCTTTATAAATTATTCTCTTATGTTGGTTACCATTAGGGTCACTACATTAAGCCCAATATGAAGCTAATGAGCTCAAGATACTCCAAATGCTTAACTTAACTCTTTGCTTTGAATTTTCGCACAATTACCAAAAGCTGGCAGATTTTTCACTGAACTTTGAAAAATCATAACTAATTCTAGAAAAATCGAATTGAGGTGATCCAAAATTCTATATAACCCTTATTAAGTCTATTTTAAGGGAAAAATACTTTCAGTAGCTTAAAGACCGCGCACACTTCCCAGTTTTTCTTTTTCTCCCTGCTGCCAGAAAATCTGACCAGTTTTAATGGTCTACTTCAAAAATTCATAACTCCTAGTATACTTATCAAAATCCTTCATAATACCTATCAAAATAAAGATCTATAAGTGCAATTTAATTCTGGAAAATATCATAACCAACTGATGAAGTTTAGACGGTGAAATTTTCGCCACAACAAAACTGCCAGACAAAAACGCACACTGGCAACTTTGTTGCACAAGTACACTTAATTTCCAATTTTTGATTCTTTAAACCAGTCTGCCAAAAATTATAACCAGAGCCTATTCCCACACAATTTTTCATGTAGAATCCAATGGAAAACTCAAAAATACCAAAATCACATTATTTCTACCAGATTTAGCCCCCAACCGAAATCTGCCTCCCAAAACAACAAGAATTCCACTTTGTGATTTTAACAACCAACAAGTCTAATACTTCTCCAAACATCATATATCACCTTATATATATGATTAAAACATCTTCCTTCTTCAAAAACACCCCTTGAATGAAATACATGGGTGGTTGAAGAGCTAAGAAAAACTCAATGAAATCACAAAGTATTCGGTTCAAAAGAAAGCCTATGCTTACTTCTTCGCGTTTCTACAAGTGGTTCGGTATTCCGGCGGCACTCTGGTAGACTAATTGGCACAAAACACCTCAGATGAGAAATATAAGACCATAGAATTGAAGCTTATAGTGAGTAGAGAAATTTTCCTGAAGGACTTATCGGACAATAACGGTGATTCAGGGTTGAAATCGACTCCGGTAGTCAAGAAAACTCACTATTCACTCCTCCTTCTCTCTTCTTGTGTTCTTAAGCTTAAGAAATCTGATTTCCCTTTCTCTTTCCATGGTTGCACGAAATTTTTCCATTTAATTAGGCATGGATGGTTGTGAATTAATCACTTAAAATGATCTCATCTCATCTTGCCACGTGTCACAAGTTTAAGGCTTAAGAATGCCACGTGTCATGCAACCATTGGTCTTCCACTTTTCTCTTTCTTCGGTGGGTCATAAATAGTCAGGGGAAGGGGAGGCCTGACAATTTCCTTGGACTCCTGGGCTCGGTGCTCGACTCAAAAAGTAAGCGAGCCGGCCGGAGACCGGTGAATTCCCCGGACTCAGACGCTAGGTGGCGTACTCCGGAGATGACAACACGAAAGGCTTAAAGTGGGTGTAATGATGTGTAATGATGAGGGACACATGTCACCCCCTCATTTGGCCAACACAAAAACATGTTTTTACTTTGTAATAATTTTGGGACACTTGTCATTTCCTTATTTGGCCAACACAAAAGATGTGTCATTATGAGTCATAATGAGCTGTCATTACGTGCTTTACTGAAGTTCTTTTTAATAAAGTTGCTCCATCGGTGCATTACCCAGAATTCCACGTGGGACCCACGTGGGACCATGGCACACATATCGAGGCACATCACGAAATGCCCGAATTCCTCTGATCTCGCAACTGATGCCCCTGAACCCTGCAGCCACCAACAAATTTTGCTTCGACTTCTTACACTTGTATTTTTACAATATTAACTTCTCGATTTCTGTGAATGACACAATGGATATCTGGGAATTCCAAAAGTAACTCTACCTTTAATTGTAAATACCGGTATTTATTTTATTCTACTATTTCCATATTTACACGTTTTTAGTATTGCAAAATTTGGTATATTACAATCACTCTATAAGGCATCTTGCTAGATATACCCATAGTCTGAATAGGAAGTTAGAGTTTATCCTTCATCCCATTAGGTTGCATATGATCACTTCCAATAAGACCCATCATCCCCTTCTATAGACATTGATAGCGAGGGGCAGGGGCAGGAGAAGGAGCATAGCAGTAGTTGTTATGAATGAAAACTACTACTGCTATTTTTAATTTTTGAATATTAAAAATAGTTAATCATTAGGGCAATGTAACCTAAAAATATTTTTTGAAACAACCTCTACTAGAAAAAATGCTTTTAACGTACCTTTTTTAGGCATTTTAACGTCTGAAAACATAGGGACGTCTATCTGAGGGACGTAGGAAAAAATGTCAATAATGTTCGTAAAATAGGGGACGTGATGGGTAGGACTTTAGACGTCCCCACTTTAGACTAGGGACATATAAAGTCTGAGGGGTACTTTAGATATCCCCAGTTTTGACTGGGGATGTCTAAACTAATGATCAAATTGTTTCTACATCCCTTTTTATTTTAAGGACGTTAAAATTTTTTTTAAATGGCCTTATATATATATATATATTTCACTATCTGGAAAATTTAAACTGCAGAAATAGGATAGAAACAATAAAATAAAACAACAACAGTTCAGCAGAATGGAAACAACAATCTATATGTCGCTGTTATGCAATAAAAACAATCTATATGTACAATATAGAGAAGACATAGCTGCCATGACAAACTCTTTTTCCTCTGTTATGCTTATGGAAACAATGACTAGGGATTTAGAAGAGGTGAAGTTAAAAAGCACAAACTTGTCTAGCTATGTTACATAGCTAGCATATAGGAAGAGTAGCACACAAGCTTAGACTGGAGGAGTATTACCTTGAAACATAGTAATCAACCCTAAGGCTCTACATTCAATAACTTTAAGGAGTAGCAAACTAATTCACTAACAAACTACACAACAATCTATATCCAACAACAATAATGCTAATTATATGTACAACATATAAAACCACCACAAAAGTATGTCCTATGTAACATCCTGGATTTTAATTAAGGGATAATAACTTCAAATGATGTAATTAATATTAATTAAGCATATTTGAAGTATATGTTGTGTGTATGATATAAAGAGCATTAGTGATGATTTAATGAGTATTGTACTAATCAGGGGTAAAACGGTAAATTTACCAACCGTCTGGTTAGCTACGGATGATAAAACCTCTTAGTAATCAAGATCAATGGTTGAGATTGAAAGATCAAGGGGTGGAATCTTGTGTATGTGAGAATATGTGAAATCATGATAGGGAGAATGAGATGGTGACAAGTGTCAAAATGAGAGCCATTGGATGGGTCAACAATTTCAAACTCTTTTCTCTCTCCCTCTTAAGTTGGCCAAGTGTATGGGAAGAAGGAAGGAATGATCATCACCCTCACCTACTCATTTCTCTCTCCATTCCCTCCATTTCCGGCGAGCAAGTTTGAAAGAGAAAGGAAGGGTTTGAAATTAAGATAGGTAAATGACTTCATAAGCTTAAACACTTTTCATTGATATTGTTCCAATGGTCAAGAGCTTTATTTCCATGTTTTCAGACTTTGGATTTGTGGTGTGTGGCAACTTGAGGGAAATTGAAAGTTGAGGAATCCAAGTTCTGAATTCAGCAAGTGAAAGAGGTAGATTTTTGATGAATTGTGGTGTATATATTAGGATGTTTGCATAATCAATGAAAATTCTGGAAATTTGACCTAGTTATGATGTTAAGTGAAGGGTAGATTTTGATGAGAGTGTCACTGTTCATTTGGTCAGTTTTGACACTTGGGAGTGATTAGAATTTGATTTGAAGTTGATTAAGGGAATTGGTTAGAATGAGGTTTTGAGTGGTTTGATGATCTAGAGAGAGAATGTGTTGAATGGGTTGAATTTGAGTTGTTTTTGGTTGCCAATGGGTTCCTTGTGTTGAAATAAGTGATAATGAGCTTTGACACAAGTTTAAGAACCATTGGAGTTCATTTGGTGGATTTTGGAGAAGTTTACCAGTTGCTGCTATCTGGTTTCTGAGATGATTTCTCGAGTGAGGAAGAACTCACTCGAGCACAGGATGAACGTGCTCGAGTGAGCATGTTCGTGCTCGAGTGAGGGTGTCTGAATGCACTGGGGGTGAGTGTTGCAAGTGATCACTCGCGGGTTGATTGCTAAAAGTGCGCTGAGGGTCAGTGCTCGAGCACAGGTGCTTGTGCTCGAGTGAGAGTACATTTTTGTGTTTTGGGTGTGTGTCTCAGGGCATCACTCGGGAGTGGATTATGGAGGGTGAGCGAGAGCACTGGCGAGTGTTGAGGAATCACTCGAGCACTAGGGTTGTGCTCGAGTGAGCCCTCTGTGCTCGAGTGCGCTTGTGGTTAGAGAGTTGGGATTGCTCTTGGGTTGTCACTCGCAGGGCTTCACTTTCGTGGTGCTCGAGTGCTGGCAAGGTCTCTGCTCGAGCACAGGTGCTTGTGCTCGAGTGAGAGTGTAGATTTGTCGCGGGAGTTGCTCTCGGGTAAGCACTTCCTGTCTCACTCGCATGTGTGCTCGAGTGAGATCGAGGGTTGTGCTCGAGCACGGCCTTCTGTGCTCAAGTGAAAGGGCCAAAAAAATCAGTGTTTAGTTTTCTTGTGAGGGATCTTTGGGGATAGTTATTCCAACCCTTTAGGCATATGTTTAGGCATGTAATGGCCATCTAAAGAGTCCAAATAATAACCAACATAAAGTATTATAGAATTAAGAACTTGGAAAAGAGATTGACCTATTGTCCCTAATTTGATTATAGGATTTGACATCTGCCGTCCTCGGGAGCCCACTGAGCCAGTTAACTTCAGGAAAGAGCGAGGTAGTGACTTTTCTTTCGTACCATATGTGATGCAGTGTATGTGTGTATGATCATTGATTTGTGATAATTTCGTATATTGCGACATATGTGGATATGTGTTAGCACCGTCAGTCCAATAGTCCCTGAGTAGCTAACAACGGTTCGGGTGAAGGTCGTATGCCTTCCCGGCGGAGAAAGGGGATGAGGATGAGGTGTGATTATGTGACATGAGGCCGATAGGCTGATTGTGAGGCCGACGGGCCATTTGTGAAAGCCGGTTAGCTGTATGAGCTATAAGGCTATATGTATGCACGGCCACGCCAACAGTCCCTGAGTAGCTAACAACGGTTCGGGTTAGGGCAGTGTGCCTTCCCGGCGGAGAAAGGGGATGAGGGTGGAGTGTGATATGCCACGCCAATAGTCCCTGAGTAGCTAACAACGGTTCGGGTTAGGGCAGTGTGCCTTCCCGGCGGAGAAAGGGGATGAGGGTGGAGTTTGATATTGGTTGCTGCTGCTGTATGATGATTTGCTTACATGCTGTGTGCTTGTATGTGGTATAAATGTTTAGTTACTACTGGGATTCTTTTGAATCTCATTCTTTCCTTTGAACTAACCTTTCAGACAGGGTGAGTGGCTCCAAGGAGAAGCGCGTGACCCGGAGCGGGTAGAGTTTCGTAGGGACATTTATTTTGTAAATGTTGGTTAGACTGTTTGGATAGGGATTACTGTATATTTTGGGTTGTAAATAGTTTAAATACTTTAACCTGTAATCCCTTTAGCAGAATTTGAAACTATATATCTATAGTTGAACCCGGGGTTTGCCGGGATTTTGGTTATACACTCTGTCATACGTAAATGTAGTTAAACTGCACAAGTGATTATATTCGATAATTGAACATGACATCGAGAGAGGAATGAAGTTTTGAAAATTTCATAACGTCCCTACTATTAAAGGGAATTTTAAATGAGTTCTAAACTATTCGACGGTCTCTAATCTAATTTAATTACCAAATATCGAATTATAATTACGTGATTAAAGGCAGGGTGTTACATCCTACCCAAACCACTAAAGACTTTACTCTGGTATATGTTGAAGAAGATGTCGAGCCAAAAAGTCTTTGATCAAATTTATGTCTTCATATAAGTAGGCATCTTCATTGTCAAAAATCTGCAAATTAGAAAATAAGCTTAGATGAAATAATGAATCAAGTGAATGAATTAATTTGCCATTAAATTACGACACAAAAAATATTATCCTTTGAGAATGAAGTAGCGATTACTTGTTCAAAATCTATCGTAATGCCATTCTGAATGATGTTATACATATAAAGTAAGACATAGTATCCATATTCCCAGCCGCTAGGTTGTTGAGAGCACTATTCATCAAAAGCAAATGGTTAAAATCAATAAAGGCATATCTAAAACGACCGTCAATCAAAAGAACTTGATTTGAAACTATGTACCTTTGGAAATAACCATTTCGGGTTATTGCCACCTTTACGATCTCGTGGCTTGCCAAGCACTCGATATGTCTGGCATGCACTATCATTAAAATGAAAATCAACATAAATTAGAATAATTCATTTAAGTCAAGAATCAAGAAACAATGAAATACAAAAAAATAACTTGCATGTTGAAGACATTTTTTGTTTCATTGTCTGGTCTTTTACTCAAGGAATCAAACCAGTAAACTACGTAGGACTGAGGATAGAGAACACACAAACTCCAGTTATAACTATAACAACATATACAGATTAAAATGAAGTTAGATGGTAAGGCAATTATTTATTAAAAATCTTAAATACACAAAATTAAAATGCATACTCTTGAATAATCGGTGCTAGATAACAATGATATTTGTTATCTCCCATTGTGAAGCCTATATAGTGAGTCCTTTTTTGCACTATATTCTTATTCCTTGTCATTTTTGCAGGACACAAGAATCCATATAAATCAACTCTTCGCAAGTCAATGCATATACGACGGAAGGAGCTATAATAGAATTAAAATGATGAATGTATTAGCTAGTGAATATATGAAACCAAAAAACCACTTAACTAAATGAAGGAAAAAATAGGAAATAAAAAACTTACAGGATTGCAAATTTGCCCCATCCTATATCTAGCTCCTCTAACTTAATGAATTGTTAAGGTCTTCTTTATCTATTGTAAAGGGATACTCTAATTGCCGGCCCACAATCCCTGTAGGCATATGCAAATCAATTTGGCGAATGCCTTTATAGATCTGCTGCAGTCGTATTGAGAAGGGCCATTTTCCTACTTCTTACTCGTTCTTTTAGAACATAATAAAATATATTGCTAGTAGGATGCCAACATATCTCAAGTAAAAGTGAGGAAGTTCCTACCAATGGAGGTGTTGCTACTAAGCCAATAAGATGTTAGGCCAAAGGATGAAAGATCCTCTCGCCTCAGCTATCGTGGCAACCTCATCATCAGGAATAGGGATGGCTGTACGTTCTTCCCCCTCTCAAACACATGTCACAGTCACCCTTCATAAATGCTATGGAATTTGCTGATGATGGTGGGTGGTAGCTTGTGTTTGAACGAGAGCATCTACATCTACACACAACAGTGGGGCATCCAAAGAGAGGATGCCAGGTTCTCCCATACTGGAGTGGGAGAAGGGTCACCAAGTGGTTCCTCTAGTGGGTTGTAATTTCCTTTGGTGTTGTGGAAGGTCGGGGATGAATGGGTTCTGCGCTCGGAAGTTTCCATTTGCAATTCAAACATCTTCATTATTTCAGCTCGTAGCTCAGGCATCAGATCAAGACGTAGCACTGGAAACAGCTCTTCTTGGAGCTTGTCACGAAGGTTGGCCTCGAGTTCTTGTGAGACTTCTTGGCGAATCTTGGCCACAAGCTCCCTACTGGGTTCAGCTTGTGGTGAATAAGAATGTGAGGCTCGGTCAAAATACTTCATGACTCGAACTCCCCCTGCCTCCCCTCGAACATGACCAGGGTGATCTACCTTCCTAATTTCAGTTGACAAGATGTCCATTCGTCCACTTGGAGTAAACAAACCTTGGGTACTATGCTCTTCCAATTCATCCTACAGCATAAAAGTTATCGTATATGAAAATTAAGCACTCCCAATATGAAAAAAAACTTTACTTATGCTCTAACTACTTACAATCCTCATGGCAGCCTCGGTAATAGTCGGATTTACGTATAACCCCCCCTTAATCCTCCCTGCTTTCCATTTTTGTGACGTGGAGGAGGTAACGGGGCTGGACCACAACACAGGATATAATGTGGCTGCTTCCTTCAATTTCTTTAACTCTTTTGCCATCATCCTTCACTCAAGCTTCTTATAACCACCATGAGACATGCAATGGTGATACTTATTAGCTGCTTGCCTCTCTGCATTTATTGCACTTAATTCCTATGAAAGAAAAACAATGAACACCGAATCAATAATGTCAACTATATTCAATTAAAACACTATGTTGACAGAAATCTTACCAAAAAGTTAGGATCTTCTCGTGATGCCGTAAATAACCTCCAGTCCTCTAGAGATAAATACGAATACTCCTGACATAGATCCTTACCCCTCAGGCCCCCTCGAATGTAATTTCGTGTAAGCTTGTTCTTGAAATCTTTCAATTATAGATGAACCTCCCTCATCCACTCCTTGTACATCACCGCTGTGTCAGTGACATCATAGGTTTGCTACAAGGTAATTATACCAATAGGAATAAAGATATATATGTAGATGTATTTAAACTCTTATACCAAAAGTTGTTGCCAAATCAAGTCTTTGGTTTTTTCATGGAACCAACTTCCAATTATTATAGATAATGCGAACTTTATGTAATACCCCGAATTTTGAGATTCGTGGCTAGAGAATAAGCCTGAGATTAGTGGACTGCTAAGCCCCGGTTTAGCAAAATCCCAAATTGTGATTAAGGGTTAATGACTCCAAAAGTGGATGTCATTAGTGATAAATGAACCCTTTTGGAGATTATGGTGTGTTTTGGCACCCGATGTGATTCGTATGCGCTGTGAGCAGCGCCGAAAACCCTGTATTTAAGCTCAATTATGGATTAACATCTAAATTGACTTAAAATAGAGGGAAGGCGTATATTGTGGCTAAATGAAACGATATGAAGTGTTTGGTGGTGATTCAATGAAAATTACCGAAATCAGGGGCTAAACGGTAAAGTTACCGACCAATTAGTCAGTTACCGAAGAGGACACTCATTGGTAACTTCAAGATCAATGGTTGAGATTGATTTGTACAATAGATCAAAGGGTGGAATCCCATGTGGTTGTGCTCATGTGAACTCATGGTTGATGGAACAAGATCTTGACACTTGGCACAATTTGGACCCTTGGATCTTGGTCAAAAGTTCAACACTCTTTTTCTCTTCTCTCTCCCTTATTTGGTCGTCCATGTGTGTCTTTTTGGGGCTAAAATCTGATCATCATCTTCACCATCTTCATCTCTCTCTTGTTCTCCATTTTCGCCAAGAGCAAGGTGGAAAGAGAAAGGAAAAAGGTGAGATTTTGTTATTTTGGTGTCCTCTTTAGCTCTAATCACCTTCTATAAAGTTGTTCATAGTGATGAGAGCTTCATCTCTATGGTTTTAGATTCTTGATTGGAGGTGTTTGATGGCTTGAGGAAATTTGGAAAGATGAAGAATCAAAGAATTGGTTTGAGAAAGAGGAAGAGGTGAGTATTTGAAGCCTTTTGATCTAAGTTTTGTGATTTGTGGATGAGTTTTGTGAATTGTGAATTTTTGCCCTGATTTTGGTGGAATTGTGAAATGCATGAATTGTCATGTGTTTTGTGTTGAAAATGGTGTTTTGTTGTGTAATTTGGTCATTGGAATTGGTTTGAGAACTTGGAATGAGAAGGATAACAATGTGGTGTTTGAGTTGTGATTAGTGATGACATGTTGTGATTGTTGGTAAAACATGTCAAAGTGATATGAATTTGGTTGATTTGGTATTTCCAATGGATTCCTTGTGAAATTTTGTGTGAGAATGATGTTTGATATGAAAATGGAACCATTGGAAGCCAAATTGCAAAAACTGGAATTCTGTCTTTTGAATTTCTGTTCTGGGCAGTCTGGTGTTGTGGACGTTTTGAATGACCAAATGGTCTCTAAAAATTATGAAAATTTCCAGTCTTGAAGTTCACATCTTAAGCTTCAAAATGGACATATAAATTGTCTCATTTCGTTTTGTGAACTGGGATTTATGTTTGCCCAAAGTTTGAGAACGAAACTGGATTCTGTTTTGGAGCAATGTTGGATTTTGTGTAAATCTGGATTTTTGTGGTGATTTCTGGTAATGATACATATTTTTCCCATAAAGGGTACTTGAATATCTTTCAATGGGCTTTGGAGTCACCTTGTTTCAAGTTTTCTAGAGTAAGTTATGAATTTTTGAAGTTTCCTTGGCTGCAGCCAAAATTCTGGCTCCAGCGCAAAACTTTCTGTGTGTGTCTTGGCCGCAGCCAGAAATTCTTGGCTGCAGCCAAAATGTTTCTATGACGTTTTCAGCCATTTTTGGCTGCAGCCAGAGAATTCTTGGCTGCAGCCAGAACCCAATTTTCAGCAATTTGTGATTTTGAAAGATGATTTCCAACCTAGTACGTCCCAATCCTTCAGGCTTTCGTTGAGCTTATTTTAGCCACCTAAAGGGTGTGAATGGTAACCAACTTTAAGTGATATAAAAGTAAGGGTTTGGAATTGAGATTGACCCTATATCCTTCATTTGGTTTATAGGGTTCAGTATTCATTTGGATCGCGAGTAAGCGGAGGAGTTGGAGCATACGTGGAAAGAAAAGGGTAGGGAACTTACCTCTCTTGCATGCTTTGATGTTGTGTTTGTGTATTGATGCATGTATTGCTTTGCTGGATTATGTGAAACATGTATGAATGATTGTAGCTCTGTTTCTAGTTATGCTATGGCCATGAGTATGTTGTTGAAACATTGAGCACGCAGATATGTCATTGTGTGAACATGAGTTTTGTATTGCAAGCATGTCATGCATTAAACACATATCATACATGCATATAGGTATCTGTTTCCTACTGAGATTCTCTCGAATCTCACCCTCCCCTACCAATATTTTAGACAGGGCAGGTGGATCGAGGATGGAGGCAAGCAACCAGGGGCAACGAGGCTTCCTTCGGAATATTTGAGTTGGTAGTTGGTTATCATAGTTGGGAGTATTATGTATATTTGGATTTAAATTTGGATATGTACGGATTGGAATATGTTTGTATATGATATTTGTAGATGTATTTGAGAGGATTTGTGTAATCCACATATTGAAATTGTAAAGGGCGAATGTGCCCTATGAATTCTATGTGAAGGTATGAACCCGGGGGTTGCCGGGAAGTTATTGTTATACACTCTGATATTTGTTTAAATGTGATATTCCGCGTGATGTAATTGTATTCGAAATTGAATATGAGACCAAGCTAATTAGATTTCGAAAGTGATTTGTGAAAACCCTATCGTGAAGATGGGAATTTAAATAAGTTTTGTTTCTTATGGTCTCTATTTCATTTTAATTGCGTATTTCGGATATAATTACGGCAGGGGGTTACATTTTACTTCGACTTAAATAACATAAGTAGCTAATAAAATGGTCTTCCTTTGAACCAATTGGTTTCATATTGTCATCAAAGTCAATATGCAACCTCTCCTGTTGATAGTGAAGATATGCTACCAATGCAAGCAATTTTGTACTGCCTTTAACCCTTCTTCTCACAACGGGTTCAGGCCTATTCATTTCATTGTCCCTATCACTTTGTGAGTCACTAGAATTGTCCTGATTCCTGTAAACACAAAAATCATTGTCAGATAGGTGAATAAATTGTAATTAAATGAATAAACTAACTAGTTATGAAACAAATAGCACACATTACTATTTTCTAAGTTAAGCTCTTAACTATATTGTTTCCCATATTCCTTTACCATGATCATTTCTTATAGTATATTCTTCATCATATACCAATTCTACTTTACTTGTTGTAGATGGATTAATTATGAAAGGTGGTGTGTTGTCAAGGTTGAAGGTCGATTCACCATGCTTCTATTTTTAACTTTAAAGTATAATGGAAATTTTTTTATTTGCAGGATCTATGACATAAAACACTTGCTTCGCTTGGCTTGCTAGAATGAAAGGCCCATCCCTATAACCTACTCTTTCAAGATCAATTGAGACAAATCCAAATTGTCAATCAATTACAACAGCATTATTGCTACCCACTTACATTTGAATAAAGCAACTTTGAACTTATTGTAAGTAATTTCCCATATTTCTTAGATTCATGTTCTTCAATCTCTTTATGTGTTCATCTATGTATGGTTGAACTTCTGCTATGTTATTCAGGATATACCAGTATGCTTGCAACACCTCTTTACGAGGCATAGTCTTCACTTTTAGTCCTTGTGTTCCCTTAATTCTCCCCTCTTCATGCCGAGATTGTTCCTTCTTCCCTGATAGATAATCACTGCAGAAGTCCATAGCTTCTTCAACTATATATCTTTCAACTATTGAGGCTTCTAGTCAATAGGGATTTTTAGAGTACCCTTTTAAGATCTTCATGTAGCGCTCAAAAGGGTACATCCACCTCAGGTAAACTAGACCATAGAGCCTTACCTCCCTTCCCAAATGAACTATCAAATGCACCATTATATCAAAAAATGAAGGAGGAAAGTGCATCTCTAATTGGGCCAATATAATATAACCCTCAGCTTCCAGTTCATCTAGCTTTTTAGTGACAATGACTTTGTTATAGATAGCATTAAGGAAAACACACAATCTTTTTACAGTAGTTTGAACTTCATCTTTCATAATGCCTCTAATAGCTACTGGTAAGAGTTGTTGCATCAACATATGATAATCATAGGACTTCATTCCCACTAACTTCAAATTGTCCATTGACATGCACCTTCTCACATTCGAAGAATACCCTTGTGGCACCTTAATTTCATGGAAACACCCACAAAAACTTCTTTTCTCTGCTTTTGATAGTGTATGCCCTCCTACCATAATCTCTTAGCTGTAGATGTAATCGTTCTCTTATTCCCATATCAACAAGGTCTAGTCTCGCACTAATCCCATCCTTAGTCTTCCCTCATATGTGCAAAAGTGTACTGACAAGGCTATCACAAATATTTTTCTCCACATACATCACATCAATATTGTGTCTAACATTAAGACTATGCTAATATGGAAGATCAAAGAAAATTAATCTCTTCTTATATATGTTCTTCTCACCGCAATCTTTTGATTCTTACCAAATAAGACATTAATACGTTTAACCCCAACTGTAAACTTCCTCTCCAGTTAATGCCTTTGAAGCCATTCCATACTCCAGCAAGCCGTTAAAATGCTTTCTTAACCTACGATACAGGTGGAACCTAGGAAGGAACCTCCTATGACCAAGGTAGACCGTTTTTCTTCCATGTGTAGGTTGGTCGAAGTGAGTGTTTGCTTTATAGATCCGACATGCTTTATGCCCCTTCACACTGTACCCTAATAGGTTTCTGTATACAGGGAAGTCATTTATCATGGTGAAAATCATTGCACGTAGCTTGAAGGACTCATTCATATATGTATCAAACACATCTACGCCTTCCTCCCACAACTTCTTTGAGTCCTCGATCAAAGGTGCCAGGTAGACATCGATATCGTTTCCTGGCTTTTTTGTTCCACAAATCATCATAAAAAGTATCACATACTTGCATTTCATACAAAGCCAGGGAGGCAAGTTGTATATTACAAGGAGTATCGGCCATGCACTGTGTGTGCTATAAAGAGTTCCATACGGATTGATGCCATTTGTACAAAGCCCAAGCTGAAGGTTTCTCGGCTTACTGCCAAATTCAAGGAATATTTCATCTATTTTCTTCTACTATAGAGAGTCAGCCGGGTGCCTCAGATATTTTCTGTCAGATATTCTATCATCCGAATGCCATCTCAACTTCTTCACTTTTTTTGTAGTCCCAAACAAACTCTTAAAGAGCGGTATTATTAAAAGATACCACAAAACCTTTAAAGGTTACCTTTTAGTCGCCCCATCGCCACAACCACCATCTTTCTTCACTCTGTATCATATAGTTTGATACTTAGGGCACTCAATCATACCTTCATACTCCTTTCTATATAGTATGCAGTCATTAGGGCAAGCATGTATCTTTTTATACTCTATACCCATCATAAATAAGATTTTCTTGGCCTTATACATACGATTTGGAAGTACATTATCATTTGGAAACATATCAGACAACAGTTCAAGCAGTAATGTGAAACTACTATCAGTCCACCCACAAGTTACTTTTAAGTATGTAATGTTCTTGTCAGCTGTGTATACTTACTCCCAGGGAATAATGGTGTCTCTGCATCACTCCATAGCCTGTCATATTCACATGACTGTGAAAAGGATTCTACCTCAACATCGTGAATCATTCTCTCCATTCTATCATCATTTATGACATCCACAGCTTCCTTCTTGTGTGACGAAAAATCAATTACTTCCTCACCATGCCATATCCACCTTATATATCGTAGATTTATTCCATCACAAAGTAGGTTATCCCTTATAACTTCAACATCCCATTTTCTCTCATTTAAACAATTGACACAAAGACAAAAATACATCCCATTTTTTACTGGAGCGTTCCTTCTAGCAAATTCAATAAACTCTTCAACCCGAATCTCATATTCTTCACTTGTTCTCAAAGCAATCATCCAACTATGGTCCATTTTATTACCACCTACGCCATTCCCATTAACGCTCAATTTAGAATAATTGTCAACACTGGGAATTGCCTTTTACTATTTTGTTTTTCAAAATTTTGGCAGCATTTCTCCTTAAAAGTGAGACATCCTAAAATCAAAATAACAAACCATCTCAACTTAATTTAAATGAAACTAAACTAATTAAGGCAATTCATATTCAGGACAATGTCAGAACATCAAATCCATCAATTTCAGTTCAACACCACTCATTCATGCATTCAAATCATGCAAATTCACAAGTAATGCCATGAAAGTTCACATTCTATAAAGCAAATTTAGTGCATGTTCATGGCAAACTCAATGTCTAACTATATTGATCCAACGAAATTCAAATAACATGGATTGAAAGAGTTGCTACCTTGGATTTTCTAAGCTTTACAACCTTCTCTGCTCACTTGATTCTAGTGGAACTTTGCATATATAAATCCTAGTTTACATGCACCATAACTAAAATTATTCCAAGGTAAAAAAGGGATAAAAGTAGAAATATAGGGACACTCTTGTCTCTATATTCTACTCTCTTTTTTTGTTAAAACTTGTGTATGTAATTTATATATCCAAACAGTAAAATTAGATTGCAAATATACGTATAGAAACATCTCAAAAAACAAATAGGCAAAAAAAGAATCTGTATATAATTTCCCAACCAAAGTTTGAGTCAGAATTGTAGCAATACAAGTCAGCAACGATGATCATTTATTTGCAAAGAGTAGATGGCAAAGAAAAATTATTTGCTCAAAAATTTAAGCACTGCACTATGGAAATTTAAAATTCAAAACATTTAAACAAAGGTATGGTTGGAACTTGGAAGCAAACCTGTAAGGGATGCTTTATGGGGAGACTACCTACGGTGGTAAGAGGAGGACGACGGTGGCCACAATGTCAGCAAACCGACAGTGTAATCCTCGTAGTAGCGACAGTGATGAGTTAAGGCAGAGAAGAGAGAAGAATGGAGGACCAAGAACAGAGAACGTGTGGAGGAGTAAGAAGAGAGGAGGTGAAATTTGAGGAAGAGTGATCGAGGGTGCTTTGTGGTCTTCACAAGACTCACTCACAAGACTCTTAGCTTGCTGCTTACAAGACTCACTCTATGCTGGGTTCTTAACTGATGATAGCTTGCTGTTCTATTTTGAAGAACTTTAGGTATCCCTACTAAAAATAGGGACGCCTAAACCGTGTATATGCATCCCCATTTTGACTGGGGACACGTAAAGTATCACTTTAGGTGTCCCTGGTCAAATTGGGGATGCCTAAAAGGCATTTAGGCATCCTCAAAATGGATGGGGATGCCTAAATACCTAACAGATGCACATGCACTAGTCATGTCAAACCAGCGGATGTGCACATTTAAACCAGCCTTTTAATAAAAATATGTTTAAGCCTTTAGGGGTCCCCAGTTGTACTGGGGACGCCTAAACATGGCTTTAGGCATCCCTAGTCCCTTAAACATGGCTTTAGGAGTCCCCAATCAAACTGGGGATGCCTAAATGTTTGTTATAGTGCATTTTAGAGGGAAATTTAAAGTTTTAGATGTTTTAGGCGACCCTTTTCTAAATAGGTGACGTCCTTTAGGGTAGTAATATGTATTTCTTGTAGTAGTGAACAATTATCTCTTCATGGTTATTAATAAACAACAATTATTAATTTAAGGGATGTTCACAGTTATTAGTAAATAACCATTACTTATGTTAATCATTGCAACTTAAACTGACATGTTTGGCTCTATAACGTAACCCTTTCCATTCCAAAGGACATGATCAAGTAGATAACCTTTGAAATCTATTTAGCCATCCACTTCTGTTCCAACTTCTAAATGGTTCACTCAGACTGTTCATCTGTCTAAAGATGGTAGGCTGTACTAAACCTTAGCTTTATACCTAGAGCTTCATGTAGCGCTCCCCAGAATCTCAATGAAAAATGAGGATCTCTGTTAGAGATAATGTTCTTCAGTGTACCATAGAGTCTTACTATCTCTTTGATGTATATTTCAGCTAGTTTATCCAGAGAGTAACTAGCATTAATTGGTATGAAATGCGTCATCTTTATAAGCCGGTAAATAATCACCCAGATTATATCATAGTTTCTAATTTTGGGTAATCCTACCATAAGATCTATGGTCACACTTTTCCACTTCCATTCTAGAATTTCCAGACTTTGAAGCAATCCTGGTGATCTCTGGTGTTGAATCTTTACCTTCTAACAGGTAAGACACCATACCATATACTTAGTCACATCACTTTTCAACCCTGGCCACTTGTATATAGGCTTCAGATTGTGGTACATCTTGGTCATTCCTGGGTGAAGGGAATAACGACTCTTGTGTGACTCATCCAGGATCCTCTACCTCAAGTCTGCATTTAGTGGAACACAAATTCTGTTTTCGTAGTGAACCAATCCACTATGCAGTAAATCATAGTCCCGTATTTCTCCTCATTTAATCATAGTCCGTATGGACTGTAGTCAATCATCTTGCTTTTAAGCTTCTTCAATTTCAGCCCTTAGATCACTTTTCCCTTGAGAAACATTATAATTAGCACAGATAATCTAGTTCGACAAGTTTAAGTCCCAGAAATCTTCTATCAACTTCCTCTCTTACATCATCATTGTTGCAACAAGCACCGTTTTATGGTTAAGAGCATCCGTGATGACATTAGATTTACCCAGATAATATTTGATCTCTAGGTTGTAATCCTTCTGCAACTCTATCCAACAACATTGTCTCATATTTAGTTCTTTATAGTTGTACAAATACTTAAGACTCTTGTGGTCACAGTATAGTTCAACCATTATGCCATACAAGTAATGTCACCATATCTTCAATCCAAACACAATTTCCATAATCTCTAGATCATAAGTAGGATAATTCATTTCATGAGATTTTAGTTATCGTGAGGCATAGACCACCACTCATCTTTACTGTATAAGGATACACCCTAACCCCTGCTTACTCACATCACTCTACATAACATAAGTCAAGCTGGGATCGGGAATAATCAATATCGGTGCTATGGTCAACCTCTCCTACAGCTCAGAAAATATGTTTGTATAATGTTTATCATACTTAGATGGTTGATCCTTTCTCGTGAGCTTGGTCATCGACAAGGCGATCAGGGAGAAATTCTGAATAAACCTTTAGTAGTAACCAATAAGACCCAAAAAACTACGTATCTTAGCAATAGTTTCTGGTCTCTTCTAGTCAAGTACTGCTTCCACTTTACTGGGATCCACCGCAACCCCTTCTCGTGAGATAACATAGCTTAGAAATTTTACTTTCGTAAGCCAAAACTCATACTCAGTTTGGCATAGATTTGCTTCTCTCACAAGATTTTTAACGCTATTATCAAATATTGCTCATGCTCTTCATTACTTTTGAGTATATCAGTACGTCATTGATGAACACTACCACAAAATGATCAAGGTACTATTGGAATATGGGATTCATATAATCTATAAATACAGCCAATGCATTAGTCAACCTAAAAGGCATTACAAGAAACTCACAGTACCCATTCCTCATTCTGAAAGCATTCTTCGGTACGTCTTCTGCTTTCACATGTAGTTGAAGATAATCTAATCTTAGATCAATCTTTGAAAATACACAAGAACCAAATAGTTGATCTAGAAGGTCTTCGATTCTTAGAAGTGGATATTTTTTCATAACAGTTATCTTGTTAAGTTCTCTGTAATCCATACAAAGCCTCAAACTTCCATCTTTCTTTTTGACTAACAACACTGGAGCTACCTACGACAAAACATTAGGTTAAATGAACCCTTTTTTAAGTAAGTCTTCAATTTGCTTCTTTAACTATGCTATCTCATTTGGGGCCATTCGGTATGGAGCTTTTGATATAGAACTAGCTCCAGGTACAATTTCAATTGGAACTATACTTCCCTTTTTGGAGGCAATCCTATTTAATCGTCTGGAAACACCTCAGGGAACACTTTTACCTTGGGTATACTATTTAGAGTTTCATCTGTCTCTCCCTGCACAAAAAAGGATACCATATACCCTTGGTACCCCATTTTCAAGCATTCCTCAGCTTTAGCCATTGAGAAGAAATTCAGAGTAGCATTCACTTCTTTATCCCTTTACAGAGCAGCATAAATTCTTTTCTTGTTCTCATAATCCAACAATACATTATTCGTGGTTAACCAATCAATACACATAATAACTTATAGTTGATGGAATGGTAAACAAATCAAATCAATTGTGGGCTCATAGCCCTCGATAGTTATCATACAATTCAAACAAGCCTCAGCAGTCATAGTCTTGACACCCATTGGCACCGACACAATCAAATCAAATGGTACCTTATGAACATATAATCCTAGGTGCTTCACACATTCATAGGCTATGAAAGAATGACTAGCACTCAAATCAAATAAAGCTTATTGTAAACTACCATTTAGAAGACTTTTACCTTTAGGTCAGGGGACTTTCGGGCTTCCTTATGTCATGGCAAACACCCTTCCCTTATTATTGGGTTGTGGCTTTACCGGCTGCTACTTGTAATCACTGGCAAAATGTCCTAGCGATTTGCAATTGTAACATACCAATTTCCTAGAGCATGTTCTACCAGGATACGGTCTGCCACAACGTAGGCATATCCATACCGCTGGGGATTTCTGGGGTTTATAGTTTTTGGGTTGATAAGGCTTCTTACCATTGTCCTTAGATAATGGTCCTGGACCCTTCTACTTTTGATGAATATTCCCCTTTTAGGCTTACTATGGCTGCTACCACCCTTGGCTGGGTACAGATCCCTTAGGTTGTTTTCGGTGATTCTGCACTCCTCCACCACTTTGTTGAATTTAGTAAACTGGTGGGTGACTAACCTTTTCCTCAGCTCACGTCTTAGACCTCGAATCAACATATTAGAACTCTACTCTTTATCATCCATGCGTCAAAGATAGGAGGAGTATCTAGCCTATTAGATGAATCTAGACAAATAGTCGTCAAAGGTCTCTATGTCACCTTGCTTAATGGATAGGAACTCAGATTCCTTCTTGAGCCTTACTGACTTAGGAAAGTATTTATCATTGAATTTATTTTGGACCAGTTCCCAGGTCAGTGGCGCATTTTGGTTTCACAATGTCAGAGCAATATTTCACCACCACTGATAAGCATTCCCCTTCAACTTGTAAGCAGTTAACCGTGCCTTCACCTAGGTTGGGTAGTCTAGTACTTCAAAGATATCCTCTAAACGGTTCAACCAGTCTTCTATTGCTTGGGGATCAAACCTCCTCTTAAACACTAGAGAAAGATGCTTGCAGAACTGATAGACCCAAAATTGGAGATCTCTCTCATTTCGGACTAGCACCCCATGTGATTCTTGGTTCAGTTCAGTGTGGGGAGGTGACTCTGGATGTAAAATTAACCCTTCAGCTATTTCTTCTTAGGCTATCTCTTCACGAGTACACTGGACCTAGTCTTCAGTACATTTTGCCTTTTCCTCCCTTAGCTCATGGATCATATCTCGCTGCTCGATAAGCATGCCTATCATCACTTGCATAGGATCAGGTGGGTTATCATGTATTTCCTCTACATTTGGTTCTACTTGTCTGACTTTCGGACAAACCATCATGTCTTATCACTTTATAAATGATTTACCACGTCAATATTATAGTAAATGTATACACATATTCCTTAAAACTTGTATATCAACAAACAAGAATATTCATGTGTATACAACAAGCAATCATAGGCTAACTATCCTAACTAAACCTACCCTTGCCAGGAACTATGGCTCTGATACAAAAAATGTAACTCCTGCACAATAAAAGGCATAATTATGGTTCGAACATATGTTATAATTAATTCAACCAGTCTTCAAGACTTTTTCAAAAACCTAAACAGTACCGTTTCTGTTCACTTTTTGAATATATTTTGCCTGTGCAGTTCACTTTTTGTTTATAAATATCAAAGTATACACAAAATTCCTGACCATACTCTAGTTTCATAATTCACTAAAGGGTTGACGGACCATATTCGCCCCTCTCAGTTTCCCATAGTAGGGATTACATAATACTATTCGAATTTACAACATGTACAATAATCCCAAAATATGTTCACCACAACAAAACCAAAATTCCCAGTTGGGAGCAATAGCCGCCCTACGTCACTTGTTTCTCTTTTGGCCCACTTACCCTGGCTGTAGTTAGTCAATAGAAAGAGTGATATTCAAATAAATCTCAGTAGTAACAATTCACTCATATAATATATAACAACATAGCATGTAAGTGAATCATAATACAACATTCACAACAACATTCAGTCATAACTAACATCACAAACATGACAAGCATGACAATCATCACAACATTCGGTACAACATTCACAGTAGCATGCAATCATGAGAATAATCATATACGTGATTTGCATGACAATCATAATAGTCGTCACATACATCACAATGCATAGCACTAGTAAAGTTCACAACAATTTGTGATAGTCGTTACATACACTTCCATGACATTCGTCACATTTAAAGATGCAACATTTGTCATAATTCAATTGTTACATTCAATCGTCAAATGACAATTGTTACATTTATCATAATGCTCTAGCAGTGGTTTATCACATGCAAGGAAAAAGTCAAATCCTATAAACCATAATCAAGGATGACGAATTATTCCCTATTTCCATGCCTAAATTCTAAAACACTTAGGGTTGGTTATCATTTGAGACCTTTAGATGGCCACTAGAAGCCCAAACAAATGTCTAAACGGTTGGAAAAAATTTGACCAAAGACCATCTTTTAAAAGTTCAAAATGCAGTATTCAAGGGGTTGGCCGGGGTCAACCCATCTACTGGCGGTGGCCAATAGATGGTCAGAAAGATTTGGGCTGCGGCCAAGGTCTATTGGCCGTGGCCAAAATTAGGGGTTATAAACTTTTGGACCACAACCAATATCTATTGGTCAGGGATAAGAACAAGTCAGAAGGTTTTTTGCTGTGACTAAGAACTGGTCAGATGCTTTTGGGCCACAGCCAACACCTAGCCTGCTTCCTGGCTAATTTTCAAACAACCATAACTTTGTGCACACTTATCAAATTGATGCAAACTTTCTACTATTGGAAAGTTTGCAATGTGTACTACAAAACTTGAAAGTTTCATAACATCTTGATACCATTTTCTATTTTAAAACACTATGCAAGTTGGTCCCCTACACAAAATTTTAACTTCACAAAAATTCCAAAATTTCCAGTTTTCAACCTAAGTGTCCAATGGTTCCAAAATTCACAACCAAACCTATTCTCACACAGTTTTTCAGAAGGAAACCAATGGAAACATCAAATCAACCAAATTCTTACTCCATTTATATGTTCTATTTTAGGGCTACAATTAACACAAAACCCCAAAACTTCAAACTTCACATTCAAGGTTCAATTCAATTCAATTTGTCCAAAACTCGATACAAAACACCATTTCTATACTCAAAAAATGCCAAACTCCCTAAGACCCTAATATAAAAAAAATAGGGAAAAATTCTAGAAATTTAAGTCTCGATCAATGGCCATAATATACATGTCAAAAGGTTGGTCTTACTCACCTTTATCACTTTCTCTAACTTATTCCTTGCTTCACTAAACTCTACTTTTCTCTAGTTTTCAAATAACCACCTCTTAAAAATATAAAACCATACAATTGAAGTTCTCAACAAGAGGAACAAGATTAAAGAGAGGATTTGGACAATAGAAGCCAATTTCGAGGTCAAATTTCAATTGGAAACCTCACCTTCACTAAAATCTTCTTCCTCTTTCTTCCTTCACCATGGCTGTCTAGAGAGAGAAAGAGAGAGAGATTAAGATAATAAAATGATGATATTTCCAACTCCCCTATGCCTTTGATAAAAAATACAAGGAGAGAAGGAAGATAAATGGATTAAAAAAATGCTCATTTGACTTTTGACTCCACCAAATTATGCCAAGTGTCAAAACTCTATGGCTCCATCAAAAGCAATTCACTACTTGATTACTCTAACTAATTCCATTAATCATTTAGTTACTCCACTAGCTCTTATAATTAGTGATCAATTCCTTCATCAGTTGCTGACCAATTAGCCGGTAAATTTCATTGTTTCCTGTTTTGTCTCTGACTATAGCAAATTACTTGAATTGCCACTTGACACATGATTTAAGTTCTTCTCCCTTCTCCATGTATTATTCCCCTTCTGTTTTAGTCAAGTAATAAATTTGCCATATAATTATACTAAAATACAGGGTTTAGGCATTTTCTACTGCTAATTCGGTCATAACCCATACTTTATTTCCCAAAAGCATTCATCAAACATTCTTCACAGTTTGATATGAGGTCATAGCCCTTAAACAGAATTTAGGGCATTACACTTCTCTTGAAGAAGTCTTGATTGAGTTTCTTACAAGGTTAACAGGAAATCTCAGAGAATAGTTCTAGAGCCTTAGCCCTTATAAAAAATGTAGGTTGTCCATTTTGTAGATGTTGGTACTCTTGTTGGGATGATCCACAAGGAGTTTATTGGTGATTTCAATCATGACAAAAGAAATCACTAAGAATATTTTGAAATGAAGTGTTTCCCTTTAGATCCAAAAAATTTACATAAGCATTTTCATCAAATGGTTGAGAAATATGACATGTTGAATGTGGTATCATGATGCTAATCTCAGACACACATTCATTGCTTCTCTCCCTAATGAATTATACAATGAGAACTTTATAAAGCCATTAATGCCATATGTAATACCCCGAATTTTGAGACTCGAGGCTAGAGAATAAGCCTAAGATTACTGGATTGCTAAGCTCTGGTTTAGCAAGATCCCAAATTGTGATTAAGGGTTAATGACTCCAAAAGTGGATGTGGTTAGTGATAAATAACCCTTTTGGAGAATATGATGTAATTTGGCACTTGAATATGATTCGTGTGTGTTGTGAGCAGTGTCGAAACCCTGTATTTGAGTTCAATTGTGGATTAACATCCAAATTGACTTAGAATAGAGGGAAGAATTGAATAGGGTATTGTGTTGGAAATGGTGTCATAGTGTGTTTTGATGTAATTGAAATTGGTTTGGAACTTTGGAATGGAAATGTTGCAATGTTAGGTTTTGAAATGTGAATTGTGTTGACATGTTGAGATTGTTGTGAAAACATGTCAATGAGATGTGAATTTGATTGATTTGGTGTTTCCAATGGATTCCTTGTGAAAATTTATGTGGGAATGATGTTTGGTATGAAAATGGAACCATTGGAAGCAAAGATGCAAAATCTGAAATTCTGTCCAGTAAAACTCTATTCTGGGCAGTCTTCTCGTGTGGATGTTTTGACTAGGCAAATGATGTCACAAAATTATGAAACTTTCCAGTCTTGAAGTTCACATCCCAAGATTCAAAATGGACATATAATTTGTGCCATTTCATTTTGGGAACTGGGAGATATGACTGTCCAAAGTTTGAGGTAAAAAATGGACTCCGTTTTGGGGCAGTGATGAAATTTGTGTAATTCTGGAATTGTGTGGTGATTTCTAGTAATGGATCATATTTTACTTAAACACCTTTCATTTGGCTTTGGGATCACCTCATTTTGATTTTTCTAGAATTAGTTATGATTTTTCAAAGATTGGGCAGAAAATCTGCCAGAAAATCCGAAAATGCCAATTTTGGAATTATGACATCATCATAAATAAAGATGACATAAGCTAAATGTTATAAAGTCATCATCATCTTCCTCCATCAGCCAAAAACCGTACAGCACCATGGAGAAAGAGAGAGAGGGAGTTTTAGAGAGAGAAGAGGAAGAGAACTCGCAAGGTAAGCCGATTTCTCCGATGATCTAGCTCTAACGCGTATAACTCCGATCCTAAGCTACTCCTTTATGTTCTTTAAGGTTTGGAAGCTCTTCCTTTGGTGTTAAAACAGCTAGGGTTTCAGCCAAGACAAGGAAAAGCTAGTGGGAGCTTGAGGTAACTTCCAAACTCTTGTGTATTGACTATTCTGGCTGCTGTGGACAATTTAATCGGTGAAATTTCGCCGGATTGTCATTGGTTTCAAAAATGGAAAATGGGTGTGTGGGGCTGTTATGCTGCCCAAATTGGTACTAAACGGTAGTTTTAACCTAATGGAATAGTCAATAAAGTGGTTAGGAGTAGAAAGGAACGCGTTTACGGAGCCGAAACCGAAAAACCCCAATTTTTCCTGGAGTACATGTATATTTTGGCCAAGGCTATAAATGGGTCTTAGAGTTGGATTTTCAATGATTTGATGATTCCATTGAGTTCAGGAGCAAAAATTAGGTGGGGTTACAGTTGGGCACTTTTTCAGAAAAGGCCGAAAAAGCATAACTATGAAAACGCCCCTGAAACCCTTAAAGTAGGGCTGTCAAGGGTAATTTTGTAATTTACATTGAATTTGATAATTTCAAGTTTGGAAATAGATTCCTTGGGCGAAAATATGTCAGAATAGCCCATGTCAAAATTTTAGGAAAAGTACAGTCGGACTGGGTACGATGGGGCCGGGCCGGGTCCCCGGGGGCATTTTAGTAAATTTTCTATATAGCCTCATATAACCCCCCAGAAACACTATAGAAGTGTCTACATAGTACATTTGACATTGTAGGACCGAATGTGAAGCCTTGAGTTGCTGGCACGCAAATCGAGGAGAAAAGACTGGAGGTAGGGGACTTACCTTACTTGCATGTATTTGATATCTTTTCTTGCGTAGTGATGTATGTGATTGCTTTAATTGATTGTGTAGAGCATATTTGAATAAATGAAGCTCTATTTCTGTTTTGTTGTGGCCATAGTTTTGTTACATGAAACATTGAGTATGCAAAAATGTCATTATGGGGCATGCATCTAGATAAAGCTAACATGTCATACACATAGCACCTATCATGCATGCATTATGGTATATGTTTCCTACTGAGATTCTCTCGAATCTCACTCTCCCCTACCAACAATTTAGACAGGGCAAATGGCTCGTGGAGGGAGCGGCTAGGACTCCTTCGAGATGAGATTGTGTAATCCTTATTTGAAGAATTGTAATGGGCAATTGGGCCCTGTGTATCTTTAGCAAAGGTATGTACCCGGGATTGCCGGGATGATTATGTTGTGCACTCTGATATTTATATGAATGTGATTTATCTTCGCGTAGTAATTGTATTTGAAATATGAATATGAGACCAAGTTTATAAATGATTTCGAAAAGTATTTGTGAAAACCCCGTCATGTGATAGGTTAGTAAATGTTATTTGATTATTATTGGTCTCTATTTCATTTTAATCACGTATTTCGGATATAATTACGGAGGGGGTTACACCTTACATCTTGCTAGGGTCAGAGGCCTTTGTTGGATTGATGTCCTCATTCTTCTTAAAATGGCATCTAGATGAAGAAATCTTTATTCTTTTAAAGTGGTTTTAGATAAGGGAATTGGTTATGACTATTGGTAGAATACTAAAGAAGGTGGTCTTTGTTAGACCTCATGTTTTGATGATAACAAAAAAATGGTTTGAAAATGGAAATGATTAATAATCAAGCTTGAAAAGAGTAATGACAGGAACAAGTCTTACTTGAGGTAAGCATGGAAGTATTGAAGATTAGCCAAGAGAAAATGCTGAGGAACTTGATCAGAAGTACAGTTTCTAAGGCGCTACTCGAGGCGCTACTCGAGTAATGAGACAAAACTTGAAGTAACCAAGGAGAACTTCCAGTAACCTGACACCATTACTCGAGGTGCTACTCGAGTAACCAGGTAAAATTTTGAGGTTGCTCTCGGCCTGCTAATGTTACTCGAGGAGGTACTCAAGTAACCAGGTAAAAACTTCCAGTTGCCTTCAAGTTTTCCCAATGATACTCGAGGAGCTACTCGAGTAACTGTGTCTCCTAAATTTGGACCTCTCGGCATTTTGTACCACTGCTAATGTTACTCGAGGAGCTACTCGAGTAACCCTATGAAAACTTCCAGTTGCCTTCAAGTTTTCCCCATGATACTCGAGGAGCTACTCGAGCAACTGTGTTTCCAAAAATGTGTAACTCTCGGCACTTTGTACCACTGCCAATGTTACTCGAGGAGCTACTCGAGTAACGCACTAAGGTAATTGAAAACTTGAGGTTGATACCCGAATAACTTGATATCTCTCTATTTAATCTTCCTCGAGTACTTACTCTAGTATACAAGTTTTTTTTAAGAGGATTCCTCGAGTAAGGACCCCAGTAAGCGCAAATATTTTCAAAGGAAACTTCAAGTCATTACCAGAGTAATTCATGCTCAAAAGTCTTAGTTACTCGAGGAGCTACCCGAGTAACCTATGCAAAAATGAATGCATCACTCGAGTCCCTACTCGAGTAACAAGGTAATTACTCTCGGCCTTGAAACCCTGCCAATATTATTGGAGTAGAGCATCGAGTAATCAAAGCAATTTAAATGGATTACTCGAGGTGTTACCCCAATAAGCTATGAAGTTTCAAAAGCATTACTGGAGTAGCTACCCGAGTAAATAACTATTCCCAAAGGTATGAAATTTAGTTTACTCCATGCACTACCCGAGTAATCTTATATTTATTCATTGACTTACAGTTGAACAATGATTTCATGATGTTACTCGAGGAGCTACTCGAGTAAACTTCAAGAGTTACTCGAGGAGCTACTCGAGTAAGCTAATCCAGAAAGTTTGAAATCATTTCAACGGTCATTATTCTGTTTCCTGTTTGATTAACTTTTCATTATATTAGTGTACTTAGCATTTCAACAGGTAAACAGTGAAGAGATCTTACCAAATAAGGAAAGTCAAAAGCGATGCTCAAATGTCACCGACCGTCACCTACCATAACGTATGTTTTTCAAAAACTAGAAAAGTCAATAATGGCTGCGCACGCTCCAACGGACATGAAGAAATATGTTCCAGCAATCATTACCAACATAACTATATATATGGGAACATCTGAACAGAGAAAGATACAAGAAAATACAAGAACTCACATACGAACGTATCATTAAGTTCATTGCTCTGTTTTCACGTTGAAATTGTATTTCTATGCTTCAGTGATTATTATTTACTCTGTAAGAGAGATATTTCATTCAAACTTAATATTTGTTATTGAGATAACTTAAGGTTGTGGAACCTTGAGTTGGGATTGGATTACAACCTGTAAGGGGGAGCGAGTGTCCAGGTGTAAGGAACTTGCTTGTACTGAGGTGCCAAGAACCCACTGAATCTTGGAAGCTATAGTGAAACTCTCAGAGAAGCTCTGAGGACTAGACGTAGGTCAAAGTGGTTGTGACCGAACCAGTATAACTCTCGGTGTACACTTCGGTGATATTTCTCCTTACTCATTACTGTTTTAATTCTTTTGTCAAAGTTTTATATTTTCGAAAGAAATTTCAGTATCACCCAATTCACCCCCCCTCTTGGGTGAAACGCTTGATCTAACAGTCTTTAATATCTCCACATCTTGGAGGAACTTGTTGATTATCTCTGAAACACTAGGAATTTTTGTATATGATGTGAAAAAAATATTTGAACCAGAGACCCCTAGGCAATATTTGAAGATTCTGGTTATGGTCGAAAGTATCAAACCCTATGAGGATATCTTTTTGTAGCAAATCACTTCCCAATACTTTCATCCATAACATACAACTTGAGAAAAATTGTATACTAATTTTATTTTCGGTAATTAGCTCAATTTCTAATCGATTGCCATTTGTGGTAAGAAATAACTGATTAAATGAAGTTCAATTTTTTGGAACTAGAATGTGGAGCTTCATTACTGTCCTGTAAGAGCTTGTGTCAATAAAAACAATAATAGGAATGATTTTTTCATATTTTCCTGGGAGGATATGGGTTTTGATGTTGGGTTTTTTGACAAGTTTATTTTCTGGTTAGGAGCTGAGGTCCTAGAGATTCAAGACACTTGTGTTGGGTTTAGATAAGATTAATGGGTTGGTTGAAATTGATGGGTTATTGGTGATGAAGTGTTTTGTTTAGGTGAGTGGGTTGGTTTATAGAATGACCTATTCAAAAATAATTAGATCAGGTAAGGTAATAGAATATATATGGTTAAGTACTTTAGTATCAGACTTAGAGGCTTCTAAATCAGACTCTGAATCAATATATGGTAAGACATGCTAGGTTTCATCATCTTCCTCAGATTGTTCTTCAAGAAGAGATTCAATATCTTTCTTCTTCCCTTATTAGTATAGCTTGTAGATGTTGTAACATCTTTATATCCCTTTTGGCTTTATTGGGACAGTTTTTTATGAAATGGCCTTTCCTTCCATAGAGATTTTGAGAATTTCTTTCAAGAGATTGCTATTTGTCCGAAATAAGAAGCAAAAATATTATGATAAAGATGTTCCTTAGTAGTATCGTCATGACTCTCAAAGTCATGTGCGATAGTAATACCAAACCAAATATGTCGAGTAGTGGGGTCCTGAGCTAAGCCTTGGCTAAACCTTAGAACACTTGTTAGACTTCTTTAAGCAAGGAGAACCTTTTGCAATGGGATCTCTTCTTGGTGGAATAAGAACACTTTTTCTAATCTTTACATTTAATTTTTAAGTAAGGATTTTTAAAAGCTAGCCAGATCATAAACTGCTCTTTTATGTCTTTGAATAATTTTTTTTGTTCACAAATGTAAGGCCTTTTTACAATTAAGGCATTAATAGCTCTATGGAGTTTTGGCTATATAATTAATCAGGGAGAAAAGCAATGAATGTATGCATGAGATTAGCATCATTATACTCACATTCAACATATAATTATTTTCAGCATCAATTGAAAAAGCTTCAATAAATCTTTTTGATCCAAAGAGCAATACTTCATTTCAAAATATTCTTGCCGATTTCTTTTATCAATAATATAAGATTGAAATCACCAATAAAGTCCTTGTGAAATTTTTATAAAATAGAAGAGTACCAACATTTGGAACACAAAAAATCTGCATTTTTTATAAGGTCTAAGGCTCTAGAACTATTCCCCTAGATTTCCTATCAACCTTATAAGGAACTTAGTCAAGACTTCTTCAAGAGGAGTTCCTTGCTTGAATAACTATAAATCAATCCAAGCTCCAAATTCATGAAGTCTATCTCAACATGTATGCTAAGAAAGGTCATTAAAAGTAACTAGGTACCTAAAGTAGGTTTATAATTGAAATTCCTTTTGGTTTTAGTTTGGCCATGATCAGAAAGGGGTCTTCAACAACAGGTGTATCTTTCACAAGTTGGACAACGCTATTCTTGAAATATATACCATATATTCTTCAGAATCATCATCTTTATAAAAAGAGGGAGAAAGCTCATAATTTGAATATTTTCTAATTCATTAGAAGATAGATATTGGTGTTGGTATGGTGTAAAGTAGCTATTTGGTTAACAACAGATTTATTTTTTTGACAGTTGTGTTGAAAGGTATGTTTTTTAAGAAAGCTGGAGGGGTCTTTATAGGTTAATGGAGGTTAGTAGGTTTCGTGTAAGAATGAAAGAATTGGTTTTCTCTTGACAAGTTTAAAGTAGCTAGGCAGATGTAGTTGTAAAAAAAGGCAGAAGAACTTGTCAAAATTGGCACAAAGGCTTTTGAAAATAGGCACATTAACTCGCCATTTTTGAACTTGTCAAAGTAGGAAAATGAACTTGTCAAAGTAGGCAAATACAATTATCAAAATAGGCAGATCAAGTTGTCAGAATTGGATCAGAGGCTTATGAAAATAGGCACATTAACTTGCCCTTTTATAACTTCTCAAAGTGGTAAAATGAACTTGTCAAAGTAGGCAGATGCAGTTGTCAAAATAGGCTAACGAAGTTGTCAGGCATAGTGGCTTGTGAAAATATGCACATTAACTTGCTATTTTAGAACTTGTCCAAGTAAGAAACTGAACTTGCCAAAGTAGGCATATATAGTTGTCAAAATAGGTTGACAAATTTGTCAATGCCTGACTGTATGTTTTCATTTAAGTAAGAGCAATCCGGTAACTTCACATCCAGAATTAATCACAATGCATTCTCGTGTGACTTTTTTGATAGGGGAATTAGTTATGGGACTTTTTTATAATTTTTTATGGTCCTTGGGACCTCAATATGATTTTCCTAAAAATATAGCCGCTAGTCTATCTAGTGAAATAAATGTAGCCGTTTGAGAGAATCTCAAACCACTGAAAAGAGATAGGAAGAGATGGGTTTGAATTTGATATAGACTTTTGTACAAAACAAATGATATTTATCTCAAAAAAAGATAATGATAGGAGAAAGCACCGAAGACTAATTAATTTGGATATTTTAGGCCTCAGCTATGGGTATACTTAGTTTGGGCCCAAAAAAAAACACATATGGGCGTAAAAGTTATAGCAGTACAGTAATATCCTAATGTTCAATCACCAAAATTCCTTGTTCATTAGTTTCATTAAATGGAATAAAATGATGAATTTTAGTGCATTTGCAATGACAAAATAATTGAAACAGAGGTTACATGAAGTTTGGTTAAGTTGAGACACAAAAGTTTAATTTTGCCTCATCAAAGGGAAACAAAAATAAACCAAAATGAAGCATGGAAGAGCACAATTCTTGGCCCAATTTATTATGTAAATTATGGCCTAAAACAAAAATGAAAGAAGGAAGACAACATTTATTTACAAAAATTTGAAAAATACAAGCGAAAAATGGTAATTTGTGGAATAATATAGAAGACTCTTGATTGTTCTATAAATTAATAGCCAAATTCTGCCAAGAGAGAAAGAAGAAGGGAAAAATGAAATTTGGACACAAAGGATGACATGTGCAAGAAAATCAAGCCAAGTGGAACAAGAAAATATTTAAATATTATTTTGTTTGATGACATGTGCAAAAATTATAATAAAATAATAATATTTTGAGGAGGTGGAAGAAGACACTAGAAGAGTTCATTTAACTCTTTCACAAGGCCATATTTTGGCTAAAGCAAGCAGAGAGAGAGAGAGAGAGTCTTGAAAGCACGAGAACAAAGAGAAGGAGCAAGAGACAAGAAGCAAGATCAAGGTAAGTTTGGTTAGAAAATCCACTTATTCTTGTCTCTAAATCTTTAGTAACCTCTTTTAATCATCATATCCTTCTTGAAAACACTTGAAGCAAGAAGCAAATCAAAGAGAAAGAAGGAGGAGTGGTGGCGGTTTTGAAGGAAGAAGAAGAGAATCAAAAGGTAAGTCATGAAACTTGATCTACTTGTTGATTAATTGTTGTTGTTGATGTAATTGGTTGAATTCTTGGTTTGGTTGGATTGATTTATAAATTGGGATGCAAGAACCCTAAGGGTAGGTGCTGCCTAAATTTTAATTAATCATGTTTAGGAGGTGTTTAAGTGGTTAAACAAGTGATTATGAATGAAAAGAACGTGTTTTGTTGAATAAAACATGAAATTTCAAAATTTTCAATTTCTCATCACTTTCGACCAAAATCAATTTAGAGTGTTTGAGCTAGAATTTCATGAATTTGATTATTCTATTATGCTTAGAATGAAAAATTGTGTCAAGGACATGTGAAATATGAAGCTTGAAGGCTTTGGGATGTAAAATGGCAATGCCTCTAAAACCCTAATTTATGGCTGCCAAGGGAATTTTGCTCATTTGAGTGTCAATTTGTCAAACAGAGGTCAAAAATAGATTTTACACGTGAAATTATATAGAAATAGCCCAGGTCATAATTTTTGGAAAAGTGCAATTATATCGGTATAAACGGACTTGGACTAGGTCCCTAGGGGCATTGTGGTCATTTTTACTTTTTAAACACATATAACCAACTGCATGAGTTTAGAATAAGACATGAATGAGTAATAACTCATTTATTATAAATGTTGGAATTTTAGGATTTGTTGTCTGCCCGAGCTAGATTAAGGGTATTGGATCGATAGTTAGGCTGAAAGAGATTTCAAATAGTAACTCTATCTTTCATATACTATGTGATTATTTATATGCATTATATTGCCATGTTTTGTGATATGAAATACATGTTACAATACCTAGCTGTGGTGTAGGAAAAGCACAAGTACCACCTTGTGGGGTAAGCACAAGTATTATCAGGCCTAGTAGAACCCAGCTTAGGTAGTAATACAAGCTTGTTATAATTCCTTGTTATGGTGGGGGAAAAGCATAAGTACCTCCTGGTGGGAAAAGCACAAGTACCCAATTGAGGTAGTGAGACAAGTAGAGGTCAAATAGTCATTTAATCTTGAACAGTGAATATAGTATGGCTAGTAGGGACAATATAGTCATTTTGATCCTGAACTTTGAACAAACTGACATATTGAAGTGTTTATTTCTATTACATAATATGGTGCATTGCATGTTTATTTATTGCATTTTATATGATTGATTGTATGTTACTACTTAGATTCGTATGAATCTCACCCTTTTCTATAAAAATTAAATTATTTAGCTTAAAGCAACGGCTCAAAGGGCAAAGATGTAGATACTGGCAACTGAGGGTTCTGGTCCAGTTTAAGCATAAACGTTGGTTATCTGTAGTACCTTTTGTAAATTTTAGATATTGTAAATATTTTATTTCAAATCTTGTAGGATCTTCTATAATGCAATCAATTATTTTATATCAGTATTTATGCTATTTCTATTTGCCCACTGAAATACATAACGTCACTCTGATATAAATGTTGAATTATTAAGGGGTTTGACATTTGTGGTATCAGAGCAGTGGTTCTGGCAATATTAGAATAGTATACTGATATGGTCTTGATTATATGGTGATAAGATTTATGCATAGGAGAAGGCATAGAAAGAGTGAGTCACCACCTTCTATGGATCAGGCATAGGAAAATCATAAGATACCAAATAGACAATGGGTACGTTATTACTATTCGGAGGATGTAGCATTGATGATATGAATGTCGAGGAAATGGGTACGGATATGGCCTGTATACAAACTTTCCCTTAGACCAGCATCACCAGCTAACTTATCCGTGGGTGACATAAAGCAACTATTGACAGACAAAACAGAGTCTGACCCATATTCTATTACTAGTTCTAGAGCTAAGCCAGTAAATGTTAGACATGATTTGCAACTAGACCAAAAGCTATGGGAGAATGTCAAAGACATATATTTGCAGGCTTACTATGATAAGGACACCAAGATAGCTCAATATGCAAAGTACCTGTATGATGTGGAAACAATATACTGGGATCAGGGTTTATCCGGTATGGAAATTCCGGATGACGATATTTGGATTCTCATGACATTATATTTCTTTCCTGATACCACATTTTATGCATGAAAGAAGAATAAAGTTATAGAGTAGGGTTCGAATTATAGTTTTATTGCCTTCATGGAATATATTACAAAATACATATTGGACTATATGTACCGGTACTAATATACAGTTATCACTCAGTATCTAATGATCTGGAGATAATGGCTAAGGCATAATAGGATGTGGACAGTCACGGGATACCGATGTCTGGAAGCAGTAGGAATAGATACCAGCATTTTTGCATAAATACATTAGGGTTAAATGTGCTCATCCCAGGTAAATGTTATGATGGGTGACCCTTGGGAAGTCATATGTACATGTTAGGATATGTTGTATAAAACATGCTATACAATGATCTGTAGGTTGTATGTTGGTAAAAGCTTTCCCTAAGAATATTCTCTCCCCCTTACAGCATGTCTTTTGTGTAAAACAATCCCCATGAACTTTCTCTCCTGCTTACTTTGGACAAGTCTTATGAGCAGCAATGTTCTCTTCTGCTTGTACCTTATAAGTCTTACGAGCAGAAAGTCTAAGTAGAGATTTCTCAACTGCTTCCCCTATAAGGAAATCTACCGTCTCTCAAGGTCCCTTTACCTTGAGATTTAATGAGAATATAATTTGGAAATGTATACAGACTCTCTAATAGAGTGGATATGATAATTACTAAAGTAAAATATGAATATAGTGGGTAATACGAAAACAAAGACTATTGTAAGTTTTTCAAAATATGCTTTTATGTTGTGTGCTCTATTTCATCTGCCTTTAATGCTCTATATTTATAGCAAGTCTGAGTTTTCTATTGTAGAAACATCCGTTGTGGAGTATAGTGTTCCATTGAGGCAAGGGATGTATTAGTTTGAATTCTCAAATAGTTTCTCATGGTAGGTTATCAGCACGTGGTGTGAGCTAGCATATATTTGATTAAATGATTATGTTTGACGCATTAACCATTTCTCATGCATCTATACTCCTCACATTAAATAACCTATTTCACACTTAAAATATAGGTTAGTTGACGTTTAGGTATAATATCAAGTGAAAACATAATGAATAAAAGACTTTTAACCATATTCGGATTGTTCACTGTGGGTCTGATACATTGTGCTTCTGATAGATCATCACTCTAGTGCTTTGATCCTCACTTGAGTGCATACATGAATTTTACCACATTCACTCTTATGAATTTCAAGTGATGATAGAAAGTGTTGAGAAATTTTAGTCCCACACTCGAGTGCTTTAGTCCTCTCTCAAGTATATCATAACACTTCATTTTATATTTTGTCTCCTGGATAACACTTTCATCAAGGTTAGCAATAGTAAGTTTTCTCACTTGTGAGTATGCTTAGCTCTCACTTGAGTGTAAAGGGTCTCACTTTAATGCATGTGTATATTATACTATGGACTTTTGCTTTTAGACAACACTAGCACCATTTTCTTTGAGAGTGTATTTTTGTACTTGCGAGTGTGACTGTACCGTACTTGGGTGTAGATGTCTTACTAGAGTGCATCAGCATGTTTCACTTATGATTCATCGTTTGCTCAGTACTTGCACTAATATTTGAGAGAGTGAGCTTTTACACTTGTGACTGTTAGGTCCTTACTCAAGTGCAAGAGGTCATACGTGAGTGCACTTTTTGTTTTCTGATCATCTCACTCTTGGGACAACACTGCATGGTTGCACTTTTAGGACTCGAGTGCACTTCTTGATATCACTCGAGTATTAAGTCCCTCACTCGAGTGCCACTGGTAAAAACTGCATCCGCCTTGTGTTTTTATGAAATACTTGCAATAGTGTGAATTCACGCTCGAGTACAAACCTTGACATCACTCGAGTGTCATACCAAACACTCGAGTATTGCTGATTTATTTCACTACACAGTAGCTTCTGTAAAACACTCTTAAGGCCATACTTCCTGGACTCAAGTGCAAAGTTATTCCATACTCAAGTGATGCTCCGAACTCGAGTGCATTAGTGAAATTTAATAGCAACTTTTTCTTAACTTGTAAAATTCATTTGATAACTAATTTGGATCAATGTACATACTTTTGAAGCATGAGTTTCTTGTAAAATGCTTATTCACATTTTGTTATCATCAAAACATGGATTCTAACATTCTCCCCCTTTTTGATGATGACAAAACCTTTGTTATGGATTTTGTGACTTAATTGGATTGAAAATTATGGATAGAACTTATTTGATTCTCAAATGTATTTACAAAGTTGTTTGATGTATTTTTGCACATTTTCTTCAACAAACTTCTTGTAAGACTTCCAATGCAACACTTATGATAAAAGCTAGTCATAGGATCACAAAAATTTCATATTGAGCTTAATGAAAACATATAAACCATAAATATTGCAATTCATTAATGAAATGTAAAGTACATTGTCAAAATTTTAAAATTACCCAAAAAAACCCTGATATACCCTAAGCTACAACCATAAACCAAATACATCCAAAATACACCCAAACTCCCCCTTAATCTAGCCAATAAGTCTGAACAACTCATATAACCATCATCAGTCATTCTTCTCCCCTATTTTGTCAGCACCAGAAGGAGGGGGATGAGGAAAAGTGATTTCAAATGGCTAAGGTGTAGTGTATAAAACCATAGCGATAAATGGATCAATAGTGTCAGGCTCAAAAGGTGGAGATGATGGCTGAGGAGTAGAGCCTGCAGGCTGGGATAAAGATGGCTAATCAAAGGTAACATTGACTATGGTAGCAGTGGTAGGGTCAGTATAAGTGAAGAGAACATATAGGCTTGAGTTTGAGATGGTAAAATGGTGGTGGTTGGTGTAGTCGTGACAGAAATTGGAGGAACAACTGTTTGAGGAGTCAGAAGATGGATATACAAGTAAGTTTCTAAGTTGCTAATTTTCCTTGACTACTCTTCCTGATCCTTGAACATCAAGTCAAAGTTGGTGTTTTCCTTGTCGACCAACTTGGTGACTTGTGATTCCATTTTATCAACTAGTTTCTCTTATTCTCCAAACAACTCCTATTTTAGGCCAACCATAGCTTGATTAATCACATCGGCCACATAGCCTTGGATGGATACACCTATCAATGAGGGAGATGGAGATCAACCTCTTGCTGAAGACTGACCCTCATCACCTCTTGATGATGTAGGTTCTTTCTAGGTACAGATTTGGCCTTGCTTACTGGAAGTGTGATCCCTGTATGAGTCAATTAAGTTCTTTCAAAATCATGGAATTTTCACTCTCTCAATGCCATGCAAGTACCATATTTTGTTATGCCAAAGGATTAAAGAAACAAGTTAGGGATATGGAATGGTGGTAGTTCTGGACGAAGAAAATTGAAATCTTCTCATCTTACTGAAGATCAATTCACTAACATTCCTTTATTGGCCAGCTACAAAGGATGCTAACAAGTAATAGTCCCTTTAGGAAAAGTGAGTGTAGTTTTTAGATTTGTTGATGATACCATAGGTGTACATGTAGTGAAGGTCATGGTATGAGTCAGGCATATCAATAAGTTTGAAATTGAGGGGTCCAACTGGGCCTTCTAGTCTCAATCTCTATAAGGCTTCAATTGCTAAGAGTGTGGGAGGATTGGTAAATGGTATTATATAGCCAAGTATAGTGTTGATAATAGAGGGGGCAATCATGATGGAGTGGCCTCTAACAGTAGTAGAGATTCCTTCCTCTATCAATTCTTAGTTCTAGACATAATGTTGTGCACTTTCATGTTTCAATAAAAAGTTTTTACAATAGAGGGAGAATAAGGTAAGTACGTAATCAACCAAGGTTCATAGAATTCCAGGAATGGTTAAAAATTTAGGCCACAACATGTGTTTAAATATTCCAGGTCCACATAAACCACAAGACAGAAGCTACGATGAGAAAACTCAGAATTGTACACCTACGGGTTGAATGGCTTTTAGTTCTTGGGTGTTAAATTCTTCTGGGGTAATCATGTTCTATTCTTCTTCCTCTAGAACTTGAGAAGTAGATGGCACTCCTAAATGCAAACCAACATGACTAGACTATTAAGAGTGTTAAGATATTGAGGCATCGACTTGGGAGGCAATCTTGCCAACCAAGGTATACAATCTTGACTATTTCGTTGCCTGCCAGAGTTAGTGGTTGAAAGAACTATTAGAGGAAGATTCTTATAGAACATCTTTAGCCTCCTTCTATCTTCTCCCTTGTACTTCCTTGGACTTTGATCGAGTCATGATCGGTTCTTTGAAAGCTATACCCTTAGTCTTCTTCAGAGGCGGTTTAACATCCTTTGCTACTTTCAGTCTAGGATGCTTTATCTTTTTAGGGGTTGCCTTCTTCTTGGTAGCCTTTGGTTTAAGAGAAGGTATTGTAGTAGGAAAGGGTGTTGTAGCAGGAGAGTGTGTTGGCATCGGAGTCAGTGTCAGAGTTTATGTCACAATTGATGTCACCTACTCACTGGTGTCAGAACCAGAAGGTGGTGGAGATGGAGTCTCTTGAGTCACCTGGGGGACCCTAGTACGCACCATTGTGGTTGAATCAAAAATGATTAAAAGCAATTAAGGGTGATTTAAGAAGTGTCGGTCTTCATTTAAGGCTCAAATAATGGATTTATAGGTGATAATCGAACATTTTAGAGACGATTGAAGAGATGCAATGGATTATTGAAAAGTTTGGAGGTGTTGAATTAGTTGGTAACGGTCAAAGGTGAAGAGGTATGATGATCAAGTGAAGAAACACTTTTAAGTGAGAAGAGTGGGTATGTCATTTGAGCTGTCACGTAACTGATATAAGCCTTGACACTCAAGTGAGAGACCTATGCACTTGAGTGTTCATAACTATGCACTCGAGTGTTCATACCTATGCACTCGAGTGAGCCATTTTCCACTTGAGTACTGCAGTGGAATTTTAAGAACAAATTTTGCAGATTCGTACCTGCGTTTGAGTGTACCTTGTATATACTTGTTATGATTCTCATCTTTGTACTCAAGTCCTTAAAGATCACTTGAGTAAACCATGCTTTGAAGCTAATTTATGCATTTGTACCAGCTACACTCAAGTGTTCTCACTACACTTTCAAGTGTGTTCTTGATGCACTCAAGTATAACTACATCTCACTCGAGTGTGTGTCAGCACTTTTGATGGACTCAAGTGTTCTCTTAGAGTTTCTATACTCTCTGTTAATCATTATTCTACAAGATAGAAATAGAGCATATGAATCAAATATGCGCTCGAGTATGCCATGTTGCACTCAAGTGTTAAGACTTGTACTCAAGTGTGCACTCTGCACTTGAGTGACATGCTTCTCTTTCAAGACATTCCTGTAAAATAAATTTCTATATACTTCGTGCTTAAGTTAGTATAGTAATTATCAAAACATATACAAAATATATATTAAACATAATAAATAACAAGAAAATATCACAACTCTTTAGGATTATGTGAATATATCAGTGAGTTGAAGATGTATCAGAATGAATTCTACTTTGACATCCTTCTTTTGAACATGATCTCGAATGAAGTAATGTCGGATATCTTTGTGCTTGGTTCATGAATGTTGCATAGGATTCTTGGCCAAGCTTATGGTATTAGTGTTGTCACAGTAACTATGTACTCCTTTAAATATATTCCAAGTCTTGAAGTTATTGCTTTAACCATATTACTTTAGAACAACAGCTTGCAGAGCTATGTATTCAGCCTTAGTAGAACATAATGAAACTGTGTTATGCTTCTTACTAAACCAGGATACCAGAGAGCCTATAAGAAATTGGCATTGTCTACTAGTGCTCTTTTTGTCAGTTTTGTATCCTCTATGATCGAAATCTGACTAGGCTATTAAGTATTCATTTCTTCCTTTTGGGTACTATAGCTTAAGCTCTATAGTATCCCCTAAGTACCTAAAGATTCTCTACACAGTTTCTTCATGTGATACCTTAGGAGTATAATGATACCTTGCAAATACCAACGCTGAATTGAATATCTAGCTTGCTTGCTGTTAAATAGAGTAATGAACCAATCATTCCTTTATATTTAGTAATGTTGAATTAAGGGCTTTTTACATCAACATCCAATAGTGTAGTAGAACTCATTGGAGTGTCAACTCTGGTAGCATTTTCCATTTCATACTTCTTCAACAACTCTTGCAAATATTTTGTCTGAGATATAAAGATGTCATTTCTTTGTTGCTTGATTTATAGTCCAAGGAAGAAGTTTAGTTCACCTATCATAGACATTTCAGATTCTCCCTACATAAGCTCAGAGAACTCTTGACACAGTGATTCCTTAGTAGTACCAAATATCATATCATCAATATATATTTGAACTGTTAATAAATCATTCTTGTTATGTTTGATGAAAAGTGTCGTATCCTCTTTTCCTCTAACAAAGTTTTGATTAAGAAGAAATTTACTTAGTCTCTCGTATCAAGCTCTAGGCTCTTGTTTCAAACCATATAATGCTTTCTTGAGTTTAAAAACATGATCAGGTTTTGTGTCACTTTCAAAACCAGGAGTTGTTCAATTTAAACTTCCTCTATAATGTAATCATTTAGAAAAGCACTCTTAACATCCATTTGATAAAGTTTAAAACCTTTAATGCATGCAAAAGCTAAGAGTACTCGTATTGCTTCCAGTCTTGCCACTAAAGCATATGGTTCCTTATTATCAATATCTTCTTCATGATTATAGCTTTTGGAAACTAACCTTACCTTATTTCTCATAATGATTGTGGATTCATCAAGTTTGTTTTTGAAACCTATTTAGTTCTTATGACTGAGTGATCTTTAGGTCGAGGTACCAAATCCTAAACTTGATTTCTTTGATATTGATTAAACTCTTCTTGCATAGGAATCACCCAATCGTTGTCAGAAAGTGCTTCATCTATACTAGAAGGTTCAATCTCAAAAATGGATGCAGAAAATGTTACTTCATTGTGAATTCTATTTCTGGTTTTGACACCTTCATGAACATCTCCAATTATTTGATCAATTGGATGATCTTTCATGTGTCTCCATGCTCTTGGCTAAGCATGATCATCGACATTGTCTTTATTTTGAAAATCAACGATTTGAAAATCATTTTGATTTGAGATAGTTAGATATTTACTTTCCTTTATTAAATCCATTTCTTCTTCATCAAAGACTTTGTTTGAGAATCTGTTCATCAAACACAACATGAATTGTTTCTTCTACAACACATGTTCTTTTATTAAAGACTTTATATGCTTTACTTCTATTTGAATAGCCTATAAACAAACCTTCATCAAACTTTAAATCAAATTTACCTAAGTTTTCTTTACCATTATTGTGAATGAAACACTTGTATCCAAAAATGTATAAATGATCAAGGTTTGGCTTTATCCCTTTGTAGAGTTCATATGATGTCTTTCCAAGTAACTTACGGATATAAGCTCGATTTGAGATATACCATACAGTAGTCATTGTATCCACCCATAACACTTGTGATACCTCATCTCATTGAGCATTGCCTTTGCTATCTCTGTGAGAACTTTGTTCTTTCTTTCTAAACCTCTATTATGCTGAGGCATTCTAGATGCAAAGAAATTATGATCAATTCGTTGTTGTTGTAGAAGTCTTCAAAGAGTTAGTTATCAAATTCTCCTCCATGAGTGGACTTGATAGAAATAATCGAGATACCTTTCTCACATTGAACCTTTTTGGCAAACATAATAAATTCAACAAAATTTTCATCTTTTGAAGCAAGAAATATAGTCCATGTAAATCTTGTAAAATCATCAACAATTACTAAAGTATATAGATTTCCTCTAAAACTTTTTACTCTTGCTGGACCTACCAAATCCATATAAAGTAATTGTAAAGGTTTGGAAGTAGAAATCTCATACCTTGTTTAGAAAGAAGATTTAGTTTGTTTGCATTTCTTACAAGCATCACAAATCATGTGATCTTTGAATCAGTTTGTCAAGTTGGTTCATATTAAAATGAGCCAAATGCTTATGCCATAACAAAATTTCCTCTCATTTGCTAAGAAAACAATTTTTAGAAGAATTTGAATTTAAATCAATAGTATAATAGTTACCGTCCCTTTGAACTCAGATCCTTGCTTTGATGGATTCTTTGTTAAGCAGTAGATCCTTCTTGTTCCTATCAAACATTCCTCTGAATCAAAGATTACCCATTTCTCTTTTTCAGTGCTTTGACTCACATTTAGGAGGTTGTGGCATAACTTTCAATGTAATATACATCGTTGATTTGAACACCAACGGATTTTCCTACTTCACCAATTCCGGCAATGCATCTAGATTGGTTACCTCTAAAAGTTACCTTTCCTCCTTCTCTGGTTTCTAGCATGGTGAACTTATCTTTATCACCAGTCATGTGTCTCAAGAATCCATTATCAATGTACCATTTGTTTGCCTGTTATGCTTTGAGACATACCTAGGGTAATATGATCAAACTTTAGGTACCCACACTTTCTTAGGTCCTTCGTGGTTAGTATGAATTACTCTGGGTACATACGTCCCTTTCAAAACCCATTTGTATATACCCATGACTTTCCCTTTTTAAAATGACAAGATGAAGTATAATGGCCTTTTCTATTGTAGTAACTACATGATGCAAATGGATTTGATGTATGCATAGAATTCTTAAAATTTTTTAGGTATGCCTTACTGCCTTTCTTCTTCCTTTCTCTATTTCTATTCTGAGCAGAATTATATCCAATTCTAGATTTGTCATGAGTGACTCTTCATGATTTCAAGATTACTTTAAGAGTTTTACTTCATTGAAGAAATCTTTCCAATGTTTTTGTTAAATCACTTATTTTCTTGTCTTTTTCTTTACACAACGCACATAATGATATGACAGTTCTTTCTAACTCTTTTACTTTCTTCTTTTGACTAACTATTTCTTTTGTTACCTTGATGAATTCAGTATACAATGCATTATATCCAAATAATAATTCATCATAAGTAGGTTCAAAGTTACTTACCTCAGAATCTGATTCTTCTTCCTTGGCCTCTGTTATGAATATAGATCAATATGGTGGCATGAGATAGATGAAGAAGCAATTTAGTGGTCTCTGTTTTGTATATAAATATATCTTGTAATCCTCTTATTTAATATATGAGTGTAAATATAGTTTTGTATGGGCTCTTTTGCTTACAGCTACCAAGCATAGGTTTACAACTCCGTCGTTGTCGCTTTCTTTATCCGATGAGCTATCACCCCATATGGATGATATGTACGCTTTCTTTTTTTGCTTCTTGTTGTCTTTATTTTCGAAGCATTCAGATTTGATATGTCCAGGTTTTTCACATTTATAGCATACGGTTTGTTGCTCTTTGTTTTTTCTTGCTTGGGCCTTCTTGATAATTCTTGAAGTTCTTTTGGCCTCTTCTGTAAAACTTCTTGAATCTTTTTACAATCATTCCCAATCATCATCATCAGGTACATCTTTATTTTTTAACGAATCATCTTCCTTTATGACTTTGAGGGTGACTCCTCTTTTCTTTTTGCAGTCAAACTCTTCTAGCTCCTTTTGGAATTTCAACTTTCCTTCATACCCAGAAAGACTATTAAAGAGTACAACTATTGATTTCATTGATTCACTGTTGTCTTATTCGATAGCTATCACCTTTGCTTGCCATTCTTTCATAAGAATTTTCAAAATTTTTCTTACTTGAGAATTTTGATCAAAGGTTTTCCTAAGTGCTGATAATTGGTTGACAATATGGGTATATATAAGTTCGAATTCAGAAATTTTTCTTTGGGTTTCATTTGAAAATTATACTCTATAATTAGAGTGTTGATTCTATTTTCTTTGATTCCAAACGTACCTTCATGAGTGATTTCAAGTGCATCCTACATGCCTTGCAGTGTCAGTAGTATGTAGATTCTGAAATACTCCTTTTGACTGAGAGCATTATGTATCATGAAGATAGCTTTACTATTTAATATTACTAACCATTTATCATTATCCTCGAATTCCTCTAGGCTTTTCTTCATGACTCTATCCTCTTCTTTCTTTGTTGGAACATAGTCACCATCTTGAATTACATTCCATAATCCATATTCGTTTTTTATTACAAATGCTCAGAATGAACTTAGCTTTCCAAAATAAAAAATGTTCTCCTGTAAAACTAGGAGGTCTTGTGATGGAAGCTCTATCTAGAAGAATGTTCTCACCCATTGTTGCCATCTAATAGATCCTTCTCAACCTATTAAACTCTTTGTACAAGACCTTTCCCTGATAACAAATGAAAGAGGCAAGCTTCACCCAAGTGGGGATGAATTGGGTGATGTACTAATTTTGTTGGCATTACGATGATATGAAAAATGGATGAAGTAAGAGTAGAGATGATAGAATCAACACACAGAGATTTACACTGGTTCGGCTAAATATCAGGTCTACATTCAGTCCTTAGAGATCAAGACCTACTAAGATTTTCACTTTTCTTCCAATATTCAGTAGACTCTTGGAATGCCACAAGACATCAATCGTCCTAGCAAGGACTACGAGCAGAAATATCCTAACACCTAGAATATTCTCTCCCCCTTACACCAATCTTATGTACAGAACAATCCCTATAAACTTTTTCTCATTCTTACTTTGAACAAGTCTTACATGCAGAACAATCCCTATAAACTTTCTCTTATTCTTATGTGCAGCAACGTTCTCTCTTGCTTACACCTTTGTAAGTCTTTCGAGCAGCAATGCTCTCTCTTACTTACACCTTTGTAAGTCTTACAAGTAGCAACGTTATCTTCTTCTTGCACTATATAAGTCTTATAAGTAGAATGTCTAACTAGAGATTTTCTCAACAGCTTCCCCTGTAACGAAATCTACCCTCTCTCAAGGTCCCTTTACCTTGAGATCAAATGAGAATATAATTTCGAAATGAATACAGACTCTCTCACAGGGTGGATATGATAGACATTGAAGTATAATATGAATACAGAGAGAAATATGAAAATAGAGACTATTGTAAGTTTTTCAATATATGCTTTTGTGCCGTGTGTTCTACTTCATCTGTCTTTAATGCTTTGTATTTATAGTAAGTCTAAGTTTTCTACTGTCGAAACATTCATTATGGAGTGTAGTGTTCCGTTTAGTCGCATGATGTATTCGTTTGAATTCTCAGATAGTTTCTCGTGGTAAGTCATCTGCACATGGCGTGAGCTAGCACATATTCGATGAAATGATTATGTTTGCCGTAATTTACCATTCAGCATGCATATGTAATCCTAATGTTAAATAAGCTATTGAACCCTTGAAATATTTGTTAGTTGATGTTTAGGTATTATAACAAGTGAAAACATAATGAATAAATGCCTTTTAACCATATTCGGATTGTTCTCAGTGAGTTTGATGCATTTTGCTTCGATAGTTCATCACTCGAGTGCTTTGATCCTCACTTGAGTGAATGCATGAATTTTACCACGTTCACTCGCATGACTTTCAAGTGATGATAGCAAGTATTGAGAAATTTTAGTCCCATACTTGAGTACATTATTCTCACTCGAGTGTATTATAACACTTCACTTTAGATTTTATCTTCTGGACAACACTTTCATTAAGGTTAGCAAGAGTAAGTTTCTCACTTGTGAGTATACTGAGTTCTCACTCAAGTGTGAATGGTCTTACTCGAGTGTATGTGTATTTGTACTATGGACTTTTGTTTTTGGACAACACTTACACCATTTTCATTGAGAGTGTGTTTTTCCACTTATGAGTATGACTATACCTCACTCAAGTGTAGATGTCTCACTCAAGTCCATCAGCATGTTTCACTTCTAATTCATCTTTTGCTCAGTACTTGCACTCAATATTTGAGAGAGTGGGCTTTTACACTTGCAAGTGTTGGGTCCTTACTCAAGTGCAAGAAGTCATACTTGAGTGCACTTTATGTTTTTTGATCATCTTATTCTCTGGACAACAGAGTACATTCTTGATATCACTAAGTGTTAAATCCCTTACTCGAGTGCCATTGGTAAAAATTGCTTCTGCCTTGACTTTTTGTTAAACTGATGAACCCATGTCGTGTGAGTTCACGAAATAAAATTGGGTTTGAAAATGAAGCATAATAGCTCAACCTAGGTCATTCTTGTGAGGAGATTAATTTCAAAGTTTCTAAATAGTAAAGTGATAAATACCTTAAAGTTGTGAGAAATCATTTTGAGAAATTGTGTTTAACACTAATGAAGTAATATAATCTAATTCAGTGTTTTTGTATTTTTCAGCTTTTAAAACAAAGAAGCAAATAGAATCGAAATTAACAATAGCAACTAAGTAAATTCAATTAACGAGTATAATGATGAAATGTGATTCCCTTGAGATAGGGTTTTAGTCTTCCTTGCTTGCCAATGATAAGAATTCAATAATATGAGTCAAGAGGATGGAACTAAGCTACTACTAGCTCTATACTTGCAATAGTCATTTAATTCATTCTACTGAAGCAATTAAATGAATACTACCAAATAATTCAAACACAATGAGATGAATAATTAACTTCCAATTATAGCTTGTAATTACCATTACAAAAGTTCAAGGCATTCAATTTAGTCATTTACAATCCACTCAACCTAGTTGGAATAAACAACTCAACCTACTCCTAATTTAAATCATACAAAGCTTAATTAATAAACTCCTAGGTCAACCACCAAGTTTATTCACTTGGCATAGAACAGTCTAGATCACAACCATATACTTAACCGAGCCATACAATTATGAACTAGAAAGAAAGCTTAAGGAATTCTATTGAAGTTTAGAAGCTCAAAACATTACCCAACTCAAGAAAATAACCAAAGCTTAGCTACTCATGGAGGAAGATCAAGCTTGAGATTAGCCATGGAAATGTTCTAGCTTGCTTCACATCTTTGTTCACCGCACCTCTTCTCTGTTTTCTTTCTTTATTTTGCTGCTGCTGCTCCTCTTCATCTAGCTACCACTCCTCTCTATTTTATTCGATCCCTCTCCTTTAGTTACCAGCTGCCAAACCCTTTCTTTTCTAATTCACATGGTCCCCTCAATTGGTCCAGCTCTCCCTTCAATTCCCATTTCTTTATTCATTTCAGTCCAACCCTTTTCTTGGTCAATTATTTCAGCTAGCACTCTTCCTTCTTCAATCTTAAGCCATTCCGGTCAACTCCTCTCCTCTTCCTTCAATTATTCACAATCGGTTTAGTCCCTTATTTCCTTCAATAAATCTCTCTTGGCTCAGCAGCACTCTTTTCTTCAATTCGGTCCACCTCTTTTTCTTTGCAATTCAATTTGTTTTTAAGTTAAAAGTGAGTTGTGCTTTGTTTGGATAAGAGGTAAAAATTTACTTTGGCATTAGACATAAAATTGCAACTACAAAACAAGGCCCTTACTCATTTAACCTCCTCTTAGAAAAAATGTGAAAATAAATTCTGCACTTGTGATGTTCTACGCTTGTCCTTCATTAAGCTCTAAAATAACATCTTTGCCCTTGCCCACTTGACAAAAATTGTGCCACATCATTACCTACAAAATTAGATTCGCAAAGGTAATATCTTTTGCTTTCAATTAAGAAATAATGGGAATAAAAAATATTAATTAAAAATATAACAATTTAACCACTATAATTCCTAAATTATCCTTTCACTGAAATTTCACATTAACACTTGATTATGCCTAAAATATTCAATTAAGTCCCACAAAAGCCTACGATTAGTTAATAAAAATATATAAATATTGAGCTCTATCAGAAACACTTATAAGAGTGTGAATTCATGCTCAAGTTCATACCTTAACATCACTTAAGTATTGTACCAAACACTCGAGTGTTGCTGATTTATTTCACTAAACAGCAACTTTTGTAAAACACTCTTAAGGCCACACTTATTGGACTCGAGTGCAAAGTCATTCCATACTCAAGTGATGCTCCAAGACTCGACTGTATCAGTGAAATTTAAAAACATTTTTCTCTCAACTTGTGGAATGCATTTCATAACCAATTTGGATTAATGTGCATGCTTTCAAAGCATGAGTTTCTTATAAAATACTTAATCATATTCTGTTATCATCAAAACATGGATTTTAACATATGGTATTCTTCTCTATGCAATCAAAAACTGGAACAACACTTAAAAATATCCCTGTAGTAAATGAATTTCTTGAGGTGTTTTTAGAAGATATTAGTAGATTACCTCTGGAAAAAAAATGGAGTTTACAATAAAGACTAGGCCTAGAGTAGGATTAATATCTAAAATCCCATAGAGGAAGCATATTGAGGAGCTATTAGAGAAAGGGTTCATCTGACTCAGTGTTTCACTGTGGGGAGCTCTATTGCTCTTTGTTAAAAAGAAGGATGATTGCGCCTTTGTATTGATTATAGGGAATTAAACAAGGTAACCATCAAGAACAAATAGCCACTTCCAAGAATTGATAATTTGCTTGATCAATTATCTGGTTCCTGTGTATTCACAAAGATGACTTAAGATCGGGGTACCATCAACTCAGGGTGAAAGCAGATGATGTACCAAAGATAGCTTTCAGAACTAGATATGGTCATTACGAATTCTTAGTAATGCCAATTGGGCTGACCAATACACCTGCAATATTCATAGACTGCATGAATCTAATTTTTCTACCATATCTGGACCAATTCATAGTAGTCTTCATTGATGATATTCTTGTATATTCATGAAGCAAAAAAGAATATGAGGAGCACATAAGAATAGTGCTAGGCACACTATAAATAAACAACTCTACGCCAAACTAAGCAAATATGAGTTTTGGCTTTCGAAAGTTAAGTTTATGGGCCATTTAGTCTCACATAAAGGGGTCTCGGTAGATCCTAGTAAAGTGGAAGCAATACTAAACTGGAATAGGCTAGAGATTATTGCTGAAACATACAGTTTTTTGGGTTTTGCTGGTTATTATAGAAGATTTATTCAGAATTTCTCCAGAATTGCATTGCTATTGACAAAGTTGACACGAAAAACTCAACATTTTGTGTAGAATGATAATTGTAAGAAGAGCATCATAGAGCTGAAGGAGAGATTGATAATAGCACTAGTGTTAACAATCCCCCATCCACACTTGACCTATGTGGTTTATAATGATGCTAGCAAGCATAGATTTGGATATGTCCTGATGAAGTAGGGTAGAGTTGTGGCATATACCTCTCGTCAGCTAAAGTTTCATGAATTAAATTATCCCACTCATGATCTTGAGTTAGCAATAGTTGTATTTGTATTGAAAATCTGGAGACACTATTTCTATGAGGCAACTATAAAGCTATACTGTGACCACAAGAGTTTGAAATATTTGTATGATAAAAAGAGTTAAATATAAGACAACACATATGGATGGAGTTGCTTAAAGACTATAGCCTAGAAATTAAGTATCATCCAGGAAAGGCTAATGTAGTAGCAAATGCATTAAGCCATAAAACAATATAGGTGGCAGCCTTAATGATTCAAGAGTAGAAATTGATTGAGGATTTTAGAGATCTTAATCTGTCTAATTAGATTATGATTAGTGGCAGCAATATCAACCAAATAGAAAATGATATGAGAACGGCAATTGAAGTAGCTTATATGCAAGATGAAAACACAGTCTCTTAAAAGCATGATTGTAAGGGGGAAAACTCAGGAATATTACCTGTCACCAAGTAGATTAGTCAGATACAGAAAGTGAATATATATTCCACCTAAAATGGAATTGAAATGACAAATCCTAGATAAAGCACACAAGAGCAAAAATACTCAGCACCCAGGAACAACTAAAATGTATCATGACTTGAAGTCCATGTATTGGTGGCCAGGAATGAAAAAGGGATGTAACAAAATTTGTAGCTCATTACCTCTCTTTCAAGAAAGTGAAAGTCAAGCATCAAAGACCGTTAGGTCTTTTGCAAAACCCTAAAATTCTTGAGTGGAAATAAGAGAGCATTACCACAGACTTTATTACCGGGTTACCTAAAATTAGAAATTATGATGCAATATGGGTGATTGGTGACGATTCATGAAGACAACACATTTCCTACCTATTAGTATTAACTATTCTCCAGATAAGTTGGCAAAGATCTATATCAAGGAGATTGTACGGTTACATGGTATACCCAAGAATATAATTTCTGATTGACTATAATTTCTGATAGAGATCCTCGATTTACCTCTAAATTTTGGAGATCAGTATATGAGGCCTTGGGTACCAAACTTAGATTTAGCATCGCCTATCATCCTTAGACAGATAAACAAACAAATAGAATAATACAAATGTTAGAAGATATGCTAAGGGCATGTTTATTATATTTTAAAGGAAGTTGGGATCGATTCCTTCCACTTAAAGAATTTGCATACAACAACTGTTATCACTTGAGCATTCAAATGGCTCCATATGAAGCATAGTATGAAAGGAAGTGTCAATTGCCCTTATACTAGAAAAATCTATCTGAGAAGAAATTGTATGGACCAGATATTATAGATCAAACAACAAAGCATATTAAGTTTATAAAGTATAGATTATTGGCTGCTCAAAGCAAATAAAAGAGTTATGCTGACAAAAGATAAAAACCTTTAGAATTTGAAGTTAGTGATCATGTGTTCTTAAAAGTTTCACCTATCACTGGTGTTGGTAGGGCATTTGTTAGAGCAAGAGTTTCATCCAAGAGGGGGTGAATTAGGTGATATTAAAAATTTCTTTGTAAATATAAAACTTGATGGTGAATATAAAGCAGTAAAGAGTAAGGAGAAATATCACCGAAGTGTACACCGGGAGTTATACTGGTTCGGCCACAACCACTTTGACCTACGTCCAGTCCTCAGAGTAACTCTAAGAGTTTTACTATAATTTCCAAGATTCAGTGGGTTCTTGGCACCTCGGTACAAGCAAGTTCCTTCGCCTGGACACTCGCTCCCCCTTACAAGTTGTAATCCAATCCCAACTCAAGGTTCTACAACCTTAAGTTACCTCAATAACAAATATTGAGTTTGAATGAAATATCTCTCTTACAGAGTGAATAAGAATCACTGAAGTACATAATTACAAGTATGTGTAAAAACAGAGTATTGAGGGTGAACTTGATAATGCGTTCATGTGTGTTCTTGTTATCATCTCTGTTTGGATGTTCCCATATATATAGATGTGTTGATAATGACCGTTGGAACATTTTCTTCTCGCCTATTAGAGTTGCGTAGCAATAGTTGACCATTTACCAAATTTGAAAACTATCCATTTGCAGTAGGTGGCGGTAGGTATAACTTTGATATTACTTTTGATTTTCCTCATATAGCAAGATCTTTTCATTATTTATCTGCAAATATGCTAAGAATACTAATACAATAAAGGGTTAATCATATAGGAAACAAATCAATGAACATTGGAATGATTTCTGAATTTTTGGACTTGGATACTCGAGTGGTCCCTCGAGTGTTCATTAAGTTTACTCGAGTGGTTACTCGAGTATCGTCGTGAAAATATTGATAGAGAGTAAGTCAATAATTGAACATCACATTACTCGGGTAGTGCATGGAGTAAACAAATTTACAAACCTTGGAAATACTTGTTTACTCGAGTACTCACTCAAGTATACTACAATTTTCTTCACAGGTTACTCGAGTGACTACTCGAGTGGTCTTTCAAATAACCTGACAGATTACTCGATGCTTCACTCCAGTAATGTTGGCAGGATTCAGGCCGAGAGCACTTCAAGTTTTGCTTACCTGTTTACTCAAGTACCGCCTCAAGTGAACATCTATTTTCTGCATAGCTTACTCGGTGGATACTTCAAGTGCATTGTAAATAATTCTGCAGATCAATCGATTACTGACTCGAGTAATCTCATTCAAGTCTTTGACATAGAACATTTTTATACCTGCATACTTGAGTGGTGCCTCGAGTGAAGTGTGATAATAACATTTCAGTTTAATCGAGTGTTACCTTTAAGTTTTGTTTACCATAGTAATTTACTCCAGTGGCTCCTCGAGTAACATTGGCAGGATTGAAATGCTGAGAGCATATTTCTTGAAGCAGGGGACTTGAGTACTGACTCGAGTAACGTTGGCAGGCCGAGAGCAACTGGAAGTAATTTCCCTGATTACTCGAGTACTTACTCGAGTAACGTTGGCAGGATTACATGGTCGAGAGCAACTCATTTCCTTGTGGTAGTTTACTCTAGTATTGACTCAAGTAACTCTTATTTTCACTTCATATCACTCGAGTTATCCCTCGAGTGATGTATCTGGCCGTGAGTTACTTGAGGTTCTATGCTCTGGTTACTTCATGTTTCTGTCTCATTACTCAAGTTCTTACTCGAGTGGCCCTTTAGAAATTCTGCCAGTGATGAAGTTTCTCAGCTTTCTCTCTTGGCCTTTCTTCATTACTCCAATGCTTATTTCAAGTGATGATTTACTCTTTCATTACTTTGTTCAAACTTGTTTGTTTATCAAATCTTTTTCACATCCATTCTTTGTTATCATCAAAACATGTGAGATCTAACAGCATTTAAAGTGAAGAATTTAATCCCCAAGCACGTTGGTCCATTTAAAATATTATCGATGATTGTACCAGTAGAGTACCGAATAGCTTTACCTCCAAATTTGAGTAGTTTGCATGGTGTCTTCAACCTCGCAGTTAAAGAAGTATCAACCCAATCCATAACACATAATTGAAAATGAAGATGTGGATATGTGGGATGATCTTACATATGAGATTGATCCTGAACAAATTATTGATCGACAAGAGAAACAACTTAGACACAAGGGTATCCTATTTGTAAAAGTAGTCTAGAAACAGTTATCTCTTAGGGAAGCTACTTGGGAAACATAGGGAGACATGTGCAAGCATTACCCAGAATTTATGAATATGTATATGCAAAAAATTTTAGGGATAAAATTTTATTAACGGGGGGAGATTTGTAATATCCTAATTTTCAATAACCAAAATTCCTTGTACAATAGTTATAGTAAATGGAATAACATGGCGAATTTTGGTGCAATTGCAATAACAATATAATTGAAATAGAGGTTACATGAAGTTTGATTAAGTTGAGACATAAAAGTTTAATTTTGTCTCATGAAAGGGCTACAAAAATGACCCAAAATGAAGTATCGAAGAGCACAAATCTTGGCCTAATGAATTATGTAAGTTTTGGCAAAAATACAAAAAGGAAAGAAGGAAGACAACATTTCTTTACAAAAATTTGAAAAATGTAAGGGCGAAATGGTCATTTGTGGAATAATCAGGAATACTTTTGATTTTTCTATAAATTAATGGCCAAATTCGGACAAGAGAGAAAGAAGAAGAGAAAAATGAAATTTAGACATAAAGGATGCCATGTGGAAGCATTTCATGCCAAGTGGAAAAAGAAAATATTAAAATATTATTTTATTTGATGACATGTGCAAAAAATATAATAAAATAATAATATTTTGAGGAGGTGGAAGAAGACACTAGAAGAGTTCATTTAACTCTTTCAAAAGGCCTTATTTTCTGCCAAAACAAGCAAAGAGAGAGAGATCATGTGCGTCTTGAAAACACAAGAAAAAAGATAGGGAGCATAAGAAGCAAGATCAAGGTAAGTTTGGTTACAAAATCCACTTGTCCTTGCCTCTAGATCTTTAGTAACCTCTTGTAATAATCATATCCTTCTTGAAAACACATGAATCAAGAACGAATTGAAAGAGAAAGAAGGAGGAGAGGTGGTGGTTTTGAAGGAAAAAAAAAAGAGAATCAAAAGGTAAGTCATGAAATTTGATTCCACTTGTTGATTATTTGTTGTTGTTGATGAAATCGGTTGAATTATTGGCATGGTTGGATTGATTTTATGAATTGATATGCATGAACTCGAAGGTCAGGTGCTACCCAAATTTTTACTAATCAAGTTTAGGAGGTGTTTAAGTGGTTAAACAAGTGATTAGGAATGAAACGAAAGTGTTTTATGGAATAAAACATGAAATTTCCAATTTTTTCAATTTCTCATAACTTTCAACCAGAAGCAATTCAAGGTGTTTGAGCTGGAATTTCATGGGTTTAATGATTCCATTGTGTTTAGAATGAAAAATTGGGTAGGGGATATAGGAAATATGAACCATGAAGGCTTTAAGGATGCGAAATGACAATTTTCCCCATAAAATCGTAATGTGCGGATGCCATAGGTATTTTGGTCATTTGAGTGCAAATTTGTCAAAACAAAGGTCAAAAATGGATTCTACACACAAAATTATATAAAAATAGCCCATGTCATATTTTTTGGAAAAGTACAATTATACTGGGTATAAGGGAGTTAGAGATGGTCCCCAGGGGTATTTTGGTCATTTTGCACTTTTTAAACAAAGATAACCAATTAAATAAGTTTAGAATAAGACATGAATGAGTAATAACTCATTTATTATAAATTTTGGAATTTTAGGACTTGTCTACTCGAGCCTAACTAAGGGTATTGGACCGATAGCTATGCTGAAAGGGATTTCAGGTAGTTACTCTATCTTTCATATACTATGTGATTATTTATATGCATTGTATTGCCATGTTCTATGAAGTGAAATACATGTTACAATACCTAGCTGTGGTTTGGGAAAAGCACAAGTACTACCATGTGGGAAAAGCAAAGTACTATCAGACCTACTAGGACCCAGCTTAGGTAGTGATACAAGCTTGTTATAATTCCTCACTATGGTACGGCAAAGGCACAAGTACCATCTGGCCAAGCAAGACCTATATGAGGTAGTGAGACATGTAGGGATTAAACAATCATTTGATCATGAATAATGAACACAATATGGCTACTAGGGAGAAAATAGTCAATTTGATCCTGAACGTCGAACAAACAGATAGACTGCAGTATTTATTTCTGTTACATAATATGGTGCATTGCATGTTTATTTATTGAAATTTATATGATTGATTGTATGTCACTGCTGAGATTCGCATGAGTCTCACCCCATTCTATAAAATTTAAATTATTCAGTTAGAAGCAATGGCTCAAAGGGCAAATATGTAGATACCTTTTGTAAATTTTGGATATTGTAACTATTTTATTTCAAATCCTGGTAAATCTCCGTTAATGTTATCAAGTATTTTATATCAGTATTTATACTATTTCTGTTTGCCTACTAAATTGCATGACGTCACTATGATATAAATGTCAAATTATTGAGGGGTTTGACTTATTCAATGGTTAATTAATGTGAAAGTTCCTTGAATACTTTTGCAAGTGAATGCAATGCCCCAAAGTATTGGTGTACCCAATACTTTAAAGTATTTTCTTCAAGTATGCCAAGCACCCTTAATTAATTTTTTGATGCATCTAACATTATTAAGTATGTAATTTTGTGTATTCATCACCCTAAATTACATATATTTTTAAATGAAAAATTGCATATAAAAAGTATGAACACAATTAAAAAAATATTTTAGAGTGTTAGATGCATCTTAACCCCTAATTAATTTGTTAATTGGTTATTGTTAATGCAAGAAGTAATATGGTCAAGACTAAATGGCTAGTAGAGTATAGTTCATTTAGTTTCTTTTATTTCATTATTAAAAATAATATCATTTATGAATGAAGCCAATATGAGGACACATTATAGTTTTGGTAACTAAAGAAAGGTGGAACACATTTAAAGATAAGAACAGCACACATAGAAAAAACTATTATAGGTAGGTTTATGGAGTTTTTTTAAAACTATGGTTAAATAACTGTGCATTCTGCTAAACTTATATGATTATAATAATAATTAGAAAAAAATTTAGTCCTTATAATTTTGAAGGAGTTGTAATTTAGTCACTATAGGTTAACATAATGCAATCAATTTCTGAATTTTGACTTGTTACAAATCAGTCCTTATAGTTTTCATCATTTTATAATGGGTTAAGGTGCAATTTTACTAACAAAATTTTTCCAGAGGGGCGTATGACAAAAATAAGTTTTCGAAGGGGCAAAAATACCAATAAACAATTTTAAAAGGTGCAATTTACCAAACCATTAGATTTCACCAAACGCCGTTAGTATTTTCTTCTCTTATAATTTAACAATCGTTTGGTCAAATTTAATAGTTTTGGTGAATTTGTTGCTATTTAAATTGTTTATTGGCATTTTTGCCTCTTCCAGAACGTATTTGTGCTAGACGCTCATTAGAAAAAACTTTGTTGGTAAAATTACACCTTAATCCTTTTATAATTTATTATCTATGTTTTAGAAAATAAAGGTGTCAAACTCCTTAACATTTTGATATTCACAGAGTAATAAGCGCAAAGTTCCATAGAGAATATAGAAATAGTGGAAACATACCAACATTAAGTACTTGTTTACATACAGAAGTCTCCCTCCAGGGTTGACAGAATATATACAATTTTTGTCCAAAAATATCAAAATATAAACTAAATATAACCAACAACAATCAATCATATAAAATGCGAAGTAGAATGTATACGTAAGTCAAGGACTCAATCAATCATATGTATACATATTGTGGTTTGGCTCTGGCGTAATAGAATGATCCTAAAAATCCATGTTTACAAGAGTTAGGTTAAAACTCATTCATATACTATCTTAGACTTTTTCAAATTGTTTTTGTTGGTTATATTAGTCTAAAACTGCGTAATCACCAAAATGCCCTAAGGGACCCGGTCCAACCCTTCTTTGTACCTGATCCGACTGCACTTTTACAGACATTTTGACCCAGGCTACTTCTACACAATTTTACGTGTAGAATCCATTTTTAACCTCAGTTTTCACAAAATCACAGCCAAATGACAATTTTGCAATTGACAGACCCGATTTAGGGTTTAAGGGGCATTTTCGTAATTTCACTTTCTAGGGCTTTTCTGAAAAAGTGTTCAACATCAACCCTACATGATTTTCCTCCCTGAACACCATTGAATCATTAGATTATTGAAAATCTAGCTCCTACCCCACTATCCCTACTTGGTTGAAACACAACAATAGAAAAGGGTAAAGTGAAACTTTGATTTTCAACTCCAAAAGCTTACTCCTTTGCACTCCTAAAACTTGATTAATCATTTTAACACTTAATACACAAGATTTAAGGAAATTTGGACAGCATAACCCCTTAGAGTTATCACTTCCCAAATTAACAAATCCAAGCAATAAACCACAAATCCAACCAACCAACAACATCAAAGATTTGAGATTTTTGAAGTTACCTCTTGATTTCTCTTCCTCTCTCCCTCTAGCTGAACAAACTCCCTCCTCAATCCTTGATGTTTTGATTGCTAAACATGTAGATTCATGAAGAAGGGGAGCTTAGAGGAAGAACTAATCAAGTTAGAAGCTAAATCACCAAGAACATCAAACTTACCTTGAGAATTTTCTCCTTCATTCTCTAAACCTTCTTGAGTTCACTTTATCTCTCTCTCTTTCTCTTGGCCGTGGAAAATGAGAATGAAAATATGAAGCAAGAGCTTCATAAATATCCTCTTTTTTCCTTTAATTAATTTATTACAAAAGTGACATTTTTGTGACACAATAGTACTTATTGAGTTTAGTTTTAAGGAAAAATATAGCCTTTAGGTAACTGGAAGTTAAAAATTCTCAAAATTTAAATCTTTAGATGTTGTTCTAGAACTTAGCCAGTTTTGCTGGTTAAACTTCAAAAATTCATAACTCTTTGTATAAAGCTTCAAATAATTCATATTACCTATCAAATTAGAGCTTAAGATGTCTACTTTCATTCAGAAAAATTTCACAATTTTTAGACATAATTGGGTCTTCCAAAATGACATGACAAACTTATTGCCTCACAGGAAATTTTCACTAGCAGCATATTCAAATTCTCCAAAATTTACCCTTCCATTTTATTAAATGCCACAAATGAGTACAAGGCATATTGGTGACTAAAATTTAGGGTGTTACAAAATGTTAGGTAATAAATTGTAAATTTGTTAAACTATCAGAATTGGATTGTAATAAGTCAAAATTCAAGTCACTACTACAAAAATAAGGATTAGTGACGCACCTTTTATGCACTTCTTTAAAGAAATGCCACAGCTTCTTCCAATATGTTTTTTTTAGATTTTTTTTAAAAACACCTTAGGTAAGGAAGCGCCACAACTGCTTGGGGACCTTAGGTGGCGCTTCCTTGAGAAAGTCCCACCTAAGGTGTTTTTTTTAAAAAAAAAAACTGAAGTAGCAGTTGTGGCACTTGCTTAAGGAAATGCCACACCTGCTGCATACTATGTGTGGCACTTGGCTAAGGAAGCACCACACAAAGTAATATTTTTTTAAAAAAAATTTTCCAAATCCTTCTCTCTCCTGTAATCTGCTTCTATTACTTTTATCTTCTTAGTCCTCACTCCTCATCCAACACGTGCCATCACTCCTTATCATCCTAGTCCCCAAATGTTTTCCTTCTCTTTTTGTCACTCATCACCGTCCCTACTTCAATCAGCACTTCCTCATTATTCCTTTGTTCCATCACTCTTCCTTATTGACTTTAGCTGTTTTTCACTTATTTAGTTATGTGAGCTTATTATTAAGTCATACTTGGTTCAACCCTATGCTTATTGTGGCTGGGCTTACAAGTTGGAGTTCAAGGGTTGGAGATCTTTAAGTTCCATACACAGAAGGACGTTCCCAACACAGACCTTAGATGAACTTCAATTCTTCCATGAGCTAGTTAAATGACTCAACATAGACCTCCATGAGTTCAAGGTTTGTGGTCATATCATTTCTAGAGTAGTACATTTTTAATTGTAACTTAAAAATGTTGGCATCAAAGCATCTGATTGGTAGAGTGAAGCTTTCCTACTAATTCATCACATCAAGTGCAAAGCACCCTTTTTTCTGTCATTACTAACTAATAAAATGCATTTTAGTACCATTTTGATGTTATTCTTTTCTATAAACTCATTTTACATTTTAAGTCATATCATTTCTAGAGCAGTAAGTTTCACTCATTTTTCTTCAATATTTATTATATTTATTTAATTATTAATTGATAATTTTCATATTTTCTATTATTTTTTAAAGTATGAACATGCATATCATTTTATATCTTCATTATCTTTTTTTCTATTTTTTGTTATATTCCCAATCATGAGTACCAAAAGGGTTTAGCACGCAAAAATAATTATTTATTTTTAACACTTGTATTTTACTTCGTAGTTATCTTATTAATTAATTATTTGTTAATTTATATCATTTTGGAGTTATTTGATTGTGGTTTGCTTTTTTCATTTTTTTGTGACTATGAAAATGTGTTTAAAGTGTGTTATCAATTATAATTATGGGGTTCTAAAAGAAAAATATAAAAAAATACTTTAGTGGCGCTTCCTTGAGGAAGAGCCACAGGAAGTGGACTTCCTGTGGCACTTCCTCAAGGAAGCGCCACCTAAAGTGGTATTTTTAAAAAAATATATATATGATATGGCACTTTCAAGCACCACAACTTCTTTTAGTGGCGTTGGGATATGTGGCACTTCTTAAGCGTCACAATTACTTTAAAAAAAAGTACTACAGCTGTTCTTTTTAGTAGTAGTGAGTATTTAATTACAACCGAGTTAAAATTATATGGAGATTCAATTAGACTGAGTCAAAGTGTATAAATTGAGTTACAATTAATTCAAAACTATAAGGTCTAAAAGATTAATGTTACCTAATAATTATTATTTAAAATGAATGACAACAAGGTCCTAAAAGATAATTTGACAACAGTTCTTGACAAGTTTTTCTTAAAAAGTAAGAGAAAATTAAGACTAAGTTCTTGACAATAAGTTTTTCCATCACACTATTACTTAGTCTTCTCTCTTCTTGAACCTCAACCCCCTGGCTTACCTAAGCACCCCTTTGCCAAGAAGATTCCCAGTCATATCGTCACCCCTTAAGGTTTGTATGTCATTTGTTGCTTTATGCTCTAGAATCTTTCTCATTTAATTTCAAATTCAAAGTCTGCATTTCTCCACTGACAATCCATCACCTTCATTCTCTTTTATCTTGTCTGATTATTCCTTTTCTATAGCTCTATTTCTCCTATACAAATCTGTGAGGTGAGATAGAAGAAGGAGCTGTCTCAGAATGATCTCTGGAGTTGAAGTTGCTAAGTGGGAAAGCATCGATTTTGATCCTCTTCAAGGTTAATCATCATTTTACTCTAAGAATATATAGATATATAGATTTTTGTTTTTCATTGCGTCCTACCTATCATATGTTGGTAACTGTGATAGGGAGGAAAAATAACTAAGGATTATGATCTTTCTGCCTTCAAATATTTTATTTTAACTACCAGGACCAACTTGTAAACATTCTTTTGTTCAGTTGGACATTCTTCTTCTTTGGAAGTTGTCTAAATCTTGTTATTTTATATTGATATTAAATTTCTATGAAAAAAACTTCTAAAAGTGTTAAGGAAGAGGTTGGGCAATAACAATCTTTTTATTTGTATTTTACAATTTTTTATTTTATTCATACAACAGTATAGGATTATTGATAGTGTTCTTGCAAGTGGGGAGAGAGGTTGAGTAGTTTAGTTGATAGGAGTTGTGAAATAAGCTATTTCTTTTGCGCTTTAATTTTCATTATTTCTTGTAAAGCCAATCCTCTTCTTTACGTACGTGTTAATTGTCATTGCTCATCAATTTTTGGGTTGCCAAATTGTCATTTCTATGATAAGATGTAATATATGGAGGACACATGTTTATGGAGGACACATAGACATGCTCAAGTCATGGGATCAGATGAAGGAGATTTAGATTGGTAAGAGAAGCAATTTTGCTGCTATTAAAATTTTAGACTCCTTAGTATATGTTATTTTTAATTTTAATTATTAGCATTTGAACAAGAATTTTATGCTTGCAACTAATGTTACAAATGCATAATATTTTTTTAATCTTATTCCTTGTATGTTGCCAATGACTGTGAACAAGGTTATTCCATAATCTTTAGTTAATTCCATATAATAATGTTGTTTTTGAACTTTAGCGCGCTTACATTTTTCCTTGATGATTGCAGAGCAACTCAAGTAGAAGGCAGTGAGTTAACTTTGCACGTTATGCATCTTTTTATGCATATCTTATTGTTATTATTCCTTTCTCGAAGATTTGATCGCATGGCTGCCATGTTCATATATTCTTCTGTCACTATCTATACTGTGTTGATAGAAAAGGCTAGAGTTCACTGGTGGCATTTGCAAAAATTGACTTCTTAAAAAAGTTGAGAACATATGCCCATCTTTGCATTAAATTAGATGTGGCTCTTTGTTTATCTCTTGCTGGCTATCTGAGACATTAACGGTCCTTGATTCCAAAGGTTGACAACTGAAGGATTTTAGGTGTAATATCCCAAAAAAGCGATTAAAGTCTAATGACTTCAAAAGTGACAGTAATTATTGTTGAATAAACACTTTTGGAGAATGGGTGATGGGAATTTTGATGTTTTAATGATTCCAATGGCTTCCTTGTGAAAATTCATGTGGGGAGAGTGTTTATTGTGAAATTGGAACTATTGGGAACAATTGTGCAAAAATTGGAAACTCTGTCCATTGAAACTCTGTACAGGGCAGTCGATTTGTATGGACGTTTTAAATAGGCCAATTGTGTCTAAAAATTCTGAAATTTTCCAGTCTTAAAGTTCCCATGTCAAACTTCAAAATGGACATATAATTTGTATCATTTTGATTTGTGACCTAAGAGTTTTGGATTTTTGAAGTTTGCACAGCGAAATTAATTATTTTCTGGAACAGTATGCAAAGATTGAAATTCTGAGAATTTTGTGATTCCTTCCAGATAGATTCTATATTTTTCCTTAAAACTAGACTCAATAAGGGTTATATAGGCTTTGGAATCACTCCAATTCGATTTTTCTAGAATTAGTTATGATATATCAAAGTTCGGTCAGAAAATCTGCCAACAAATCCGAAAATGGGAAAATAAGGAATTATGACATCAACTCATTAAAAGATGATGTCAGCATGGATTATTAATCAAATTGATCATCTTCTTCAGCCATTTCACGCCATTTTCAGCTGAAGCAAGAGGAAAAAATGTGAGAGAGAGCTTGGAGAAAAATAGAGAGAAGGAAGGAGAAATCTCACAAGGTAGGTCGATTTCTTCAGTGAATTCGTACCTAATGTGTATAATCCTCCTCCTAAGCTATTCCTCTATGTGAATTAAGGTTTTGAAGCAAGGAATTTCATTGTTCAAATAGGCTAGGGTTCAGCCATATTTGGGAAAAGCTTGTGGGAGCTTGAGGTAACTTCCAAACTTTCATATATTGCTTATTCTTGTTGTGTGGGCAATTTAATCGGTGAAATTTCGCCGGATTGCCATTGGTTTTAAAGTTTGGAAATGATGTGGCCTAGGGGTTATGCTGCCCAAATTGGGTCTTAATGTTAGTTGTAACCTAATGTAATGGTTAATAAAGTGGTTAGGAGTAGAAAAAAACGCGTTTATGGAGCCGAAATCGTAAAACCCCGATTTTCCCTGGAGAACTCATAAATTTCGGCCAGCCCTAGAAATGGGTCTTAGAGTTGGATTTTCAATGATTTGATGGTTCCATTGAGTTCAGGGGCAAAAATTAGGTGGGGTTACAGTTGGTCACTTTTTCGGAAAAGGCCGAAAAAGCATAATTATGAAAACACCCCTAAAACCCTTGAAGTAGGGCTGCCAAGGGTAAATTTGTAATTTTACATTGAATTTGATAATTCCGAGTCCGAAAATGGATTCCTTGCACGGAAATATGTTAGGATAGCCCAGATTAGAATTTTGGGAAAAGTGCAACCGGACCAGGTACGGCGGGCCCGGGCCGGGTCCCCGGGGGCATTTTTGTAAATTTGTAGTATAGACTCATATAACCCCAAGAAACACTATGGTAGTGTCTAAATGGTGCATTTGGAATTGTAGGATTCGATATTTGCCCTGTTCGTGAACGACCCGTGCCAGAGCACGCTCGGAAAGAACCAGGTAGTGACTCCTCTCTTATACTTTGTGTGAAACATTGTATGTATGTTTGTCTTTCATTGAGAATACATTGTGACATTGTGACATTGTGATGCTTTGTGATCATAGTGAAAGCTGATGCCTAGTGAATACTTTGTGAATACATTGAGATCGCAGCGAAAGCTGACGCTTAGAGTTTACAGCCATGAGTGCTGTCGTTTGTGGTGTGAACCACGTTACATTGTGATGCTGCTAAGATGACCTTATATGCTTTGTGTTTATGCACTGTATGAGTTATTTGTTACTACTGGGATTCTCTTGAATCTCATTCTTTCCAATGACTAACATTTCAGACAGGGCAAGTGGCTCCAAGGAGAAGCGAACCACCAGGAGCGGCTAGGATCTTGTGGAGTGTGTTGTTAGGCTGTTGGTTAACTATTTTGCACTTGGGATTACTGTTTATTTTTGGAGATGTAAATATTACTGTTGATTTTGGTTATGTAATCCCCTAGTGGAGACTTTTAAACCATCAGATTATATATGTATAGAACCCGGGAGTTGTCGGGGATTTGGTTATACACTCTGATGTGTGTGAATGTAAATTAACTGCACAGGTAATTATATTCAAATTTTGAAATTGAGACCAGGAATGAGAAGAGTTTTTGAAAGTTTTTGGTGAAAACCCTACTATAGTGTAGGAACTTGAAATGAGTTTAAGCTATCCGACGGTCTCTAAACCAATTTAACTATGTGATATCGAATTATAATTACGTGGTTAAAGGCAGGGGGTTACATTTTGGTATCAAAGATGTAGTTCCTAGCAAGGGTAGAGGTAGCTAGGATAGATCCCTTAGATAGTAGTAGGGATAGAAGATTATCTGTGAATAATTGTTGCGTATGCACATGTATGTTTTATTGACATGGATATATATATGAGTTTTGTGACTATATGTGCATACTATCTCTGCTAAATTAATGGGGCAAGTTGTTTGTAGAATGAAGAAAACTAGAGGACGCCCCAACATTCCGCATGTAGACCCAGAGGTGGAGGTCGTCAAGGATAACCCACCGGATGCAATGCAGGAATTAATGGGTCTAATCAAAGATCAGCGGGATATGATAATTGAGGTGAGAGAAGAGCTCAGAGCAGAGAAGGCGAAGAACAAGGAAGGTCCGGTTCAGTCCACTCCGGAGGAAACTCAAGAAGAAACTCGACATGAGGACACTACAGAAGGATCAGCACGACCACTAGAATCCCCACCTCATGCTATTCCAAATCAAGAATCATATGGGATGCCGCTTAGAGAGGACAGAGACCTTCAGTTTTGGGTCACCAGATTCTGCAAGCATATGCCTCCGGCGTTCAGAGGAAGGTTTGACCCTTAGGCAGCCGAAGATTGGATGAATAGGCTGGAGAAAATATTTGAGGTTCTTGGTTGCCCGGATGAGGTGAAGCCACGAATGGCCATTTATAAGCTCGAAGGGGATGCAGACCGTTGGTGGCGGAATATCACCCTAACATTGAAGAGCAAAGAAATGTCATTGACTTGGGAACTGTTTCAACAAGAGTTCAACGAGAAGTATTTTCCCAAATCAGTGAGACTCGAGAAGGAGATGGAGTTTCTGAATATCAGACAAGGGGACACAGTGAGCTTCGATGATTACTTGTCCCGTTTTGTTCGATTAGCTCGGTACTCCTCCTATCTCCGGTACAAGGATGAAGAAGAATGGAGTTCGGATATGCTTATCCGCGGTCTAAGGCGAGAGTTGAGGAAGCGACTAGCTACTCACCAATTCACCAAGTTTAACAAGGCAGTTGAACAATGCAGGATTACAGAGAACAACTTGAGAGAGTTGTATCCTGCCAGAGCTACTAGCCACCGTAATGAACCTAGTAAGGGTGCTACCTCACAGAAGCGGAAGGGGCAGGGACCTTCATCTGGGAGTGGTAAAAAGCCCTACCAGTCTGGGAGCCGTGATCAGCAGAGAACTCCTTTTACACCTTGGATCTGTCCTCGTTGTAATCAGTCACATCATGGTAAGACTTATGAGGGTCGAATAATATGCTTTAATTGTAAACGTGTGGGGCATACTGTTGTCGAATGCAAAGAGCCACGACCAGACCAGAGGCTGAAAACTCAGGGCCGAGTATTCGCTATGACCCACGAGGAGGCCCATAAATCTCCTAAGTTGATATAAGGTAAAATTCTTCTTAGTGGCTATTTATTGCAAGTTCTGTTTGACTCGGGTGCAAGTCACTCCTTCATTGCCTATGATTGCGTGAAGCGCCTGGGATTGCATGTGCATAAATTACCATTTGATCTGATAGTGTCAACTCCGATGGGTGTTAAGGCCTTGACTACAGAAGCTTGTCTAAATTGTGTCATAATTGTAGAAGGGCACCAATCTACTGTGGATTTGATTTGTCTGCCGCTTTACCAATTGAAAGTCATTTTAGGTTTTGATTGGTTAACGGCGAATAATGTGATGCTTGATTGTGGGAACAGGAGGATAGTATATCCTGCTTCTCAGAGGGTCGAAGTTCTAAATGGTAGTATGAATTTCCTTTCTACGGCTAAAGCTGAAAAATATCTTGAAAAGGGTTGCCAGGGGTATATGGTATTCTTCTCTGTGCAAGGGGAGATTAGTGAACCTATGAGTAGTATACCCGTGGTAAATGAATTCCCTGAGGTATTTCTGGATGATCTTAGTGGATTACCTCCAGAAAGGGAAGTTCAATTTCCCATTGACATTGTGCCTGGAGCTGGTTCTATATCTAAGGCCCCATACCGTATGGCCCCAAAAGAAATGGCGGAGTTAAAGAAACAAATAGAAGACTTGCTTGAAAAAGGATTTATTAGACCCAGTGTGTCGCCTTGGGGAGCTCTAGTGTTGTTTGTAAAGAAGAAAGATGGAAGTCTTCGGTTGTGTATCGATTATAGAGAATTGAACAAGGTTACTATTAAGAACAAGTACCCTCTTCCCCGAATCGATGACCTTTTAGATCAACTATCCGGTTCGTGTGTATTTTCAAAGATTGATCTAAGGTCAGGGTATCATCAGCTACGAGTGAAAGCAGAAGATGTTCCGAAGACTGCTTTTCGGACCAGGTACGGTCACTATGAGTTCTTGGTGATGCCATTTGGGCTAACCAATGCGCCTGTGGTTTTCATGGATTACATGAACCGTATCTTTCGACAATATCTAGATCAGTTTGTTGTTGTGTTTATCGATGACATTCTGATATATTCCAAGAGTATGGAGGAGCATGAGCATCATTTGAGAGTTGTATTGAATACCTTGCGTGAGAAGCAACTATATGCCAAATTAAGTAAGTGCGAGTTCTGGCTATCTGAAGTAAAATTCCTTGGCCATGTTATCTCGCGAGAAGGGGTCTCTGTGGATCCCAGTAAAGTAAAAGCAGTACTGGACTGGAAGAGACCAGAATCTGTGGCGGAAGTACGCAGTTTTCTGGGTCTTGCTGGTTATTATCGGAGATTCATCCAGAATTTCTCCCGTATGACATTGCCGATGACCAAGCTCACGAGAAAGGATCAGCCGTTTGTGTGGGATGAGAAATGTGAAAACTGTTTTGTGGAGCTGAAGGAGAGGTTGACTACGGCACCTGTGTTGATTTTACCCGATCCCAGTTTGACATACGTTGTGTATTCTGATGCCAGTGGGCAGGGATTAGGGTGTGTCCTTATGCAGCAGGGACGTGTGGTGGCCTACACCTCTCGACAGCTCAGACCTCATGAATTGAACTATCCCACTCATGATCTGGAGCTTGCGGCCATTGTATTTGCTTTGAAGATTTGGCGTCATTACCTATATGGTGTGACTGTGGAATTGTACTGCGACCACAAGAGTCTCAAATATCTGTATGATAAAAAAGAATTGAATATGAGACAGCGCCGCTGGATGGAATTGCTTAAGGACTACGACCTGGAAATAAAATATCATCCGGGTAAGGCAAATGTAGTCGCTGATTCTCTTAGCCGAAAGACTGTGCTCGTTGCAGCTATGATGATACAAGAAAGGAAATTGATTGAAGATTTCCGTGATTTAAATTTGACAAACCAGATCATCTGTGCCAATTACACTGTTTCTCAAGAGGAGAGTGATCTAAGGGCAGAAATTGAAGAAGCTCAGAGTCAAGATGACTGGATACAGCGCAATCTGACTCGAATCGAACAGGGAGAAGTTTCGGGCTACGACATATCGCCTCGTGGATTGGTTCGTTACCACAAAAGAGTCTGCGTTCCACTTAAGGCAGAGTTGAGGCAGAAGATTCTGGATGAGGCACACAAGAGCCGATATACTCTTCATCCTGGTATGACCAAGATGTATCAGAATCTGAAATCGGTGTATTGGTGGCCGGGTTTGAAGAGTGACGTGACCAAATATGTTGCAAGGTGTCTCACTTGTCAGAAAATGAAAATTGAGCACCAGAGACCGCCTGGTTTACTTCAGAGTCCTGAGATTCCGGAATGGAAATGGGAAAGCGTGACCATGGATTTGGTTGTGGCATTACCCAGGATCAGAAACTATGATGTGATCTGGGTAATTGTGGATCGGTTAACGAAGTCAGCCCACTTCATACCAATCAATGCTGGTTATTCTCCTGATAAACTAGCGGAGATTTATATCCGAGAGATTGTCAAACTTCATGGTGTTCCGAAAAACATCATTTCCGATCGAGATCCACGATTTACTTCGAAGTTTTGGAAAGCATTGCATGAAGCCTTAGGTACTCAACTGAGATTCAGTACGGCTTATCATCCTCAAACGGATGGACAATCTGAGAGAACAATTCAGATGCTGGAAGATATGTTGCGAGCTTGTGTTCTTGACTTTAAAGGAAGTTGGGATCGTTTCCTTCCACTGGCTGAGTTCGCTTACAACAATAGCTATCATGCGAGCATCCAAATGGCTCCGTATGAAGCGTTGTATGGAAGACGGTGTCAATCACCTTTATGCTGGAATGAATTATCCGAAAGGAAGCTTTATGGGCCAGATTTGGTTGATCAAACCTCAGCACAGATTCGGATCATTTGTAAGAGGCTCCTTGCAGCGCAGAGTCGACAAAAAAGTTACGCTGACAAGAGGAGAAGGCCTCTAGAATTTGAGGTTGGTGATCACATATTCCTGAGAGTATCACCAATTACGGGCATTGGGTGAGCCATCAAGAGGAAGAAGCTGAGCCCGAGATATATAGGTCCTTTTGAAATCCTTGAGAGGATTGGGCCTGTTGCTTATCGAGTAGCCCTACCCCCGAACTTGAGCAGGCTCCATGATGTGTTTCATGTTTCCCAATTGAAGAAGTACCAACCGGATCCATCTCACATTGTTGAATATGAAGAAGTTGAGTTACAAGACAACGTCACATATGCAATAGAGCCAGAACAGATCATTGATAGAGAAGAACGACGGCTCAGACACCAAAACATTCCATTTGTGAAGGTGATCTGGAAGGGAATGACTCAGAGGGAAGCAACTTGGGAAGCGGAAGCGGATATGCGAAGACGTTATCCGGAGTTTATGGCTCAAGTTGTGTGACAAATTTCGAGGACGAAATTTATTCTACGGGGGGAGAAATGTAATATCCCAAAAAAGCGATTAAGGTCTAATGACTTCAAAAGTGACTATAATTATTGTTGAATAAACACTTTTGGAGAATGGGTGATGGGAATTTTGATGTTTTAATGATTCCAATGGCTTCCTTGTGAAAATTCATGTGGGGAGAGTGTTTATTGTGAAATTGGAACTATTGGGAACAATTGTGCAAAAGTTGGAAACTCTGTCCATTGAAACTCTGTACAGGGCAGTCGATTTGTATGGACGTTTTAAATAGGCAAATGGTGTCTAAAAATTCTGAAATTTTCCAGTTTTAAATTTCCCATGTCAAGCTTCAAAATGACATATAATTTGTATCATTTTGATTTGTGACCTAAGAGTTTTGGATTTTTGAAGTTTGCACAGCGAAATTAATTATTTTCTGGAACAGTATGCAAAGATTGAAATTCTGAGAATTTTGTGATTCCTTCCAGATAGATTCTATATTTTTCCTTAAAACTAGACTCAATAAGGGTTATATAGGCTTTGGAATCACTCCAATTCGATTTTTCTAGAATTAGTTATGATATATCAAAGTTCGGTCAGAAAATCTGCCAACAAATCCGAAAATGGGAAAATAAGGAATGATGACATGAACTCATTAAAAGAAGATGTCAGCATGGATTATTAATCAAATTGCTCATCTTCTTCAGCCATTTCACGCCATTTTCAGCTGAAGCAAGAGGAAAAAATGTGAGAGAGAGCTTGGAGAAAAATAGAGAGAAGGAAGGAGAAATCTCACAAGGTAGGTCGATTTCTTCAGTGAATTCGTACCTAATGTGTATAATCCTCCTCCTAAGCTATTCCTCTATGTGAATTAAGGTTTTGAAGCAAGGAATTTCATTGTTCAAATAGGCTAGGGTTCAGCCATATTTGGGAAAAGCTTGTGGAAGCTTGAGGTAACTTCAAAACTTTCGTATATTGCTTATTCTGGCTGCTGTGGGCAATTTAATCGGTGAAATTTCGCCGGATTGCCATTGGTTTTAAAGTTTGGAAATGATGTGGCCTAGGGGTTATGCTGCCCAAATTGGGTCTTAATGTTAGTTGTAACCTAATGTAATGGTTAATAAAGTGGTTAGGAGTAGAAAGGAACGCGTTTACGGAGCCGAAATCGTAAAACCCGATTTTCCCCGGAGAACTCATAAATTTTGGCCAGCCCTAGAAATGGGTCTTAGAGTTGGATTTTCAATGATTTGATGGTTCCATTGAGTTCAGGGGCAAAAATTAGGTGGGGTTACAGTTGGTCACTTTTTCGGAAAAGGACGAAAAGCATAATTACGAAAACACCCCTAAAACCCTTGAAGTAGGGCTGCCAAGGGTAAATTTGTAATTTTACATTGAATTTGATAATTCTGAGTCCGGAAATGGATTCCTTGCATGGAAATATGTTAGGATAGCCCAAATTAGAATTTTGGGAAAAGTGCAACCAGACCAGGTACGGCGGGCCCGGGCTGGGTCCCCGGGGGCATTTTTGTAAATTTTTAGTATAGACTCATATAACCCCAAGAAACACTATGGTAGTGTCTAAATGGTGTATTTGGAATTGTAGGATTCGATATTTGCCCTGTTCGTGAACGACCCGTGCCAAAGCACGCTCGGAAAGACCCAGGTAGTGACTCCTCTCTTATACTTTGTGTGAAACATTGTATGTATGTTTGTCTTTCATTGAGAATACATTGTGACATTGTGATGCTTTGTGATCGCAGCGAAAGCTGATGCCTAGTGAATACTTTGTGAATACATTGAGATCGCAGCGAAAGCTGACGCTTAGAGTTTACAGCCATAAGTGCTGTCGTTTGTGGTGTGAACCACGTTACATTGTGATGCTGCTAAGATGACCTTATATGCTTTGTGTTTATGCACTGTATGAGTTATTTGTTACTACTGGGATTCTCTTGAATCTCATTCTTTCCAATGACTAACATTTCAGACAGGGCAAGTGGCTCCAAGGAGAAGCGAACCACCAGGAGCGGCTAGGATCTTGTGGAGTGTGTTGTTAGGCTGTTGGTTAACTATTTTGCACTTGGGATTACTGTTTATTTTTGGAGATGTAAATATTACTGTTGATTTTGGTTATGTAATCCCCTAGTGGAAACTTTTAAACCCTCAGATTATATATGTATAGAACCCGGGAGTTGTCGGGGATTTGGTTATACACTCTGATGTGTGCGAATGTAAATTAACTGCACAGGTAATTATATTCAAATTTTGAAATTAAGACCAGGATAGAGAAGAGTTTTTGAAAGTTTTTGGTGAAAACCCTACTACAGTGTAGGAACTTGAAATGAGTTTAAGCTATCCGACGGTCTCTAAACCAATTTAACTATGTGATATCGAATTATAATTACGTGGTTAAAGGCAGGGGGTTATATTAGGTGTACCTGGAATCAATTGGCTTGCTGAGTACCGACATGAGATTGAAGCACTAATATGGACTCCAGTCACATTCATACGACATATTCACTATTGGAAGAGAACAAGAATAGAGAGAGAAGATTTCGTGGAAGTTTTCTCATCATCAAATTTCAACTGACTCCCGTAATCTCTCCTTGCCATATTTCATGTACAGGAAGTTACATATTTGAATTTTAGATTAAATGGATAAAATTCCTCATTTGGACCCATATTATTCCTTATTTATATAATAACCTTATTTGTATTGGGTTTGGGCCTTAATCCATTAAGGGTGGACTAGGCATATTCTAAATCTCCCACTCACACTTTTAGGATAAGATGTTATGGGTCAAATTTCTTACTCTTTTATCCTTCTTTCATACTAGGTTATCTGCCATAACCGTGTGGGCATGACGTCTTCCTTTGGGTGTCTTGTATTATGAATCTCTTTATAAAGATCAGCACAAAACAACCTTAAAGTGCAGCTTGATCATATTAATATAATGCCTCTGTTGTCCAAGATTTTTTTAACCCAGATACACTTTCCTTATGCCCAATCTAATCCCTCTTGAGTCAAGATAAAACTCATATTGCCTTTCTCATATGTATAGTGTCCACACTTATAAAATTACCCAAGTAACATCATAAAAGACCGGTCTTAGACACAAGCATATATTCCATTCACCTATATATCATTTAAACATGAATCAACCACTTTTCATTATGAATTATTTCAATATGCATTGTGTGTATATTCCAAGTAATCTTCCTTTCACTCATATATCATTTCAATATAAATCAACCACTTTCTTACTATAATGCCTTTAGATCATATCAACTATAATTATAGGAAAAATGCTAAAGTAGCAGACATTGAAACATATCTCCATGATATTGTCAAAGTTAGAGGACATCTTGAAAGGGTTACCCTTTCTAGGACTCATACAATAATGAAGCAAAAATTTATTCAATTGCTTCCCATTTGTTGTTCTCCAGCATATATGGTATGAATCGCATGTTACAGTGTTACTCTTATACTTTAAGAGCATATGTCATTTTGATCTTACCATTAACACCGTATAGACTTAAGTTTAGACATGCATAATATTTAAACCAAAATTCTTCAGCTTTACTTACATGACGTTAATTTGAACAACTTGTTGTCTAGCTACAGGTATCATGGATGTGGGTTTCCATGATTCAATCCATACTTATAATCATGGATCTCATCCCGACTGATTGCACTACTGAGTCAAGTTGACATTTAGTTTGTATTGGTGAACACATATGTCTCATCTATCACACTCCTCCTGATTGTCAAAGGTGGTCGCTCGTGTGAGAAAGCCAACCTTATTAACCTGTACGACATACTAGACATTGTATATTTTTGAATACACATGTAAAAGCAAAAAGAAGTATCTATACTTTACTTCTTATACATGCCAAAGGAGTCATCATGCTCTTCTTGTATTTCCTTCGCCATATTCTTGTTAGGATTAGCAAGCACGGTGGAATAATTTTAAAATTTACTCCAATCCCAATTGAGGATCTATTAATGGCATTTAAATAGGGTTAGAAAGAATCATACCTTTTTGAATTTAGGGTTTTCGATCTTTAGGATCCAACACCTCAGGTCCACTCCCTCTACCGATATCCACACAAATGCTCTCTAACACAAACTACGTGCTAGCGTCTCAAATGTCTCCTAGGATTTCCCTTATGGCTCTAAAATCTCATCTATGTCTGAGTTTTTCTGCTTTATCAATTTTATAACCTATGGGGCTATATTCGAATTTCAAAATTAATCTTAATTAATTTCAAAATTAATTAATAATTAATTATCTTGATGAGATAATTAAATAAACTCAGTTTAAATTAAATTTGTCCAACATTTTTAATTTAACCTATTTATTTAATCCAAATAAAGAGCCATTATATTTCATTTATCTTCATAAATTAAATCTGAGATACTATATCTCTATCATGTTAGTTATTAAATCTAATTTATCTTAATAAAATTAAATTTTAAACTAACACAATATAATATTATCATATAACACACATATATTATGTATTTCAAAAATACTGTCCAAAATTTTACTTAAAAGGCCAATCATTGTACTTTGAACAGTATTAATTTAATGAAATTTCTCCATTTTGTTATTATATTATTTGCATGTTAACTGTGATAATTGTATCCTTGGATAAATTATAAAGATTGTCCTAAAATGTCCCTAGTTGGTCATCTATGCGGAAGCAGACATGAAACAAGACCAGTATGACTTTGAAAAAATATGGAGATACGAATCAAAGTCTTAGGCACTTGTAAGAGTACAAGGTGCTGGACCGACCCACTATGAGAAAGCTACATAGATCAAGTCATAAGACGTTCTCATGTACAACCACGTCAAAATGCCATTTGACCTAAGGTTATCATGGATTCCTATATGAGAGTTGTAACCCCCTCCGTAATTATATCCAAAATACACGATTAAAATGAAATAGAGATAAATAATAATTAAATAACATTTACTAACCCATCACATGATAAGGTTTTCAAAAATACCATTCAAAATTATTTATAAACTTTGTCTCATATTCACATTTCGAATACAATTACTACGCGAAGATAAATCACATTCATATAAATATCAAAGTGCACAACATAATCATCCCGGTAATCCCAGGTACATACCTTCGCTAAAGATACACAGGGCACAATTGCCCATTACAATTCTTCCACTAGTACAAAAAAGTAGTGTAATGGCGCTTATTTTATAAAATACTTTGGCGTTTAAGAAACGCCAAAGCTTTTGACGCCATAAAAAATTCCTATGGCGCTTTTCAATTTATAGAAACGCCATACGTTACTTTATTAAATTAAATAACTATATTAATTATATATAGCATTTCGGGAGGAAAGTGCCAATGGAGGGGTACCCCTCCTTTGGCGTTTGAAGGAAAAACGCCAAAGGAGGGGTACCCTCCTTTGGCATTTTACCTTCAAACGCCATAGTAGGTTTAATTTTTTTTTATAATTTTTTAAAATATTTTTTTTTTCTGTGCAGTGTAATCCTGATGACCATATATAGTAGTAAGCAAATGACCATATATTTCGTCTAATAGGTAAATATTACAATACAAAATGATGATGGTCATTTGTTCAAATAACTAGAATGAATAATTATAATGTTTAACAACTACAAAATATATTGTATTAACAATGATTATATAGTGTACAACTAATTTTATAAATGATTAAACAAAATAAGAATAGGCAAGAAAGAAGCTACATGCCTAAACTAACTAATTGCTTGACCATATATTCACACCATTCTTCAATGATTTCATCTATTTGATGGTCAGACAGCTCAGCACAACGTGCATCTTCATAATACTACATAAACAATCATGTATACAAAGAATGAAAATCACTAAATTTAGACACTTTGTCAAATAAAATTAAAACACAATATCAATTGCAACTAAAGGGAACTTACTTTCACAGGAATTACAAGGTGGCGATGAGTAACTACATCTTTCATAAATTTCATAACATAATAACCACAATCATTATCATTCGGCTGGAATGGATACTACAACAATACAATGAAATATTTATGTCAATTTTTGAATAAATTTTTTTTACTAACAAGAATGGAGTAAATTCATATATAAGTACCATAATCTTCCTCCACGCATAGCTATTGGCCGGGTCATTGCGTCTAGAGTAGGTCAATCCAGCTTTTCCTCTTTATGCGGTTAATGCACTAATAAAACTAAGAAGTTCCTGATTAATGTTGGTTATTCAATAATCACACACGAAAAGATTTACACATACACCCATACACTTACTTATTGAAGATAATCAACATATCAGGGCAATTATCTGGATAAGTAGTTTCTATAGGATCTAGATAGTAAATACGAGGGTTTTCTGGTGCTGCTGGATGGACAACAATTAATATCCAATATTCCCTAAAAACACATTTTGAAAATTTTATTTGGACAATCATTTAATGGTAAAAGTGAAAAAATAAAAAACATACATTCAAATATTGTCACAAATCACTTACCCTACAATGTATGGAACAAGAATGAGCTTGTTAGGGGTTGCTCTAAGCATAAAGCAGTCTGTAAGTTTGTTAGACTGTGCTTCCAAATATCTCCACCTATGCTGGCCAAAGAGGTGTGGGCTAACAAAGATAAATCTCTACATCCTATCCGTGCCTACTATCTTATCGTGGTACAAATGCCTTTATATCAAACAAACAATGTCATTTCCACCAAAACAAAATTGAATGATGAATAATAATAACAATGATAGACAAATACCTGATCCATAAGTTGATAGATGTTCCACCTATCCTTCCACGAGTAATCACATCATTCAGCACAGCACCATTGACATGATCAATTACACCTTTTGTATTATAGATGTCCGGATGAAATTGTATTTCCTGACCTCGTTGGAGGATCAATGGTTGTACCATTGATGCCAACTGTTGGTGATACGAGACCATTGGTTTGTTGTTTCGTTTGCTAGCAGAAGGTTGGGACTTCTATTGGGTTGCTGAACCATGTGAGTTCTTCCTATGGCCTTTAATTCTTTTTCCTTTATGACTAGTAGTAACCTATAAAAATCATTAAAATTTAATCATGTAGTTTTTTAGATAGAAGTGCATATAGAATAAGTAGAAAGAATTGTAAATTAAATCACCTTTTGATATGGCTCAATCAGACCTATTGGCCATGCAATATAACCACCAACAACATCTTTTACCATTGTCTGTTCATCTAGAGAAGGGATTGGCAGGAGGGCATCTGCATCTGTGCATACGTCAACCTTGACTCTAAGTGTGTTCTCAGGAAATGGTGAACCATGAAGGATATCAGTATCGGTGTTGTAGACAACACCTACAGCAACTACATGCTTGAAAGATTCATCGACATGCAGCTTGCACGCCGATTCGCCCTATGGAAGATGGAGTCAATATTAAGGTACACTAATTTAAAATATAACAAAAAGTTAACTAGAGAAGAAATTGATTACGAATGGAATTGGGACTTTAGGCGTGGAGGGGCAAATATCATTCTTCACACTTGTGCTGTCACACATTGGGCTTGGTGCTGGCCAAGAAAGCAGTAAAGTGTCAATTTGAGCCTTCAATAATGCATTTTGCTCTTGCATAAATCGCATATGATCGTTAAATTGTTCTATTTGGCGTTGGTGGACACTCATCTGCTCATCTACTTGATACTTGTAGACACTCATCTGCTGTGCCAGTTACTGATTGTAGTCACTCATCTGCTGTTCCAGTTGGTGCTTGTAGTCACCAATCTGCTCCTGTAGTTGCATAAAGTCATTTTTGTTTGGTCGCTTTTGGCATCCGAAGTATGATGTTTGGGTGACTGCAAAACCAGTACCACGAAGACGACCATGATACTCAGGAGCTCCAAGAGCTCTGCTGAGTAAATCATCACGACCAACATAATTCATCAACTCTGGTTGGTCCTACGTCATTTTTTGCTATTACAACAACAATTGCAATAATATTAGTTATTATAAAATAGAATCATTTAATCAAAGCAAAATATTTATGAATAATCCACCACTTACACAATATTCTGCAACTTCTCTGGCTTGTTCGCTGAGAATTTCTCCTTTTTTATTAGTGACGCCGGCCAGCCACAAATTATGATGTGGCATGTGTGTGACATCAGAATGTGATTGTTTGACCTTTATAACAAAGTTAGTTGTAGTTAAAAATTAGTTATCTAAATTATATGCATATGAAATGATTATAAGTTCTTACCAATTGTTGCTCCAACTTTGCATACGATAGTGGTCCTTTTAAGTACCGGTATGCCATATTGCTTGCGCTTTCACGATTTCTATCACTTCGTTCCTTTTTAAATACAAATAATGTCAATAAATATTAATTTCAATTACATTGCAAGTAGTCTGTAAGGGCTAATATTGTATTACCAGAAACTCCGTGATAGTATGTGTACTCAAAAACTCATCCCACAGCTCTTGTGTAATTATTCCATCGTACAACTGTGGTGGCGTATGAATGATATTTCCATCTGTGTCCCGCGAGTAGAATTTGATAAGATTGGAATGAAAACATCTCAAAAGTTTGCCATATTTTGTTAGCACGAATTTGTCTTTGTCGTCATCGATAATAAAGATAGACTGTAACAAAAAAACCACACATACTTTGTTAGATTGTAATTCATGCAACAAAACAACCAGAATAATAAAGTAAATAATGTTTACCTTAACTAAACTCAGAAGCATATTAGAATAGTCCTTCTTTGCCCGTCTCCAATCTGAAATTGTAATGGGGACTCTTTCTTTGACAATAGTCCCAATATAATTAATAAAGTTGCTAGCATTTTCACTAACTGGGTTTCCCTTGTCATTCCACTCAAGCTCTAACATAATGCCCTTGCTCCTTAGTTTGATCAGTTTATGCATCACAGTCCTACCTCGGACTACAGCGGCTTCAAAGGCTACTTGCTCAATGTGAGGATCAACTGCATCTTCATTGTGGGCTTCAAAGTCTGCTTGATCATTGTGTGGATCCATTTTCCTACAAGTTAAATAAACAAGACAAAAATATCAGTGCATATTGACAATCATAGTAATAAAAGTAAATTAAGTTGGAATATATGAATACATGTAATAAAACATACATACTGAAAAATCAAGACACTCATTATCATCTTTTTCTCTTTCTTGTTCGATTTAAAAACCATGTCCCCTCATTATGATCATGTCTCATATATAAATGTTCGTCTTCATCTTCTTCTTCATTTCTATCAATATATCTTGACCACAACATCTCAAAGGAAAGAGTATCCTCAGGAATATTCAAATATTCATTACTTGTAGTACCAACTTGTTCTTGATGATTCTTGTTTGATGGAACTACAATGGACCAATTCTTCTTAGCAGGATCGGGAACGAAAAACACTTGTTCTGCTTGTGATGCTAAAATGAAAGGATCATCTTTATACCAAACTTTAGAAAGGTCTACTTGAACAAACCCTAACTCATCTGTCCGCAATCCACTGTTGTTGTTAACCCACTTACACCTGAAAATAGGGACCCTCAACACAGTATAATCTAACTCCCAGATTTGTTCAATTACACCAAAGTATGACATTGGTGCGTAGATAGGGTGCATGTCTTTGACACTGGATCTATGCCAAGAATCAGCAACAAGTGTTACCCCACTATTTTGCATCGTGCTCCTTGTATCATGTTCTTGTGTGTAGAAGGTGTAACCGTTGATTGCATAACCATTATAAGATAATACACTTAAGCTCGGTCCATTCGATAGCCATCTCAAGTTTTCAGAAATTAGATCAGGATTCCTCTCTACCTCATCTTTAATGCGCCTTTTTAACCAACTTGGAAAATGTTTGTTGTGTTTTTTTGTTATAAAATTTTCATTCCTGTCACCATGTGCCAATCAAAGTGCGGCCTTATGTTCGTCAACAAATGGTTCAACCTCATCAGTGTTATGAAGCACATACAAGTGAGCTTGTTCCCATTCAGTCATCGATATCCTTATTACATCCTTCCCACTTGTTCCTTTCCCTGATCTTCGCCCATCATGACGAGACTTGGGGATACCTACGGGGTCAACATTTGATAGGAAGTCAGCACAGAAGTCACTTGCTTCTTCAACCATATACCGCTCAGCTATACAACCCTTTGATCGATATCTATTTTTCACATACCCCTTTAAAATTTTCATAAATCGCTCATTCGGGTACATCCATCTCAAGTACACTGGACCGCACAATTAAACCTCTTTCACCAAATGTACAGTTAGATGGACCATAATGTCAAAAAATGAAGGTGGAAAATACATTTCAAGTTCACACATAGTACAAACAATCAACCTTTGTAAATCTAGTAACTTCGTTGAATCAACCACTTTACTGCAAATCAACTTGAAGAACATGCAAAGTTTAGTAATAGTGTTCCTTACTTTTTTGGGTAAGATTGACCGTATACCAATCGGTATGAAATTTTGCTTGAGCACATGACAATCATGAGATTTAAGGTTCTTTAGCTTCAAATCTTTCACTGATACAAGGTTCTTTATATTTGAAGAGTACCCTTCTAGAACTTTAATTCCTTCCAGAAATTCACAAAATAATTTTTTCTCTTTCCTCGATAGAGTGGAAGCCGCTGGAGGTAGATAAGTACGGTGCCCTTGCTCAACAGGTGCCAACTCTTCTCTTATTCCCAAATTAACCAAATCCAACCTCGCATTTACACTGTCCTTGCTTTTTCCTCGTATACTGAGCAATGTGCCAATGAGACTATCGCATATATTTTTTTCTATGTGCATCACATCAAGAAAATGTCTCACATACAAGGACTTCCAATATAGAAGTTCAAAGAAAATAGAATTCTTTTTCCAACCGGTTGTCCCAAATTGTTTTGCAAAAGGCTTGCCAAAATCATTATCCATGTGCTTAACCTTCTCAAACACCTGAGCACTGGTCAACATCTTCGGTGGGCTACCTTCTTCTGACTCACCATTGAAAGCCTTTTTCCACTTCCTCCAATGATGTGTTGATGGTAAGAATCTTCGATGTCCCATGTATACAATTTTCTTACAATGATCTAGTTGCATTGAATGAGTGTCATCTTCACATATAGGGCACGCACAATATCCTTTAACGCTATATCCGGACAAATTACCATAAGCAGGGAAATCATTAATTATGCCAAACAACATGGCTTTCAAATTGAAACTTTCTTCCCTGTACCCATCATACACATTGACGCCTTTTTCCCAAAGTAGCTTCAAGTCATCAATTAAAGGAGCCAAATATACATCTATATCATTTCCAAGTTGCCTTGGCCCAGAAATTAACATAGACAACATCATATACTTGCGTTTTATGATCAAGTGTGGAGGAAGGTTATAAATCATCAATATCACTGGCCATGTATTATGTGTGCTACTCTGAACCCTGTGGGGATTGATTCCATCAGTTGAAAGTGCAAGGCGTAGGTTCCTTTCTTCATTCGTGAAGTCAAGATGGTCATGATCAATTTTTTTCCATTGAGGGGCATCCATAGGGTGCCTAAGGTTCGTGTCTTCAATCCTTTCATCTGTATGCCACGTCAACAACTTAGCAATCTCCTCATTACTGTATAATCACTTGAATCTTGGAATAATTGGAAAATACCATACGACCTTCGAGGGACTCTTTCCTTTCTTTTTCCCATATCGAGATACATTACATTTAGGGCACTTCTTTAACGTTGAATATTGATTTCAAAATAATATGCAATCATTAAGGCATGCATGAATCTTCTCATAACCCATGCCAGTTGTAGAGCAAAGTATTCGCTTTGCCTCATATGTCTTGGTAGGAAATACATTTTCTTCTGAGAGCATATCTTGCACAAGTTCAAGTAGTGCGGTGAAACCAGAATCACTCAATCCATAGCGTGCTTTAAAGTTGTACAATTTCAACACTGCTAGCAATCTTGTGTATTTAGTACTACCAGCATATAATGGCTTCTCTGTATCACCTTTCAACTTCTCATATTCTTGAGGACGGTTATGAAGCACCCCTTCAACTGCATTTAGCATTTCTTGAAGACCATCATCTTCATCACACATGCTTGAGTCAAACTCATTTGAAGCACCGATCATGGTATGTATTTGACCACGATCTGCATCATCCGTCTCACCATGCCTTATCCATCGTGTATATGATTGATCAATTCCATGACACACTAAATGATCTAGCAAATCAAGTGGACTAATCCGCTTTCCATAACAACAAGATAAGCAAGGACATAGGATTTTGTTAGGATCATTTGCATTCTCGCTTGCAAATCTAATAAACTCTTTCACCCCATCAATATATTCTCTTGAGCACCGATTAGATGACATCCATTTTCGATCCATCTATACGTTAAACATATATACTTTTATAAGTGGTCAGTTCCTTGCCTCTTAAAGTTCTCTTTATTTATTATTTATTTTTTAAAAAAAGTAAATTCAGCAGCATAACATTCCAAAATTTAAAGTTTTACAAAATATTAAACACTCTTCTTAAATCACAAATAATCAACCAATTAATCCTACAACATCTAAATAATGTTCACAACTCACCACCAAATAAATCTATTGGCCAACACTACTACATGTCGTAATTAAAATAATTGGGTCCATAACAAGCCAACAAAAATACAACCCTGCGTTTATTAAATTAATTGGTTCCAAAATAATCATTGATTAAACTACCAGCGGCATTTATAACATTTCTACCCAATTTGACCATTTCAACGGTGCCATTCACAACTCTTTCACTATTGACAACATGTACTTTGATAGAGAAGTATAAGCAAATATATAATAGTCAAACATATTTTAATTAAAAAAAATGTGAATAAAATGTTAAAAAACAAACAACACTTACAAGAGCTTATGTAGGAAGCTTTGTACTGCAACCAGCCAAAAAGAAAAAGAACATGAGGGAGGAAGCTTTGTACTGCAACCAGCCAAAGAGAAAAAGAACACGTGTGGGAGAAAGCTTTGTACCGCAACGAAGCTCTATGCTGTAATGAAAGTGACGAATAAATGTTTACAAATATTTGCACGAGGAGGAGACAAAAAAAAATAGCAAGTGGGGGACCAAAGAAGCTTTTACTTGTCGCTAGGTCAAACAGAGGAAAGGGGGTAGGGACAAATAGAAAAGAAAAGCAGGAAAGCAATAGTGGCGGCAACAATGGTGGGTGTTAAAAATTTTTAACATTTATATTACCTTTTATGGCACTTATATAAAAAGTGCCAAAAAAGGTGTGAGTATCTATGGCACTTCTTATATAAGCTCCATTAATGTTATAAAACAAAACTCAAACCTTTGGCGCTTCCTTAGAAAGCGCCAAAAATTCCTTTAAAAAATATTTTAAAAAAAACTAAATTAAAGCTGACTGAATTTTTTTTTCTATTATAATTTTTTTAACAACATGTCCCAGGCGTTTTGTACATGTGAGCATTTATAAGGAGCCCTGCTGCCGCATATGGCTTCCTGTTGGTCACTTCAATTAATACGAATATAGTTCATATCACTAATATGGATCAAAGTGGGAATCAGAGGGAACTAATTAATGGTGGGGCTGTGTACAGGGAATCAAAGTAAGCAGCTTTCAATACTTCAGAAATGCCAATTGCCAACCATCATAATATAGTTGTAATTAAAAAAAAAATCCATTGCGTGATCCACCAAGTATAAAGGCATATTGTAAAAGAAGTCATGATTCTCATCAAGTAAATGGCCAACTTGTGATTCTTTCCCAACAGTGAGCTCTGACGATGGCTTTCAACGGTCGAGGGAGCTGAGGAAGAGCGTGAGGGCAAGGAAGATTAAGAGCGTGAGTATCTTCTTCAATACGCATATGCAAATATGACTACTTCTTCAATGCGCAAATACAAAAAGTGATTTATGTCTACACCTCTTCAAGGAGCTGTCGGATGGCCAAAGAAAAAAACAAATATGACTTGCCTTGTCAATGAAAAAAAAATATGCAGGTGGAAGCTTTCACGTGATTCTTCTCCATTCTTTTTTGACTTGACTTTTCAATGAATACCAAAGCTTTCACGTGATTATTCTCCCTTCGGTAAAGATGATCCCTTTGTTTTTTTTAATAATTGTGGAAGCTTTGGCGTTTTGGAACAAAACGCCAAAGCTTCCCCTCCACAATCAATAATGCAGTGCCTTATCAATAATGCAGTGTCTCTCCTTGCATTTTTTTTAATTGTGGAAGCTTTGGTGTTTTGGAACAAAACGCCAAAGCTTCCCCTCCACAATTGTGCCTTATCAATAATGCAGTGTCTCTCCTTGCTTTTTTTTTAATTATGGAAGCTTTGGCGTTTGGAACAAAACGCCAAAGCTTCCCCTCCACAATCAAATGCCTTATCAATAATGCAGTGTCTCTCCTTGCGTTTTTTTTAATTGTGGAAGCTTTGGTGTTTTGGAACCCTCCACAATCATTATAGTGTATACATTCAAACCATATATATATATATTTGGCCAACGTACACTTCCCTATATTATTTTTCTTTTTATTGGCAGTTCAGGAACCATCGTTAGTTAACTAGCTAACTATGATTGGCAAAAAAAAACTAGCTAACTATGAAGATCTTGTGTCATTGACGGCAATACCAAACACTATAAACACCTAAGATGATAATAATAATTAAAATGGAAACCAAAAAAATTCTTCTATAAATGTAAAAGTGAACACACACACACATACACATATCATGACTGTATATATATGTTACGCCTTATCAATAATGCAGTGTCTCTCCTTGCGTTTTTTTTTGTCTAATTGTGGAAGCTTTGGCGTTTTATTCCAAAACGCCAAAGCTTCCCCTCAAAAATCAAAATGTGATGTTATTGTATGCCTTATCCTTTCGGTTTTTATTTTGTAATTATGTAAGCTTTGGCATTTTATTCCAAAACGCCAAAGCTTCCCCTAAAAAATCAACTGCAGTGTAATCAATGATCCTTCGTTTATTTTTTTGTAATAGTGGAAGCTTTGGCGTTTCATTATAAAATGCCAAAGCTTCCCATCCTTTTTTTTTCAAAACAAAGCTTCCCATCTTGATCCAAAAAAAATCTACAATGATCATATGATTCATATCCTTCGTTTTATTAAATATATATGTGGAAGCTTTGGCGTTTAATTATAAAACGCCAAAGCTTCCTATTATATTTTCTTTTTCTTAAAAAACAAAATATAGGAAGCTTTGGCGCTTCTACATAAAACGCCAAAGCTTCCTATTGTTTTTTTAAAAAAAAAACTGAAGGCCTTGTTTGGCGCTTGTTCAGAGAAACGTCATGCAAGGTTAATGTAAATTATGACGTTTATAATTGTAAGCGCCAAAGCTTTCAAATAATTTTGATTTTAAATAAATAAATAACTATTTTTGGCGCTTCTTTAAAGAAATGCCACAGGAGCTACCCCATTAAAGCCCCTTTTTGTAGTAGTGTTCAAATGGGGATTACACAATCTCATCTTGAAGGAGTCCTAGCCGCTCCCTCCACGAGCCACTTGCCCTGTCTAAATTGTTGGTAAGGGAGGGTGAGATTCGAGAGAATCTTAGTAGGAAACAGATACCATAATGCATGCATGATAGATGCTATGTGTATGACATGTTAGCTTTATCTAGGTGCATGCCCCATAATGACATTTCTACATGCTCACCGTTTCATGTAACAAAACTATGGCCACAGCAAAATAGAAATAAAGCTTCATTTATTCAAATATGCTCTACAAAATCAAGTAAAGCAATCACATACATCACTACACAAGCAAAGATATCAGATACATGCAAGTAAGGTAAGTCCCCTACCTCCAGTCTTTTCTCCTCGATTTGCGTGCAGCAACTCGGGGCTTCACATTCGATCCTACAATGTCAAATGTACTATTTAGATACTTCCATAGTGTTTCTAGGGGTTATATCAGGCTATATTGAAAATTTACTAAAATGCCCTAGGGGACCCGGCCTGGCCCCACCGTACCCGGTCCGACTATACTTTTTCTAAAATTTTGACATGGGCTATTCTGACATATTTTTGCACAAGGAATCCATTTCCGAACTTGAAATTATCAAATTCAATGTCAATTACAAAATTACCCTTAACAACCCTACTTTAAGGGTTTCAGGGGTGTTTTCATAATTATGCTTTTTTGGCCTTTTCTGAAAAAGTGCCCAACTGTAACCCCACCTAATTTTTGCTCCTGAACTCAATGGAATCATAAAATCATTGAAAATCCAACTCTAAGACCCATTTATAGCCTTAGGCAAAATATACATGTACTCCAGGAAAAATTAGGGTTTTTCGGCTTCGGCTCCATAAACGCGTTCCTTTCTACTCCTAACCACTTTATTGACTATTCCATTAGGTTACAACTACCATTTAGTACCAATTTGGGCAGCATAACAGCCCCCACACACCCATTTTACATTTTTGAAACCAATGACAATCCGGTGAAATTTCACCGATTAAATTGTCCACAGCAGCCAGAATAGTCAATACACAAGAGTTTGGAAGTTACCTCAAGCTCCCACTAGCTTTTCCTTATCTTGGCTGAAACCCTAGCTGTTTTAACACCAAAGGAAGAGGTTCTAAACCTTAAAGAACATAAAGGAGTAGCTTAGGATCGGAGTTACACGCGTTAGGAGCTAGATCATTGGAGAAATCGGCTTACCTTGCGAGTTCTCTTCTCCTTTCTCTCTCCAAGAGCTCTCAACTTCCTCTCACTAGTTTCAGCTGGTTCATCACGATAGAAAATGAGATATGAAGAAGATAAGAATATATTAATTCCATGTTGATGTCATCTTTTATTGAGATGATGTCATAATTCCCATTTTCGGATTTTCTGGCAGATTTTCTACCCAAACTTTGAAAAATCATAACTAATTCTAGAAAAATAGACATGAGGTGTTTCCAAAGCCAAATGAAAGGTATTTAAGTCCTCTTCATTGGAAAAATATGATCCATTACCAGAAATCTCTACAAAATTCCAGAATTACACAAATTTCATCACTGCCCCAAAACAGAGTCGATTTTCGACCTCAAACTTTGGACAGTCAATCTCCTAGTTTCCAAAACAAAATGGCACAAATTATATCTCCATATTGAAGCTTGGGATGTGAAATCTTAGACTGGAAAGTTTCAGAATTTTTAGACACCATTTAGTCATTCAAAACGTACACACAACCTGATTACCCAAAATAGAGTTTCACTGGACAGAATTTCAGATTTTGCATCCTTGCTTCCAATGGTTCCATTTTCATACCAAACATCATTCCCACATAAATTTTCACAAGGAATCCATTGGAAACACCAAATCAATCAAATTCACATCTCATTGACATGTTTTCACAACAATCTCAACATGTCAACACAATTCACATTTCAAAACCTAACATTGCAACATTTCCATTCCAAAGTTCCAAACCAATTTCAATGACATCAAAACACACTATGACACCATTTCCAACACAATACCCCATTCAATTCTTCCCTCTATTCTAAGTCAATTTGGATGTTAATCCACAATTGAACTCAAATATAGGGTTTCGGCGCTGCTCACAACACACACAAATCATATTCGAGTGCCAAATCACATCATATTCTCCAAAAGGGTTATTTATCACTAACCACATCCACTTTTGGACTCATTAACCCTTAATCACAATTTGGGATCTTGCTAAACTGGGGCTTAGCAATCCAATAATCTCAGGCTTATTCTCTAGCCTCGAGTCTCAAAATTCGGGGTATTACAAGAGTACCTAAGCTTTGAATTAATCAAAAGTCACTTTTGACTAGGTGATAATAAATGCTACAATCAGGCTTAGTGGTTTTTCATGCAGAGGAATATAAATGATTAAGATGGAATTCGTTACTCACATTAGTAGAGAGTTATTACTATGCACCTCGATAAGTAAGCCTGAGAAATGTATGGCCATACTACAATGGAAAGGAGTTTCCATTTCTATTGTCAGACTATGTAGGAATCAAGAAAGTAATGGTCAGGAATAAGAGTATGATATTATCCATGCCTCATCCTTGACCAATATATTGTGTGACAAAAGGGATGTGATATAGTTATATGACAGGTTGCATTGTGTTAACGATCCTTATATGAAGTGGATAGTCGTAATGTCTTGCTAGAGGCTGCTTGCGACTTATGGGTTAGTACAGTTATTGGCCTACTCCCAACTTTGTATGGACCTATAGGGTTGCACACAAGAATCACCCAACACGAGATAATGTTTAATCTAGGGTGCACGAATTTTATACTAGTCATGTCTTATCAAAGTCATATTGGTCTTGTTTCATGTCTGCTCTTGCATAGATGACCAACTAGGGACATTTTAGGACAATCTTTATGATTTATCCAAGGATACAGTTATCACAGTTAACATGCACATAATATGATAACAGAATGGAGAAATTCATTAAATAATAATGTTTAAAGTACAATGATTGGCCCTTAGGGCACAATTTCCAACATCCTCCCACTTACACTAGGTATAATCATTAACTTGACTAATTCCCATTATCCTAACAAGACGCTTTGCTTTGCCTATGCAAGTGGCTTGGGAAGACGATCAGCAACATTATCTTATCGTTCTACTTTGCATATTTTTATGTCACCTTTATCATTGATTCCTCTAATGAGATGAAATTGCCTGAGTATATGCTTGGTCCTTTGATGTGACCTTGGCTCCTTGTATGCAATAGCACCGTTATTGTCATAAAACAAATCTATGGATTTGAAATAGTAGGCACCACCCCTAGTTCAGTAATAAACTTTTTGATCCAAATGGCTTCTTTAGCTACATCTATGCTGCTATATACTCACTTCTATTATAGAATCTGCTATAATGCTCTGCTAAGAGCTCTTATAGCTTACTACTCTACCTTTCAGGATGAATATGTATCCGGATTATGATTTAAGGTCATCTCGGTTAGTTTGAAAAGTTGCGCCTATATAACCATTTACACAGAGCTCATCATCCAATCCACCATAGACAAAAAATAAGTCCTTAGTCCTTCTTAAGTACTTTTGGATATTCTTGAAGGTAGTCCAATGACCTTCACTAAGATCTTATTGATATCTGCTGGTCATACTTAAGGAAAATAAGACATCCGTTTGAGTACATAACATGACATATATGATAGATCAAATGGATGAGGCATATGGAACCTTACTCATGCGATCTCACTGATCAGGTGTACTAGGACAAATATCCTTGCTAAGATGGATGCCATGAGACATGGGCATGTAACCTCTTTTTAAATCTTGCATGCTAAACCTATCTAGTATCTTGTCTATGTATGTGCTCTGACTTAGGCCTATTAGTCTTTTAGATCTATCTCTATAGATCCTAATCCCTATTATGTATGTGGCTTTACCTAAGTCTTTCATCGAGAAAAACTTTCCTATCCAATACTTGACACTCTGCATGGTAGGAATGTTACTCCCAATGAGTAGGATGTCATCTACACAAAGTACTAAAAATACAACTATGCTCCTACTAACCTTCTTGTAAACACAAGGATCATCAATGTTTTGAATGAATCCAAACTCTTTGACCAGTCCAACAAAAAGATGATTCCAGCTGTGAGATGCTTGCTTTAATCCATAAGTAGATCTTTAAAACATACAAACTTTATCAGAGTCCTTTAGACGCATAAAACCTTTAGGTTGTGTCATATATACATCCTCAAGGAGCTTTCCATTAAGGAAGGTTGTTTTGATGTCCATCTGCCATATTTTATAGTCATAATATGTTGCAATGGCAAAAAGGATTCTGATTCTTTTAGCCATTGCAACTGGGGAAAAGGTTTCATCATAGTTTATACCATGAGTTTGAGTGAATCCTTTTACAACTAATCATGCCTTGAAGACATTTACATTGCTATCCATGTCATTTTCTCCTTGAAAACCCATTTGCACTAGATGGTTTTAACACCTTCAGGTAGATCGACTATGGTCCATACCTGATTGTCATACAAGGATTGCATTCAAACTTTATGGCATTTAGCCATTTCTCAGAGTTTGGTCCCACTATGGCTTCTCGATAGGTAGTTGGCTTATTTTGCTTAATGAGGAACACATTAAAGCATTTAGTAATCAGAAATCTATATCTTTGAGGCTGATGCCATGTTCTATCAGATCTTCATGGACCTTGAGTTACTTGAGGAGGCTCAACAACCTGTCGTGAGTCTTCTCTAATTTCCATCTATGGTTCTGTTCTAACTTGTGGCTCTCAAATTTCTTCTAGATGTAGCTTGCTTCCACTAGTTGTTTTAGAAATAAACTCTCTTTCTAGAAACTTACCATTTTCAATAACAAACACTTTGTTATCAGTGGGATTGTAGACATAGTATCCTTTTGTTTCTTTAGGATACCCCATGAAAAGGCACTTTGAGGATCTTGGTGCCAATTTATCCGAAGCTTATTACTTAATATATACCTCACATCCCCAAATCTTGAGAAAAGATAAACTTGGCTTCTTTCCAGTCCATATCTCATGTGGTGCCTTTTCAATTGCCTTAGATAGAACATGATTTAGTGTAAACACAACTCCTATGATGGTCAATGAACTCTTGGCTCAAATATTCACCAACTCGATCAAATCAAAGTACTTTAATTGTTTTACCAAGTTGGTTTTGTACTTCATTTTGGAATATTTTAAACATTTCAAAAGATTCATATCTATGCTTCATTAGATAGATATATCCATATATACTAAAGTAATCTATAAATGTAATGAGTGCAAATAACCTCCATGGCAGCTTTATTTAATGGTCCACATACATCTGTATGTATGAGGCCTAATAAATCAGTAGCCCTCTCACTATGCCCAGTAAAAGGTGCCTTTGTCATCTTTCCTAATAAGGAAGATTCACATGCATCATATGATTCAAAATCAAATGTGTTTAGAAATCCATCTTGATTGAGTTTGGAAATGTATTTCTCATTTATATGGCCTAGACAACAATGCCATTGGTAGGTAGGATTCAAGTCGTTTGATTTTATCCTTTTAGTAGTTATGTTATATATATATTTATATTATTAGGATGTTCTAGATTTAATATATAATGACCAACATGCAAATCACCATCAGCATAGAAAATGTCATTACGATAAATAGAACATTTACCATTCCCAGTAATAGATGTATAACCTTTCTTATCCAAATAAGAAAGAGAAACAATGTTACTACTCAAAGCAGGAACATAATAGCAATTGTTCAAAACTAACAAAAGCCCACTGGGCAGAACTTATTCATAAGTGCCTACAGCTAAAGCAGCAACTCTTGCTCTGTTTCTAACTCATAGGTCTACCTCGCCCTTCTTCAGCTTTCTACTGTTCTTTAGACCCTGCACATTTGTGCAAATGTGAGAACTACATGCAGTATCAAATACCCATATAGAGGAAGTAGAAAAATGAATGTCTATAACATAAATACCTGAAGTGATCGCCCTACTATACTTCTTGCTTTTTTTCAAATCTTTGAGGTAGAGTTTGCAATTCCTCTTCCAATGACCAAGTTCATTCCAGAAGTAGCAGACTCATTCCTTTGGAGGCTTTGCCTTCTTGGGTGCATGTACTCTCTCCCGGGCATACTTATTCTTCTCTGCTATGTATGACTCTCAGGCAAACACTCGTAGCCTCTCACTCACTAGGACTCGGGTGCAGATAAGGCCATCACTTGAGTACAGAAACTATACTCGAGTGAAGTGTTGATATCTTATTTCTGACTATGCTATCTGTCAAACACTTTCTGTCAAACACTTTCATATGCTCGAGTGTAAAATAGCTTAATGCTCGAGTGTAAGTTCTATTACTCGAGTGTATTTGTAAAACTGACAGCAAATGCTCTCTGTCAAATACTTTCTTTCTGACACTTGCATGTGCTCGAGTACAAAAGAGCTTGATGCTCGAGTGCATCATTAAACTGACAGCAAACACTTCTAAACTTTGCCATATGCATTTGGTAACTTTGTAACTATTGTCTAGACTTGTAAAAACATAATTTGCACACAATAACCTTTTATTATCATCAAAACTTGGAATCAAACATTCTCCCCCTTTTTTATGATGACAAAACCTTTGTGATGAGTTTTAAGAAAAATCTTGATTAGAGTGAAAATTTTGAAAAACATTATCAACATTTCCAAATACATATCTGACAAAAGTTTAGACTCATTTTCATATTTTTACACTTATCCTCATATGTTTCCTGCAATACTTCCAATGGATACTTACAAATAAAGATAAGTCATAGTATCACAGAAACCATTCAATCTGAACAGAAAAACTTAACAAACTTGAAAATAACCATTAGTGAACTTGTAAAGTACAATATTTAGCTTGAATCAACATCTACCCATAAACCTCATATACAACCATATAAGCAAAAATAAACCAGAAAATAACAATAATCCTACCCTAATACATAAAACTACCCAATACGCCTTATATCAGACCATATTAGCTCATAAACCATCACAGATCCTTCTCCCCCGTTTTGTCAGCATTAGAAGGGGGCTGAGGAAAAGTGAGATTGGATGGTAGGGCAAAGAGCACCATGGCAGTGGAAGGGTCAACTAGCTCCAGCTCAAAAAATGGAGATGATGGCTGAGGAACAGAGGCTACAAGTGGTGGTGAAGGCAACCGATCATAAGTGACATCAATATTGGAATCTAGGTCGGTGAAGAGAACATGAGTCTGTGTTTGAAGAGGTGAAGTCATGGCAGAAGTAGACTCAGGTGGCACCTTAGAAGAAGTAGCTAGAAAATGAGTGTGCAAAAAGATTTCCATATTAATGATTCTTCTTGACATATTTTCTTGAGTCTTGAACATCAAGTCAAAGTTGGTATTTGTCTTATCCACCAACTTTAAGACTTGTAACTCCATCTTGTTCACCAATTTCTCATACTCATTCATCAATTCCTTTTTCTGTCTAGTCACAGTTTGATTGATCACTTCAGCCAGATGGGTTGAAAGTGATGCATTCAGGAAAGATGGAGGTGGAATGGAACCTTGAGCAGAAGATTGAGCCTCATCCCTTCTCGATGGAGTGGCTTCTCTCTGAGATGTAGCCCTGGTTTGACTTACTGGAAGATTGATACTCATATGTGTCAATTGAGTCTTGCCAAACCTTTGGAAGTAGAAATCTCATACTTTGTTTTGAATGAAGATTTAGTTTATTTACCTTTTTGACAAGCTTCACAAATCATGTTATCTTTGAATTTTAGTTTAGGAATACCAACAACTAAATCTTTTCTAATCAGTTTGTCAAGTTGGTTCATATTAACATGAGCTAGACGCTTATGCCATAACCAAATTTCCTTTGATCTGCTAAGAAAACCATTTTTAGAAGAATTTGAATTTAAATCAATAGTATAACAGTTACTGTCCCTTTGAGCTCAGATCTTTGCCTTGATGGATTCTTTATTAAGCGGCAGATCTTTCTTGTTTAATATCAAGCATTCTTTTGAATCAAAGATCACCCAGTTATCTTTGTCCGTGCTTTGACTTACACTCAAGAGGTTGTGGCATAATCCTTTAACGTAATATACATCATTGATTTGAACACCATCAGATTTTCCCACTTCACCAATTCTAGCAATACATCTATATTGGTTACCTCCAAAAGTTACCTTTCCTCCTTCTCTGGTTTCTAGCATGGTTAACTTATTTTTATCACCAGTCATGTGTCTCAAGCATCCACTATCAATGTACCACTTGTTTGCTCTTGATGCTTTGAGACATACCTAGAGTAAGGTGATCAAGTTTTAGGTACCCACACTTTCTTGGATCTTTTGTGGTTAGTATGCAATACTTTTGGTACATGTGTCCCTTTCAGAACCCATTTATATGTTCCAATGACTTGTCCTTTTCTAAAATAACATATTGAAGTATAATGTCCTTTCCTAGTACAATAGCTACATGTTGCAAATGGATTTGATATATGCACAGAATTCTTGAAATATTTGAGATAAATTCTACTGCTATTTTTCTTATTTCATCGTTTTTTTCGTGATCAGACTTATATCCAATTCTAGATTTATCAAAGGAAACTCTCTGAGAATTTATAATAACTTTAAGAGTTTCACTTCCTTTAGTAAATTTTCCCCGGTTTTTGTTAAATCTCTTATTTTCTTATCTTTTTCTTCACATACTTTACATGATGATATGATAGTATTTTCTAATTCTTTTACTTTCTTCTTGTAACTAACCATTTCTTTAGCTACCTCAATAAATTCAGTATGCAATGCATTATATTTAGATAATAACTCATCACAAGTAGGTTTAGAGTTACTTACCTCAGAATCTGATTCTTCTTCTTTGGCAACCAAACATAGATTTGCCACTTTGTCGTTGTCGCTTTCTTCATCCGACGAGCTATCACCCTAGATAGATGATATGTATGATTTCTTCTTCTGCTTCTTTTTGTCTTTGTTTCTGAAGCATTTGGATTTGATGTAGCTATACTTCCCACATTCGTAACATACTATCTGTTGCTCCTTGTTTTCTTTCTTGCTTGGTCCACCTTGATAATTTTTGAAGGTCTTTTGACCTCTTCTATATAACTTCTTGAATTTTCTCATGATCATTCCCATATCATCATCATCAGGAATATCTTCATTTTTGAAAGATTCTTCTTCCTTGATAGCTTTAAGTGCAACTCCTCTTTTCTTTTTATCATCGAACTCTTCTAGTTCCTTCTTGAATCTCAACTTCCCTTCATACTCAGAATGGCTACCAAAGAGAGCAGCTACGGATCTCATTGACTCTCCTTTAGCTTCTTCGATAGCTGTTACTTTCTTTTCCCATTCTTTCATAAGAATATTAAGAATCTTTCTTACCTGGGAATTTTGGTCAAATGATTTCCCAAGTGCAAATAGTTGATTAACTAGATGAGTATACCTGAGTTTGAATTCTAATATTCCTTCCCCAGGTTTCATACGAAATAGATCATACTCTATAATTAGAGTATTGACTCTATTTTCTTTGATTTTGGATGTACCTTCGTGAGCGATTTCAAGAGCATCCTGTACATATCTTTGGCTGTTGATATAGTGCAGATTCGGAAATATTCCTTTTGACTGAGAGCACTCTGTATCATTAAAATAGCTTTACTATTTAACATTACTAACCTCTTGTCATCTTCGCCAAACTCCTCTGGGCTCTTTTTAATGACTCTATCTTCGATTTTCTTCATTGGAACATAGTCACCATCTTGTATCACATTCCATAAACTATATTCGTTAGCCATCACGAATACTCTGAACTTAGCTTTCAGAACGAAAAATGTTCTCCAGCAAAACCAGGAGGTCTAGTGATTGAAGTTCCATCTGGAAGGATGTTTTCACCCATTGTTGCTATTTATCAGATCCTTCTCAAGCTGTTAGGCTCTACAAAGAAGACCTCTCTCTAATACCAAATGAAAGAGGCAAGCTTCACCCAAGAGGGGGGTGAATTGGGTGATGTGATAAATTTTTTGGTTGATGCGGAGATATAGTAATAGCTGTAGATAGAGTAGAGTTGAGAAGATAAGCACACAGAGAGTTATATTGGTTCGGCCCAAAACCCAGGCCTACATCCAGTCCTCAGAGATCAAGACCTACTGAGATTTTCACTATTCTTCTAAGATTCAGAGGGCTCTTGGAACGCCACAAGACAACAACCGTCCTTGGAAGGACTACGAGTAGAAATACTAGAAATTTCTCTCCCCTTACGACAAGTCTTACATGCAGAAAAACAAACCTATGACCTTTCTCTCTTGCTTACGTATACAAGTCTTATGAGCAGCAACGTTCTCTCCTACTTACACCATTGTAAGTCTTACAAGGAGCAACGTTCTCTACTGCTTGTATCTTTTAAGTCTTATGTGTAGAAAGTCCTACTAGGAATTCTCTCACTGCTTCTCTCGTAAGGAAATCTCCCCTCTCAAGGTCCCAGTACCATGAGATTAAATGAAAATAGAATTTGAAATGAGTACAGACTCTCTTATAGAGTAAATATGATAAACACTGAAGAACGATATGAATATAGAGAAAATATGAATAACATAAACTCATGAATTTTCTTGTGTGAATTCTTGCACTTCATTGTTTTTTATGGTCTCCGGAGATCTGTATTTATAAACAGTTGTTTTTTCCCGTTTAAATAATAATCATTATGGAGCGAAGCATTTTACTGTGGAACGGCATGCATACGTTTGACATCTTTGAATGCGATAGGTACATGCTTGGATAGTCGTAATGATACTGTCTGCCGTTGTTTGACTTCCTCTGCGTTTTTCTAATTCAAACATTCAAACTCTTGTATCACACTCGTAATATATGTTAAATGATGTTATATAATAATAATAAGTGGAAATAGATTGAAAAAATAACATTAAACTATATTCAGATTGAATGCTGTAAGACTGGTGCGTTTTAGCTTCTGGCAGAGTATCACTCGAGTGCTGTGATGTCACACTCGAGTGTAATACCATATTTTCTCCTTTTACTTCAGTTTTACACTTGCACTACCACAGATTTTGAGAGAGTTCATTTTCACACTTGCGAGTGATGTGGGTCCTCACTCGAGCACGGGTCTCCTCACTTGAGTGCTTCTTTATTTTAAACTATAAGCCACGTCTCTAGACAACACTTCCACCCTACTTTATCAAGAGTGTGATTTTACACTTGTAGATGATGTGGGCCCTCACTCGAGCATACTTACTCTCACTCGAGTGAGAAGAATATTCTTCTATAATATACTCTTTGTCTTCAGCACTTGCATCAGAATTGAGATAGTTAGATTTCTCACTCGTGGGTGCTGAGGTATTACTCGGGTACATGTACTCTCACTCAGGTATGCTTATTCTTCTCTGATTTGCATGACTCTTGGGCAAACACTCGCAGTCTCTCACTAACTAGGACTCGGGTGTAGATAAGGCAATCACTCAAGTACAGAGATTGTGCTCGAGTTAAGTGTTGATATCTTGTTTTTGACTTTGCTCTCTGTCAAACACTTTCTGTCAAACACTTTCATATGCTCGAGTACAACTGTAAAACTGATAGCAAATGCTCTCTGTCAAACACTTTATGTCCGACACTTGCATGTGCTTGAGTGCAAAAGAGCTTGATGCTCGAATGTTAACTCTGTTGCTCGAGTGCATCAGTAAAACTGATAGAAAACACTTCTAAACTTTGCCATATGCATTAGGTAACTTTGTAACTATTGTCTAGACATGTAAAAACATCATTTGTACACAATAACTTTTTGTTAACATCAAAACTTGGAATCTAACACAAAGCTTAGCAACTCTCATGTTGGAATACATGATGACCTCAGGTCAAAAGGCATTGTGATGTGGTTGTATATGAGAAAAGCTTATGACTTGATTCATATAGCTTTCTCATAGTGGGTCGGTCGAGCACCTTGTACTCTTATAAGTTCCTAAGACTTTGATTCGTATCTCCATATCTTACAAAGTCATACTGGTCTTGTTTCATCTCTGCTCCCACATAAACAACCGACCTGGGACATTTTAGGGCAATCTTTATGATTTATCCCAGGATACAATTATCACAATTAACACATAAATAATATGATAATAGAATGGAGAAATTCATTAAATAATAATATTTAAAGTACATTGATTGGGCACAATTTCCAACAATGCTTAGTTAGGGGACTTTGCAAAGGAATGTTTTGTTCAATAACAACTTTATGTGCTATAATGTTTCTAGCAAGAATCACATCTTTGTGTTTAGTCTTGATATGATACTTAAGGTCTTTTACTCTACTAATGGCTGTAGTGTTTTCACAATACATTAATAGTAGATTTGAATTCTCACTTTCAAATCATAGATTTTTTTTCCAAACATCATCAACCATATAGCTACCTATACTACCATAATACATTAAAATGCACATAATCATTAGGTGCCATAAAAGTATCTCAAGACCTTTTATAGAGACATTCTATATCTCTCATAATGGTTAGACTCATAACAACATACAAGTTATACCATAAAACAGATATTTGGTCTTGTAATCATCACTGTATACATTCGACTACCAAAAGGGTTTGCATGAAAATCTTTTTCCATTCCTTATGTTGATTTAGTTCAGGAACAAATATCAAGACTCAAAAATCATTGTTGAAGCTATAGGGATATTCATGGGTTTGTATTCACTCATATAGAATCGCTCAAGAATCTCATAATATAATTCTCTTGTGGCAGAGATGATTCTCCTTAAGCTATCTCATTGGATCTCAAGTTCAAAAATATATATTACTTCACCCATGTGCTTCTTTTCAGAATTCATAAGTACCATTCTTTAACATGCACTACTAGATTCAAACAGTTTCTGGCTAATAGTATATCATCCATTTAAAAGGAAAATATCACAAATTATTTAACAATGGTTCTCTTCAACCTTTTGAAATACTACATTAGGTTATCGCTCTTAAGAAACCTTATGCATCACTGTTTGGATTATTGCTTCAATCTATAAAAGGATCATTGCAAATATATATATATATATGATAAGTAAAGTATTTGTATATTTATTTTCCCTTATATGATGATTTTGTGGATGATATTTGAACTTGATCTAATGAATTTGGGTGTAATTGATAAATAAATAATGACTTTGGCATAAAATAGAATTTAACAGAAAATACTAAATTTTAACCTTATTTCAATTTGCAGGTACTCTCTGGAGCTCTAGATGTCAGATTGGGATGTTCTTTTTATGGATAAAAATGTTAATAAAAATTCCTACAACTTTTTTGTTAAGGCCAAAACCCAGTTTTATCTTCAAGAGTTTCAAATTTTGCTTGGAAGTTGAGAACGTGAATTTGTCTGAGTATAACCTTTGCCCACTAATTTAACCATAGCTTGAGATGTAAGTATTGAAATGAGGAGCTCCCATATGCCTTTTTAAACTAAGATCTAAAGCTCCAACTTTTATGAAGATCAAAACGTGAAAATTCACCGTTTTGACTATCAAAATTAGGCTACAATCAAGAAACATAGTTGCCAGTAGGTCAACATTGGTGGCTTAAAGTAAAGATTCATGCCTAATAAGTGGAAATTTTTGCACCCCACTTATCTATAAATAAAAGAGTCAAAGACATAAGGAAACACACCATCTTAGAGTTAAATCTCATGCATTGTATTGTTTCTTGCATACCTCCTTCATGGAAGGCTTAGATAGACCTCCTTTATGGATGGTATAGGTTGCCACCTATATGGAAGGTTTTACCTCCTATAAAAAAGGCTATATTTTTCCATTTTCATGTACATTGTAGCTGTATCTTTATGATTTAGAATTGAATAATTAACTTTTATGCAATGTTTATGAAGTTCTCAATTTATTTTGGTTTTTTTCTTAATTTCATCATGAGCTAAATTTTCATTTTCCTAGGGTGATAATGTAGCTTACTAATGATGGATTGAATCTTAACTTGTTAAATCTAGTTTTAATTTTTCCTTCCTGATTGAGTTTTGACTATTGTTCTTAATGCTTTCAATTGATTTACCATCTTTTAAATAATTCCAATATGTATGTTGAGACCTGAAGGAGATGCATATGTGTAGACCCAATAATTATAACAATAATTTGCATATGAAATAGGAATATATTCATATGGGTTGTGTAGTCTTAATGAATTCTATAAATCTTAATGCATGATTAATTGCTTTAATTCATATATGGATATATTGGATTAGCAATTCATTATAAAATTGCTTGACCTTGGAAGATGCTAGTAATTAAATTAGGGAAACTCAAATATCAATCATGTGGAATAAATTGGAATAGAATAGATAGTGATTCAATATGTAATATCTCGGATTTTAGGATTGGTGGCTTGGGAATAAGCCTAAATTAAGTGAACTGCTAAGCCTCCGTTTAGTAGGTGTCCTAAATTTATTCCCTAATTTTTCTTATATCTTTGAGGTATTAAAGGGAATAAAGTAGTGAATTAAAGAGTACGGGATATTTTCATACAAAAATGGAATTTATTGAAGTTGCAAGTGCTTATTGTTTCATTGCTTCAAGTGAGGCAGTGAGTTTGTCATGAAGTTTTGAAAGAACAAATGATGAGCAAAAATTATGAAATTTTACAAGGTGGAAGTAGACATCCAAAGCTTTAATTTGATAGTTGATATAACTCAATTAGAGCTATATACAAAAAGTTATAAATTTTTAAATTTTGCCCAGCAAAATTGATTCTTTTCTAGAACAGCTTCCAAAGATTAAAAATCTAGGAATTATATGCTTCCATTTGGAAAGAGTCTATATTTTTCCTTCAAACTAGACTCAATAAGCATTCTATAGCCTTTAGAATCACTCTGAAATGATGTCCACAAATTTAGTTATGATTTTTCAAAATTATGGCAGAAAATATGCCAAGAAGGACACTATTTCAAAAATTGGAAAATAAAATGTGTTGGCAATTGTGTAAATTGTGGATTAAAGAAATAGGAGAGGAAAATAATTATTTGGCTCATAAACATGCCTAGTGTCATCATTCAAAGCCAAGGGAATTAAATGATAATTGATAAGTATGAGCACATGTTGAATTAGGCATAAATAATATTATCTTGTACATATGGTTAGATTAAATGGATGAAGCCCAAATTGGTTGGGAAGGTCACCCTTAGGACATTTTTGGGCCAAGGAGGAGGAGGAAAGATTAGTTCACATTTAATGGGATTTTATGACACCATTTGGGAAGAGATAAAGCCAAGTACAAAAGTGATGTCATAAAACCAATATTGTAACATTTATTAATTATGGAAAAGGTGTAAGATATTTTAAAGCTTCATTCTTCTCTTTCCTTGCCATATTTTTGTCCAAACAACAAAGATAGAGAGGGAGAGAGAGCTTAAGAAATAGAGAGAAGAGGAGAGCTCAAGGAGGAAGAAATATTGTTGTTCTTATGTTCAAGCTTCCTCTCTTGCATAATAGCTTCTCTAATCTCTTTTTCTCCATGAATCACCATGTTAGCAAGCTAATCTCAAGGTTAACGAGAGAGAAGGAGGATGGTTTTATAGAAAGAAAGTGGAGAAACCAAAGGAAACTTCAAGAATCCTACTTCCTTTGGTGTATGGTTGTTGTTGTTGGTGTTCTTGTCTTGATTTGTGGTATGGTTGTGGATTTGTAAACTTGGGATGTTGAAAGCCAAAAGGGAGGTGCTACCCAAATTTAGTCTAATGATGTTTAGAATGTGATTAAAGGTGATAAGAAGGTGTTTTATGGATTGAAATCATAAAACTCCCTTTTCTCCAATTTTTATAGAATTTTGTCCATATCTGTTTTGGACTGGATTTTGGTATTTTTGATTATACCAAGTATCACATAAGGTTTGTACTTGACCATTAGGTCAAGCCTTTGATCCTTGGGGAGGCGGCTCTTAGGGAAATTACGAGTAACCAAGAGGAAAATCCTTAAGTCTTCAGTGGGTGGAGGGGGGACAAATCCTGGCAGGAGGTCTTGGTGACACTTGTCAGGCACCGCTAAGGACCCCATTATGGGCGACGCCGTGCCATTACACAATCCAAAATTTGTTAAGTGAAATATGATCCCTAGAGCTTTTTCTCATAGATTTTTTCATATAAATTGTGTTTATATGTAATCATTTTAAATTTGTAATCTCAATCTCCAACTAATCAATCGACTACATAGAATTGAGATTACTAATTTTGGTACTTAGTGATCAATCCTTATGGGAACGATACTCTACTCACCTCTGTATTACTTGTTTATGACAGTGCATACATGAACTTTTTAATAAGCCATTTACACTTGGTCCAAGTTTTTGGTGCCGTTGCTAAGGATTATTGTCATTAATATCAATACTAAATAATTTTAATTGTACATTGGTATTTATATTACATCTGTTTTTCTTTTTGGTATGTTGTGTTTCTTTTCTGGCTTTTGCTAATACATGACCAGATCGAATGAGACTAAAGTATAGCCTTTTGATTTTGAATCGAGAGAACTTGCCGAAGAAATCGAGGAGTTTGAAAGTAGTCTACTTCAATCCTAAGCAATTTGATGGTGAATCTAGGGGAAGAAGCAACAGATACTAAAACACTTCGTGACTATGCAACACCAACAGTCATGGGGACAAGTTTTGGAATAAAAAAATAGCTAATAGCAGCCAAAAGCAGATAAAAGGAAAGGAAGAAAGAAAGTAGGAGGTAGGACATACTTGAATTATTTTCATCATTCTGTACATACATCATATCCTTTTGTGTATTGCAATTACTGTAATAGAAAGGGTCATTATACTTCATCATGTATTCATAAAAACAAAGGAAAACTAGGAACCTACGAATGGGTACCTAAAGGTTTATATGTTTAGAAAATATTTTGTACTAACCCAAAAGGACCAAAAAAGATGTGGGTACCTAAGACTTAATCATATTTGATTGCAGATATGTCTTAAAGCATCTAGAAACAACAAGTGGTACATAGATAGGGGATGCTCCAGACATATGACCAATGATTTTGAAAGTTTTACCATGATACAATCTAAAGAAGGTAGGAAGGTAAAATTTGGAGGAAATCAATCCGAAAAGATAGCAGGAATTAGGGAAATAAAAAATGATAAAGGCATACAAGTCAAACACGTATATTACAATGAAGGATTATGCCATTTTGCTAAGCATAAGTCCAAGTACAGATAAAGACAACTGGGTAATATTTGACTCAGAGGAATGCCTAATTGTAAACAAGAAAGAATTACAATTATACAAGAAGAATCTCAAGGCAAAGCTCAGAGCAAAAAGGAAAGGTAACTACTAAACTCTTGATATCAGTAGAAATGATTCTGAAAATTGCTTTCTAAGTAATGCCGATGAAAGTTGGTTATGGCATAAGAGGCTAGCTCATGTCAACATGCACCAACTAAGCAAATTTCTCAAAAAGAATTTAGTACTTGGATTATCCAAAGTAAATTTTCAAAAATGATTTGATTTGTGACGCATGTTAGAAGGGTAAACAAATTAAATCATCTTTCAAATTGAAAAATCTGATCACAACCAACAGACTACTTCAATTATTACATATGGATTTAGTTGGACTATCAAGAGTTAAAAGTATAGGTGGGAACTTAAATTCATTGGTCATTATTGATGATTTCTCTAGATTTACATGGACAATTTTTCTATCATCAAAGGATGAAACCTTTAGAGAATTTATTGTTTTTGCCAAGAAAGTGCAAAATAAGAAAGGTACGTCCATTACAGGTATCTGGACAGATCATAGTAGAGAATTTGAAAATCAAGCCTTTGAAGAATATAGTGATACTAATGGCATTTATCACAATTTCTCCGCTCCAAGGACACCTCAAAAAAATAGAGTAGTGGAATGAAAGAATAGAGTACTCACTAAAATGGCTAGAACAAGGCAGAATGAAAAGAATGTGACTTAAGTTTTCTTGGCCGATGTAATAAGCATAGCATGATTCAAACAGAGCCTACATCAGAACAAAACTTGGAAAGACACCATATGAACTATATAAAGGAAGGAAGCTAAACCTTGCTCATCTACATATCTTCAGTTGTAAGTGTTTCATTCATAATAATGGTAAAGATAACTTAGGAAAATTGATTCTAAAATAGATGAATGAATTTTCCTAGGATATTATAACTAAAGCAAAGCATACAGAGTATTCAATAAATGAACATGCGTTGTTGAAGAGTCAATTCATATTGTATTCGATCAATTTGAATCCTCTGACAAAACCATTGGCGATGAGCAGGAAGCTATTTTAAATCAAGAGAATAGTCAACTTAATCCTAAATCTTTCATCCCGAAGTTGATCAAACCAAGAAAGAAGATAAGTCACTAGGACAACCTAGAGCCTAGAAATACAATAAAAGTCATCCCATGGAGCAACTCATAGGAGATGTGAATGAAGGAATCAAAACTAGGTATAAAATTTTTAGTGAAGTTAGTTTTTCTGCCTTTATTTCTAGGATTGAACCTTCTAACATTAACAAAGCTGTATCAGACAATGATTAGGTAATAGTAATGCAAGAAGAATTAAACCAATTTGAAAGAAATCAAGTTTGGGATTTGGTACCCCAACCTAAGGATCATCGGATCATTGATACTAAATTGGTATTCAAGAAACAAAATCCCCAATCATTGTTAGAAACAAGGCAAGATTGGTGGCCAAAGGCTATAATCAGGAAGAAGGAATTGATTATAAGGAAACATATGCTCCAATAGCTAAATTGGAAGCTATACAAGTACTCTTAGCCTTTGCATGCATTAAAGGATTCAAACTCTATCAAATGGATATAAAAAGTGCATTTCTAAATGGTTATATCATGGAAGAAGTGTATGTAGATCAACCTCCAGGTTTTAAAGATGTGACTAAGCCTGACCATGTTTTCAAACTAATGAAAGCCTTATATGATTTAAAACAAGCCCCTAGAGCATGGTTCGAAAGGCTTAGTAAGTTTCTCATTGATCAAGGTTTTTTTATGAAGAAAAGTTGATACAACACTTTTTACAAAACAAAATCGGGATGATATTTTGATTGTACAAATATATGTTGATCATATAGTTTCGGTGCTACTAATGAAACCTTGTGTAAGGAATTTTTTGAGATAATGTAGGAGGAGTTTGAGTTGTCAATAATAGGAGAATTAAATTTCTTTCTTGGTTTATAAATTAAACATAGAAAGAATGGAATTTTCATATCTTAAACAAACTATTTGAAAGAGCTACTGAAGAAATATGGAATGGATGAAGTAATTGGACTAGACACGCCTATGAATTCAGCCATATTAGTTGATACTGATGTCAAGGGAAAAGATTACAACTTCACAAGATATAGAGGAATGATTGGATCATTACTCTATCTTACTACAAGCAGACCTGACATCCAATTCAGTCTTGGTATGGGTACAAGATATCAATTAGCACCAAAGGAATCACATGCTGAAACCGTCAAATGAATCTTTAGATACCTCACTGACATGGCAGAATTAGGTCTCCAGTATCTTAAAGAAAGAAGTGAATATCTAGTTGCATACTTAGACTCTGATTATGGAGAATACAAGACAGATAGAAAGAGTACCAATACATAAAGTCAGTTTCTTGGAGGTTCACTTATGTCATGCTTTAGCAAGAAACAAAATATAATGTCCCTTTCATGAACAAAAGCTGAGTATGTTGCAGCATCAAGTTGTTATACACAAATGTTATGGCAGAAGCAACAATTACAAGATCATGGTATTTATCTAAAGGAAATACCAATATACTATGACAACACTAGCAAAGGTTGGGAAAGAATCCATTTCAACACTCCAGAACCAAGCATATAGGTGTTAGACATCATTTCATCAGAGATTATGTCCAAAAAGAAAGATGTCAAAGTGATTTCATTCCAACTCATCTTTAACTAGCTGATATCTTTACAAAACTTCTTGCAAAAGATCAATCCTTATATATTAGAATTGGGAATGGTAAATCCCAATGAATTCAATATGTTTTATAGGCTCTTGATATTCTATTTTGGGGTATTAAAAGCAAAGGTTAACAGAGTATTATATCACTCAAGGGACAAATTCAAGTAACCTATATTACCTAAGTGCTAAATGGAAGTGATGATAACATCACTTGAAGGATGACCTTGAAAATGAGGCAGAGAAGCATTAATTCAAAAGGAAATGGCAAAACGGTTGAAAGTGAACAATCAAGAGCTGAAAAGACCAATCACTCGAGTAGCTACTCGAGTGATGCCACAAAGTCACTCGAGCAAGCTCTTGATTAATCATGATAGTAGATTACAAATTGACCTTGTTTTTAACTCAATTCTGCCTTAAAGTACCATCAAATTATCATGGGAGTATACATGAATAATTATAATATTATGCATACCAGGTATACATTTAAATTTACTTCATTTTTAAATTTTTGGTATGATCACTCGTGTAGCCCCTCAAGTGATACCTCAAGATCACTCGAGTAGCCCCTTGAGTGATGCCTCAAGATCACTCGAGCAGTAATGAATGTGAAAGTAATGAATCATAAATCAACAGTTAATATATGCTAGAAATATAAGAGTTTAAGGAAGAGAGTGTGCAAACTGTGATTTATCTTGGTTCAGTCCAATCTGCGATGGCCTACATCTAATCCCCAAGCTCCTCCTGAGATTTTCAAATCCACTATCTTCTTGTTTAATCTAGGCACAAGAAAAGCCTTTACAAAGTTCTCACCAAGATACTCCCCCTTACAGCAAGTCTTACAAGCAGAGCAATCCTGAAGATCTTTCCTTCCTGCTTACCCGTGAAAGTCTTACGAGCAGTAACGTTCTCTCCTACTTACACTCCTGTAAGTCTTACGAGTAGCAACGTTCTCTACTGCTTGCACCTTATAAGTCTTACGAGTAGAAAGTCTTACCAATGATTCTCTTTACACTTCCTCGTAAGGAAATCAAACGACTTAAGGTCCCTCTACCTTGAGATCAATTCAAAAATATAGTTGGAAGTGTTTACAGACTCTCTCACAGAGTAGATATAATGAACACTGAAGTACAATACAAATAATCTCGCTCTCTCAAATATACATGATATAGAAAATAGATAAGAACAGAGAGAAGTTGGATTGGAGTAGATGATTCATGATCTTTTCATGTTTCTCATTTTTTGTTGTCTGCTTAAATCTTCTGTATTTATAGTTGAGTAAGATATGACCGTTGTGAGTATTTCAACTTATCCATTGAGTCTGTTGCTTCGTTTGTACGTTGCTTGAAAACTAGCCGTTATGAACGTTGACGCTCCACTTCTGTAAAGTCAGCTTTTCACTCTTCTCATCATCTCTTCATTGAATTCCTGGAGAAATACATTAAACACTAATACAATGAAGTGTAAGAATAATTGGAAGCAAGAAGAGTGAATTACATAATTAATCCCATAATTTTCACAAGCTTTAGAATGTTGCTGTGTATTCCTGGGAAGCATTACTTGAGTGGTCACTCGAGTAAGCCTTGGTCATTACTCGAGTGAACCCTCGAGTAATCCCGTTCAAAATATGACTCGAGTAGTCCCTTGAGTGATGTGAGTCATTTCTTGGTCGAGAGCTACTGGAAGATTTCTTCTCTGGTTACTCGAGTGATCCCTCGAGTAAGCTCTTAAATAACCTTGTAGATTACTCGAGTGGTCCCTTAAATAATATCATTCAAATCTTGGCTGAGAGTATTTCCAACTGCATTACTCGAGTGCTCACTCGAGTAAGCTTCCAAATAAAACTGCAGATTACTCGAATAAGCCCTTCAAGTGAATTTTTGGTTTTGATTTGAAAGATGGAAAATTATATATCATCGGAAAGCCCTCATCATTTACATTCCAATGCAACAAGAATCACCTCCAAACTCATTTTGTACAGAAAGTTATCATCCAAAGAATATCTTCTGCATTTAGACAAAGTTTGAAATCATGAGCATCAACTTCCAGAAGGCATAGATATTATATATAACTTGAAATGTGACAAATTATATATCTTTAAAAATCTCTTTGAGTCTAATTTCATATGGCACCAATTTCGTCTCAATCTGATATGTATTTTGAGAGTTATGTTAAAATACCGAACCTTGTTCTGGTAAAAGATGCTAATTCATGTATCAACTTCAATAGATCATATCTCTCTCATCCGAACTCCTTTGAATGTGATCTTGGTGTCTATAGGTCTTGTTGGGAGTTTAGTTTCATTTGCCACTAGTTTTTGATCAATTCGAGATGTGGTCAGAGATATATGCCCAAAATACCGAACCCTTATTTTTTGAAAAACAGAGTGCCATTACTCGAGTGAGCCCTAGAGTAATCTCCAAGTAACTCTGTAGATTACTCGAGTAGCTACTCGAGTAGTCACCTCCAAAATGAGGCAGTGCCATATTACTCGAGTGATTACTCAAGTAATCATCCCTGAAGGTACCATAACTTCCATATACATCATTTTAGCTTCGTATTCACCCATTCCAACCTCCAGTATCACTTATAAGAGCTTGAATCTTGATATTCTCATTTGATCTTACAAGTTCTTCTTTCTTCCATATTTCTTCTTGTTTTGCCACTTGATAATCATTCTCTATAACTCAACTAGATATATTCTTGAATTGATGATCATTCTTCATAACCCAATTAGATGTCTTCTTGAATATCTTTAATCTTCTTCAATATTTGCTTGATATTCCCATTAGTTCTTGCAATGCCTTCTTTCTTCAACCCTTGCCACTTGATTTTCTTCTTGTTGATCATTCTCCACATATGAGGCATTATAACATCAACCCACCATTGGGTTTATGACTAATCTACAGGATATATAACATTAAATATAGTAGTTAGTCAATGTAGAAGATAAGTATATTATACAAACTTTTTGCTCATATTTGACATCTATATTTGACATCATCAAAACTATTCATATCTAACATTCTCCACCTTTTTTATGATGACAAATCCTTCAAGAAAAATATTTATGAGTTATAAAAACTAAGTAAGAGCAATATATTTTTCTTGCCTTTCTCTCCCCCTATTTGACATCAGCAAAAAGTTTGAAGTATAAAGAAGAAAGACTTGTAGAGAAGTAAATATGTTATGAAAACTTTCTCCTTATTAATCAAAATAATTAAGTCATTGAAACAATTTTCTCTTCCTCGATTTGAAGGTAATTTCATTTATAATTTAATGTAAATGAAAAATGATTTTCATGAAAAACAACTTTCATAATCAAGGCAAATTAAAATCAAAGATATGAAAGTATTCTCAAAATATAAGGAGAGAGTCTAGAAATGTTCATTAGGATTTAGAAAAATGATGAAATGCTCCATGAAGTTCGTTGCTTCCTTTTCTTGTTGTGTTAGATCCATGATGTTGTATTCACCATACTTTTTATGTACAACTTTGATGGATCAAGTTCATAGGAGTGAACTGTAGCTGGCTTAATGGTAAACTCTGAAGTGTGTTTATTATAAAGCTTAGAAATAGCCTTCCTTACAATGCTACCAAAATTGTCCTGATTTGTGCCTTTTATTGCTTCGAGTGTTGCAGCCAGTATTAAATCATCTTTCCTCAAAGTTAACATATTCTCCTTTTAGTGTGTTGAGGAATAATATTGCATAGACAAAATTCTCCTACTATAAGTAAGAGCATTCTTGCAGGGAGAATGGTTAGTGCAATCAAGTATTAAATTTATTGCACAAATCAAAGTTATCCTTTCTATATGATATGTTAAAAATTAAGATCATGAAAGGAAAATATAAGAGTAACTCATCATCAAAACTAATTAAAAGATAGTGAATTCAGATAAGTATGTTAAAAGGATTTTATTTCAATAAACTGATGAGATTTTAAGATATAAAACACATGTGAATGTGAAGCTCCCCCATAATGAATGCATGGCTTAAAAAAATCGTCATGAGCAATACAATTAATAACTCTCTTGAATTTGTAAAATCATTGGAAATTTTGTAGAGAAAATGAATATGAAAATATGAAGATTAGATAGAAATCAAGTTTTGAAAATAATGATGCTATTTAGGGTTTTAATGTTGTAACCCTATATCCCTTAAGTAGTTACTCAAGTAATTCAACTCAACCATCACTCAAGTGGTCACTCGAGTGATGCAATTCATAAAATTTAATTAAGTAAGAATACAATACCTCACTCGAGTAATATCATAATCACTCGAGCTATAATCCTCTGAAGTTCATTGATGTATCGTTAGATACTCACTGTCTGATGATGTGATCAGTACTGAGAGATTCTGAAGCATAATCTATGTAAGTACTTTAGGATACCAAGATGAGCTCAGAATAAGGCCTTGAAGTTCTGGTTGATCAAGTTACAGAGTTTCTAATCTTGCCATTTATAGAAATGATGAACTTAAAATTGTTTGTAGCAAGCTCTGTGTGATGGTTGAAGCTCCTCTCTCATATAGCCTTGGATAGATGGACTACAGAATGAGAGACCAGGGAGACTAGCTCAAGCAAAGTGTTGTCTCTCATTTATTCTTGAAGTATTAGCTCCTATCCTCTACGCCTCTTGTGTTAACTTGGAGTGAGATTCAGACTTACTTGGAGTAATTGTGAATTACTTGAAGGTTTACTTGAAGTAATTGCAGATTACTTGACGGTCTACTTGAAGTAATTTCATATTACTTGGAGTAAGTCCTGTAGAAGTATATATATATACCTCTTGTTCTCTAGTAGATATAATCTTTCTAGTATTCCTCTCCTCCTTACTTATAATATAGGCCATTATGTGGTAATTCTTTCTGATGAAGTGAGTGAAATTATTGGCCTTGTTCACCATAGCTCTAGTGTAGGTATAACAGATAATCCAGTGAAGATTGGACATAGAGCTAGGATGGTAGTTAAGAATCCTCATAGGCTCATCAAGCTTGATGATTCTGTGCATCTTAGCATCTTCCTTTGAACATCTCTGTTGGCTCCATATCACAGTGAAAATGTCTGATCACCTTGAAATGATAAGAAAGGTGGGTAGGCAACAAGGATTCATATTAGCTAAACTTGTTCTTGGCCTTGAGTTGTTTTGAGATAAATCTCGTCTAGGTTCACCTAAGAGATTTTCCTCCTCTTTCTCTTTTTCTGGCTGCATCACTAGCTAGTTACTTGCTAGTGATGTGGTGTCACTTGAGTGAGACCACAGATTTTGCTTCTGCTTACATTGTAGCACTGTCAGTTACGCCTCCTCTATTAGCCTCTAATCTTTGTATCCAAAAGTAGAGCATTTTGATTAATTCCTGCAAAAGTATATGCTCTTTGGTACCCAACTTTCTCTTGGGTCCATACAATATCAACTATTATAACTCTTATGCTCTTATACAACTTAATCATATGATATTTGAGCAAAGAGTATAATAATCAACAAAGACCTGAATATAATTTTACCCAATTAAATAAATTCAAGCAATTAAATCATAAAGGATAACAAACAAATAATACCAAGAATGATGATTTTAAAGATCAATGACAATTTGTAAATACATTTTAAAAGATATGTCATTGATAAGATTTTCATGCAAGGCATGTAAGTGAGATCAAAAGAAAGTAGTAGATATATCCATAAAAGTTTTTCAAGAATGATAATGAAATATGTAAATTGATTCAAATCTCAGATGTAATTTCAAACCATAACAATACATTATAAAATTGAGATTTTGAATATATGCAAAACTCATCTTTGAAATATGTTTATAATCAACGTTCATGTTGAAAATGGTGGAAGACAACAGTTTAAATATACATACACCAAAAAGCTTCCATTTTAGAGAACAACTAAGATAACATGTTAGACATTGGAGTTTAACATTTTTGAGAATTTTCCCAAGAGCAAAAGTCATATTAAAAATGAATTAGCCAAAAATGCTTAGCTTCAAGGATGTATATAAACACAATGACTTTGCTATTGACCATGAGATAAATATGACTCTTAGAGATGTGTCTTGAAGAATAGGGATATTCAACTCAAGAATTTAAATAAAAGGCTCTAGTTACTCAAAAATGGATGAAGACAAATGGTAATGCATTTGAGCAACAAGATGAGTATAAGAATTTATGGATGATGAAGCACATACTCATTGCTCCAAATGACTAGAGTTCTAGAATATTATCCTAGCAAATTATTCCACTATAATGGTTAATGCATTAAGATTTAATGCACCAATGAACATTCATAATGCTTGGAATAACATGGCCAACCAAAGATTTATGCATTAGGCATAAAGCTTTCACATATTGGATTCTTTCCTAGGAAATACACTTGAAACTCATATAGATAGTTAACTTGTTAGAAAATAATGGTTAAGGAGTTCAAGCATTGGATAACACATTTAAGATCAATGATCAATATGTCAACAATGGTGAAGTACTCTGATGGATGAATTTGAAGCATTTTTGTTTTTCAGTATACATAAATATTAACTTCCAATTTTGAAACTGATTTAAATGTAAACAAGTTATGAATAATTTTCAAATAATGTGTATGCATTTTAATAAACAAGATGAATTTGGAATATAAGTACATTTTTGAAATGTGCATTTCAAAACTTAAATACATAGAAAGATTATGCACAATTTCATTTTCAGTCCATTTAGCAATCTAAAAACAATTTAAAACCCATAAATGATTGATTGCTAATGGTATGCAATAATGAGCAAGTTATTCATTACCCAAATAAATAATTTATATAAGCCTAATATCGGGTAAGAATAAAGAAGACAATACCGTGCTCAAGTAATCTCGTAATTACTTGAGAAATCATCCTTAAAAGTTCGTTTGTGCATAATTCCTTGACTTTTACCTTCCAATCTTCCAGCTGGTGTTATCACTTGAACATTCACTCCCAGTTGTCACGCAGTGATGATGATCACTTGATTGGTTACTTGAGTGATGCTTCACTGTGCATCTTTTCTTCCTTCATTGCTAGCTAGGCACTTGCAGTGTTGCCTCAAGTAATGCCTCCTTTTGTTTGCACATTTAAAAATTCAGCTTCAATGTCCAACTTCCCCAAGAATTGAATTAAATCGTATGTATTCATAATCTTGAGATTAAGCTCCTCCTTTCTTCTTCCTACAAAACCATATAGATCTTTTTCTTCCTTTGGTATCTAGTTTTACTTGGATCCACTCATGGTTACCTTTGCCTTTGATAGGAGGATTGATTTTGCTTACCCATTGCATCTTTCTGTGATGTTGATACTTTGAATATCTAGCTTTGGGTGCTTGCAACCTTCTCTCAAAATATATAGACTCCAAGAGTCTTTTATTTTATGCTTGAGATATCCTCCTTTTCTTGTTCTCCTCAAGATAGTTGAACAGTGTTCTATGGTAGTTCATTCTTGAGGTAGAACGTACTCCTTTTCTCTATTGCTTTTCTTTGTGGTTAAACTTTACAGTTCCAGTAATGGGTGATCTGAGAGTTCTCCTAATTGATGTGAATCTCCATTTAGATGCATTAGGAACTCTTGGAATCTTCTTCATTTTCTTAGTTCCCTTTTGTCCATTCTTTCTAGAATCAATCTGCACACATGAAACACCAGATGGACATTTTGGTACCCACTTTTCTTTAGGTCCTTAAACGTTAGCATTTGAACTTACTTGCATTTTAGGAATCCAAACAAATTTATTTCTCATATTAGAATTTTTCCTAATATAGCATGTGAGAGATATGACCTGATCTACCACAATAATTGCAAACAATATGATGATATGCATTATGAGATTTTATGCAAGTATTGTGTCGGTCAAGAGAGTAAAAACCTGAATAAATTTCATTTGAATATTCTTTCTTTCCAATAAACTTTCCAGCATGATTGTAAACATTTTTTCTTTTTGGAATAGAATCAATACTTGGTTGAGAAACAATTTTATGCAAACTTTGAAAATCAGTTTTCAAAATAACTCTAGAAGAATTGGAATTGTTTACCATATGTGCATCTTGAGCTCTAGAGGATGATCTATCAAATTCATAGGTAATGAGCACTTCTTGGGAATCATCTTCCTCTTGTTCTTCTATGTTGACAGGATCATGGAAGTGTTCTATGATTTCTCCTTTTTCATCATTAACTTCCAATTGTTCATGCACCGTAGATATGCAACTTATAGTTTCACATGAACTGTTAATGCTTTCAACTTTAACACAATTGTTAGAAGTATAAATAGAATTAAGAGTATCCCAAATATCTCTAGCAGTAGAGCAAAATCTAATTTTCTCAAAATCTTTTTCGGTTAAAGCACTATACAAAATTTTCATTGCTCTAATGTTCAACGAAAACATTTTCTTTTCTCTTTCTGTCCAATTCTTTCTCAGTTTGAAATCAAAGACATTTGTAAAAACATTCCACATATCAAAATCATATGCTTTTATAAAACTAGTCATTCTAGCTTTCCAAAACAAAAAATCAATATCTTTCAACATAGGTAGAATTGTATAGTCAAAACCTTCAGAAAGCATATAACACCCAAAATCAACCATTATAAGCTCTTGAGACAGTTAAGTCCTTTAATCAAGAGTCCAGCTCTGATACCAAATATTAGAACCGGCTGACACCCAAGAGGGGGTGAATTGGGTGTAAGATAAAAATCTTAGGAACTTTGAAAATCTTTTTGCATCTTAGATGAAGCAATAAATATGAAAGTAATGAATCATAAATCAACAGCTAATATATTCTGGAAATATAAGAGTTTAAGGAAGAGACTGTGCAAACTGTGATTTATCCTAGTTCGGTCCAATCTGTGATGGGCTACGTCTAGTCCCCAGGCTCCTCCTGAGATTTTCCAATCCACTATCTTCTTGTTTAATCCAGGCACAAGAAAACCCTTTACAAATCTACCTTATATAGAAGATTGAAGAGTTGAAACGGTGATTTGAAGCAAAATGAGACGTTTAATTGATGGGTGGGCAACGATCGGAGGTGAAGGGAGACGACCTTCAAGTGACGCAAAGCTTCAAGTGAGAAGAGGAAGTGCGACGGTCTGAGCTATCGCGTAACTGATATAAGTTCCAATGCTCGAGTGACAACCCTAGTGCTCGAGTATTGTTCATACTATGCTCGAGTGTGCTCATATTGTGCTCGAGTGGTATTTAGAAAAATTTGTTAATACATGAAAAAGCGTACCAGATTTAAATATAGATTGTTATATTTTTCATCTTTTTACTTAAATCCTCCAAAATCATTTGAGTAACCATGCTTTGAATGAGTATTTGCACAAATTTCTTCCCTCTGCTCGAGTTTTCTTGCTTTACTTCAGGTAAATTCATTCCATGCTCGAGTGATGATTTTTCTTCACTTGAGTGAGACCTGTCACTCTTGGTATGCTTGAGTCAGTTTTAAGAGTTCATACATACTCTGTTAATCCCTGTTTTTCATAGCCTAGGGCAGAGTATATGTTATAGTTCTGGACTCGAGCATTATTGATTGACCCAAGTGAGAATGAGCTTATCACTCGAGTGACACTTCCTGTGCTCGAGTGACAGACCTGCAAAAACAATTTCTAATACTCTGATACCAAAGTCAGTATGGTTATCATCAAAAAAATCATTTAAACATAATAATTAACAATAAAACTTACAACTCATTGGGATTAACCATTCCTAATTCTCTTCGAATATATAGGAATTGATCTTTAGCTATTGGCTTTGTGAATATGTCATCAAGTTGAAGATGTGTTGGTATGAATTCTACTTTGACATCCTTCTTTAGCACGTGATCTCGAATGAAATGATGTTGAATATCTATGTGTTTGGTCCTTGAATGTTGCACAGGATTTTTGGCCAAGCTAATGGTGCTAGTGTTGTCACAATAAATTGGAATCTCTTTTAAGTATATCCCCAAATCCTGAAGTTGTTGCTTCAACCATAGTACTTGAGAACAACAACTTGCTACAGCTATATATTCAGCTTCAGTTGAGGATAATGACATAGTGTTCTACTTCTTGTTGAACCATGATACCAGAGAGCCTCCAAGGAATTGACATTAACTACTAGTACTTTTCCTGTCAGTTTTATATCCTCCATGATCTGAATCTGAATATGCCATTAAATATTTGTTTCCTCTTTTTGGATACCATAAGCCAAGTTCTGAAGTGTCTCCTAGGTATTTGAAGATTCTTTTCACTGTCTCTGCATGCGATATCTTAGGAGCAGATTGATACCTTGCACACATTCCAATACTGAACTAAATATCCAGCCAGCTAGCTGTAAGATAGAGTAATGAACCAATCATTCCTTTATATTTAGTGATGTTGTAACTATGACCTTTTAAATCAGCATCCAACAATGTTGTAGAACTCATTGGAGTATCAGCTCTATTAGCATTGTCCAATCCATACTTCTTCAAATATTTTGTTTAAGATACAAATATCACATTCTTCCTTTGCTTAATTTGAAGTCCAACAAAGAAATTTAATTCTCCCATCACAGATATCTCAAATTCTCCCTGCATAATCTTAGACAATTCTTGACACATAGATTCGTTAGTAGCATCGAAAATAATATCATCAACATAAATTTGAACAATTAGGATGTCATCTTTGTTATGTTTGATGAAAAGAGTTGTATCCACTTTTCCTCTGACAAAATTTTGATCAAGAAGAAACTTGCTTAGTCTTTCATACCAAGCTCTAAGTGCTTGTTTCAAACCATATAAAGCTTTCTTAAGTTTGAAAACATGATCAGGCTTTGTTTCATTTTCAAAACCAGGAGGTTGTTCTACATATACTTCCTCCATAATATAACCATTCAAAAAAGCACCTTTCACATCCATTTGATAAAGTTTAAAACCTTTTATGCAAGCAAAGACTAAGTGTACTTGTATTGCTTCCAATCTTGCCACTGGAGATATGTTTCCTCATAATCAATACCTTCTTCTTGATTATAGCCTTTTCCCACCAATCTTGCATTGTTTCTCACAATGATTACTGATTCATCAAGTTTGTTTATGAAAACCCTTTTGGTCCCTATAACCGAGTGATCTTTAGGTCAAGGAACCAAATCCCAAACTTGATTTCTTTGGTATTGATTTAATTCTTCTTGCATAGCAATCACCTAATCATTGTCAGATAAAGCTTCTTCCATATTAGAAGGTTCAATTTTAGAAATAAAAGCAGAAAAAGTTACCTCATTGAAAATTCTATTTCTAGTTTTGACACCTTCGTGAGTATCTCCAATTACTTGATCAATTAGATGATCTTTAATATGTCTCCATGCTTTTGGTTGAGCATGTTCATCGACATCTTCTATATTTTAAAAATCATTTGTTTTAAGATCATTCTGTTTTGAAATAGTTTTGTTTTTCTTTATCAAATCCATTTCTTCTTCATCAACATTTTTTGTCTGAGAGTCAAGTTCATCAAACACAACATGAATAGATTCTTCAACTGTACATGTTCTTTTATTAAAAACTCTATATGCTTTACTTCTATTAGAATATCCTAGAAATAAACCTTCGTCAGACTTTGAATCAAATTTACCCAAGTTTTCTTTACTGTTGTTGTGAATGAAGCACTTGCATCTGAAGATGTGTAGATGAGCAAGATTTGGCTTTCTTCCTTTGTAAAGTTCATATGGTGTCTTTCCAAGTGACTTGAGAATATTTGCTTGATTTGAAATGTAGCATGCGATACTCATTGTATCTGCCCAGAACACTTGTGACATTTCTTTTTCATTAAGTATTGCTCTTGCCATTTCTGTGAGGACTCTGTTCTTCCTTTCTACTACTTCATTTTGCTGGGGTGTTCTAGGTGCAGAGAAGTTGTGATTTATTCCTTCATTGTTGCAGTAGTTTTCAAAGAGTAGATTATCAAATTCTCCTCCATGGTCTGTCCTAATAGAAAAATAGAAATACCTTTCTCATTTTGGACCTTCTTAGCAAATGTAATAAATTCAACAAATGTTTCATCTTTTGAAGCAATAAATATAGTCCATGTAAATCTTGTAAAATCATCAAAGATTACTAAAGTATATAGATTTCCTCCAAAACTTTTTACTCTTGCTAGACCTACCAAATCCATATAAAGTAATTGTAAAGGTTTAGAAGTAGAAATCTCATACTTTTTTTGAATGATGATTTAGTTTGTTTACCTTTTTGACAAGCTTCACAAATCATGTTACCTTTGAATTTTAGTTTAGGAAGACCAATAACTAAATCCTTTTTAATCAGTTTGTCAAATTGATTCATATTAACATGAGCCAGACGCTTATGCCATAACCAACTTTCCTCTTATCTGCTAAGGAAACAATTTTCCGAAGAATTTGAATTTAAATCAATAGTATAAAGTTACCATCCCTTTGAGCTCTGATCTTTGCCTTAATGGAATATTTATTAAGCGATAGATATTTCATGTTTACTATCAAGCATTCTTTTGAATCAAAGATCTCCCAATTATCTTTATCAGTGCTTTGACTTACACTCAAGAGTTTATGACATAATCCTTCAACATAATATACATCGTTGATTTGAACACCATCGGATTTTCCCACTTCACCAATTCTAGCAATACGTCCAGATTGATTACCTCCAAATGCTACCTTTCCTCCTTCTCTGGTTTCTAGCATGGTGAACTTATTTTTGTCACCAGTCATGTGTCTTGAGTATCCATTATCAATATACTATTTGTTTTCTCGTGATGCTTTGAGACATACCTAGAGTAAGGTGATCAAGTTTTAGGTGCCCACACTTTCTTGGGTCCTTTGTGGTTAGTATGTGATACATGTGTCCCTTTCGGAACCCATTTATACATGCCAATAACTTGTCCTTTTCTAAAATAACATGATGAAGTATAATGTCCTTTCCTATTACAATAGCTACATGATGCGAATGGATTTGATGTATGCACAGAATTCTTGAAATATTTAAGATAAGTTCTACTGCTATTTTTCTTGTTTCCTTTATTTTTATCATGATCAGAATTATATCCAATTCCAGTTTTATCAAAGGAAACTTTCTGAGAATTTAGAATAACTTTAAGAGTTTCACTTCCTTTAGTAAATTTGTCCACAGTGTTTGTTAAATCTCTTATTTTCTTATCTTTTTCTTCACAAACTTCACATGATGATATGACAGTATTTTCTAATTCCTTTACTTTCTTCTTGTAACTAACCATTTCTTTAGCTACCTTGATGAATTCTGTATGCTTGATGAATTCTGTATGCAATGCATTATATTCAGATAATAACTCATCATAAGTAGGTTCAGAATCACTTACCTTAGAATCCGATTCTTCTTCTTTGGCTACCAAGCATAGATTTGCTACTTCATCATCGTCGCTTTCTTCATCCGACGAGCTATCACCCCAGATAGATGATATATATGCTTTCTTCTTTTGCTTCTTTTTGTCTTTGTTTATGAAGCATTTGGATTTAATGTGTCCAGGTTTCCCACATTCATAGCATACTATCTGTTGCTCCTTGTTTTCTTTCTTGCTTGGTCCACCATGATAATTTTTGAAGTTCTTTTGGCATCTTCTATAGAACTTCTCGAATTTTCTCATGATCATTCCCATATCATCATCAGGAACATCTTCATTTTCGGAAGATTCTTCTTCCTTGATAGCTTTAAGTGCAACTCCTCTTTTCTTTTTATCATCAAACTCTTCTAGTTCCTTCTTGAATTTTAGCTTCCCTTCATACTCAGAAAGGCTACTAAAGAGAGCAGCTATGGATCTAATTGACTCTCCTTTAGCTTCTTTGATAGTTGTTACCTTCACTTCCTATTCTTTCGTAAGCATATTAAGAATCTTTCTTACCTTGGAATTTTGGTTAAATGATTTTCCAAGTGTGGATAATTGATTAACAAGATAAGTGTACCTGAGTTTGAATTCTGATATTCCTTTTCCATCTTTCATACGAAATAGATCATACTCTATAATTAGAGTATTGACTCTATTTTCTTTGATTTCGGATATTCCTTCGTCAGCAATTTCAAGAGCATCCCACATATCTTTAGCTGTTGGTAGAGTGCAGATTCGAAAATTTTCCTTTTGATTGAGTGCACTTTGTATCATTAAAATAGCTTTACTATTTAATGTTACTAACCTCTTGTCATCTTCGTCAAACTCCTCTGGGCTCTTTTTAATAACTCTTTCTTTGATTTTCTTCATTGGAACATAGTCACCATCTTGTATCACATTCCATAAACCGTACTCATTAGCCATCACGAACACTCTGAACTTCGCTTTCCAGAACAAAAAATGTTCTCTAGCAAAACCAAGAGGTCTAGTGATTGAAGCTCCATCTGGAAGAATGTTTTTACCCATTGTTGCCATTTATTGGATCCTTCTCAAGCTGTTAGGCTCTTCGGAGAAGACGTGGCTCTGATACAAAATGAAAGAGGCAAGCTTTGTAAGAGGCAAGTTTCACCCAAGAGGGGGTGAATTGGGTGATGTTATAAATTTTTCGTTCGATGTGGTGATATGAAAAATATAGTAGATAGAGTAGAGTTGAGAAGATTTGAACACAGAGAGTTATACTGGTTTGGCCTAACAACAAGGCCTACGTCCAGTCCTCAGAGATCAAGACCTACTGAGATTTCCACTATTCCTCCAAGATTCAATGGGCTCTTAGAATGCCACAAAACAACAATCGTCCTTGAACGGACTACGAGCAGAAATATTCTCTAAACAAGAAACTTCTCTCCCCCTTACGACAAGTCTTATGTGCAGAAAAACAACCTATGACTCTTCTCACTTGCTTATGTATACAAGACTTATGAGCAGCAACGTTCTCTCCTGCTTACACCACTGTAAGTCTTACGAGCAGCAACGTTCTCTTCTGCTTGTATCTTATAAGGCTTATGAGTGAAAGATATAACAAGGAATTCTCTCAACTGCTTCTCTCGTAAGGAAAAACTACCCACTCAAGGTCCCAATACCTTGAGATCAAACAAACATAGAATTTTGGATTGTATACAGACTCTCTTACAGAGAAAATGAATAAACACTGAAGATCAATGTGAATACAGAAGAAAAAGATGAATAACAGAGACTTGGTATAAGCTTGTGAGTTCTTGTGCTACGTTGTTATTTTGATTATCTTTGAATCTCTGTATGTATAGTTGCTTCAGTTTTTGCCCGTTTGGGAAATCAACATTTGAGGAGCTGAACTTTTGGAACTGTAGAAGAGCACGCGCATGTTTGAATATTCTGAATGTGGTAGGTGCGAACGTGTTTGTAATCATGTTGTCTGCCGTTGTTTGACTTTTTCCGTAACAACTAATTTCAAACGTTCATCTTCCTGTATCATGCTTTTAAAACAATTAAAACAATGTTAAACAATGATAATAAGTAATGATGATATGAATAAATAACAATAAACTATATTCGGAATGAACGTTGTGATACTTAGCATTTTCGGTGGTCAAACAGGGCATCACTCGAGCATGAAAGGCTCACTTCGAGTGATCTCCTATTTTCCTTCATATGCCTCTGTTATCAGGTTGTGCTTGCATAAATATTAGAGAGACAAAATCTTCACTCACGGGTGAAGAGGGGTCTCACTCGAGCACAAAACCTCTGCTCGAGTGATCTTGCAATTTCCACAGGGAATGTCTTCTCGGGTCATCACTCGCATACCATTTTGACAAGAGTGAGAATATGTACTCGCGGGTGATATGGACCCTCACTCGAGCACACTTACCTCTGCTCGATTGAGATGCATATTCTCAAGGAATATTCTCTCAAAACCATCACTCACATCAGGATTTCAGAGGGATAGAATTTTCACTCGCGAGTGATGTGGGCCCTCACTCGAGCACACAGACTCCTGCTCGAGTGAGAAGAATATTCTCAAGAATAATACCTTTTGAACAAGCACTCGCAACAGATCTGGAGAGGGATAGAATTTTCACTTGCAAGCATTGATGTGTCACTCGAGCATATATGGGTGTGCTCGAGCACACTTGCACTTCTCTGAACTTCATTACTCTCGGCCAAGTACTCGCAGTACCTTGCTCGAGCACAGAATGCTCATGCTCGAGCATTGATGTCTCTGCTCGAGTGAATGAAGGAAGCATGCCATTACTTGCTCTCGGCCAAGCACTCGCAGACCCTCACTCGCATGTGTGCTCGAGTGAGAATGACTTCTCTGCTCGAGTGCATACCTTGTGCTCGAGTGATCTAGTGAACACAAAGGGAGAATGCCTCTCGGGTACATACTTTCTGGCTTTCTCTCGCACCTGCTCGAGTACAGAAGAGATCTGTGCTCGAGTGCAAAATCCTTGCTCGAGCACTCCAGTGCAATTTCACAGCAGATATCAGCAAAGCATCAAATATGCATTTGGTAACTTGGAAACTTTTCTTAACCTTCTAAAAACATGTCTTGCACATAATTGACTTATTGTTATCATCAAAACTTGGGATCTAACATTCTCCCCCTTTTTGATGATGACAAAACTCTTTGTGATGAAGATTTAAGAGAAATTGATTGAAATTGAAAATTTTTGAAATTTCTTCAATGTTTCCAAATGCATATCATGTTTAAGTTTCAAATTCAAGTTTTCCTACAATGTTTCCTCTGGACACTTAACAACCAAGATAAGCATAGTATGAGGTATGTAACTTAATAAGAACTTAATAACTTGAAACATCATTGAAATTTTGAAAATCAAAAATTTGAACCCATATCATTAACTTTGGAAAAACTTGAACAACATAACATAATAACTTGTAATTCAAAATGACTACATAACTTGTAATTCAAAATGACATACATAACTTGTAATTCAAAATGACATACATATCAAATCTTACCCAATACAGAAATCTACCCAAACACCCCATATACACCCTACAGAATCTCAGAAAACATCACACATCCTTCTCCCCCATTTTGTCAACATCAGAAGGGGATTCTGGAAGTGGAACAAAGGAAATCATGGCAGTGAAAGGGTCAATGGGCTGATCAGAAGGAGATGGTGGTTGTGGTACAGATGATGAGGGAGGTAGTGAAGGCGACCGATCAAATGTGACATCTACATTAGACTCTGGATCAGTGAAAAGGACATGAGTCTGTGGTTGAAGTGGTGAGGTATGAGTGGTCTCTGGAGGCACCCTAGAAGATGAAGAGGGAAAATGTGAGTGCAGGAAGGTCTCCATATTAGTGATCCTCTGTGACATCTCATCCTGAGTTTTGAACATCAACTCAAAATTGGTATTGGCCTTGTCTACCAATTTGATGACTTGTGCTTCCATTTTCTCCACAAGCTTCTCATATTCATTTACTAACTCCTTTTTCAAACTTGATACAGCTTGATTAATTACCTCAGACATATATTGGACAGAGAGGTATTGAGAAATGAAGGAAGAGAAATAGGACCTTGTGCAGATGATTATGCCTCATCACCTCTGGATGGAGTGGCTTCCCTCTTGGATGTGGCTTTGGTCTGACTCACCGGAAGATTGATACCCATGTGAGTTAACTGAGTCTTACCAAACCTTGGGATGAGAATCCTTTCTTTTCCTTCCAAATACCAAATTTTGTTTTTCATCAAGATGAAGGAAACAAGTTGAGGGTAAGGTATGGTTGTGGATCTTGTTGAAGAAAATCTAAACCTTCTCATCTCATTAAAAATGATCTCCCCTACATTCCTTTGTTGCCCAGCAATCAAAGAAGCCAAGAAATAGTAATCCTTTTGAGCAAAGTGGGTAAAATTCTTGGATTTATTGACTATGCTCCGGGAATAAATGTAATGAAGGATTCTATGATTATTAGGCATATCAATAGGCTTGAAAATGAGGGGGCCAATTGGGTCTTTTGGTCTCAGAATTTTAAAGGCTTCATTGGCAGAGAAAGAGGGTGGATCAGTAGGAGGTGAAACATAACCAAGTAAATCATTTATGATTTTGGCAGAAATCATAATGAATTTCCCTCTAATGGTTGTAGATACAGCTTCTTCAATCAACTCACCAGATCTAGACATAATATTATGAGTTTTCATATTGCAATAAAATGTTTTCACAACAGTGGGGGAATATGGCAAATGGATTTCTAACCAGGGAGCATAGAATTGAAGGTAAGGGTACAAGTCCAAATGACAATTCTTTTTCAAGTAATCCAAATCCACATACACTACAGGGCAGAAATGTCTATGCTTAAATTCATCATCATATACCTTCTGAGATAAGGCCTTAAGCTCTGTAATATTGAATTCCTTAGGAGGACTTGTGAGTTGGTCATCCACTGGTGCTTGAGAGGCAGAAGGTGCTCCTGAAGCAGAGGCACTTGGTTGCTTATCTTGATGTGAACTTGAAGCACCAGCTTGAGAAGCAATCTTCCCAACTAACTTGTCCAGTTTGGATTTCTCTATTGCTTCCCGAAGTTGTTTACTGAAGGTATCCCCAGAAGAAGAAGATGATTGGGGTTGTTCTGAATCCTTCTTCTTTCCCTTTCCTTGAACCTCTTTAAATTGAGACCGGGTGATTATGGGCTCCTTGAATACCACCCCCTTTGGTTTCTTTTGAGGAGGTTGATCTTTCTTTGAAACTTGAGGCTTTGGATGAGGTTTCTTAGCCGGAGTCCTCTTTTTAGTTTTTGGTTTAGGAGGAGGTGATGGTGAGGAAGAGATTTTGGGAGATGGAGGAGTAAGCTCAGGGGTTCCAGATTTACTAGCAGCAGAGTGAGTAAGAGAAGGTGAATGAGATTTTTGAGGAATAGAGGGTATCTTGGTTCTTGCCATTGAAGAGAAAGTGGAAGATAAGCAAAAACTCTCAGTTTTTGAAAAAGAGACAAATGAAGATTAGGGCACAAGTGAGAAATGCAGAGGGTAAGGATCACCTCTTATAGAATATTGAGAGGTTGTAATGGCGATTTGAAGCAGAAAGACGTGATTGAATGATGAGAAAACAGTTGAAGGTGAAGAGTTGTGACTTTCGAGTGAGAAAGCACTTCGAGTGAGAGGAGCAAGTGCGACGTTCTGAGCTCCCCAGTAACTGATATAAGTCACAGTGCTCGAGCATGAACCCTAGTGCTCGAGTGATGTTCATACTGTACTCGAGTGTGTTCTATCTGTGCTCGAGTGATCTTCTGGAAAAATAAAGAAACAAGTAAAAACGTACCTGGATTGTGGATTCCTTGAAAATTTTTTTTTGTAACTTTGTACTCAAATCCTCCAAGATCATTTGAGTAACCATGATTTGAAAAGCTTTTCCAAAGAGATTCTTCTTCTTCACTCGAGCAGGCATTCCTCACCTCAAGCATGTTCATATCATGCTCGAGTGAGAATTCCTCACTCGCGAGTGAGCTCAATTCTCACTGTTGTTTCTCATATATTCCCTTGGTATTCTTAACTCCTCTGTTAACCTCTGTTTTACTTATCAAAGAACAAAGTATCCTTAATAGTGCTGTGCTCGAGCAGAGCTGCTTGTGCTCGAGTGACACAGCTCATCACTCGAGCAGTACCTTCAGTGCTCGAGTGAGAATCCTGCAAAAACAAATTTTGGCCACTCCGATGCTAAAGTCAGTATGGTTATCATCAAAAAAAACATTTAATTAATCTTTTTAACCAGAAGACTTACAACTCATTGGGATTAACCATTCCCAATTCTCTTCGAATATAAAGAAATTGATCTTTTGCAATTGGTTTTGTGAAAATATCCGCAAGTTGAAGATGAGTTGGTATGAATTCCACTTTGACATCTTTCTTTTGAACATGATCTCGAATAAAGTGATGTCGAATGTCTATATGCTTGGTTCTTGAATGTTGTACAGGATTTTTTGCCAAGCTTATTGTGCTAGTATTGTCACAATAGATTGGGATTTCTTTTAAATAAATTCCCAAATCTTGAAGTTGTTGTTTTAACCATAGCACTTGAAAACAGCAACTTGCCACAGCTATATATTCAACTTCAGTCGAAGATAATGAAACTGTGTTCTGCTTCTTGCTGAACCATGACACTAGAGAGCCTCCGAGAAATTGACATTGTCCACTGGTACTCTTTCTGTCAGTTTTATATCCACCGTGATCTGAATCTGAATATGCCATTAAATACTCGTTCCCTATTTTTGGATAACAAAGACCAAGCTCTGAAGTATCTCCTAGATATTTGAAAATTCTTTTTACTGTCTCTGCATGAGATACCTTAGGATTGGATTGATATCTTGCACACATTCCTACACTGAACTGAATATCTGGCCTGCTTGCTGTGACATAGAGTAATGAACCAATCATTCCTCTATACTTTGTGATGTTGAAGCTAGGTCCCTTTACATCAGCATCCAACAATGTTGTAGAACTCATTGGAGTATCAGCTCCGTTAGCATTATCTAATCCATATTTCTTTAACAATTCTTTCAAATACTTTGTCTGAGATATAAATATACCATTCTTCTTTTGTTTGATTTGAAGTCCAAGAAAGAAGTTCAATTCTCCCATCATGGACATTTCAAATTCTCCCTGCATAATCTTAGAAAATTCTTGACACATAGATTCGTTAGTAGCACCAAAAATAATATCATCAACATAAATTTGAACTATTAGAATATAATTTTTGTTATGTTTGATGAATAAAGTTGTATCAACTTTGCCTCTGACAAAACCTTGATCAAGAAGAAATTTGCTTAGTCTTTCATACCAAGCTCTGGGTGCTTGTTTCAAACCATATAATGCTTTCTTAAGTTTGAAGACATAATCAGGTTTTGTTTCATCTTCAAAACCAGGAGGCTGTTCTACATATACTTCCTCCATAATATAACCATTTAGAAAAGCACTTTTTACATCCATTTGATAAAGTTTAAAACTTTTGATGCAAGCAAAGGCTAAGAGTACTCGTATTGCTTCCAATCTTGCCACTGGAGCATATGTTTCCTCATAATCAATACCTTCTTCTTGATTATAGCCTTTGGCGACCAATCTTGCTTTATTTCTCACAATGATTGCTGATTCATCAAGTTTGTTTTTGAAAACCCATTTGGTCCCTATAACCGTATGATCTTTAGCTCGAGGAACCAAATCCCAAACTTGATTTCTTTGAAATTGATTTAGTTCTTCTTGTATAGCAATCACCCAATCATTGTCAGATAAAGCTCCTTCTATATTAGAAGGCTCAATTTTAGAAATAAAAGCTGAAAATGTTACCTCATTGAGGATCTTATTTCTGGTTTTGACACCTTCATGAATATCTCCTATAACTTGATCAATTGGATGATCCTTCATATGTCTCCATGCTTTAGGTTGAGCATGATCATCGACATCTTCTAAATTTTGAAAATCATTTGTTTCAAAATCATCCTGCTTTGAAATAGATTTGTTTTTCTTGATTGAATCCATTTCTTCTTCATCATTAAGTCTTGTCTGAGATTCTATTTCATCAAACACAACATGAATAGATTCTTTAATAGTACATGTTCTTTTATTGAAAACTCTATAAGCTTTACTTCTATTAGAATATCCTAGAAAAATACCTTCATCAGACTTTGAATCAAATTTACCTAAATTTTCTTTACCATTGTTGTGAATAAAGCACTTACACCCGAAGATATGAAGATGAGCAATATTTGGCTTCCTTCCTTTGTAAAGTTCATATGGTGTCTTTCCAAGAGATTTGCGAATGTATGCTCTGTTAGAAATATAGCATGCAGTACTCATTGCATCTGCCCAGAACACTTGTGACATTTCCTTTTCATTAAGTAATGCTCTTGCCATTTCTGTAAGCACTCTGTTCTTCCTTTCCACTACTCCATTTTGTTGAGGTGTTCTAGGGGCTGAGAAGTTGTGATCTATTCCTTTGTCATTGCAGTAATCTTCAAACAATTGATTATCAAATTCTCCTCCATGATCTGTTCAAATAGAGACAATAGGAATACCTTTCTCATTTTGAACCTTTTTGGCAAACATAATAAATTCAGCAAAAGTTTCATCTTTTGAGGAAATAAATATAGTCCATGCAAATCTTGTAAAATCATCAACAATTACTAACGTATATAAGTTTCCTCCAAAACTTTTTACTCTTGCAGGTCCTACCAAATCCATATGAAGTAATTGTAAAGGTTTTGAAGTAGAAATTTCATATTTTGTTTTAAAAGAAGATTTAGTTTGTTTGCCTTTTTGACATGCTTCACAAATCATGTCGTCTTTGAATTTGAGTTTAGGAAGGCCTACAACTAAATCTTTTCTAATCATTTTGTCAAGTTGATTCATATTGACATGAGCCAAACGCTTATGCCATAACCAACTTTCCTCTGATCCACTAAGAAAACAATTTTCAGAAGAATTTGAATTTAAATCAATAGTATAACAATTACCGTCCCTTTGAGCTCGAATCTTTGCCTTGATGGTTTCTTTGTTTAGGAGTAGATCTTTCTTGCTTACTATCAAGCATTCTTTTGAGTCAAAAATCACCCAGTTATCTTTGTCAGTGCTTTGACTTACGCTTAAGAGATTGTGGCATAATCCTTCAACATAATATACTCCGTTGATTTGTATGTCATCGATTCTTCCCACTTCACCAATTCCAGCAATACGTCCAGATTGATTTCCTCCAAATGTCACCTTTCCTCCTTCTCTAGTTTCAAATGTGGTGAACTTATTTTTGTCACCAGTCATGTGTCTCGAACATCCACTATCAATATACCATTTGTTTGCTCGAGATGCTTTGAGACATACCTAGAGTAAGATGATCAAGTTTTAGGTACCCACACTTTCTTGGGTCCTTTGTGATTAGTATTTGAAATATGTGTCCCTTTCGGAACCCATTTATACGTTCCAACAACCTGTCCCTTTTTGAAATAACATGATGAAGTATAATGTCATTTCCTATTACAATAATTGCATGATACAAATGGATTCGATGTATGCACAGAATTTCTGAAATATTTAAGATAGTCTCTACTATTCTTCTTATTCTTATTATGCATAGCATTATATCCAATTCCAGATTTATCAAATGAAACTTTCTGAGAATTTAAAATAACTTTGAGAGTTTCACTTCCTTTCGTAAACTTTTCAACAATCTTTGTTAGATCTTCTATTTTCTTATCTTTCTCTTTACACATTTCATATGATGATATGGCATTACTTTCTAATTCTTTTACTTTCTTCTTATAACTAACCATTTCTTTAGCAACTTTGATGAACTTTGTATGTAATGCATTATATTTAGATAACAATTCATCATAAGAAGGTTCAGAGTCACTTACCTCAGAGTCTGATTCTTCTTCCTTAGCTACCAAGCATAGATTTGCTACTTCGTCGGTGTCATTTTCTTCGTCTGACGAACTATCACCCCAAATAGATGATATATATGCTTTCTTTTTCTGCTTCTTTTTGTCTTTGTTTCTAAAGCATTCAGATTTGATGTGTCCTGGTTTCCCACATTCATAGCATACAATTTGTTGTTCTTTGTTTTCTTTCTTGCTTGGTCCACCTTGATAGTTCTTGAAATTCCTTTGTCCTCTTCTGTAGAATTTCTTGAACTTTCTCACGATCATTCCCATTTCATCATCACTAGGAACATCTTCATTTTCGGAAGTTTCTTCTTTTTCTTTGATAGCTTTAAGTGCAACTCCCTTTTTCTTTTTATCATCGAATTCTTCAAGTTCCTTTTTGAATCTCAACTTACCTTCATATTCAGAAAGACTTCCAAAGAGAGCAGCTACGGATCTCATAGATTCTCCTTTGGCTTCTTCAATGGCTGTCACTTTTGCTTCCCACTCTTTCGTAAGAATATTAAGAATCTTTCTTACCTGGGAATTTTGATCAAACGACTTTCCAAGAGCAGATAATTGATTAACAAGATGAGTATACCTTAGTTCAAATTCTGATATACTTTCTCCAGATTTCATACGAAATAAATCATATTCTGTAATTAAAGTATTGATTCTATTTTCTTTGACTCCAGATGTGCCTTCGTGAGCAATTTCAAGAGCATCCCACATATCTTTGGCAGTTGGTAGAGTACATATACGAAAATATTCTTTTTGACTAAGAGCACTCTGTATCATTAGAATAGCTTTACTATTTAATGTTACTAACCTTTTGTCATTCTCGTCAAACTCATCTGGGCTCTTTTTAACTGCTCTATCTTCGATTTTCTTCATTGGAACATAGTCACCATCTTGTATAACATTCCATAATCCGTACTCGTTGGCCAACACGAACACTCTGAATTTGGCTTTCCAGAACGAAAAATGTTCTCCAGCAAAACCAGGAGGTCTAGTGATTGAAGCTCCATCTGGAAGGATATTTTCACCCATTGTTGCCATTTGTCGGATCCTTCTCAAGCTGTTAGGCTCTTCGAAGAAGACGAGGCTCTGATACCAAATGTAATAGGCAAGTTTCACCCAAGAGGGGGGTGAATTGGGTGATGTTATAAATTTTTCGTTCGATGTGGTGATATGAAAAATATAGTAGATAGAGTAGAGTTGAGAAGATTTGAACACAGAGAGTTATACTGGTTCGGCCTAACAACAAGGCCTACGTCCAGTCCTCAGAGATCAAGACCTACTGAGATTTCCACTATTCCTCCAAGATTCAATGGGCTCTTAGAATGCCACAAAACAACAATCGTCCTTGAACGGACTACGAGCAGAAATATTCTCTAAACAAGAAACTTCTCTCCCCCTTACGACAAGTCTTATGTGCAGAAAAACAACCTATGACTCTTCTCACTTGCTTATGTATACAAGACTTATGAGCAGCATCGTTCTCTCCTGCTTACACCACTGTAAGTCTTACGAGCAGCAACGTTCTCTTCTGCTTGTATCTTATAAGGCTTATGAGTGAAAGATATAACAAGGAATTCTCTCAACTGCTTCTCTCGTAAGGAAAAACTACCCACTCAAGGTCCCAATACCTTGAGATCAAACAAACATAGAATTTTGGATTGTATACAGGCTCTCTTACAGAGCAAATGAATAAATACTGAAGATCAATGTGAATACAGAAGAAAAAGATGAATAACAGAGACTTGGTATAAGCTTGTGAGTTCTTGTGCTACGTTGTTATTTTGATTATCTTTGAATCTCTGTATATATAGTTGCTTCAGTTTTTGCCCGTTTGGGAAATCAACATTTGAGGAGCTGAACTTTTGCAACTGTAGAAGAGCACGCGTATGTTTGAATATTCTGAATGTGGTAGGTGCGAACGTGTTTGTAATCATGTTGTCTGCCGTTGTTTGACTTTTTCCGTAACAACTAATTTCAAACGTTCATCTTCCTGTATCATGCTTTTAAAACAATTAAAACAATGTTAAACAATGATAATAAGTAATGATGATATGAATAAATAACAATAAACTATATTCGGAATGAACGTTGTGATACTTAGCATTTTCGGTGGTCAAACAGGGCATCACTCGAGCATGAAAGGCTCACTTCGAGTGATCTCCTATTTTCCTTCATATGCCTCTGTTATCGGGTTGTGCTTGCATAAATATTAGAGAGACAAAATCTTCACTCACGGGTGAAGAGGGGTCTCACTCGAGCACAAAACCTCTGCTCGAGTGATCTTGCAATTTCCACAGGGAATGTCTTCTCGGGTCATCACTCGCATACCATTTTGACAAGAGTGAGAATATGTACTCGCGGGTGATATGGACCCTCACTCGAGCACACTTACCTCTGCTCGATTGAGACGCATATTCTCAAGGAATATGCTCTCAAAACCATCACTCGCATCAGGATTTCAGAGGGATAGAATTTTCACTCGCGAGTGATGTGGGCCCTCACTCGAGCACACAGACTCCTGCTCGAGTGAGAAGAATATTCTCAAGAATAATACCTTTTGAACAAGCACTCGCAACAGATCTGGAGAGGGATAGAATTTTTACTTGCAAGCATTGATGTGTCACTCGAGCATATATGGGTGTGCTCAAGCACACTTGCACTTCTCTGAACTTCATTACTCTCGGCCAAGTACTCGCAGTACCTTGCTCGAGCACAGAATGCTCATGCTCGAGCATTGATGTCTCTGCTCGAGTGAATGAAGGAAGCATGCCATTACTTGCTCTCGGCCAAGCACTCGCAGACCCTCACTCGCATGTGTGCTCGAGTGAGAATGACTTCTCTGCTCGAGTGCATACCTTGTGCTCGAGTGATCTAGTGAACACAAAGGGAGAATGCCTCTCGGGTACATACTTTCTGGCTTTCTCTCGCACCTGCTCGAGTACAGAAGAGATCTGTGCTCGAGTGCAAAATCCTTGCTCGAGCACTCCAGTGCAATTTCACAGCAGATATCAACAAAGCATCAAATATGCATTTGGTAACTTGGAAAATTTTCTTAACCTTCTAAAAACATGTCTTGCACATAATTTACTTATTGTTATCATCAAAACTTGGGATCTAACAAGCTGCACCCAAGAGGGGGTGAATTGGGTGATGTGATAAATTTTTCAGTTGATGTGGTGATATGGTAATAGTTGGAACTAGAGTAGAGTTGAGAAGATAAGCACACAGAGAGTTATGCTGGTTCGGCCAAAAACCAGGCCTACGTCCAGTCCTCAGAGATCAAGACCTACTGAGATTTTCACTATTCTTCCAAGATTTAGTGGGCTCTAGGAATGCCGCAAGACAACAATTGTCCTTAAAAGGACTATGAGTAGAAATACTAGAAATTTCTCTCCCCCTTACGACAAGTCTTATATGCAGAAAAACAAACCTATAACCTTTCTTTCTTGCTTATGTATACAAGTCTTATAAGCAGCAACGTTCTCTCCTGCTTACACTACTGTAAGTTTTACGAGGCAACGTTCTCTTCTGCTTGTATCTTGTAAGTCTTATGAGCAGAAAGTCCTATTAGGAATTTTCTCACTGCTTGTCTCGTAAGGAAATATCCCCTCTCAAGGTCCCAGTACCTTGAGATCAAATAGAATTTGAAGTGTATACAGACTCTCTTATAGAGCAAATATAATAAACACTGAAGAACAATATGAATACAAAGAAAATGTGAATAACTAGGACTCGTGAATTTGCTTGTGTGAATTCTTGCACTTTGTTGTTTTTTATGGTCTCTGGAACTCTGTATTAATAGACATTTGATTTTACCCGTTTGAATAATGATCATTGTGGAGCAGGGCATGTTACTATGGAACGGCATGCGTACATTTGAAATCTTTGAACGCGGTAAGTATGTACTTGGATAGTGATAATGATGCTGTCTGTCGTTGTTTAACTTCCTCTGTGTCTTTCTAATTCAAACATTCAAACTCCTGTATTACACTTATAATACATGTTAAATGATGTTATATAATAATAACAAGTGAAAATATAATGAATCAATATCATTAAACCATATTCGGATTGAACGCTGTAAGACTGGTGCGTTTTGGCTTCTGGAAGAGTATCACTCGAGCACTGTGATGTCTCACTCAAGTGCAATACCATATTTGCACTTTTTGCTTCAGGTTTATCACTTGCACTTCCATGGATTTTGAGAGCGTGCATTTTCACACTTGCTAGTGATATAGGTCCTCACTCGAGCACCGGTCCCCTTGCTCGAGTGCTACTTCATTTTATACTATGAGCCACGTCTCTGGACAACACTCATACCCAGTTTTATCAAGAGTGTGATTTTACACTCGCAGGTGATGTAGGCCCTTACTCGAGCATACCTACTCTTACTCGAGTGAGAAGAATATTCTTCTATAATATACTCTTGTCTTCAGCACTTACATCAGAATTGAGAAAGTTAGATTTCTCACTCACGAGTCCTGATGTATCACTTGGGCATACTGGTGCTTCTCTGTTCTGCATGACTCTAGGCCAAACACTTGCAGTCCCTCACTTTCTAGGACTCGGGTGCAGATATTAACATTACTTGAGTACAAAACTTGTGCTCAAGTGAAGTGTTGATATCTTGTTCTGACATTGCTCTCTGTCAAACACTTTCAGTGCAACACTTTCATATGCTCGAGTGCAAAACAGCTTCATGCTCGAGTATTGGTTATAGTGCTCGAGTGCATTAGTAAAATTGACAGCAATTGCTCTATGTAAAATACTTCTTGTCCAACACTTGTATGTGTTCGAGTGCAAAAGAGGTTTATGCTCGAGTGTTAACTCTGTTGCTCGAGTGCATCAGCAAAAACTAATAGCAGACATCTCTAAACTTTGCCATATGCATTTGGTAACTTTGCATTCATTCTTTAGACTTGTAAAAACATACTTTGCACACAATTACCTTTTATTATCATCAAAACTTGGAATCTAACAACAGAGATAGAGCCTAGAGAACCAAAACTCCATCATGCTCTTATCTCCCTTTTAACGGTTGCCGGTGACATCCCCTCCATTATCCACCATCGCCGACGACCCTCTTACATCAACTACCATTCCTCTATTCTCATACTCTCTATTTATAGTGAGACCCAGCCGAGGCACCAAAGCACGAGTTCTAAAGCTTGAGAGAGAATAGAGAGCATCAGAGGGAACAAGATGAAGAATACTACTACCATCGACAACTTCCTACCGTCACCACCATCACATTCCTCTCACACCACTATCTTTAACCTTCCTTCTCCAACACCTGAGATCACAAAGGGCATAGTGGGGCAAAAGAGGAGACATTTTAAGAGTAAAAGGAGGAGGAGAGACTACTGCAACATCTTCAACACCGTTCCTCTACTAATCTTTGCCAAGCATAGTTGCTGGAGATTCCTTCAACTACTTCAGAGTTGTAATGTCACCAAAAAATCCTTTCATCTCATGTTGACTGTAATACCCCGAATTTTGAGACTCGAGCTTAGAGAATAAGCCTGAGATTAGTGGATTGCTAAGCCCTGGTTTAGCAAGATCCAAAATTGTGATTAGGGGTTAATGACTACAAAAGTGGACATGGTTAGTGATTAATGAACCCTTTTAGAGAATATAAAGTGGATTGTAGTCGCTTGTGTTATGAGCAATGCCAAAACCCTGTATTTGAGTTCAATTATGGATTAACATCCAAATTAACTTAGAATAGAGGGAAGAATTGAATGGAGTATTGTGATGGAAATGGTGCCATGTTGTTGTATTTAATCATTGGAATTGATTTAAATTGGATTGGACACATTGGTTGCAAAACTGGAAATACTGTCCAGTGTGAATTCTGTCTGGGCAGTCTTCTCGTGTGAACGTTTTTACTAGGCAAATGATGTCAGAAAATTATGAAACTTTCCCGTCTTAAAGATAACATCCCAAGCTTCAAAATGGACAAATAATTTGTTCCATTTCATGTTGAGAACTGGGAGATATGACTGTCCAAAGTTTGAGGTCGAAAATGGACTCTGTTTTGGGGCAGTGATGAAATTTGTGTAATTCTGGAATTGTGTGGTGATTTCTAGTATTGGTAAATATTTTTCCTATAAAGAGGACTTAAATATATTTCATTTGGCTTTAAAATCACCTAATTTAGAATTTTTTGGAATTAGTTATGATTTTTCAAAGTTTGGGCAGAAAATCTGCCAGAAAATCCAAAAATGGGAATTATGACATCATCAAAATAACATATGACATCAGCATGGAATTAAAAGCAATTCCTCCATCTTCATCAGCCATTTCCTGACGCCATTTCAGATACAAAAATGTGAGAGAGACCTTGGAGAAAATAGGGAGAAGGAAGGAGAAAACTCGGGAGGTAGGTCGATTTCTTCGGTGATTTCGTACCTAACGCGTATAATCCTTCTCCTAAGCTTCTCTTCTACATGGATTAAGGTACTTGAAGCTTAATTTTTCTGTTTAAAAGGGGCTAGGGTTCAGCCATATTGAGTAAAAGCCAGAGGGAGATTAAAGTAACTTCCAAACTTTCGTATATTGCTTATTATGGCTGTTGTGGGCAATTTAATCGGTGAAATTTTGCCGGATTGCCATTGGTTTTAAAGTTTGGAAATGACATGGTCTAGGGGTTATGCTGCCCAAATTGGGTCTTAATGTTAGTTGTAACCTAATGTAATGGTTAATAAAGTGGTTAGGAGTAGAAAGAAACACGTTTACGGAGCCGAAACCGAAAAACCCTAATTTTCCCCGGAGTACTTGTATATTTTGGTTATGGCTATAAATGGGTCTTAGAGTTGGATTTTCAATGTTTTAATGGTTCCATTGAGTTCAGGAACGAAAATTAGGTGGGGTTACAGTTGGTCACTTTTTCGGAACAGGCCGAAAAAGCATAATTACGAAAACGCCCCTGAAACCCTTAAAGTGGGGCTGCCAAGGGTAAATTTGTAAATTGACATTGAATTTGATAATTCCGAGTCCGGAAATGGATTCCTTGGGTGAAAATATGTCAGAATAGCCCATGTCAAAGTTTCAAGAAAAGTACAGCCGGACCGGGTACGGCGGGGCTGGGCCGGGTCGGGTCCCCAGGGGTATTTTGGTAATTTTTCAATATAGTTTCATATAACCCCCAGAAACACTATGGAAGTATCTAAAAAGTACATTTGACATTGTAGGATCGAATGTGAAGCCCCGAGTTGTTGGCACGTAAATCGAGGAGAAAAAGACTGGAGGTAGGGAACTTATCTCTCCTGCATGCTCTGATAACTGTATTAATGTGTTGATGCATGTTATTGCTTTGCTTGATTATGTGGAACATGTATGAATGATTTGAAGCTATGTTTCAATATATGCTATGGCCATATGTGTATCGTTCGAAGCATTGAGCTTATAGATTTGTCATTGTATGTGTGCATGAGTTATGTGATGCAAGCATGTCATACATTAAACACTTATCTTGCCTGCATATTGATAATGTTTCCCTACTGAGATTCACTCGAATCTCACCCTCCCTTACCAACAATTAAGACAGGGCAAGTGTGTTAGATCCCAAGTTTTGATGATAACAAAAAGATAATTATGTACAAAACATGGTTTTATAAGTTTAAGAAATGTTTCTAAAGTTACCAAATGCATATAGCATTGTTTTCTGGTATCTGCTGTCAAATTGAACTAGAGTGCTCGAGCATGAGCTTTGCACTCGAGCATAAATCCCTTCTGTGCTCGAGCAGGTGCGAGTGAAAGCCAGAAAGTGTTCACCCGAGAGGCATGCCACTATTATATTCACTGATTCACTCGAGCACTAGAGACAACACTCGAGCAGAGAAGCCATTCTCACTCGAGCACATGCGAGTGAAGGTCTGCGAGTGCTTGGCCGAGAGCAAGTATTATCATTTCTTTCTTGATGCACTCGAGTAGAGACATCAATGCTCGAGCATGAGCATTCTGTACTCGAGCAAGGTACTGCGAGTGCTTGGCCGAGAGTCATGAAGTTCAAGGAAATGCAAGTGTGCTCGAGCACAACCTCATATGCTCGAGTGACACATCAGCACTTGCGAGTAAAAAATCTATCCCTCTCCAAATCTGATGCGAGTGCTTGTATAGAGGGTATATTTCTTGAGAATATTCTTCTCACTCGAGCAGGAGACTGTGTGCTCGAGTGAGGGCCCACATCACCTGCGAGTGATAAATTTATCCCTCTGAAATTCTGATGCGAGTGTTGGTATTGAGAGCATATTCCTTGAGAATATGCGTCTCACTCAAGCAGGAGTATGTGTGCTCGAGTGAGGGCCCACATCACTCGCGAGTACAAAATCTCACTCTTGCTAAAGTGATATGCGAGTGATGACCTGAGAAGACACTCCCAGTGGAAAATGCAAGATCGCTTGAGTAGGAGGAGTTGTGCTCAAGTGAGACCCCACATCACTCACGAGTGAGAATTCTGTCTCTCTGAAATCCTATGCAAGTACAACCCGAAAACTGAAGCACAAAGAGAAAGGAAGGGATATCACTCGAATAAGCCATCCATGCTCGAGTGGTGCTTTGCCAGATCACCAAAAATGCCAAGTCTCACAACGTTCAATCCGAATATGGTTTATTGTTATTTATTCATATCATCATTACTTATTATCATTGCTTAACATCATTTTGAATGTATTATAAGTGCAATGCAGGAAGATGAAAGTTTGAAATTAGTTGTTACGGAGAAAGTCAAATAACGGCAGACAACATCATTACAAGCACGCACGTACCTACCACATTCAGATTATTCAAACATGCGCGTGTCTTTCAATAGTTGCAAAAGCCCCGCTCTTCAAACTATGATTACTCAAACTGGCAAAATCTGAACATCTATATATATAGAGATTCAGAGATAGTCAAAACAACAACGAAGCACAAGAATTCATAAGCTTATACACGAGTCTCTGCTATTCATCATTTTCTCTGTATACACATTGATCTTCAGTGTTTATTCATTTGCTCTGTAAGAGAGTATTCATACAATTCAATTTCTATGTTTTTTTGATCTCAAGGTATTGGGACCTTGAGAGGGTAGATTTCCTTACGAGAGAAGCAATTGAGAGAATTCCTTGTTAAGCCTTTCACTCATAAGCCTTATAAGATACAAGCAGGAGAGAATGTTGCTGCTCGTAATACTTACAGTGGTGTAAGCAGGAGAGAACGTTGCTGCTCATCAGTCTTGTATACACAAGCAAGTGAGAAGGGTCATAGGTTGTTTTTCTGCACGTAAGACTTGTCGTAAGGGGGAGAGAAATTTCTTAGTAAGAGAATATTTCTGCTCGTAGTCCTTTTAAGGACAATTGTTGTTTTGTGGCGTTCTGAGAGCCCATTGAATCTTGGAGGTATAGTGAAAATCTCAGTAGGTCTTGATCTCTGAGGACTGTACGTAGGCCTGGTTGTTAGGCCGAACTAGTATAACTCTCTGTGTTCAAATCTTCTCAACTCTACTCTATCTACTATATTTTTCATATCACCACATCAAGCGAAAAATTTATAACATCACCCAATTCACCCCCTCTAGGGTGAAGCTTGCCTCTTTCATTTGGTATCAGAGCCAAGTCTTCTCCGAAGAGCCTAACAGCTTGAGAAGGATCCGATAAATGGCAACAATAGGTGAAAACATCCTCCCAAACGGAGCTTCAATCACTAGACCTCCTGGTTTTGCTGGAGAACATTTTTCATTCTGGAAAGCTAAATTCAGAGTGTTTGTGATGGCCAACGAGTATGGATTATGGAATGTTATACAAGATGGTGACTATGTTCCAATGAAGAAAATCGAAGATAGAGCAGTTAAAAAGAGCCCAGATGAATTTGACGAGAATGACAAAAGGTTAGTAACATTAAATAGTAAAGCCATTTTAATGATAGAGAGTGCTCTTAGTCAAAAAGAATATTTTTGAATATGTACTCTACCAACTGCCAAAGATATGTGGGATGCTCTAGAAATTGCTCATGAAGGTATATCCAGAATCAAAGAAAATAGAGTCAATACTCTAATTACAGAATATGACCTATTTCGTATGAAACCTGGAGAAGGCATCTCAGAATTCGAACTCAGGTATACTCATCTTGTCAATCAATTATCTGCTCTTGGAAAATCGTTTGATCAAAATTCTCAGGTAAGAAAGATTCTTAATATTCTTACGAAAGAATAGGAAGCAAAGGTGACAGCTATCGAAGAAGCTAAAGGAGAATCTATGAGATTCGTAGCTGCCCTCTTTGGGAGTCTTTCAGAGTATGAAGGAAAGTTGAGGTTCAAAAAGGAACTTGAAGAGTTCAATGATAAGAAGAAAAAGGGAGTTGAACTAAAAGCTATCAAGGAGGAAGAAGAATCGTTCGAGAATGAAGATATCCCTAATGATGATGAAATAGGAATGATCGTAAGAAAATTCAAAAGATTCTACAGAAGAGGTCAAAAGAACTTCAAAAATTATCAAGGTGGACCAAGCAAGAGAGAAAATAAAGAACAATAGATAGTATGCTATGAATATGGGAAACCTGGACACATCAAATCTGAATGCTTCAAGAACAAAGACAAAAAGAAGCAGAAAAAGAAAGCATATATATCATCTATATGGGGAGATAGTTCGTCAGGCGAAGAAAGTGACAATGACGAAGTAGCAAATTTGTGCTTAGTAGCCAAGGAAGAAGAATCAGACTTTGAGGTAAGTGATTCTGAACCTACTTATGATGAATTGTTATCTAAATATAATGCATTGCATACAGAGTTCATCAAAGTTGCTAAAGAAATGGTTAGCTATAAGAAGAAAGTAAAAGAATTAGAAGGTACTGTCATATCATCATGTGAAACATGTAAAGAGAAAGATAAGAAAATAAGTGATTTAACAAAAATTATTGAAAAATTTACTAAGGGAAGTGAAACTCTTAAAGTTATTTTAAATTCTCAAAAAGTTTTATTTGATAAATCTGGAATTGGATATAATCCTGTTCATAATAAGAATAAAGGATATAAGAAGAATAGTAGTAGAACGTATCTTAAATATTTCAGGAGTTCTGTGCATACAGCAAATCCCTTTGCATCATGTAGTTATTGTAACAGAAAAGGGCATTATACTTCATCATGTTATTTCAAAAAGGGACAAGTTATTGGAACATATAAATGGGTTCTGAAAGGGACACATATATCATATACTAACCACAAAGGACCCAAGAAAGAGTGGGTACCTAAAACTTGATCACCTTATTCTAGGTATGTCTCAAAGCATCTTGTGCGAACAAATGGTATATTGATAGTGGATGTTCGAGACACATGACTGGTGACAAAAATAAGTTCACCATGCTAGAAACCAGAGAAGGAGGAAAGGTGACATTTGGAGGTAATCAATCTGGACGTATTGCTGGAATTGGTGAAGTAGGAAAATCCGATGGTGTTCAAATCAATGGGGTATATTATGTTGAGGGATTATGCCACAACCTCCTAAGCGTAAGTCAAAGCACTGACAAAGATAACTGGGTAATTTTTGACTCAAAAGAATGCTTGATAGTAAGCAAGAAAGATTTGCCGCTGAACAAAGAAACTATCAAAGCAAAGATCCAAGCTCAAAGGGACGGTAATTGTTATACTATTGATTTAAATTCAAATTCATCTGAAAATTGTTTTCTTAGTTGATCAGAGGAAAGTTGGTTATGGCATAAGCGTTTGGCTCATTTTAATATGAATCAACTTGACAAACTGATTAGAAAAGATTTAGTTGTTGGTCTTCCCAAACTCAAATTCAGAGATAATATGATTTGTGAAGCATGTCAAAAAGGCAAACAAACTAAGTCCTCTTTTAAAACAAAATATGAGATTTCTACTTCAAAACCTTTACAATTACTTCATATGGATTTGGTAGGACCTGCAAGAGTAAAAAGTTTTGGAGGAAATTTATATACTTTAGTAATTGTCGATAATTTTATAAGATTTGCTTGGACTATATTTATTGCTTCAAAAGATGAAACCTTTGCTGAATTCATTATGTTTGCCAAAAAGGTTCAAAATGAGAAAGGTATTTCTGTTGTTTCTATTAGGACAGATCATGGAGGAGAATTTGATAATCAACTATTTGAAAACTACTGCAACAACAAAGGAATAGATCATAACTTCTCTGCTCCTAGAACTCCTCAATAAAATGGAGTAGTGGAAAGAAAGAACAGAGTACTTATAGAAATGGCGAGAGCATTACTTAATGAAAAAGAAATGTCACAAGTATTCTGGGAAAATGCAATGAGTACTGCATGCTATATTTCAAACCGAGCATATATTCGCAAATCACTTGGAAAGACGCCATATGAACTTTACAAAGGAAGAAAGCCAAATATTGCTCATCTACATATCTTCAGGTGTAAGTATTTCATTCACAACAATGGTAAAGAAAACGTAGGAAAATTTGATTCAAAGTCTGATGAAGGTATATTTCTAGGATATTCTAATAGAAGTAAGGCTTATAGAGTTTTCAATAAAAGAACATGTACTGTTGAAGAATCTATTCATGTTGTGTTTGATGAAATTGAATCTCAGACAAAACTTATTGATGAAGAAGAAATGGATTCAATCAAGAAAAACAAATATATTTCAAAACAAGATGATTTTGAAACAAATGATTTTCAAAATTTAGAAGATATCGATGATCATGCTCAACCAAAAGCATGGAGACATATGAAGGATCATCCAATTGATCAAGTTATAGGAGATATTCATGAAGGTGTCAAAACCAGAAATAGAATCCTCAATGAGGTAACCTTCTCTGCATTTATTTCTGAAATTGAATCTTCTAATATTGAAGAAGCTTTATCTGACAATGATTGGGTGATTGCTATGCAAGAAGAACTAAATCAGTTTCAAAGAAATCAAGTTTGGGATTTGGTTCCAAGACCTAAAGACCATACGGTTATAGGAACCAAATGGGTTTTCAAAAACAAACTTGATGAATCAGCAATCATTGTGAGAAACAAAGCAAGATTGGTTGCCAAAGGCTATAATCAAGAAGAAGGTATTGATTATGAGGAAACATATGCTCCAGTGGCAAGATTGGAAGCAATACGAGTACTCCTAGCCTTTGCTTGCATTAAAGGTTTTAAACTTTATCAAATGGATGTGAAAAGTGCTTTTCTAAATGGTTATATTATAGAGGAAGTATATGTAGAACAACCTCCTGGTTTTGAAGATGAAACAAAACCTGATCATGTCTTCAAACTTAAGAAAGCACTATATGGTTTGAAACAAGCACCTAGAGCTTGGTATGAAAGACTAAGCAAATTTCTTCTTGATCAAAGTTTTGTCAGAGGTAAAGTTGATACAACTCTATTCATCAAACATAACAAAAATGATATTCTAATAGTTCAAATTTATGTTGATGATATTATTTTTGGTGCTACTAACGAATCTATGTGTCAAGAATTCTCTAAGATTATGCAGGGAGAATTTGAAATGTCCATGATGGGAGAATTAAACTTCTTTCTTGGACTTCAAATCAAACAAAAGAAGAATGGTATATTTATATCTTAGACAAAGTATTCGAAAGAGTTGTTAAAGAAATATGGATTAGATAATGCTAACGGAGCTGATACTCTAATGAGTTCTACAACACTATTGGATGCTGGTGTAAAGGGACCTAGCTTCAACATCACTAAGTATAGAGGAATGATTGGCTCATTACTCTATCTCAGAACTAGCATGCCAGATATTCAATTCAGTATGGGAATGTGTGCAAGGTATCAATCCGCTCCCAAGGTATCACATGCAGAGATAGTAAAAAGAATCTTCAAATATCTAGGAGATACTTCAGAGCTTGGTTTTTGGTATCCGAAAAGAGGGAACACGTATTTATTGGCATATTCAGATTCAGATCACGGAGGATATAAAACTGACAGAAAGAGTACTAGTGGTCAATGTCAATTTCTAGGAGGCTCGCTAGTATCATGGTTCAACAAGAAGCAGAACACAGTTTCATTATCCTCAACTGAAGCTGAATATATAGCTGTAGCAAGTTGTTGTTCTCAAGTATTATGGTTGAAACAACAAATTCAAGATTTGGGGATATATTTAAATGAGATTCCGATTTATTGTGACAACACTAGCGCTATAAGCTTGTCCAAGAATCCTGTACAACACTCAAGGACCAAGCACATAGACATTTGACATCACTTCATTCGAGATCATGTTCAAAAGAAGGATGTCAAAGTGGAATTCATACCAACTCATCTTCAACTTGCGGATATTTTCACAAAACCAATTGCAAAAGATCAATGCTTATATATTTGAAGAGAATTGGGAATGGTTAATCCCAATGAGTTGTAAGTTTTCTTGTTAAATATTTTAATTAAATGTTTCTTTTGATGATAACCATACTAACTTTGGCATCAGAGTATTAAAAATCATTTTGTAGGTCTGTCACTCGAGCATTGAGGATGCTGCTCGAGTGATAAGCTGTTTCACTCGAGCACAAGTAGTTCTGCTCGAGCACAACACTGTTGAAAATACTCTGCTTCTTGATATGTAAAATAGTGGTTAACAGAGGAAACAAGAATACCATGAGTCTATCTCAAAAGCAACAGTGAGAGATGAACTCACTCGCGAGTGAGGAATTCTCACTCGATCATGATATGAACAAGCTTGAGGTGAGGAGTGCCTGATCGAGTGAAGAGGAAGAATTTCTTTCCAAAAGCAATCCAAATCATGGTTACTCAAATGATCTTGGAGGATTTGAGTACAAAGATACAAAATATGGCAAGAAATCCATAATCCAGGTACGCTTTTACATGTTTTCTTAAATTTTCCAGAATATCACTCGAGCACGATAGAACACACTCGAGCACAGTATGAACATCACTCGAGCACTAGGGTTTATGCTCGAGCACTATCACTTATATCAGTTACACAGAAGCTCAGAACGTCACACTTTCTGCTCTCACTCGAGGTGTCTCGTCACTCGAAGGGCGCAACTCTTCACCTTCAACCATTTCTCTTCAATCAATCACGTCCATTTGCCTCAAATCACCGTTACATCACTTCAATCCTCTATAAAAGGTAATTCTTACCCTCTGCATTTCTCATTCGTGCCCTAATATCAGTTTGCTTTTCTTTCAAAAATATGTAAGTTCTTGCTTCTCTTTCACTTTCTCTACAATGGCAAGAAACAAACTGCCCTCTATCCCTCAAAGATCTCACTCTCCTTCTCCTACTCATTCTGCTGCCAGTGCATCTGGTACCCCAGAACCAACACCTCCCTCTCCCAAAATCTCTTCCTCACCATCACCTCCTCCTAAACCCAAGACCAAAAAGAGGACTCCGGCTAAGAAACCTCACCTAAAGCCTCAAATTACAAAGAAAGATCAACCTCCTCAAAAGAAGCCAAAGGATGTGGTGTTCAAGGAACCAATAGTTACTCGGTCTCAATCCAAGGAGGTTCAAGGAAAAGGAAAGAAAAAGGAAACAGAGCAACCCCAACATTCATCTTTATCTGGTGATTCATTCAACAAACAACTCTGGGAAGCATTGGAAAAGTCCAAACTTGACAAGATAGTTGGAAAGATCGCTTCTCAAGCCGGTGTTTCAAGTTCACACCAAGCTAGGTAATCAAGTACCTCTGCTTCAGGAGCACCTTCTGCCTCACAAGCACCAGTGGATGATCACATCACCAGTCCTCCTGAGGGATTTATTGTTGAGGAACTCAAGGCACTGTCTCAGAAGGTATTTAATGATGAATTTATTCATAGGCACTTCTGTCCAGTTGTGTATATGGATTTAGATTATCTGAAGAAGAATTGCCATTTGGATTTAAACCCTTATCTCAATACTATGCTCCCTGGCTAAATATCCATATACCATATTCTCCCACTGTTATGAAAACATTTTATTGCAACATGAGGTCTCATAATATTAAGTCTAGATCTAGTGAATTGATTGAGGAAGCAGTATCTACAACTGTTAGAGGAAAGTTTATTATGATATCTGCTAAGATCATAAATGACTTACTTCGGTATGTTGCACCACCTCCTGATCCACCCTCTTTTTCTGCAAAAGAAGCTTTCCATATTTTGAGACCAAAAGACCCCATAGGCCATCTCAATTTTAAACCCATTGATATGCCTGATTCTCATAGAGTCCTTCATTATATATATTCCCGGAGCATAGTTAATAAGTCCAAAAATTTTACTTATTTTGCTCAAAAGGATTACTATATGTTAGCCTCTTTAATTGCTGGGCAACAAAGGAATGTGGGGGAGATTATCTTCAATGAGATGAGAAGATTTCAATTTTCTTCATCAAAATCCGCAACCATACCATACCCTAAGCTTGTATCCTTCATCCTGATGAAAAACAAGATATGGTATTTGGAAGGAACTGAAAGGGTACTCATTTCAAGGTTTGGTAAAACTAAACTAACTCATATGGGTATTAATCTTCCTGTGAGTCGAACCAAAGCCACATCTAAGAAGGAAACCACTCCATCCAGAGGTGATGAGGAACAATCATCTGCTCAAGGTCCTATTCCTCCTCCTTCCTTCATTAATGCCTCTCTTTCCAACCATGTGACTGAGGCAATTAATCAAGCTGTATCAAGTCTAAAGAAGGAGTTAGTGACTGAGTATGAGAAGCTTATGGAAAAGATAGAGGCACAGGTCATCAAATTGGTAGACAAGGCCAATACCAATTTTGAGTTGATGTTCAAAACTCAGGATGAGATGTCTCAAAGGATAACAAATATGGAGACCTTCTTGCGCTCACATTTCCCCTCTTCATCTTCAGAGGTGCCTCCAAAGACTACTCATACTTCTGTACCACAGACTCATGTACTCTTCACTGATCCAGATTCTAATGTTGATGTCACTTTTGATCGGTCGCCTTCACTACCTCCCTCATCCTCTGTACCACAACCATCATCTCCACCTATTAACCCTCTCTCTGCCATGGTTTCATTTGTTCCACCTCCTGGTACCACTTTTCCTCAGCCCCCTTCTGATGCTGACAAAACGGGGGAGAAAGATGTGTGATGATTTCTGAGCTATGGGATGTATTGGGAGTTTTGGTAGATTTTCTGTATGGGGTAGGATTTGATGTTATTTTAGATTATTAATTATTATGTTATTTACTTTATCAAAATTTGAAATCAAGTTTAATATTTATGACTATTTTCATATTTCAAGTTATTAAGTTATTTGCCTCATACTATGCTTATCTATGCTTATCTTGGTTATTAAGTGTCTAAAGGAAGTATTGTAGGAAAACTTGAACTTGAAATTAAAACATGATATGCATTTGGAAACATTGAAGTATTTCAAAAATTTTCTATCTTAATCAATCTTTCTTAAATTCCATCACAAAGTTTTTGTCATCATCAAAAAGGGGGAGAATGTTAGATCCCAAGTTTTGATGATAACAAAAAGATAATTATGTACAAAACATGGTTTTATAAGTTTAAGAAATGTTTCCAAAGTTACCAAATGCATATAGCATTGTTTTCTGGTATCTGCTGTCAAATTGAACTGGAGTGCTCGAGCATGAGCTTTGCACTCGAGCATAAATCCATTCTGTGCTCGAGCAGGTGCGAGTGAAAGCCAGAAAGTGTTCACCCGAGAGGCATGCCACTGTTATATTCACTGATTCACTAGAGCACCGGAGACAGGACTCGAGCAGAGAAGCCATTCTCACTCGAGCACATGCGAGTGAAGGTCTGCGAGTGCTTGGCCGAGAGCAAGTATTATCATTTCTTTCTTGATGCACTCGAGCAGAGACATCAATGCTCGAGCATGAGCATTCTGTACTCGAGCAAGGTACTGCGAGTGCTTGGCCGAGAGTCATGAAGTTCAAGGAAATGCAAGTGTGCTCGAGCACAACCTCATATGCTCGAGTGACACATCAGCACTTGCGAGTGAAAAATCTATCCCTCTCTAAATCTGATGCGAGTGCATGTATAGAGGGTATATTTCTTGAGAATATTCTTCTCACTCGAGCAGCAGACTGTGTGCTCGAGTGAGGGCCCACATCACCTGCGAGTGATAAATTTATCCCTCTAAAATTCTGATGTGAGTGTTGGTATTGAGAGCATATTCCTTGAGAATATGTGTCTCACTCAAGCAGGAGTATGTGTGCTCGAGTGAGGGCCCACATCACCCACAAGTACAAAATCTCACTCTTGCTAAAATGATATGTGAGTGATGACCTGAGAAGACACTCCCAGTAGAAAATGCAAGATCACTCGAGCAGGAGGAGTTGTGGTCGAGTGAGACCCCACATCACTCGCGAGTGAGAATTCTGTCTCTCTGAAATCTTATGCAAGCACAACCTTGAGTTGGGATTGAATTCAAGATCAAAAACTGGAAAAGTCAATAGTGGATGCGCACGCTCCAACGGACATGAAGAAATATGTTCCAGCAATCATTACCAACGTATCTATATATATGGGAACATCTGAATAGAGAGACACACAAGAACTCACTTACGAACGTAGCATCAAGTTCATTACTCTATTTTCCATTGTACTTGTGATTCTATGCTTCAGAGATTCTTATTTACTCTGTGAGAGAGACATTTCATTCAAACTCAATATTTGTTATTGAGGTAACTTAAGGTTGTGGAACCTTGAGTTGGGATTGAATTACAACTTGTAAGGGGGACCGAGTGTCCAGGTGTAGGAACTTGCTTGTACTGAGGTGCTAAGAACCCACTGAATCTTGGAAGTTATAGTGAAACTCTCAGAGAAGCTCTGAGGACTGGACGTAGGTCAAAGTGGTTGTGGCCGAACCAGTATAAATCCTGGTGTACACTTCGGTGATATTTCTCCTTACTCTTTCCTGTTTTAATTTCAACGTCAAGTTTTATATTTGCAACGAAATTTTTAAGGTCACCCAATTCAGCCCCCTCTTGGGTGAAACGCTTGCTCTAACAATATGGATTTAATATAAATGTTCATAGTGATGATTTATTAACCATAGTGAAATCAGGGGCAAAATGGTAAAATTGGAAATTTACCTACCAATTGGTCAGTTACTAAAGAGGAAACTCATTGGTAATTAGAGATCAAGGGTTAAGATCTATTGTCTATGGGTCGGAATCTTATGCTTTAAGCTTATGTGAGCTCATGGAGGGAGTGAACAAGATGATAACAAGTGTCATGTTGTGGGCCAATGGATCAAGCTAAAAGACAAATAATCACTTTTCTCTCTTCTCTCTCTCCTATGCGGTTTAAGGGGTATGGACCAATAGAAAATTGTACACTTTATCATAATCTCCATCTCTCATCATCTCTCTCCTCCTTCTTCCATTTCTGACGACCTCGAAGCAAGGGAAGAGAAAGAGAAAGCTTGAATTTTGGGTAGGTAATAGTTCTCCTATGCTCAAATCCTCTTCATTAAACTTGTTCATAGTGTTAAGAGCTCCATCTTGGTGGTTTCATAATTCTGAAAAGTGGTGATTTAGGTATTGGAGCAAATTGGAAGTTTGAGAATCAAGGTTATGATTTTAGCAAAGTGAAGAGGTAAGGATTTGATGCTTTTTGGAATAATTGTAGTGATTTTTGGATAATTTTGAGAAATTCTGGAATTTACCCTAGTTTTATGTCCATTTTGAATGTATGAATTTCATAGTGGATGATATTGGAATTTGTTCATTGGGAAGTGATTTAAGTATTGAATGTGGTTTTGAATTTTGGAAATGTGTTGTTTAGAATGGGGTATTGTGTGTGAATTAGAGACCCAAGAGCATAGATTGTGGTTAAAATGGTTTGTGGGTGTTTTGGAGGTTACCAATGTGTTTCTTAGGCAATGTTATATGGGTATGAGCTTTGTGTGGAGTTTGGGAACCATTGGGAGCAATTTTAACCAGTCTGGGAATTTCTGTTAGTTGTTGTGTTCTAAGCAATCTGATAGTATCACTCAAGTGAGGGATGATCTCACTCGAGTGCTGCCGTGTGTTTCCCCTTTCTCTTTTGTGTTTTGCTTGGGTTTCCATGAAGAAAGCACGAAAGTACTTCTTAAACCGCGACTGATGTTAGTGATCACTCGAGTGAGTATGGGTTCACTCGAGTGAAGGTGTGAGTTCTTGTTTAGGGCTGCATCTCAGGTTGTCACTTGCTAGTCATTGTTCAAGACTGTGTTTTGACACTCGCAAAAGTGGGCTCCTCACTCGAGTACTAAGGGTGGTGTTCAAGTGAGCTCTTCCCTATGATGTTGCATGTGCTCTCGGGTTCTCACTTTTTGTGTTCACTTCTGAGGACTCGAGTGGATTGGAGTCATCACCCAAGTGCAAAGCCTTATACTCGAGTGTTGTGAGCACTTTCTGGCCATAGTTGTTGCTCACTGTCAAACACTTGAGAGTTAGAGCCAGTCTCACTCAAGTACAAGTCTCTCATCACTCAAGTGAGGTCATCTTCACTCGTGTAAGTCAACCAAAAATCTGTGTTGTGCTTCTGAAAAAGGGGTCTTCAGGGAAGTTTCTTCCAACCCTTTTAGTATGTGTTTAGGCCTCTAATGGTCATCCTAAAGAGTTTAAATGATAACCAACTAAGAGTATTATGGAAATATGTACTTGGAAAAGAGATTGAACAGTTGTCCCTAATTCGGTTATAGGATTTGACATCTGTCAGACTCGTGAGCCCACTATGCAGAAGAACGTCAGGAAAGATACAGGTAGTGACTCCTCTCTTAGACTTTGTGTAAATGTATTGTATATATGCCTATCATGCATTGTGTTGCTGCTGCTGCCTTGTGCCTTGTGACGCTTTGTAGAGTTTTGTGATACTTTGTGCCTTGTGATGCTGCTGTATTGAGATTACAGTGAAAGCTGGCATAGTGATTACCACAAAAGCGGGCATAGTTCAATGTGATATAGCCGTGAGTGTTGTCGGTTGTGGCGTGAGCCATGACTCATAGTGTTGTTGCTGAACATGATGAACTTACATGCTTTGTGTTTATATATTGTATGAGTGATTTATTACTACTGGGATTCTTTAGGATCTTACTCTTTCCAATGACTAACATTTCTGACAGGGCAAGTGGCTCAAAAGGGAAGAGGACAACCAGGAGTGGTTAGGATCTCTTACAGACATTTGGTTGGGGGTTGGTTATCGATTGATGGTTTGGGATTACCGTTTGTATATGAGATGTAAATATAAATTTTTTGATATGTAATCCTCATTTTAGGAACCTTAAACCCATTGTGTATATATATGCAACCTGGGGTTGCTGAGATTTTTGTTACGCACTCTAATATTTATGATGTGATTTAATTGCTCAGGTAACTGTATTCGAAATGTGAGACTAGATTAATTATGCTTTTGAACTGTTATCTGGACACCCCATCTTGAAGATGAGCCATATGGATCCTAGTAAAGTGGAAGTGGTACGAAATAGAAGGGACTAGAACCTATTGCTAAGATATGCAGCTTTCTGGATCTTCCCAGTTCTTATCGAAATTGAATTAGAATCTCTTTTGAAGCGCTTTGCCATTGATAAAGCTCATGAGAATGAATTGATTGTTGTGTGGGATGATGTCTTTAAGAGTAGCTTTTGAGAGCTGAAGGAGAGGTTAACATTTGCACCATTCTTAATAATCCTAGATCCTAATGTTACAGTGAGACTAATGCATAAATTTGTAAGGGGTAATCGGGATGCACATTTGCATGGGGTGGATGCCCTTGACTATAAGACTATGTGACCCATGTGAGGGCTACAGTGACTCTAGTAAGTAAGGATTGGAATGTGTTCTAATGCAGTGGGGCGAAATGGTGGCATATGCCTCTTAATAGCTGAAGCCTCAGTAGATGAACTTCCCCACTTATGAATTTGTGCTAGAGGTGAATATGTATGATTGAGGATATGGTGACACTATTGTACCATATAACTGTACTGCCATCACGAGAGTCCCAAATGCTTATACAATCAACAAGAATTGAATGCGAGACAATATAGATGGATAAAGTTTCTAAAAGATTCTATGCTGGAAATTCAAGATCATCCGGGTGATATAAATATTATAACTAATGTTTTGAGTTGAAAGTAGTATAGGTGGCAGTCATGATGATACAAGAACAAAAATTGCATGAAGATTTCATAACTCTGAATTGCTGAATGACATATTCCTTTTTAGCTATAGTGATGCTAAGTGGAAAGTGATATAAGCACTGAAATTGAAGCAACCAAATGCACGATGGACAAGTAAGGTCCATATGAATATGTTCTTTTGCATAGCGCATTATTTATAAGAAAAGAATGAGTGTTGCACTAAAGGCTAATCTAAGATGAAAAGTCCTGGATAAGGCACTTGAGAGTAAGTATACTCTTCATCTAGGAGTAGTTAATAGATACCATAACTTGAAGTCCATGTACTAATGGACAAATAGAGAAAACTACACAAATGTTAGGGGACATGTTGAGAATTTGTGTCTGGATTTTAGGAGAAGTTGGAATCACTCCCTTCTATTTGTTGAATTTATTTATGACAATGGTTACCATGCGAGTATCCAATTGGCCCCACATGAGGTATTATATGGAAGGAAGTATCAATCTCCACCTAGATAAAATGGTTTAAGAAGAAATTGTATGGGTGGATCTAGTTGACAAACCACTGAACAAATGAAAATTTTTAAGAAGAAGCTTCTTGCAGTACAGAATGAACATAAAAGCTATGCTATCAAGAGTAGAAAACCTTTGAAATTTGAGGTTGATGACTAGGTATTTTTGAAAATTTTTCCTATTACTGGTATAGGCAAGGCGTCGAACACTAAGAAGCCAAGCCTTGGATATATTAGTCCTTTTCAAATATTGTCTAGAATTGGGCTAGTGGCATATTGGATAGTGTTACCCCTAAATTTGAGTGGGTTACATGATGTCTTCCATATAACACAATTAAAGAAATACCATCCGGACACCGAACACATGATTGAATACAAAGACATAGATATGCAAGATGATCTTACTTATAAAGTTGAACTAGAGTAGGTGATTGATCGATTGGAAAGATAACTTAAGCATCGAAGTATTTCATTTGTCAAGCTGGTCTGGAAAGGATTATCTCCTAAGGAAACAATCTCGAAAGTGGAGGAAGACATGAGAAGACGATACCCAAATTTTATGTTGTAAATCATGTAACAAATTTTGAGGATGAAATTTATTGTCTGGGGGGAAAATAATATACCTAAATTTTGTAACTAGTATTATTTTGTGTATATATGAGTTAGTATGATGCCTTATTCTTGTAGTCGGTTGGATGACCATATATATAATCAGTCTTAACCACTTTCGTAAAATTGTTTTAAATTCCAAATCTCAAGATAGGATTTGAACCTGTAGTTAAGTGGGTTTTTCTAAATTCAATGGTGTGCAACTCTATTACTACTCATCAACTCTCATCTTTATTTAATTTGATTAGAGTGATTCACTGCTCATTCTTAGTTCCTTTACCAGGGTAACGTACTAATATTCGGGTGTACGATCATCATGTCTATTGTAACCCCCTTCCTTGAAAACTGTTAATATGGTTTGAAAACATGTTATGAAGTAAAAGGGAGACCAAAAGATAATTGAAAACCATTAAAGTTTCCAACTACAAGATAGGATTTGGTCTTGTTATAAAGTGATTTTTCAAAACTTTTCAAAACATGATTAATGTGCTCTCGTTTCCGCTTTACCAAATATATTTGGCTTGCTTAGTTCAGTTCCAACAATTAATATCAGAGTGCTCAACAAAATTTCTTGACGAACTCTTGGGTTATACTCAAACTATTAGGGTCTATAGAGCATAATCGCCCACTTTAGTTCCCATACCGGGGATTATATACAAATTCACAAGTTTACATCATAAAAAATATATACATTCATCCCCAAAAACTAACAACCAACACAAAACTCTAGTCTCCTAGCCGGGAGCACTAGCCAACCATCTTTACCTGCTTTTCCTTACTGTACGTTAGTCATTGAAAAGTATGAGATTCATATGAATCTCAGTAGTAACATTTCACTCATATCATATATAATTAACAAAACATGTAAGCAATTATCACAAAAGCATAATTCGCAATAGCATTCACAACGGCATATACAGTAGCATTCACACTCGTGACCTTCTTCACATTTATGACAACTTTCACAGCTATATATGACAACTTTCTTAGTTATATATGACGGCTTTATTATCCGTATACTACAGCTTTCACAGCATATCTGACAGCTTTTACAGTTGTATACACATTCGTGACATTCGTCACATAGCAGCATTGACAGTAGCATTCACAATAGCATTTACTTTCATGACATTCGTCACATTTGTCACATTTCAATGATAAGTACATACATACAAAGCATTATACATGATAAAAGAGAAAGAGTCACTACCTTGGTCTTTCCAATCTTGTTATTGCACAGATTTCTTACACTCAAGGCAGATATCGAATCCTATAATTAGAATTACAAACGACAGGTTATTACTTAATCTAATTCTTCTTTAATTCAAACACTCAAGTTAGTTATCACTAAGGATATTTAATAAAATCAAATAAGGAGTTAAAGTAGTCAATAGCCTAAAAAACAAATTTCTAACCTCAGAGTTCAACAATATTACATTATGCCAATACATCTTCAATTTTCGCACAAGTGACCAAATCTGCATGAATTTTTCATCAACTTTGAAAAATCATATCTTTATGTACCAAAATCAAATTGTAATGATTCCAAAGGCTATATGACCCTTATTTAGTCTACTTTTGAGGAAAAATACTACCCATAGCAAGTTAGACATTCCCAGAATTGACATTTATTGCACATTGCCAGAATTCAACCCAGTTTTTATGACCTAAATTCAAAAATTCATAACTCCCAGTGTACAAATTGAAATGATGCAAGTAACATATCAAATTAAATTTTAATATGTCTACTTTTATTCTGGAAAGGTTCACCTCTATTGAACATCATTTGGTTATCCAAAAACACCATAAAATCAGGGTACCTCACTAAAATCCTATCCGGGAAGAAAATCTAGTTTTGCATTAAGTTTCAATGACCTAAAATTCATAACCTAGGGCTATTCCTACACCATTTTTTATATAGAACACAATGTTAACATCAAAATAAAAAAATTCTCACTCATTCCCCACATCCTATTTTGGGCAAAAATTCAACAAAAATTCTAACAATTACCATACTTCCAATTTGAGCCCCTAACTAGCTTCATATGTCTTCTAAGCATCATAAAACACCATGAACATAATCAAATCACCATGACTCCTCAAAACCCTAGCTTGGAAAAAATTAGGGTAGAATTACACATGTCAAAATACTCATTCAACCTACACAACTCATAGCTTAAATTAAAGCTAGTACTCACCTCTTGCTTTTCCTTAGGTTCTTTCTTTAGTTCTTCAATTTTTGCTCTTACAATATGGCTAAAAAGGCCTCCTCCTAAAATTTTAAAACCATAGAAATAAGCTCTTAGGGAGAGGAACAACATTCATGAAGACCTCAAGAGCAATAGAGGTGATTTGGAAGGTGAAAAGTGAGAAAAAACACCTACCTCTCTTTTTTGCTCTTCAAATACTCCCTTTCTCTTTCCTTTTCCTTTTCTTTCGTTTTGTCCTCTTTCTTTTCCCAACTTAGCCAACTTTTAATAAGTGTGAGGGGGTGAGAGATGTTTTAATATTCATTCCTTGGCTTCTTGAAATCACTTGGCCGAAAATTAGCGAAGACAAAGAAGAGAAATAATGTGTGGCCAATATTTTGGCTTCTTGCACAAGTTGGTGATTGATTGACCATATGTAGTTAATTTACTTTTGATGAAGCTTTCTCTTTCATCTTCTCGTCTTCTTTTACACTGAAATATTGCCTCAAGATAGAGAGGAAATATTGACCAATTTTGCTTTCCTAAAGCTTGCCTTTCTTGCCTTTCAATCCTAGCCACAATTGTTGACCTTTCTTCCCTTCTTCTTTTCTTTCTTTTTCACTTGGTCAATGAGTATAGACTTTCTTTTATTTAATTCCTCTTCCCTTACCTTGGTCTTAACCGAAATGTTTCAATAAAAACACAAGGAAGAATATTAACGACTTGATTAAAGTTATATGTGATCAATATGACTAAAGTCATCTTGTAAAAGAGTTGAAATTTTGACCAAATCTCTCTTTCTTCCTCCTTTACCCTTTTTGGACAATTTTAACAATATGAGCGAGGGAGTTAATTTTCTGTTTGACTCTCATAATTACTCTTACTTTTCTATTGACCAATCTTTGCCCTTCGTTTTTGTTTCCATTCCTATCCTTAAGATCAAAGGATAGATGTCCCTTTAGCCCCTAATTATTTAGATTGCCATTAACTTTTTATTTGTTTCCTTTCTTTCTCTTCCATATGCCATTTTCCCCTTCTTCTTATGTTCAAATTAGGCCTTTGGTCATTTTTAGTTTAGTCGAAAAGACTAAATAGTTATCTTATGTTAATCGGAACTAAAGTCATAACAAAATTTTTTAGGGTAATTTGGCATTAATCCTACTATCTATTATGTACATTTAGCCTTTGAGTACATTTTGGGGTATTAGATCTACCATTACTAGGAGTACTAGTCTTATAGTGTATTTATACATACATCATGTACATCATATACAATTCCTCAAAATTCGATAACCAAAAAAAGACCTAAGCCTTTATCTATATGCTCTAGCCATCCTTGTTTACCTACTTGCCCTTTGAGCTGCTTGCCCTTGCTGTAGGTTAGTCATTAGAAAGAGTGAGATTTATATGAATCTCAGTAGCAACAATTCACTTATATGGTATACAATTTCATAGAGCATGTAAGCAATCATCACATAACAACATTCATAACATTCATAATAGTTCTTGACATGCTTGGCATTCGTAACATTAGTTACAAATGATGATATACAAATAAATATAAAGCATTATACATGATATAAGAGAAAGAGTCACTACCTTGATCTTTCCGATCTTGTTCTTCCACGGATTTCTTGCGCTCAGGGCAGATATCAAATCCTATAACTTGGAATTAAGGATGACGAGTTATTACCTAATCCAATTTTTTAATAACTCTATAGTATTTGGGTTGGTTATCATTTGAGTCCTTTAAGTAGCTATTAGAAGCTCAAAAAAATTCCTAAAAGGGTTATGAAGAGCTAGAACAATCACCGCCTTTCAAAACTATAAAATCTTGAAATTAGGTGTTGGTCGCGGCCAAGGAAATTCCCTGTTCTTAGCTCAACTTCAACAAATCAAAACTAAATCTACAAAAATCAAAATGGAGTGGTTCAAAGTTCTATGGAAAGCTCTTTAAGTCCTCTATATAGAAAAAATATGAACCAGTACTATCTACAACCACAAAATTACTAAATTCCATAAAGTCCCACACTATTACATAATCAAGTCTAGAAACAGGGCACAACTTCAAAAACCCATAACTTTCAATCCATTAGTCAAAATTGCTTATAATACTAATCAAATTAAAGCCCAGGACATCTAATTTAGTCTTAAAAAGTTTCATAACATTTGGACTAGGTTTGACTAATAAAATGCTTTGCACAACAACACTGCCTCACTGGAAGCATTCAAACAGCATGCGCTTGTAACTTCAAAAATTTCCATATTTGTATACAAATTTACAAAAATCTTAAACATATGTGCTCCCACACAATTTTTCATTCTAAACCTAATGGAATTGTCAAATCAACCAAATTTTAGTTGAAACACAATGAAAATTCTCCTGGCCAAAAATTCCAGAATTTAGGGAAAATGTGATTTTCACTTATCATGCAATTAAACATCTTCCTTAAACTTCTAATCACATGATTAACCACTCAAACACCTTTCAAACATAATTAATCAAGATTTGTATAGCACCTCCCCTTAGGGTTTGGCATCCCAAAAATTACAAAATCAATCAAAACAACCATCAACCAACACCATATATATGTCAAAGTGAAGCTCTTTCTCACCTCTTGCTCTTTCTTGAGTTCTTTTCTTGATCCTCCAACTTTGGATCTTGCTAGAAGTCTCAAAAAACCTCTTCTTGAAACTCTAAAATTATAGAAATAAAGCTCTCATCAAAAGGAACAACCTTTTTGAAGACCTCAAGAGCAAGAGAGGTGATTTGGAAGGTCAAAATTGAAGTAGAACACCTTACCTTTATTCTTACTTCTCTTTTCTTTCTTTTGGCCTTGCTTGGCCAACTTGTGTGTTTGAGGAGAGAGAAAGCTTATATGATTTTTCTCTTTTTTGGCCACTTAAAGGCTTGGCCGAAAATGGCCTAAGGAAATATGGGAAAAGGAAATAACATGTGGCTACCATTTTCTTTCTTGTACAAGCCAAACGGATTTACCATGTATGGTAAATTCTTCTTTAATTGTGTTTACTTTTCCCTTCCCTCTTCTCTCCTCTTTTTGAATGAAATATGAGGCTTTTGGAAGGATAATTATCCATTTAAAATATGACAACTTCACCTCCTCAAATAATAATATCAACTAGTCAATTAGCATGATAAATATGACTTTGCTCCTTTCTTTTTGAACTTGACTTTAATGTCTTCCAAGAGATCCATTTATGTTCAAATATCTAGTTTTTCTTTCCTTCCTCATGCCATACAAGAATATGGCCCCTTTTACATGTAAGACATCATCTTTATGTAGCCTACAATTGTTGACAAAAAGTGTGCTTCTTGAAGAGCCAAAAAGAGCTTCTTGATGTATTACAATTTATCGCCTCCTCACATATTGTTTTAGTTCCAATTGTTGACTTTCAACATCATCTTTTTCTTTACCTCTTTAACTCATATGAAACATGGCCTAGGAAGGAGATAAAGGAGCTTTTAGAATTAACTTCATCCAACTCCTTAGTTATATTGTAATGGCCATAAGACACTTGCCTACGATTTTTGACTTTTCTACCACTTTTACTTGGCTAAAATTGCTTCAACTTGTGGCAATATATCTTAAACATTAATTCCCTCTTGCCCTCCCCTTTTTGGACGTCCCAAGTCTAAGAAAAGGGAACATATGGGCCTTGGAATAAACTTAACCCAATGATTATTTTACCATTTTTGTACTTGCTGGAAAACTGGGCAAAATTTTCATCAAACTTTGAAAATTCATATCTTTATTTATAGACATCTACTTGGTGTGATTCCAAAGGCAATGTTACCCTTATTAAGTCTATTTTCAAGCAAAAATATAGCCTTTAGCAAAATGGAAGCTCATAATTTCTAGATTTTCCATTTTTGGACACTGTCACTAAAGCTAGCCAGTGTCACTGGGCTAACTTCAAAGTTCATAACTCTTTATGTACAACTTCAAAATTCATAACTCTTTGATAAGTCTACTTTCATTATGGAAAATATCATAGGCATTAGACATTATTTTCCTATTTAAAAATGTTACACAACAAGATTACTACACAAGGAAACTTACTGGCAACAAATTCAAATGTTTACAATTTATGTTCTAAACATACTCATGTTGTGTATGACCACCAATTACCTTGTTTTATCATTTCATGTGCTCTTTAATTCACCATTTTATTCCCTTAAATATAAGAAATTTTGGTAGCCAAAATTCGAGATGTTACAATTAGCCAGAAGAATATGCTAGTACAAATGTATATATGTGCATTTAGAAAAATTGGCGACTCCTAAGAGACTTATACATGGTGCCATATAGGAAGACTTAGGAAATAATGGTGCCATGATCTAGTGTGGGTCCCACATGGATATCCGATTCCACTACAATATTCTGGTACATACACTTGGCAATTCCCTAAGATACAAGGGTAGGTGGCATTATTCAATATCCACAAGGGACATATAGCACTCTTCGGGTAGCCACCAAGACACATGGCAATAATCAGGTAAAAGCAAGACACGTGTCACAAAACTGCATGACTCCATATCAAAAAGTAGCTTTATTAAAATAGCTTTCATCAAGAAGCTTTATTAAAGTAACATTTGACTTTTTTCCCTAATTAATCAATCATATGGTGACATTTACAATTTAATATCATATATATTCTGAATAGCTAGTCCAATTTACTGGTCTCCGGTCTGGCTACAAACCTGATTTTCCCTAATATCAAACCAAAAGCCAAATGAATTCATAAGACTTCCACTTTCCTGACAAATAAAGTCATCCAAGTATGAGGGGGGAAGGGGCATAGATCTCAAGAGGTGCATCGGCCACCTTGCAATTTCAAGAAATAGCATCTAGCACTCCAAAGCACTAGATACCCTGTAATTTTCCAAAATAGCAACCAGCACCCTAAATTTTTAAGCACTTGACACACATAATTAAAAGATCATCCAACACCCCTAAAGGTTATTAAGTTTATACAGCCACAAAATATAGGGGACAAATCAGAAAATTACTGTGAAAAAGAAAGGGAAGAGAAGTTTAGTGTTCTTGAGTTTAATCGCCGATTTCAAGCCTGATATCGCATTTTTAGCCAATAGAGCCTACACAAATCTTCTTCTACTCATCAAGAGCTATATTTTTACATTCTAAATTTTTGATTAGAGGTGTTTGGTGTCATCATATTGGTGGAAGTACTGCTGGAATCAAGAACTAATCGTAGAATCGAATAGAGGTAATCTTAACCTTCAATTTGAGTATAGTTTCTTAATGTTTTGATAAATATTTTAAAGTTAGGGATCCTCTAGGGTTTTGGCCAAGAGAATAAATTAGAGCTTTGATGGTTTTATAAGGATGAACATGATGTTAGATGAGGTCTTACGATGATTAATAACATGTCTTGAGGTTGAAATTGCAAGAACAACTTTTGCCAATTTGGGTTCAAATTCAGCCAACTTTCGTTCCTAGGGTTAGAGCTAGATTTTGGTAAAATTGAGGTCAGAAATGGATTCTATAGCAAAATTATCTAGGAATAGCTTGTGGATATTATCTTTAGATGATTGGTTAGAAAACCTTAATTTTTGGAACCTACAGTCTTAATGTTTAATTCTGCTAGATTCAAATCAAACTGATTTTGGGTTGTTTTTGAATTATCAAACCTTGGTCAATATTGTGATATTTTACAAGATGTTAGTAGACACCTTAAGCTTTCAATTGATATATAGAATGCGCCATTTGGCTTTGTAAATTGTGAGGTATGGTCTATTGAACTTGAGGTACAAACACTGGAATGCATTATGAGGTAGTAATGTTAGTCAAGGATTCTTGAGGTCTTGCCCCTGTAATTAGCACTGAATGGTATTTTTCCTTGAAAGGGGACTTAAAGAGCTTCCATAAAACTTTGAACTACTCCATTTGGAATTTTATAGATTAATTTATGAATTTTCAAATTGGGGTGACAAATCTGCCAGATTAGGGTAACCTACAGATTTAAGGTATTTAAGGTAAACTGCGATAAGATTGATCTCAAAGGGTAGAAACATGTACTAGAGCTAGTGCATACTCCATTTGACATAATATAAGAGCCTTAGAAGATAACTAACCAAGAAATATTAGTGGTTAAGAGCTTGGGTTAAGTAATAACATATTCGTTTGTGAATTCTAATTTATAGGATTCGATCTTTGCTCAGGCCGACCAAGAGATTGATAACAAGAACAACTTGTTAGAAATGCATTCCGGTAATAACTCTTTCTTTAATATACTATGTAATACTCTGTATGTGTGTTTTACCATCAAATGTGTTAAGTTCCAAGCATGCAGAACATATCGGGTAGACGCCTAAGGCAGCTAAGTATATGATAGGTAGACGCTTGTGTTTGTAAACAAGCACTGTGGTAATTGACCTATATATGTTGTACTGCATGTTGATGTAGCAGATGCTCCTGTAATGCTTATTATGTGTGATGGTTGTAATGTAAGCTTTGTATAGTTGCATTTTATATGAATGCATGCCTGTTACTACTGAGATTCTTCCAAATCTCACCCTTTTCTAAAACTTATTACACAGCAAAGACAAGTGGCACAAAAGGTAGAGAGGTAAGCTCTGGTAAGTAAAGGAAGAAGCTATTTTGCTGACTATCTGTATATTTTGTAATATGTCAAAAGATAGTTGAGTAGTCTTATATGGCTATACATTATGTATGTATATGAATAAGCGTAGATGTAATAGTAAAGATAGTATAAGGTAGTATCAGAACACTTAGTTATTTTATCAAAATATTTACATATTTGGTAATATTGACCCACATAAAGGTAAGATCAATACATAAGATAAGGGTATCGTACCCAAGCATGGTGTCAGAGTTATTAGAGAGCAGTAGTATTGAGTATACAACCATAATGATAGTATTAGTATCAGTATAATTCATATGTATACGTTAAATAAAGGAGACTTTTGAATTATGATGTTAATCAAGAAGTTTACAATAGGTATCAAAATAACTGTGATGCTGATTCTAAGTTTTGAAGAACAATTACTCAAGTGTGACTCTAAATCACTCAAGTTCTTACTTTGTTACTTGAGCACTCGAGTGATATTAGTTAAGGTATACTGATAATCACTAGCGAGTGACTTGGTAGTTTTGTGTTCTGCAAAAGATTTTTATCACTACCGAGTAACGTACAAGTGATTCATATCACTCAAGTGCTCAAACTATCACTCGAGTGATCTTCCCTTAGAATATTTAAACACTTTCTTATCATTTATGGGTAACTTGCAAGTGATCTTGAATCACTTGAGTTATTTATCATCCACTTAAGTGATACCATTGAAGATCACATTACCTCAAAATCACTTACAAGTGACTCGCTAATAAAGGCCATCACTTAAGTGATCCTTCTATCACTCAAGTGAAGAGATGTATATCACTTGAGTGCTTAACTTGTCACTCAAGTGATCTACTCTTATCATATCACAAACTTCTTGATCACTTGCGAGTGACCTGCAAGTGATGCTCATCACTTAAGTGCTTAACTTGTCACTTAAGTGATATGCTTCCATCAGATTACAAACTTTCTGATCACTTGCCAATGACCTATAAGTAATGCCCATCACTCAGTGCTTACCATAAAACTCAAGTGATTTTATCTCTGAACTCTTCACTTAATATGATCACTGTCAAATGACTCATTAGAGTTTTGTAAGTGAAGCTTTATCACTCGAGTGCACTTATTATCACTCAAGTGATCCTCTTTGGTTAACCTTGGTTCTACTTATCTATCACTCAAGTGATTCTTCTAAGGTAGAGAAGATCACTTTAGAGTTTCACTTTTCTATTTTCAGATCACTTAAAGTAGAAAAAATATCACTCCAGTGACTTGTTGATTTAAGTTATTAAATAAACACACACATCACTCTAGTGCATGAAATCTTCATTAGAGTAACTTGAATCATCAAGTCAACTTTATGTCATCCTTCTTTCTTGTCAAATACACTTCGATATCAAGGTTTGTTATCATCAAAACATTATGAGCCAACAAGGCCAGAAATGATGTTATAATGAAAAATAATGTTCTTTATTTTGTTTAGGCTTGAATAAATTTATATTTATGAAATTTAAATTTTTAAAATTTTACATTGAACATTTATTATTGTTTAATTTTTTGTTGTTGCAAACTTGCAACTTTTCATTGTAAATTGAAAATTATAATTGAAAACTAAAGAGAAAACACATGTGTGCTTAAGCATAATTCAAGACAAGAACAAGTAGGCTCTATTTCTTAAGAGGCGGATAGTGCTTTTCCAAATGAATGTAAATAAGAAACTCAAGACATGCACATTATACTATACTACTGTAAAAATCTTGATACATGATGGTTATTAAATGTCATACTTCATGGTTCGAACCATCACATATGCCAGAACTATATTTGTTTCGCACATATAAATCACAATTCCGAACCCTTATTCATTCTAGATCTATTATAATAGTTATAAGATAATACTCATTACGTATTAAAGCATGGTGAGGCCATGATATGCGTATTGGTGAGATAATAAATGATGGTCACACATAAATAACCTTAATAATATATGGAAATACTTGCACAATAACAAGAGTTCCTCTTTTACAATTGTTATATATTGATAGTAATGCTAATGGATTTATTTAAACAACCACTATATATAGTTGACATAAATAACTGTTGTAATATCGTAGATTTCAAGCCTAGAGACTTGAGGATAAGCCTGTATCAGGTAGACGACTAAGCCTAGTTTGCGAAGAGTCCCAAGAATGATGAGAGATAGAAAGACTCTTAAGGACTATTTGATTTGGCCCTACCGAGTAGGGGGAACAATATTTCTAGGTAGTATGATTAAAGTGCCGTGCAGATGTGCACAGGACACATATACGATGCCATTTGGTTGGTAGAAAGATGCCACCCAACTATGTCAAAAAGTATGGGACAAGTTAATCAAGTAAAGTATGCCGATATATGAGGGCATATGGTATTTTTAGGGTGGACCAGTATGCCTTGCGTTTTTGAAGAATACAGCGGTATACACTATGCTTTGGGGAAAGATACTGGCTTGTAACGCCATGTGGGACACCTGGAAAGATCTTGAGGCCACAGGGACACATGGTGCAAAACCAAGTGACTTCGTATAAAGTAGCTTTAATAAAGTAAAAGTAATGATTAAAGCTAAAAAATCTTTATTAAAGCCACCCTAGTTGACAAATCAAGAGGTGCCACCTAGCACAATGGTCAGGGAATTCATCAGTCTTCGATCAGGTCATGTACCTGACTTATTGGACACCGAGCACAAAAGCCAGATGAAATCATTAGACCTCTTCTTCCCTAACCAGTGGGTGATAGCTAGGAGGAGAGAGGAAAGAGAATAATTAAATTTTGGCACATGTCCTATTTCCTAATACTCCTCATGCAGGTCAGGTGAATTTCCCAGTAGTTAGGTTGACTAAGCTAGAGAAAAGGAGAATTGGGCACCCAGTATTATTGTACACTTAACACTTGTCATTAAAGCATCTTCTAACACCTTCAAGGGCTATTACTTTTGTGTAGCCCATAAAAAAGAAAGGGGAAATGAGAAAAATCAAGGGAGAATGGAAGAGGAAATAGAAAGGATAAATAGTGAAAGTTCTTAACCTCTAGAGGCGATTTTACCTCCAATTCGGTGTTTCCAGCTTCCGAAGTCTTCTCTAATGTTGTTCCCCTTAATGAGAGCAACATTTCTATTGTTTTTTATTTTTCATCAGAGGTGTATGGTACTAATCACAAGATAAAGGTGCTGTCAGAATCAAGAATAGACAATGGCACCGGCTAGAGGCAACCTTAAACTTTGATTTAAGCCTAATATCTTGAGTTTTGATAGGTTAATTTTGGCGTTATGGTGTTTCCCTATTTCAACTAGACCCTAATTTATGGGGAAGGATTATGATTTTATTACCTCTGATACTTCCAAAGGGTTTAAGGTGAAAAACTATATGGGATAGCGGTGAGAAATCGGTCCCAGAAGCATTAGGATCAAAAATAGAATTTTAGCCCAATAACACCTAAGTTTTCGTCAAACCTGGAATCTTAAGGAAATAATATGAATTTGATAACTTTGATGATTTTAATGGATTCCTTGGGCAAAATTGTGTGGGGTTAAGTTGTGGTTGTGATTTTAAAAAGGTTGGATTGAAAACCTAAAAATTGAAGTTAAAGGAATAGTGCTGCTAGATTTTTTTTTCAGGAGGCAAGTTGTTTGTGGTACGATTTTGTATGAACAAATGTTGTCTAATAATTCTGAAATTTTTTAGAATAATAGTAGACACATTAAGCTTTAATGTGATATAGAATATATGCCATTTGGGTTAGTATTTTGGGAGATATGATTCTCTAAATTTTAGGTACTAAATCTGGAACAAATCCTGGCACAATTGTGTTAATTGAGGATTCTGGAATTCTGGGCATATAACTAGTAGTAGGTGATATTTTCCATTTAGACTTGAAGAGCTTTACCTAGGACTTTAAACCACCTTATTTAGGGTTCTAGAGAATAAGTTATGATTTTTTCAAATTAAGGTGATAAATTATAGCAGCATAGGCTTGATACAAAAATGAGGAATTGGAGTGAATTGTAATAAATGTGAACTCCAAGGGTCAGTTGAGCACTTGGACTAGTGTAGCCATATTAGATGTTCAATTTTCATGGCTCTAATGCTTTAACGCATAATGTGGTTATGTGACTAGGGCCATGAGGTAGAAAGAAGAGGCAAGGGAAGCAACTTCACTAGTTGGAAGAAAGGAATAAGAGGAGGACTTAAAGACAAGAGGTAGTTAAACTCTCCTAACTTGCATGTGTTTGATGATATATGTTATTACTTTGATGAATTATATGAACATATGTGAACAATTGAAGGTCTGTATGTATTTATGCTATAGCCATGAGTGTATTATAAAGTATTGAGCATGCATATGTCATTATGTTGGCATGAATTTATATATGCAAGTATGTCATACACTAAGCATTATCTTGCATGCATAAGTTAGCATTGTTTGTTACTGAGATTCGCCTAAATCTCACCCTTCCCCAACCAACCATACATGTTTGATGAAGTATAGAAGATTAATGCAGGAAGTTGCACAAGAGGGAATTATGGCAAAGAAGTGATGATTGACCTGCCCTATGTTATTTGTTAGATATTTTGGTATCCCTGTGTGGCTACACTATCTATATATGAATGTAAGTGAATGAACCAAGAATGAGCAAAGAAATAAATAAAGGTAACTCTGATAATAAAGAATAAGAAGAATTTAGTAACCCCATTAATAAATTTAAGAAATATTGTAATTAATGATCAGTGACCCCATGAATTAGAAATTAAGTCCCGGGTTTTAGTTCCTAAGTAACTTTTTCCCTTAAGCCGGTAATGCTTTCGCAGTGCTAAATAAAGGGGTCTAGGAACAGGTGTTACAATTTTGGTATTAGAGTAGTGATTATATCATTAGAATTGTCTTCTTAAAGGTAAAGGTCCAGTCAAAGTAAGGAGTTCTGACTATAGGTTATATTCTCTGCTCATGTAAACAATATAGTGATCCTTTATTAGTACTACTGTAACTGGGAGTTACAGATAGTAGAGGAAACAAAAGAGTTAAACCACCCCTATCTGTTAATCATTCTATAGAAGGAAGGGGTAGAGGTCTACACAGAGGAATAAACAGAGCTATAATGATGAATATCCTGAGGGAAAAGGGGTATGAGCTCTGGTAATGGTAAGCTGATGGCATAAGAATTTACCACTAGTTGGATTGAGGCTCTAAGATAGATAAGGTAGCATAGGGTTCAGATTTTATTGCTAACTCTAGAGCTCGTAATATTGAGATAGAATGTGATTTGGACCCTTACCCTATGTTATAGGAATACATAGGAGAGTTGTACGGAGAAGTTGGTACTGTTTATATTTCCCGGTAGGGACAGTACCAAGCATCTATGGGGAGACAGACATGTCATGCAAGGATTAAGTTATGTATGGGCTACCAATACCCAATAACAAATGGCATTGTACTAGCATTGATGCCCAGGATCTCATCATAATTCCACGATTAATCATGCTCAGGCGAAAGAAATCCTGGGGTGGGTAAACCCCTAAGAAGAACCTTGGAAATTTGAAACCTTGTGATTAAAGGTTTGGAATTCTGATTAGAAGTTCTTAGAATACATAAAGAATGATTAGAGTCATAGAGATGATAAGGTAAGTATTGATCTTTAATCCGAACCATTTATATTGTAGTGAGTACTACCCAGAAAAGTTCATTTGATGGGGTTGTAGAAACATGAGGCATAGTGATTATTTTGAGGTTTCTCTGTGGTAAGTAATGATTCTTAATAACATTGTAGTGTTAAAGATATATATGTATGATATACGGTAATGTATAATTAGTGGTGATTATGCCATATATCAATCCTAGAGGAACCGATATGATCGTACTGAAGGTTGAGGATAGGTTTGAATCAGATCTAAGTTGAAATAGTGCTTAGGTCAAAATATGAATCAGGTTGTACTATGGTTCTATTTCATGACGGAAGTTTGAACCTTGTGAACCTTGTGGATTGTGTTGAACCTTCATTAATGTTTTAAGGATATTACTTAAACACCGTGAAGGTTAGAATAGGCATTATTGATCCTGATTCTTAGCATACTTATTACGTATAATTGAGGAAAATAATTTCTAATTTGTGTGATGTCGAGGTTCTAGCCTTCATACTGAACCTAAAAGTTGGATGTCTACCTAAAATCTAGAGAAGGAATACCAAGTGAACCATAACCCCAAAACCAACTATTAAGTTCTGATTCCTTAAGAATTTGAGATAGCCCATAGTGGGTCAAGGTATTTGAGCATGAATTCCCAAATGATATAGAATAGATTTGGGAGCAGAATCATTAGCTATTGACGCTTTGAGAATAATAGTGTAAAAGCTCCTGTAAGATAAGTTGGATTATAGGCAGAAGTATGATGCTTTCCTGTCTATGATTCCTTGGTAGATTTGATCTGCCTACCATTCCATAAACTTAAGGTGATCCTAGGAATTAATTAATTGGTGACAGAAAAGGTATTGTTAGAAGATGTAATAGTAGCTATTGGATTCCTTGTACGACGTGGGTAAATTACCCTGATAAGGAAAGTAAAGTTATACTTGGAGCGGTACTAATATTCAAAGTCCATATAGAATGACCTTGATGAGATAGCAGAATTAAATAAAGCATATTACAAAACTGCTAAAGAAGAGGGACCTTATAAGATTTGGGTTTCCTATTATAATGGTACTTCCATTCAGAGATAGCCAACTGAAGAAAGCTACCTACTAAGGATTCTGATCGAAGAGGGCTATTAATGGAAGCCCTTATCAGAGAAGGCTACCTACAAAGGGTTTTGATTGGAGAGGGCTACCTACAGAGAGTTCTGACCAAAGGGGCTGACCGATAAAGTGACTAAGTAAAGCACTGAGTGCAGTACAGAGCTACCATGATGTCAAATCATAGCATTGAGCCATCATGATGTCGAATTATAGCATTGGGCCAATGTGATGTCGAACCATAGTGTGAAGACATCGTGACATTGAACCATAGAGTAGAGCTACCAGGATGTCAACTTTTAAGAGTCATATATTTTAATGAGGCCCACATCATATAGGTTTCCTAGAAGATGGGTTTGTGTGACCTAGTCTATCGCCATAAGATGCTCCAGTACTAGTTAATAAAAGAAAGATAAGGAAGGGAATTAAGAAAGAAAAGGCTGATGGTAAGCAACTATTGCTCTCATATCTTATGTAATGATTCTGTATGTATATTTCTACCATCAGATATATTTGCGTTATGAATATCTGGTAGGTAGTAAAACCTATTAGGCTAAAGTATCCTTAGGCGGTCAAACCTGACGGGCATAGGCCTAAGGCTGTAAGACCTATAATGCTTATAGCATAGGGGTGATTCCCCACACAATAAGACCTAATGAGCATTCAGAATATGCAGGGTGGTTGTTTGGGGCCAAATACACTAGTGGACACCTGGGCCATAGAGATTTCTTTTATGCATGGGTAGACACTCGAGGCCTATTATGCGGGCGGACGCTCAGGGCCATATGACTTTTTTTGCACCGGGTGGACTTCCAAAAGCCATATGACTTGTTTACCAAGCAATTTGGTGTGGGACTAATGGTCTAGTAGTTGTCGTTATGCTATATGTTAACGTGTCAAATGCTCTTGTGATGATTGTTGTGATGATGGTTTGTTTAGTATGCTTAGTGAACATTACATAAGAGTATGAATGGCTTGAGTAGCAAGAGATAGAGCCAGTAATGAATTCAGAATACCTAATGGACTGTGTGTCCCAGATAGCTAGACTCAATATGTGTACAATAAAGATGATGGACTAGATGCCCTAAGGCCATAGGACTTGATGGACTAGTAAGTCCTTAGGTCAGCAGAATGTGATGTATTTGAAAATTGTGTCACAGGAGGCTCTAAGCGGTAAGACCTAATATGCAAGTTTGTATGAGGAGATGTCTCTAGTCTATAAGACTTGTGTGCTTAGTGCTATGGTTGATGCATAGCGCAATGACATTAGAGTAGTATGTCCAGTGTATATCTTAAGCCTAACAAAACATTCAGACTATACCAGGTTGTAGCCGAGGCACTAAGTCCCGAGATGCCTATGGCATAGGGGTGATTCCATGGCAGTAAGACCGGAATATCTAGCGATGTGGGAATAGAAAGACCCATAAGGCTTGATATTCATATATTGTGATTCAGGCCAGTCCCGAAGAGACTGTAAGGCTTTATATTGTGATCCGGGTAGAGTCTCAAATAGGTTGTAAGGCCTGGTATGCACACAGTATGATCAGGTTAGAGTCTTGAAGAGGTTGTGTGGCCTGAGAGACCAAGTGCTGAGAGAATATGCTAGTAGGTCCTATGTTGTGAACTTATGCTACATACTATGTATAGATGAATGAGAATACTATAAGATGATTGGTGAATACTATATGAGATCCATGTTAATAATATGATGATTGTCTTACATGCTCAGTGAGCTTGCATATGAAAGAGATAGATTGAAAAATGACTTCTATTGCATGCTTATTAAGCTTGCCCATGAGATAGATAGACTGAGTGTCTAGAATGATCCCTGAGGTACGAATATTCAAATTTCAAGGATAAATTTATTAAATAGGAGGAGAATTATAATATCATAGATTTTAGGCCTAGAAACTTCAGGATACGGCAGTATCAGGTAGACAACTAAGGCCAATTTATGAAGAGTACCAAGAATGATGAGGGATAGAAAGACTCTTAGGGACTATGTGATATGGCCCTACCGGGCAGGGGGCTCAATATTTCTAGGCAGTATGTTTAATGTATTAGTATAGATGTGCACATGACACATATACGGAGCCATTTGGTTAGTAGAAAAATGCCACCCAACTATGCCACATGGCATAGGACAAGTTAATCGAGTAAAGTATTCCGATATGTGAGGGCATATGGTGTTTTTAGGGTAGACTAGTATGCCCTGCGTTTTTAAGGAATACATCGGTATACCCTTTGTTTTAGGAAAAGATACTGGCTTATGGTACCATATGGGGTCCACAAGTGGACAGTAGATAATTCCTCAAGCTAGAAGCCATGTGGCTCCATCTGAGGGCTTACACAGAGTGACCCTATATAAAGTAGCTTTAATAAAGTAACAGTAATGATTAAACATAAATTATCTTTATTAAAGCCACTTTTTTACTTTCTTCCCTAGTTAATCAATCAAGAAATGCCACCTAGCACAATGTATCTAACTTACCAGAATACCAAGGTTGAAAGCCGGAAGAAATCATCAGACCTCTTCTTGCCTGACCTGTAAAGGATGCCTATGAGAAGAGAGGAAAGAGAATGATTTTATTTTGGCAGATGTCCTATTCCCTGACATTCCTTAGGTAGGTCAGGTGAATTTCCTATGTTAAGTTAACTAAGTCAGAGAAAAGGAGTACCGGGCACCTTAGATTTTTGTGTACTTGACATATGTCATTAAAGGATCTTCCAACACCTTTAAGGGTTATTAATTTCATGCAGCCTAGGGAAAATAAGGGGGAAATTGATAAAAATCAAGGGAAAATGGAAGAGGAAAGAGAAAGATAAATAGTGAAAACTCTTGATTTCACCTTTGATTCGGCGTTTCCAGCTTTCAGAGTCTTCACTAATGTTGTTCCTCTCAATAAGAGCAACATTTCTATGGTTTTTGATTTTTTTGATCAAAGGTTTTTGGTGCGATCACAAGGTGGAGGTGCTGCTGAAATCAAGAACAGACTATGTCACTGGCTAGAGGTAACCCTAAACTCTGATTTAAGCCTAACATCTTGAGTTTTGATAGGTTAATTTTGGAGTTATGGTGCTACCCTGTTTCAGCTAAACCTTGATTTATGGGGAAGGAGTGCGATTTTGTTAGCTCTAATGCTTCCAATAGGATAAGGACAAAAAACTGTGTGGGATAGCGGTGAGAAACCGATCCCGGAAGCATTAGGATCAAAAACAGAATTTTGGCCCAATAACACCTAAGTTTCAGGCAAACCTGGAATCGTAAGGAAAGAATATGAATTTGATGATTTTGAGTATTCCAATGGATTCTTTGGGCAAAATTGTGTGGGGTTAAGGTGTGGTGTGATTTTAAAAGGGTTGGATTGAAAACTAAAAAATTGAAGTTAGAGGAATAGTACTGCAAGATTTCATTTTCTAGAGGCAGGTTGTTTTTTACGTGATTTTGTACTATCAAATGTTGTCTAATAATCCTGATATTTTTTATAATAATAGTAGAAATGTTAAGCTTTAATGTGATATATAATATATGCCATTTGGGTTAGTATGTTGGGAGATATGAATTTCTAAATTTTAGGCACTAAATTTGGAAGAAATCCTCGAACAGTTGTGTTAATTGAGGATTCTAGAATTTTAGGCATATAACTAGTAGTATGTATATTTTCCCATGAAGTAGACTTAAAGAGCTTTACATAGGACTTTGAACCACCTTATTTAGGGTTCTAGAGAATAAGTTATGATTTTTCAAAGCATGGTGATAAATTCTGGCTTTATATGCGAAAATAAGGAATTGGAATGAATTGTAATAAATATGAACTCTAAGGGTCAAGTTGAGCACTTAGGCTAATGTAGCCACATCAGATGTTCAATTGTCATGGCTCTAATGAGTTAACACATAATATGGTTATGTGACTAGGGCCATGAGGTAATAAAGAAGAGGCAAGGGAAGTAACTTCAATGGTTGGAAGAAAAGGAACAAGAGGTAGTTAAACTCTCCTAACTTGCATGTATTTGATATATGTATGCTTTTGTGATGATATGTGTTATTACTTTGATGAATTGTATGAAACATATGCAAATTATTAAAGCTTTGTTTGTAGTTATGTTATGGCCATGAGTGTATTGAAAAGTATTGAGCATGTAGATGTCATTATGTTGGCATGAATTTGTGTAAGCAAGCATGTCATACACTAAGCATTATATTGCATGTATAAGTTAGCATTGTTTGCTACTAAGATTCCCCTAAATCTCACCCTTTTCCCAATCAACCATATAGGTTTGATGAAGTATAGAAGAGCAATGCAAGAAGTTGCGCAAGATGGAATTATGATGAAGAAGTGATGATTAACCTGCCCTGTGTTATTTGTTAGATATTTTGGTAGCCCTATGTGGCTACACTGTCTGATATGTATGTAAGTGAATGAACCAAGAATAAGCAAAGAAATAAATAAAGGTAACTCTGATATAAAGAATGAGAAGAATTTAGTAACCCCGTGAATAAAGTTAAACAATATGGTAATTAATGATTAGTGACCCCATGAATTAGAGATTAAGTCCCGAGTTTGGGGGACTGAGTAACATTTTACCCTAAGCCAATAATGTTTCCGCAGTGCTATATAAAAGGATCTAGGGACGAGTGTTTCAACGATTGTTAGTCAACAATCATGATTTATCAAAGCTAATTTTTTATAAAACCAAATTGGGGGGGAGAGGTTGCTGTTTTCAATATGCCTCTGCATATATACATGTTTACAAAACAAATCACAATATATATTTACATTTATTCATATACAAAACAATACCACAAATCAAAAAATATTTGCAGTCACTCATGTACATGTATACCTATTAAAACAAAAACTTTAAAATAAACAAATAATTAATATCAAGAAATATATAGTCATTATATATGTATTTACTCTCCTACTGATCTTACACAAATGTCACCAACTCTTCAGCCACTTCTTCCATTTGTGAGTTGCTAAACATCATGCAAGAGGCATTAAAATACTGTGAGCAAAAGGAAACAATAAATGGAAAGCTAACTAAATGTATATATGAATGAATTGAGTATATAATATACCTTATTTGTATCAATATTTTTTTGAACTGTGAATGATGATATCCTTCATGTACTGCATCACACAATACCTACAATCGTTGTTGTTATTCAGCTTCTTTAGGCACTATAAAGAAATGAGAAGAAAAATTTGTTAGTCAAGCATATATATATAAACTATATTGTGTGATTCAGCAATTTATTAATATTATAGTTATTGGTGAATAATATATATACCTTTGGACATAGCCATTAGAAGGCACATCTATATGTGCCATCAATGAGTTTGTTCTTGGTGCCCTTTAGACCATTTTGAGTGTTGTAATTGTAGACTACTATAAGAAGACAATATAAAATTATATATATAGAAACAAGTAAGATGAACTGAATTATAAGGGATGATGAATGAATAACTTACTGGTTGAATTTCTCCTACATGTATGGTCTCCTGTCTGGAACCCACTTATACAGTCATAGTGCCAAATCCTTTTACGTATTGGATTTGCAACTATGAGTATCCAGTTGTTCTTAAGTACAATAATAGATCACACCATCATGACAATTACAAAATAAATAAAAACTAATTTAAGCAAAGATAAAGATGTTCCCACCCTTCAATGCAAGGCACAAAGAAGTGTCACTTCTGTCTAGTCCCCTCCTGCTGAATCCATCCCCAGAATCCTCGCTTGCTGTTACTTAACATCTTCCTACATGCTATCACCCTAGTTATTGAGATGGTCATGGTAGTTGAACTTGATCGTGTCCTAGAGATCGCGAGGGTGAGGTAAGATGGTACAGGTACCTAAATGTCGAAAGCAACATATCAAAATGTAATCAAAGTCTTAAGCAGACAACTATTCAATCACAATTGAAGAAATACCTTATAAAGAAGTTGACAGAGCTTGAACTTGCCATGTCATCGTTTAGAACCTTATAAACAAGCTTATTCTTAGTTTGGTTGGTTGAAGACCTCTTTTTCAAATTTGATCATTATAAACTGGTCTGAACTACAACACTTGTCAACAAACTCCTAGAAGGACTTTCCGGCAACTTGACTAACGGTCTTATTCTTTGAGGAAGACTTCTTCCTAGATTGATCATTAGGGTGGGATGCTTCTTCTCCTTAGACTGAGAGTAGGTCTTAAAGTTGGAGCTTGGACTAATTGGGGGTCTTGGAAGTGGTGGGCTTGGACTTGAGCATCTGACTTCTTTTAAGTAAGAGGCTGCCAAACTCTAAGTAGACAGCGAGGCCATATAACGATGTTGCCCATAGCCACTATATCTGTGTCTTTAGTGGGTATAGGGAGAGGACAGTTGGGGTCGATGTTGGTGTTGATTTGTTCTTTTACATGTTCAAGGGGGATAGGCTCGTTATGAAGCGTGTTATTCTTCGGGCGGTTGAACATGCTGCCATATGCAACTGTATGGTGTCTAAGGCTATCCACAAAATGCCAAACATCCTCAAAACCATCAGGTAGATCATGGGGGAAATGTGCAACTGCCTCTAGTACTTGGGTTTCCATTTCCCCTTATTGCTTCATAAAACACTCCTTTATCAACTCTTGTGTGAGAAATAATATTTGTTCCTCCATTTCATCATACTATTACTGGAGCTTTTCATACTTTTCATTTATGTTATTTCTTCGAGGTTGCCCCTAACCATAATATTTTTTCTTCGTGAATCTAAAGCTGGTACCTCTAAGAAGACCAGGATGATCAGGCCCCAATGTCTTCACTAATACGTCCCCACTATCAGAAAGGCAGACCTTTAAGTTATAACTTCCTAGGACATGGCTTGTTGTGCATTTAACAATAATGTTAATAATGATAGTTAATTAAAGATATTACTTCCATGAATCGGGAACTAATATTAACACATACCATTTTATCGATGACTTCTTTTACTTGAAGATCATCATAAGAGTCATCTTTATTTTGCCCTGCCACAAACCAAAGTTCATGACAAGTAGGTCTACTACCATCCTTACTATTAGCAACCAACTTTTCAATAATCCAAGCATACCCCATTCGCCTTATCTTATAGGGATGCTTATTGTTCTTTTCCCAGCTTAATTCCTACGAAAGCACACAATACTCAAGTTAATATTAAACAGATACATGTAGGTCTTATGAATTTTAAATAACAATTACCTGGAATGTTAGATCACGACGTGAGATAAAAAAATCTCTCTAATCATCCAGTTTGATGGTAGATCAAAAATCCACATGAATTTTTGTCTCATCAGCCTCTTTAGGATTTTGCAAATACACCTTTATTAATGCATGACATAATGTGTGTAGTAATTGGCTAGATTCTTTAGAATTTTCATCCTAATGATTTTTCTTCATTAATAAAAGTCCAGGCATAGCGTCCCTTCCTTACAATATCCCGCACTTGTTCTAACACCCAATGTGGGATCTTGTTTTTGGGTCGCGCAAGGACAACATCAGTACTAGTAGGAATACCAACACTAGGAATATTATTAGAACTAGGAGCACTATAAGAACTATGGGTATTGTCACTGTCGTAGGAAGTAGATCTGACCATTTTAACTGGAAAACAAAACTCATTTTGTTAGCCATAAGGAACATATCAATGGGTTTTCTAAGAAAAACATGATGCACGACTAAAGTCAAAACCTACATAGGCAAGAGGAAGTGAAAAACAATGGGAATTTGGAATGTAAACTGGAGAATGCAAAAAAAAAAAGGAGAAATTATACATTAAAATAAGAAGAATAAAGCAAGAGAAGGAATGAGACCTAGCTAGGGCTCCAAAACAAAAAAGAGAGTTAAGGAATCGAAGTGACTTGTGTGGCTGTCATACAAAAGTTCAAAAAGAGTAGTGGAGGATGTGGTTCACTTGAAAGCGATTATTAATGGCTGGAAAACTCAAACCGGAGTTGTGGGGTTCTGAGTTTGGTGGGTAACATTCAACCAAAGACAAGCGTGTTAAGTGTAATAACTTAGGAAAGTGAAGAGGCATAAGATAGCAGGTGTTTTAATAGGCTTGACAGAACTTGCTCACAGTTATAAGTCCAGAACCATTATGAAAGGTGGCCTTTTCGTTACAATTCTTACTTTACAACCATAATGAATCTTTGAAAGAGAGTTCATGGTTTTAATATCGAAACCGTTAGATTTTGTAAATGCGTCGTTATAACTTGCCACGGATGATATAAGTAACAATTATTTACTAATAACTGTGAACACTCCTTATAAAATGCTTAAATTAGTAATGGTTGTTGTTTACTAATAACTGTGAACAGTCAATTGTTTTTTAAAAATATTTTTTGTCTATATTGCCCTAAAATTAATAATTTTTAATATTCAAAAAATAAAATAAAAAATGTCGTAGTAGTTTTCAGTCATCACCACTACTGTTCTCTTCCTCTTCCTACCCCTCATCCTTACTCGGGACATCATCAATGTTTGAGGAATGAGATAAAGGGTTTGACTGGAAGTGATCACATACAACCTGATTGTGATTAAGGATAAGGTCCAACTTCCTATTTAGACAATAGGCGTGTCGAGCAAGACTCCTTGTAGAACGATTAAGGCTATCCAACTCTACAACAGAGCCTCCATTTGAGGAGGAAGAGGTGGTAGAGGATGTAACCCCCTACCTTATAAACAGTAATTATGATTCGAAGATACGTAATTAAGATAAATTCGAAACCAACAGTTAAACAAGACTGATTTCAATCCTATCCTCATGGTAGGGGTTTTCATAAATTTCTTTCCAAAAATCTTTTAGACCTGGTCTCAAATTTCTTAATTCGAATATAATTACACCACGCAGTCAAATCACATTTATATATCAAAGTGTTTAACAAAATCCCAGCAACCCCCGGGTTTCATATAGGTACCAAGGGTTTACAACTTTCCATTTAGGGGATTACACAAAAATCATTTTAATATTTACAATCTCATGCGAGTGCTTGGTCGAGAGCAACCACTGAGACAAAAAATAATCACAGCACTCAAGTCTTGACCTCAACACTCAAGTGATGACCTCATGCTCACCCGAGTCCAAGCCGAGTGTGAAACAGGAAGTGACTACCCGAGAGAAACAGAAACCCTAAAGTAAGAAGTACACTTGAGCACTAGCTCTGGTACTTGAGCGATAGCCTAACACTTGTGAGTGCTAGCACACACTCTTGACAATTTGGCTGCAAGTGTTTCCTCAAGGCGCGACCTCATAGTGCAAATTACAAGATGCACTGGAGTGATAGCCCATATCACTCACAAGTGAGGAAGTGCACCTTTGCATTTTGGATTGGAAATGCAACCGAAAACTGAAGGAAAAGGGAAAATAGGATGATGCACTCTTGTGATACCCCTTTGCACTCGAGTGAGGCTTATCAAAAACCAAAATGCAGCATATGACAGAATTTTCCAGATTTCCCTCCAAAGTGTCTAATGGCTCCAAAAATCCACAAACACCCTTTTCCCACACAAATTTTCATAAGGAACCCATTGAACACACTAAAACAACCAAATTCTCATTCTAACAATAATTTTTGCTTTGGACACCACATTCTAACTTATTACCCAATTATACCAATTTTCCTTTCCAAAGTTCCAAACTAACTCCAATAATCTAAAGACACAATATCACACTAATTCCATCATAATACACTACCAATTCATGCATTTCCAAATCATACCAAAATCAAGGAAAAATCCAAAATTTATAAAACTTAATCAATGGTCATAATGAATATGCCAATAAAGAGTTCTTTCTTACCTCTTCCTCTTTCCAAAAATAGATTCTTGATTCAACAACTTCCAAATTTCTTCAAGCACTAAAACACCACTTTTCAAAAATCTACAAACATAAAATTGTAGCTCTCATCACCATAAACAACTTTAAAGAAGATGAGTTGGGCTAAATAGAACATTAAACCACAAAAAATCTCACCTTTCACTTTCTCTTTCTTCCTCTTAATCTTACATGAGAAGGGAGTTCAAGAGAGATGAGATGATGATGAAGATGCATATACAGATTTTTGGCTCCCCCAAGTCCACTAGCCGACCTTGAACGAGAAAGGAGAGAGGGAAGTGTGTTTGAATATTTGACCATCATCTATGGTCCACATTTTAACACTTGTCACAATCTTGTTCCTTCTTCCATGAATTCACCTAAGCACCCACATATACAATTCAATTCTCTTATTCATTAAATCCTAGCCATTGATCTTTAATTGACCAATAAGTTTCCTCTTCGATAACTGACCAATTGATTAGTAACCTTTCATTTTCCCATTTTGTCCCTGATTATAGCAATTCCACTTGAATCACTATTTAACACATTTTATCCTTCCTTTTCACCTTACCATGTGCCCTCCCTCTTATTTAATTCAATTTAGATGTTAATCGACCATTGAACTTAAATACAGGGTTTAGGCACTGATTAGAATGCATTCAGATTGAAATTCACATCATATTCTTAAAAGGTATTTATTCAAAATAATTACATCCACTTTTGAAGTCATTAGCCCTTAATCCCATTTTTGGGGCATTATAGAGGAGGTAGCACTACTATAGACAACGTTTTAACGTCTGTTTTTTATCCCTTTTAACGTCTAAAATAGTGGGATGCCTATGCCAGGGACGTAGTAAAATCAAGACATAGCGATTGTTAAAAAAGGGATGTCGTAAGTAAATTTAGGCGTCCCTTTAGCATCCCTTTGGGAAAAGGGATGCCTAAAGTCACTTAAGAATTCCCTTTTTCTTTATAGACGTTTAAAGGTTTTTTTTTAATTTTTTATTTTTCACTACCCAGCAAATAATAACTATAGAAGTAGGATCAAAGAATTAATCGTAAACCAAAATGTCCTTACAAATAGTAAGCAAACATTTCATACTAGCTAATTAAAGTGTTAACTCTAACTAGCTAATACTATGTACAATAACCACCACAAAGTATCAAGAAGTTGTCTACTACACAACTACTAACTAATATAAAGTAACTTTTCTTATCTATATGTTGAAGAAGTGTCCAGCCAAAAGGTCTATGATCAAATTAATGTCTTCATATAAGTAGGCAGCTTCATTATAAAAAATCTACAAATTAGAAAATAAGCTTATATAAAATCAATGAAATGAATTAATTAATTAACAATTCAATTACAACACCAAAAATATTATCATTTGAGAATGAAAAGGTGAATACCTATTGCACATCACTTGTAATTCTGCTTTGAATGATGTTATACATATAAAGTATAACATAGTATCTGCATTCAGTGCTCTCTGGTTGTTGAGGGCACTATAAATCAAAAGCAAATGGTTAAAATCAATCAAGGCATATCTAAAACGATCGTCAATGAAAGAACTTGAATTGAATATACTTACTTTCAGATAAAACCACTTCAGGTCTCAAATAACTTTACCCTCACATGATCCACCAAGGAATCTATATATTTGGATCGCGCTATCTTTAAAATGAAAATCAACAGAATTAGAACAATTCATTTAAGTCAATAATCAATAAAATACAAACAAAATAACTTATGTGTTGAAGATGTATTTTGTTTGTTGTCTGTCTTTTTACCCAAGGAATCATCAAACCAGTAGATTCTGTTGAGACAATGACAAGTAATGCACAGGCTTCAATGGTAACTATAACAACATATACAGATTAAAATGAAGCTAGATGGCAAGAAAATTATTTATGAAACATCTTAAATAGACAAAATTAAAATGCGTACCCTTGAACAATTAGTGCTAGATAACAACAAAATTTGGTTTATGCCATTGCATAGCCTACATAGCTCGTCCTTGCTTCCAAAGTATTAGTATCTCTTGTCGTATTTACAGAAGTTAAGAACGCATATGTGGTGGAAGGAGCTATAATAGAATTAAAATGATAAATGAATTATTGAATGTATCAAACCAAAAAACCACAATATTAATTGAAGGAAAAAATGAAAAAAAAACTTCCTGGATTGCAAATGAACCCATCCTGCATCTATCTCCTCCAACTTAATGAACTCCTTGAGATCTTTCCTGTCAATCATAAAAGGGATACTCTAATGTTAGGCCTATAATCCCTAGACATATATTCAAGTCGATATGGCGAATGCCTTTATGGAGCTGTTGTAGTCATGCCAAGAAGGGCCATTTTCCCACATCTTGCTCATCCTATTAGAACATAAAAAACATATTATTAGTAGGATGCCAACAAATCTCAAGTAATAGTAAGTTAGTTCCTACCATTAAAGGTGTTACCACTGTGCCAATAAAATTTTGAGGCCAAAGGATAAAAGATCTTATCACCTAACCTAGCATGACAACCTCTTCATCAAGAATAGGGATGGCTTCATCTTCTTCTCCCTCTTGAACACATATCATAGTCGCCTTACATAAATGCTGTGGAATTTGCTTTTGATGTTGCATGGTAGTTTGTGTTAACGAGAGTATCGACAAAAGCACGCAGCAGTAGGGCACCCAAATAGAGGGTGGAAGGTTCTCCTAGCCCTGAAGATGGAGAAGGATGGCCAAGTGGTTCTTCTAATAAGTTATAACTTCCTTTAGAGCTAGTGAAGGCTGGGGATTCTTGGGATCTATGCTCATCATTTTCCATCTTCAATTCAAACATATATTTCATTTCATGATGTAGCTCTGGCAACAGCTCTTTTAGGAGCTTGTCGTGAAGTTTGACCTCAAGCTCTTGTTCGACTTCCTCTCGAATCTTGGCCACACACTCCCTACTAGGTTCGGCTTGTAAAGAATAATAGGAGGCTTGTCCAAAATACTTTGGGACACCAACTCCCCTTGGCTCCCCTCGAACATGACTAGGGTGATTTTCCTTCATAATCGCCATTGACAAGATGTCCAGCTGTCCACTTGGAGTGAACAAACCTTGGCTACTCTAATCTTTGAGTTTATCTTGTAGCATACAATTTATCGTAAATGAAAATTAAATACTCCCAATATGAAAAAAATTCAAAATTAAATACTTATTTTTTAACTACTTACAATCCTCGCGGTAACCTCAGCAACAGCAGGATTTATGTACTTCCCACCCTTAATCCTCCCTACTTTCTATTTTTTGTGACACAGAAGAGGACTCGAGGCCTAGACAACAACGCTATAATCTGATTTGGTTGCTTCCTTCATTTTCTCTAACTTTTCTTCCATCTTCCTCCACTAAAGCTTCTGATAACCACCAAAAGACATGCAATACTGATACTTATTTCTGCTTGCCTCTCTGTATTTGCTGCATTACTTCTTGTGAAAGGAAAATAATGAAAATCAAGTCAATAGTGTCAAGTATATTCAATTAAATGTACATGTATGTAATCTTATTCTTGAAATCTTTACATCGTAGACGAACCTCCCCCATTCAGTGCTTGTATATCACCCTAATGTCTAGGACATTGAATGTTTGCTGTAAGCTAAAACATAAGATAATTATATTCAAAGAAAAAGGAATAAAGCTACAAATACAGATATATCAAAACTTATATACCAAAATTTGCTGCCAAATCATGTCTTTCATTTTTGGAGCAACCAACTTCTAATTATCATAGATAATGTGAACTTTGCTTCACCCCAAATAGTCTAAATTGCTAATAAAATGGTCTCACTACTATAAGAACATGATTCCACGACACCAAACAACAACCATTTTTAGAAACCAGTAGTAAAAAAGCAAGCCCTGTGAACGGATAGTACTGAACTGAAGTTTCAACGACTGTTTTCAAGGAAAATAGTCATTGAAACCTATGTTTTCAATGACTGGTTTTATAAACCAGTCATTGAAAACTAGTTATATTTCGCCCAAATCAGCGAGCGTTTCTATCATTATTGTTAGAGCAACCGTTTCACCCAAGAGGGGGGTGGATTGGGTGATACTAAATTTTCTTTACAAATATAAAACTTGACGATGAATATAAAGCAGTAAAGAGTAAGGAGAAATATCACCAAAGTGTACACAGGGAGTTATACTGGTTTGGCCACAACCACTTTGACCTATGTCCAGTCCTCAGAGCTTCTCTGAGAGTTTCACTATAACTTCCAAGATTCAGTGGGTTCTTGGCACCTCAGTACAAGCAAGTTCCTTTGCCTGGACACTCGCTCCCCCTTACAAGTTGTAATCCAATCCCAACTCAAGGTTCCACAACCTTAAGTTACCTCAATAACAAATATTGAGTTTGAATGAAATATCTCTCTTACAGAGTGTATAAGAATCACTGAAGTACAGAACTACAAATATGTGTAAAATAGAGTAGTGAACTTAATAATACATTCGTGTGTGTGTTCTTGTTATATTTCTCTGTTTGGATGTTCCCATATATATAGATGTGTTGATAGTAACCGTTGGAACATTTTCTTCATGTCTGTTAGAGTGTGCGCAGCCACTGTTGACTTTTCCAGTATTTGAAAAATATCCATTTGCGGTAGGTGGCGGTAGGTAGTGTTTAAACGTTGCTTTTGACTTTCCTTATTTGGTAAGATCTCTTCATTGTTTATCTATAGATATGCTAAGAATACTAATACAATGAAGGGTTAATCACATAGAAAACAAATCAATGAACGTTGGAATGATTTATCAAATTCTAAACTTGCATACTCGAGTAGCTACTCGAGTAAGTAGCTACTCGAGTATTCATTAAAGTTTACTCGAGTACTTACTCGAGTATCATCGTGAAAGTAATGATAAACTGCAAGTTAATAAATAATCATTACATTATTCAGGTAGTGCATGGAGTAAACAAATTTACAAACCTTGGAAATACCTGTTTACTCTGGTACTTACTCGGGTATGGCACACTTTTCCTCATATGTTACTCGAGTAGCAACTCGAGTAAACTCTTAAATAAACTTTAGGTTACACGATGCTTTACTCTAGTAATGTTGGCAGGATTTCATGGCCGAGAGCACTTCAAGTTTCATTACCTTGTTACTCGAGTACTTACTCGAGTAAACATAAATTTTCTGCATAGTTTACTCGGGTAGTGACTTGAAGTTTTCTTCTGCATACTCGGGTAATGACTTTGAAGTTTTCTTCCAAATAACTCTGCATACTCGGGTAGTGCCTCGAGTGAAGTGTGATAAAAGCATTTAAAGTTATTCGAGTATTACCTTCAGGTTTTGCTTACCACAGTAAGTTACTCGAGTAGCTCCTCCAGTAACATTGGCAGGATAGAAAATGCTGAGAGCAACATATTTCTTGAAGCAGGGGACTCAAGCACATACTCGAGTATCATTAGCAGGCCGAGAGCAACTGGAAGTCTTTTACCTGGTTACTTGAGTAGTTACTCGAGTAACGTTGGCAGGCCGAGAGCAACTGCAAGTGATTTACCTATTTACTCAAGTAGCCACTCAAATAATATTGGCAGGCCGAGAGCAACTTGAAGTCTTATACCTTATTACTTGAGTGCTTACTCGAGTAACATTGGTAGGTTACATGAAGGTTGACTCTATTTACTTTAAGTTTATATCCATTACTCAAGTACTTACTTGAGTAACCCTTTAGAAAACTTGCCAATAATGAAGTTTCTCAGCTTTTTCTCTTAGCCTTTCTTCATTACTTCAATGCTTACTTCAAGTGATGATTTGCCCTGTTATTACTTTGTTCAAACTTATTTGTTTATCAAATCTTTTTTTATACCATCCTTTGTTATCATCAAAACATGAGAGATCTAATAATTATCTCTTTCTCCTACATTATATGTGTGTTTGTGTCAGCGTTTTGAACAGTCAAAACGCACTTATTACGCAAGCCGAGAAAAAACTCCTCTCACATACTTACCTCATATACCGTGAATCACGAATTATAAGCACGTTTTGGACAAAAATAAGCCATTCCAAAAGCACACTATGTCCTCTATCCCTCTCAGACGTCTACCATCTTCGTAGTCCCTCCATTCCCTCTCGGTCACAAGTATGATCTTTACTTTCCTCTTCTCAGTCCGAACAACAAGCAACGCAAGTAGGTAGCCCTGTTTTCTTCCTCTGGTTTATTTACTTTTAGTTTTCTCTTCTTAGCCTCTATTTTTGCTCTTGTAGTTCATACTGGTCTCTTCGTATACTGTTGTGAAGAAGACAACGTTGGTCATTCTTGGTCTATTCCAGTGTGTGTGTAAGTTTCCCTTTTCTGTTTCTAGTTGATTTGTTCATTTGGATGTCAATTTTTGCTGTTCTGGAAAAAAATTTGGCATTTTGCACTTCGTTTGTGACTGAATCTAGGTTAATTAGTATGTCATTGAGATTGGTTGTGCTTGTTAGATATCTCATGTCTCTGTCTACGCACTCCACATAGCTTTCCACCATTTTTCTTATATATTTCTTACTTTGCACTTAGCCCCCCAGGTTTTCTATTTTCTTAATAAGTCCAAAATATCTGAGTTTTTAGTGTCCTAATCATTCATAAATCTTTAAATTTCATTATTTCTTCCACGTTATTAATTTCCAATTACATTTATATATACACACGTATTTGAAGGAATTTAGTTCCCTTTTTCTAATTTCCAATTTCATTATTTCTTCCAAGTTCCCTTTTTGAGTGTGTATTGCGAATTTAGTTTTTTTATACCACATTGAGAAATCATGAAAGAAACTTGGAAGCACCTTCGATAGATAGATCTTGAAGCTAAAAAATATGGCTATGATATCTAATGATGATTGACAAGCCATGTTGTGGGGCTACCAAATTAAAAACTAGATTAATATGCACTAGCTTACTTGTTTTGAGCTTCCTATTGAACCTAATGATCTTGGTATATTAAAACTGATGAATTTCTAATGTAAAATTCACATTAATTTTAATAGTGTAAAATTTGAACTTAAAACCCCCAAAGATATTTAGTCATATCTAGATCCATGAGGCTACCAATTGTTCTTAATTTTTAATTTACATCAAATAGATAACATATTGATATTTAAATATTTTATTATTTATAGGACTAATACAAATTCACATTTGTATCATATTTTCCTATTATTGACATAATTATCTTATTTAAATTTATGGGTCTTTCCAATGTGTTTTCAGGAAATCAAAATTCACAATACCATGGTTTGAGATGTAAAACCAAGGTTTTTGACAAGACAAAAATATGACATTGGTATTGTTGTGATCACATAGAAATTAAAGTGGTATTCTATTAGTGATGCGAGATGGGTGAATTAATAAGTGGTATTTACATGTAAACGTGTGAATTAAAAAGTGCAAGATTAGTGGTGTACATTTTCTAATTTGCAGACAATCAACAAGGTCAGTTCAACAATGCCTTTGAGTTCATAAAAGATGTAGTAGTTTTAGGTAATATTATAGTGTTTTGGGTAATAACTCTCTCATAAACCTACAGGTATCACTAATGCCATCGTTCTCCCTTGGGTTGCCGACCTACTACATCCTTGCCTTAGTAGAATCTTCTTCCAAATCCTCAATCACAAACATAGTGTCCTTGGAAGCTAAAGATTAGCTGGTAAGTTATGTTATTGCTTGTTGATGACAGTTTTTGAAACCTGGGGATATCATGGTGCTACTATTTGTTGTAAGCGTGATAAATTTGAATTACTAAACTTTGAAAATGGTAGTTGAACTGTTAGTTTGTACACTATGTCATGAGTGTTTCATATAGCTGTTCTAAACTTGAGTGTCTGTGAAAAAGGATTAGCTGGTAATAAAATGGATCACCGTTGGATGAATGCTTTAAGAATTAGTGAAGAATATGAGAATGGGGTGGAAAATTTTATTGAATTTGCTAAAATGAATGTGCTTAGTAAAAATGGGAAGTATTTTTGTCCATGTATCAACTATTTAAATGAGAGTCTACAGGATATTGATGATTTAAGGGATCACTTACTTTGTGATGGAATAAATCTTCAATACACAAGGTGGATATGGCATGGTGATGAAGTAACCGCTTGTGTGTTACACGAGAAGGAAGTTTTGGAGGTGGAGATGATGATAGAATAGAGAACATGATTCACGATGTTGAGGTAGAATGTTTTGCACAAACGCCTATATATGATAGCATATGGAGTGATGCAGAGACACCTTTGTACCCTGGGTGTACTAAGTATACACGCTTGTCAGGCATTTTGCACTTGGTAAACTTAAAGGCAACTTGTGGGTAGACCGACAGTAGTTTCACATTGTTACTAGAATTGTTGTGTGATATGTTTCCAGAGGATAATGTACTTCCAAATCGTATGTATGAGGCCAAGAAAATATTATCTACGATGGGTATGGAGTATAAAAAGATACATGGTTGCCCTAATGACTGCGTATTGTACAGAAATGAGTATGAAGGCTTAAGTGAGTGTCTAAAATGTAAAACTTCTAGATACAAAGTGAAGAAAGGTAATAGGTATGGTGATGAGACAAATAAAAAGCAACCTTTAAAGGTTTTGTGGTATCTTCCAATCATACCATGGTTCAAACGAAATTTGCTAATGCGAAAGAAGCAAAGAAGTTGAGATGGCATTATGATGACAGAGTTTGTGATGGAAATTTCCTTCGGCACCCGGCTGACTCTCCACAATGGATGAAAGTAGATGAAATGTATCTTGGATTTGGCAGCGAGCCTAGAAACCTTCAGCTTGGGCTTTGCACAAACAGGATCAATCCCTATGGTACTTTTAGCAGTACACATAGTGCATGGCCCATTCTGCTGGTAATTTACAACTTACCTCCCTAGTTGTGTATGAAACGCAAGTATATGATGCTTTCTATGATGATTTCAGGACCAAAACAGCTAGGGAACGATATCGATGTCTACTTGGCACCTTTGATAGAGGACTTAAAGAAGTTGTGGGAGGATGGTATAGATGTGTTTGATGTATATAAGCAACAGTCATTTAAGCTAGGTGCAATGATTTTCACCACAATTAACAACTTCCCTGCATACGGTAACTTGTCATGTTATAGTGTCAGGGGTCATAAAGCATGTCTGATATGTGAAGCGAGCACATAGTTCCATCAACTCAAACACGGTAGAAAAACGGTCTACCTTGGTGATAGACGATTTCTTCCTCGATTCCACCCGTAGACTAGGCTAAAGAAGGCTTTTAACAGTTTGCCAGAGAATGAAATGGCTCCGAAGCCATTAATTGGAGACGAGGTTTATAGTCGGGTGGAAAGAATCAATGTCACTTTTGGTAAAAATCAAAAGACTATGGGTGAGAAGAACATATGGAAGAAGAGGTCAATTTTCTTTGATCTTCCATATTGGCGTAGTCTTGATATGAGACATAGTATTGATATGATGCATGTGGAAAAAAATGTATGTGATAGCCTTGTTGGTACGCTTTTGCACATATCAAGGAAAACTAAAGATGGAATTAGTGCAAGACTAGACTTGGTTGAAATAGGAATAAGAGAACGACTGCATCTACAACAAGAGATTATGGTAAGAGAGCGTATATGGAGCCAGCAGCGCATACATTGTCAAAAGCTGAGAGAAAAAGTTTGTGTGGGTGTTTGCATGGCATTAAGGTGCCACAAGGGTATTCTTCTAATGTGAGCTGGCTTGTGTCAATGGAAGATTTGAAGTTAGTTGGAATGAAGTCTCATGATTGTCATGTCTTGATGCAACAACTATTACCAGTAGCTATTAGAGGCATTATGAAAGATGATATGCGAAGCACGTTAATAAGGTTGTGCAGTTTCTTCAATGCTATTTGTAGCAAAGTTGTTGACATTGTAAGGTTAGACGAATTAGAAAATGAGGGTTATACTATTCTATCCCAACTAGAGATGCATTTTACTCCTGCATTCTTTGATATAATGGTGCATTTAATAGTTCATCTAGTAAGGGAGGTAAGACTATGCAGCCCAGTTTATCTAAGGTGGATATACCCTTTCGAGCGATACATAAAGAACTTAAAAGGGTATTCTAAAAATCCTTATCGACCTGAATCCTCAATTATGGAAAGATATGTCATTGAAGAGGCTATGGACTTTTGTAAAGAATATCTATCAAGGTTAAAGGCCTAATCTTGTCATGTAATGGGTACAAGTAAGGGAACACGAGGGCTCAAAGTGAAGAGTATGCATCGTGAAGAGGTGTTGTAAGCACACCTGTATATCTTGAATAATACGGAAGAAGTTCAACCGTACTTAGCCGAACACAGAAAGAGTTTAAAGGAGATATATCCAAGGAAAAATGACATGTAGATAGCTAATGAGCAAAACAAAACTTTCATAGAGTGGTTCAAGGATAAGATAGCGCACGAGACCAATATGTCTGAGACAATCAAATGATTAGCTTGGGGGCCTTCTTTTGAGGTCATAACTTGGAGTAGCTTCGATATAAATGGGTATTCTTTCTATACAAATGCTCAGGATAACAAAAATACTATGCAAAACAGTGGGGTGATGGTGGTAGCCGAATCAGTGCACCTTTCTAGTTCAAAAGACAAAAACCTCATTTTGGCATCCATGGTCTATTATGGAGTTATTGAAGACATATAGAAGATAAGCTACACTAAGTTGAGAGTTCCTTTATTCAAATGCAAGTGGATTAACAATAATGCTGTTGAAATAGATCAATTTGGATTCACCTCAGTTGATCTTGAAAGAGTCGGTTATAAAGATGAGCCATTTATTCTAGCAAGTCAAGAAAAACAAGTGTTTTATGTCATTGATCCAGTAAATGAAAAATTGTCTATTGTACTCCAAAGTAAAAAACAGAAGGATGGTGATCCGAGTTTGAATCTTGACGACACGCCACCTTTCACTACAAATCCGCTTATGCCATCTGAAGTGGAATTGGTAGATGATGATGAATATGCAGCTAAAGTTGATCATTGTGAAGGAATTTGGGAAAACACTTAAAGATTTTGAATTGTTTAAATTGTGCATGTATTTTCAATTTACTTATCATATGTCACATTTATTTCTTAGTAAGATTTTGAATTGTTTAAAGTGTGCATGTAATTTTACTTTACTTATTATGTCACATTTATTTCTTAGCAGGATCATGGCAAGTTCAAATTCGGGCGACTCTATTGTCTCACTAGTTAAGAAAAAGGTTAGAGGAAGCATGAATCTACGGTCATTGGTGGCACGTCATGAGGAACAATAGGCGAGCAGGGTTCACGTGGAATTTGATGATGATTTGAAGCCACTCGGCCCAAACGGAGACAAGTTCATTAGCTACCTTAGCTTTTTGGGTCAGAGCAAAGTTAGCATTCTAATTCCTAACTGGAGGGAAGTTTTAAAGGACACGAAGGCTATGATTTGGTAACAACTTTTAGTATGTAAAGTTGTATTTGTATCTATATTTTTATTTCTATTTGTTCATATATAACGACTACTATATATTTTGTTTTGTAGCAAACCTATAATGTTCCCAATACGAAGGAGATGTCAAGCATTAGATGGGGGAAGTTCATGAGCGGTGGAAAGATTTCATGTCCACGCTCACAACCAAGTACGTCCAAGGGCCAAGGAGTAATTTGGATCCTTGTAAAGAGTATTCGTTTCATTCTCCAAATGACTGGAGGTTGTTTGTCACATCGTGGCAGGATCCCAATTTCCTGGTACATTGTGTTCATCTTAGTGTTAAACATTTTAGTTGAACTTACTTGACATCACTAACTTAGTTATCATTATTCTTTGTTTATATAGAAATTGAGTCAAGCAAATCAAGAGAGGCGAGCAAAAAACAATTATCCTTATTACATGTCGCGTGGGGTTTATCGGAAGCTCGAAAAGAAGATGATGCAGGCTGAATTACAAAAATTGGAGGAAGCAGCCCGAGCAGATCCTAGTATAGTCGTGCAGGCGCCACCTCCTCCCCCGCGTCACAAAAACTGGAAAGCAGGGAGGATAAAAGGAGAGAAATATATAAATCCAGTCTTTGCTGATGTCACTAAAAAGATTGTGAGTATTTAATAACAAGTATATATTTAAATGTGTTTCATTTTTCTAACGTTGGAGGCATGTAATTACTTTCTATTTATCCATTGTATGCCACATGATGAACTTGAAGAGCAGAGCAGCCAGGGTTCCTTCACTCAAACTAGAAGGATGGACATCTTAGCCATGGCACTTGGTAATCTAGATCACCCTGGTCAAGTTAGAGGGGAGTCAAGGGGAGTCGGTCTTTCTAAATACTTTGGATAAGGTGAAATGAGTCAAGAGTTTGTGGCTAGGGTTTGAGAGGAAATCTGAGCAGAGCTATGTCACTCACTTCGAGACGAGCTTAAAGAAGAGTTGTTGAGGGAGCTACGTGGTGAGATGAGTACGATGATGTTGTCTCACATGTAAGGCGGGATGTGTAATGTGGCGTCTAGATCTGAGGTTTGTAACTTATTTCATTTAATATTATATTGAGTTTTTCCTTATGTTATTTTAATTAATTCTTTCATTTCTCTTACTCAAGAATCCTCGGCCTTTCCCAGCACCAAAGGTAGTTACAATCCGCCAGAGTTTGGACATGCCGACCCTGGTCCTTCACTAGAGCTTGGAGAACCCTGCACTCTGTATTTAGAAGTCCCGTACCTGCGTGCTGTTACTGATACTGTTGTATACAGCCATGCCACCACCCACCATAATAACCAAATCCAGGATGATCAACGCAAGGTCAATGTGACAAGTGTTCGACTGGGGGAGGAAGGTGTAGATGTCCCATTCCCCAATGGTGAGGTTGCCAATCTAGGTCAGGCAACAGGATCTTTCATCTTGTGGCCTAGACATCTTGTTCAGACTGTGCCAGTCCCTCCAATGGTAGGAAACACCATACTGTTACCTGATCCTTGACATTCTACTTAAAATCTTTATTTTGTGTGTTACTAGGAACAAGATGATGCGACAAAATTTCCCTTTTTAACATGACTGCAAAATATTCATCAAGACATAAACAAGGTCGACTTGCAGATGCCTTGTGAGATTGTAGGTCATAGAATCTCGTATAATTATGGACTTGATAACAAAGATATTAGAGAGTTCCTATCTTTGGAGGAGATTGACGTAGGATGGGTCACATTTGCAATCATGTGAGTTTAGTTATAATTTTTAATTGTAATTAATGCACTGATATTTAGGGGTTTTAGGTTTCTATATTTACTGTGCCATTTCTCATTTCATTTATGTGGTAGCTGCTTCCACAAACTGTGTTGAACGAGGGCTCGCCACTACATATGGCTTCTTATGTCCTGGCACTATATCACGACGTAATAGCCAGAGGTTGGAAGATCGGATGAGCTATGTAGGCTATACAATAGGCGAGACTCAGCTGCCTTGTTATCTGGCACCAATTATTGAAGGGCAAGTAACTTTATTTGATATATTTATACATGTTCACTTTGCTAAACAATATCATGTTATCTAACCTCATTTTAATCTATATATGCATGTGATTATAGTCATCATTGGAGTCTCTGTGTTCCTTGTCCCTCGATCAACATCATCTTTTGGTTTGACTTATTGGGTCGCAAGCCAAATGCAGATGTCAAAAATATTTTTAACACATAAGTAAATTTATTTATCCGTCATTGATTTTTTATTTTACTCAATTGTTTTAATGTCTTCTATTTATCATTTAATTATTACAGTGTACTGAAGACATATTATATAATGGGTGGGAAGCGTGAAGGTAAAGCTGGTCATACAAAGTGGTTCCAGCCAAACGTAAGTTCTTTACATTCAAGTTCTTCGATTGACTATTGCTTTACATAGGCCTTTATTCTTTTTTACTGTTTGCTTTTGATGTATAGTGTCCTCGGTAAGCAGGGAAAACTGAGTGCGGCTTCTATGTTATACTATATATGTATAACATCATTTTCTTTGGCCTTACTACAAATTTTGAATAAGTGATCACTTCTTGATTCTCAATTGAATTTCAGTTCTTTTCATGTGATTGAATTGTTAGTTATTTCATTCAATTTATTTATTTATGTTAACATATTCTCCATTTTGGTAATCAGGACCCCTACACAATCGAAGACATTAATTTGATCTGAGACCTATTGTCAAGACATCTTCTACAACACATAGAGGGGTGATGATGTGTAGAGGTTTTTTTACACAGTGTAGTGGTTTTGTACAGTGCTATATAAGTTTGCATATTTGAATACTTTTCCTAGTTTCTTATTTATGAGTACTTTGAATTTGTTAAGGCATTATGCTTTACAGAGAACACTTTAGAAAATGATGATGAAGAATAGGGATTTCATGGAAGCATGTCATCATCTCTTTGGCCATATGCATGTCATGATTTATATTGAAATGATGTTATGATGATATATGCGCTATATGTCATGATAGAAAAATTAACATGTGATTTTCACTTCCATGTGTAATAGGGGAAGCTAGAGAGTTAATCATGAGAGAATGGTTCATGGATCTGGTTTTTTCTTTCAAAGATAGCAATGTACAGGTTAGAAAACTCATTAAGATAGGTTCATCTACTAGTATGGAGGCAGCAAAGATGGAGCTGGTGGGAGGGGAGACTTGTAGTAGTATGGAGGCAATGGTAAAACTGATAGAGCAAATGGGAACTTGTAGTAATATGGATGCTGTAGACATATGGTGGAGGAGCAGAGGGGGATGGTGTAGGGAGTAAAATGTTAAAATAAAAAAAAAAGATACAATGACTATTTTCAATAAAACATTCGTTGTATATGTTAGATACAACGACTGTTTTATGGAAAACGGTCATTATATCTATAAGATACAACGACTGTTTTACCTAAAATAGTTGTTGTATTTCACATACTACAACTGTTTTTTAACGGTCACCTTTTCCTGAATTTTCAACAACACTAAGATAGACGTCCCCCTGAAAACAGTCGTCTAAAGGGCAAAAAAATGGTCGTTAAAAGTCCCTTCTGTAGTAGTGTCTTCCTTAGGACCAAATAGATTCATATTGGCATCAAAGACCACATGCAACCTCTGTAGTAGTGTCTTCCATCTTTGTGTTGCCTCTAACCCTTCTCGCAATAGGTTCAACTCTATCTATTTCATCCTCCCTATTACTTTGTGAGTAACTAGAATTGTCTATATTCCTATTAATACAAAATCATTGTCAGATAGGTAATTGCAATTAAATGAATAAACTAACCAAGATTAAAAAAAGCACAAAATACTATTTTCTAAGTTAAGGCCTTACTCTATATTGTCTCCCATATTCCTTCATAATGATAATTTCTTTTAGCATATTCTTCATCATCTACCAATTCTACATCACTTGTTCTAGGTGGATTTGTTGTGAAAGGTAGTGTGTTGTCAAGGTTGAAGGTTGGATCACCATACTTCTGTTTTTTATTTTAAAATACAAAGGAAATTTTTTTATTGTAGGATTTGTTGAATAAAACATTGTTTCGCCTGGCTAGCTATAATAAAGGGCACATCTCTATAACCAACTCTTCAAAGATTAACTGAGACAAATCCAAATTGTTGATCTATTACCACTGTATTATTGCTAAGCTACTTACACTTGAATAAAGAAACTTTGAACTTGTTGTAGGTAATCTCCCATATTTCTTCTATAACTCTGTAATAGGCCATGGATGCTAATATAGGGTTTTTGTCTTTTGAACTAAGAAAGTGTATGGCTTCAGCTTCTACCATGACCCTACTATTTTGCATGGTACTTCTATCATGTTGGTCTTTTTGTAGAAAGAATACCCATTTATATCATAACCAGTTCAAGTAATCACCTGAAATAAAAGCCCCGAGGCTAGCCACTCAATTGTATTAGACACACCGGTCTCATAAGAAACTTTTTTTTTTTAACCACTCTATGAATGTCTTGTTTTTCTTAATAGCTATTTACATGTCATTCTTCCTTGGATTTATGTTCTTCAAACTCTTTCTGTGTTCATCTATGTACAATTGAACTTCTTCCATATTATTTAGGATATATAAGTGTGCTTACAACACCTTTTCACGAGACATATTTTTCACTTTGAGTTCTCATGTTCCCATGCTTCTCCCCAATTCATGTTGAGATTATTCCTTTTTCCCTGATAGATAAACTTTGCAAAAGTATATAGCCTCTTCAACTACATATCTTTCAACTATTAAGGCTTCAGGTCGATAAGGAGTTTTAGAATACCCTTTTAAGATTTTCATGTATCACTCAAAAGGGTACATCCACCTCAGGTAAACTGGACAGCAGAGCTTGACCTCCCTTACCAAATGTGTAGTGTCCCCAATTTTGATTAAGGGCTAATGACAATTATTATGGTAATTGTGAATTTAAATTGGAATTATTATGTGTTTTGTGGCAAGTTTAATTAATATGCCATAATTGGTGAAAAATTAGAAGAGTGGAATCATTGGACATAAGTTAGTGAGTAAGGGAGAAATTAATTACTAACTAAGAGGAAAATTAGATTTGTGATTAAATGGATAATGAAGGGATTAGAGTAGCTAATTGGTGACTAATATTGGGGGAGCCAATAGCAACATGACATGTGTCAAGTAAATGTGATGAGAGAGAATGAGAAAGTCAAATCCCCATATTTTAGTATTTTTTTCACTCTTCCCTCTTCTCTTTTCGATGAAGAAGCATGAGAGTGTGGAAGGATCATTATTTC